>JAJHZJ010000024.1:2098959-2698959 GCA_023548195.1 Bettongia penicillata ogilbyi
AGTCCCATAGTTTGCAAGAGGTATCAGGATACCAGAGCTGGAAGGGAGTTTAGCAAGGCTCTAGTCCAACTTTGTCACTTTACAGATGAAGAAATGGGCCCCAAATTTAGACCTATAGGAAGTAGTTAAGACTAAAATCTTAGATGTTCGGATGCCAAGCCTGGTGCTCTCACTATGACACCATGCTGTCCTCAATACAGTTTACTTCCCAATAGAGAGGCTGAGAATGACTAAAATCTCATTCTGGCCCAGAACATACTTTTTTTCTTTTCTTTTTTTTTTCTTTTTTTTTTATTTAACTTTTTACATTCATTTTCACAAAATTTTGGGTTCCAAATTTTCTCCCCTTTTATCCCCTCCCCACACCCCAATACACCAAGCAATCTAATTTTCCCTATCTCCAATCTGCCCTCTCTTCTGTCATCCCTCCCTTCTCTTGTCCCCATCTTCTCTTTTCTCCTGTAGGGCCAGATGACTTTCTATTCCCCATTAACTGTATTTCTTATTTCCTAGTATCAACAACAGTACTAAACAGTTGTTCCTAAAACTTTGAGTTCCAAATTCTTCCCATCCCTCCCTCCCCACCCATTCCCTTTGGGAAGGCAGGCAATTCAATATAGGCCCTATCTGTGTAGTTTTGCAAATGACTTCGATAACAGTCGTGTTGTGTAAGACTAACTGTATTTCCCTCCCTCCTATTCTGCCCCCCATTGTTTCTATTCTGTCTTTTGATCCTGTCCCTCCCTGAGTGTTGACTTCAAATTGCTCCCTCCCATTGCCCTCCCTACCATCATCCCCCTCCCTTGCTTATCTTCTTCTCCCCCACTTTCCTGTACTGTAAGATAGGTTTTCATGCCAAAATGAGTGTGCATTTTATTCCTTCCTTTAGTCAAATGTGATGAGGGTAAACTTCTTGTTTTTTTTCTCAGCTCTCCTCTTTTTTCCTCCACTAAAAAGTCTCCTGCTTGCCTCTTCAATGAGATATAATTTACCCCATTCCATTTCACCCTCTCTCCTCCCACTACATTTCTCTCTCACCATTTACCTTCATTTCTTTTAAGATATGGTCCCATCCTATTCAATTCACTCTGTGCTCTCTGTCTCTGTATGTGCATGCATGTGTGTATGTGTGTGTGCATACATACGTGTACGTGTGTGTGTGTGTGTGTGTGTGTGTGTGGTTCCACCAACTACCCAGATACTGAAAAATTTTAAGAGTTACAAATATTGTCTTTCCATGTAGGAATGTAAACAGTTCACTTTTGGCAAGTCCCTTATGACTTCTCTTTGCTGTTTACTTTTTCATGCTTCTTCTCATTCTTGTGTTTGAAAGTCAAATTTTCTTTTCAGCTCTGGTCTTTTCATCAAGAATGCTTGAAAGTCCTCTGTTCCATTGAAAGACCATATTTTCCCCTGAAGTATTATACTCAGTTTTGCTGGGTAGGTGATTCTTGGTTTGAGTCCTAGTTCCTTTGACTTCTGGAATATCCTATTCCACACCCTTCGATCCCTTAATGTAGAAGCTGCTAGATCTTGAGTTATCCTGATTTTATTTCCACAATACTGGAATTGTTTCTTTCGAGCTGCTTGCAAGATTTTCTCCTTGAGCTGGGAGTTCTGGAGTTTGGCCACAATGTTCCTAGGAGTTTCTCTTTTTGGATCTCTTTCAGGTGGTGATAGATGGATTCTTCAATACTTATATTGCCCTCTGGTTCTAGAACATCAGGGCAGTTTTCCTCGATAATTTCATGAAAGATGATGTCTAGGCTCTTTTTTTGATCATGACTTTCAGGTAGTCCCATAATTTTTAAATTGTCTCTCCTGGATCTATTTTCCAGGTCAGTTGTTTTTCCCATGAGATATTTCACATTCTCTTCCATTTTTTCATTCTTTTGGTTTTGTTTGGTGATTTCTTGGTTTCTCATAAAGTCATTAGACTCCATCTGTTCCATTCTAATTTTGAGAGAACTATTCTCTTCAGTGAGCTTTTGAACCTCTTTTTCCATTTGACTAATTCTGCTTTTGAAAGCATTCTTCTCATTGGCTTTTTGAACCTCTTTTGCCAATTGAGTGAGCCTATTATTCAAGGTGTTATTTTCTTCAGCATTTTTTTGGGTCTCCTTTAGTAAGGTATTGACCCGTTTTTCATGCTTTTCTTGCATCTCTCTCATTTCTCTTCCCAGTTTTTCCTCCACTTGTCTAACTTGATTTTCAAAATCTTTTTTGAGCTCTTCCATGGCCTGAGCCCACCAGACATCCCCCTGGGATGTCTGGGATACAGAGGCCCCAACCTCCACATCTTTCCCTGATGGTAAGAATCCTTCCTCATCATCAGAATTGAAAGGCGGGAACATCTGTACCCCATCAAAGTAGCTTTCTATAGTCTTATTTTTCTTCCCTTTTCTGGGCATTTTCCCAGCCAGTTACTTGACTTCTAATATTCCTGTCCACCCCCGCCTAGATCCGCCCAGTAGTGTTTGGGGTCTGAGATTCAAATGGGCTTTCCGAGGTGGCTGTGGCTGCTATTCAATGTGAGCTTAAGTTCTGGTGCTGGGGTGGGGGCAGGGCCGCCTCCCAGGCTCAGTTCCCTTAGGGGCTTTATGCAGAGACCTTCAGTAATGGAGCGGGTGGGGGCCGGGCTGTCTCCCAGGCTCAGTTCCCTCAGGGGGTTTATGCAGAGACCGGAACTTCTGCCTGTTGCTGCCTGCTGTCCCGGGCCGCCGCCGCTGCCTCTGCCGCTGCCCCCCTGCTGCTGCCCCTGCTGCTGCCTCTGCCACTCCCTCTGCCGCTGCCTCCTGAGGGGGCCCGAGTCATGGAGACACCCCACTCCCCTCTTGACCAGCCCAGACGTCTCTCTCACTGACCTGTAGCGTCTGTGGGTGGAGGGACCTTCCCGGCCGCCGGAGGTTCCATCCCTGAAGGCTGCTCGGATCTGCTCCTCTCGGCTGCGTGGCCAGGGCAGCTCAGGGGTGGACACTTTCCGGGGCGCGATGGACCCTGGGGACGGCTCTCCAGGGCTCTCTGGGATGGAAATCTTTTCCACTGTGTTTCTGCGCACCTTGCAGTGCTCCAGAATTTGTGGGGAGTTCTTCTTGCAGGAAATATATGGGCTGTGGGTTCAGAGCTAGCATACATGAGTCTTTCTACTCCACCATCTTGGCTCCACCCCCTGTCCCCATACTTTTTTTCTAAATAAATTTTCTGTTCCTCCCTCAAAAAAAAAAAACCTGTATATATTCCTCAGCAGGCATGTATGAAGTGCCTACTTTTAGGAAATGAGTTAGATGCTGGGCATGGAAAGACAAGATGAAAATCAGCCCACATGGAGCTTACAATCCATTGGGGGAGTAGAATGTACACAGATAAGGTAATTTATGGAATGACTAAGAGCCCTAGGAACTAAGAGGATAAGAAGAAGAGCCTCCCCGTAGGACATGGAGCCTGGGTTGAGCCTTGAAAGATGATTCTAAGAGGCTGAGATGAGGGGGGAAGAAATACATTTTAGGCATGGGAGAAAACTTGTGGAAAGGCCAACGACACAGGAGATGGAAAACTACATACCTGCAACACCCACTAAGCCGGCTGGGTTAGGATCTAGAGCTCATGAATGGCGTAATGTGAATTTGTCTGGAAAGACAGTCAAGAACCTGACTATGAAGGGTTTTTAAAAGCCAAATGAAGGAGCTTGTATTTTTTCCTGGAGGACACCACTCAAGACCTTTGAGCAGGGTAGAGAGATAATGTCAAACATTTGCTTTAGGAAGGCTATCTTGGCAACTATATGGATAATCAGCGGGAGAGAAGAGAGACGAGTTATGAGACCCAATTATGTCATTGTAATAGTTCAAGTGAGAGACAACGATGAACTAAATTAGGATGATGACCATGAGTGGAGAGGAAGGGATAGAGGAATAGATTCCAGAGATGAGAGAGACAGAGATAGACAGAGAGAGACAGAAAGACAGAGACAAAGGGAGAGAAACAGAGACACAGAGGCAGAGACAAACAGAAGGAGGAGAGAGAGAGAGAGAAAGAGAGACAGTGAGGAGAGAGAATGAGAAACACACACAGAGAATATACATACCTATCCATGTCCATGTGTATGTCCATTCACATATGTATTTTTTTTAATCAGAACTCTGATTTTATTAGTGTAGGGAGTTTCCAGTGAGGAAATTTCTTTTCTAATTCTGATTGATAACTTCTCTGCAACTCATGATCCTAGGGAGTTGTCTGGTATTTGACAAGTTGTTCAGCCAGTATGAGGGCAGCTAGGTTGTATAGTGGATAGAGCACTATAGTGCAGGAGTCAGGAGGACCTGAGTTCAAATCTCACCTCAGACACTTGACATTCACTAGCTGTGTGACCTTGGGCAAGTCACTTAACTCCAATTGCCTCATCCTGGGTCATCTCTAATCATCCTGATGAATATCTGTTCACTGGATTCAGATGGCTCTAGAGGAGAAGTGAGGCTGGTGACCTGCACAGCCCTCCCTCCCTCAAAACAAAGTCAAGTGCAAGTCATGTCATCATTTCTCTGATGGCATGGTCTTCTTCAGGCAACAAAGGACGAACACACAGCCAGTATGTGTTGGAAATGGGACTTAAACCCAGGTCTTCCTGAGTCTGAAACCATCTTTCTAACCACCATACGCTGCTTCTCAGATATCATGCTAGGTACACACTCACACACATACACAAAATAGAATACTTTTTAAAAATAGAGACCTGATGATCTTTCCACCAGCCGTGCTTTGAGTACATTTGTGTTTACACTTTGCTTTGTGGTCTATATTGATTGCTGAAACTTGCCTCATCCAATAAACCTAAATGAGGACTCCTAAAATGGATTCAGAAAGAGGGGGTCCCGGTGGTCCATTGTACTAAAAAGGATGTGAATAACTTGCTACCTGAGATTGTTGCAAATCCAGAACTTGGGAGAGATGACAAGGATTTTGTCCCAGGGCATCAGTATTTTACAATACTTATACTCCGTTGGCAGCTTAGCACCAGCTGCTAAGAATAATGAGTTATATTATGAAACTTCCAGATAAGTCACTTTCTCCCTGAAGCTACTGATTCATACTAGTGGTGAACAGCTCCCTAGCCCAGTCTCTCCCTCAATCACTATTCCCTTGGTGACTTCCCCAACAGCATCGTTATAGTCTCTGGGGAAGAGGCTCTCTCCCCGAAAAGGATTTTGTGTTCTAGGCTCTCTCCTCCCCTCTCCCACTTTGGTTGGTTTGTCTTTTGTTGGCATAATTAACAATCCTCATTCCAGGCATTTTGGGGAAGTTTCACCCAGGTGCCAAAAATTCTACATCTAGTTCTGAGTTGCTGCCATAAGAGACGTCATCTTTTAAAGAAAAACCAATCCATGATATATGTTTGCAAAGAACCAGTGCAGTGAAAGTCATTAAGTTATTGTAGCAATCATTTGAGTAGTGGGAAGGCATTATCAATACAGTTAGTGTTAATGGATGCTCAAAAACATTTAGTGAGTATGGTAGTAGATATGCTGCTAGGAATATGTGATCACCCTTCCATAGCACACTGAATTATAATTTGGGATGGTCTTGACAGAAATGTTAGCAGCCCAATGTTATTTCATCACAACAGTATGGCTTAGTGTTTCAAACCCAGAACATGGAGCATGGAAGGCCTGGGTGGCAGTCCCTGCGTGGCTATTCACCTTTGAGCCTCATTTTTCTTATCTTTAAAATGAGGATAAGTATATTTATAATATTTGGTCTATAGGGATGTTGCAAGGCTCAAATGAGACGATGTATATAAAATGCTTTGAAATTTTTCAAGTACTTCATAAATTTCAGTTAATTTTACCCTATGAGGTTGGGAATACCATTATCATCACCCACCACCCACCTCCATCTTACTGATGAGGAAAGCGACTTGCCTGAATAACATGATCTCAATTTGGTCACTTATTAACTGTGTGATCATAGGAAAGTAAATTAACCTCTTTAGGCCTTTGTATCCTCAACTTTGAAAAGTCATAGTTGGATCAGACAACATTCAAGGTCTCTTCCAGTTCTAAATCTATTTTCCTCTATCTATCTATCTATCTATCTATCTATCTATCTATCTATCTATCTATCTATCTATCTATCTATCTGTCTGTCTGTCTGTCTGTCTGTCTGTCTGTCTGTCTGTCTCTCTGTCTGTCTCTCTGCCTGTCTGTCTATCTACATATCTATCTATCTATCTATCTATCTATCTATCTATCTATCTGTCTGTCTGTCTGTCTGTCTGTCTGTCTATCTATCTATCTATCTATCTATCTATCTATCTATCTATCTATCTATCTATCTATCTATCTGTCTGTCTGTCTGTCTATCTGTCTATCTATCTATCCAGTCATCTAGCCATTTAGTCATCCATTTATCTGTCTATTCTATGAACTCCCTAGGGAAGAGTCAGGACATGAACTCAAATCTTCCAACTGGGAAACCAACACTGGGTCATGGCTCCTTCTGCTGCTCACCTATGTGTGAGTAGGGTGGTAAAAGACATGTTTCCAGTAGGGCATAAGACTCCTAGCCTTTATTTCAGAAAGGTACACCTTCTAAAGACTTGCTTCATCAGGAAAATACTCCTGAATTGTTGAAGATTCTTTTCTGATTTCTTCACCTGAAATAGGTCAGAGATATTGAGCAAGGCAATCAGGAGGAATGCTTTTTTCCCCAATAAAATAGTGATGTTTGACTGAGAAAATTAAAGGAAAGCTGAAAGAACACCAGGAAAGTGTAGTTTTTCTGGTCTTCCATTTACCTGTGCCATATCACTGCTGCTCACTGGGGCAGGACCACATAGAATTCAGATATGAAATATCCTGCGTGCAGGTTGGTGATGGAGTTCATTCTAGAAAAAGCTGCCAACATGGACAGAATTCTGCATCCAGTTTCCCCTCCTGTCCCCCCTTCACATACTGGAGGATGGGCTGAGGTGGAGAGAATGCTTCTCTGTCTGAGATTCGTTAAGATCCTCCTTATAATCATTTGGTCTCCTTTTCGCATGTAATTGTCGCTGAACATTTTTTGCTTAGATTTTAATTTGGCCAATTAGAGTCCCTATTGAAGCCTACCCTCCCTTCAGCAAATAGCCTGCTGTGAGTACATAATAAATGTTAAATAACATTAATATTTCTCTTGTTGGGATGTTTTCTTTCCTTTATAATGAATTATAATTGGAGGAGGAATTCTCTGCAATAATATTTCAACTTTTTAATGAAAACTGTTATATTTAGTACTTGAAAATAACTCTTCTAGCATAAGATATTATGTTGATATAAAGTTCACCTTAAACTGCTGATGTATATTTGGGTAGAGTGACTGAGGAACACCTGTAACCCTGTGGTTCCCATAAGCTGTGAAATTTTAGCATAGTTGTTTGGAGCAGGTCACCTATTGGCTCATGGTGTTTCTTATAGATGGCTTGCTAATTGAGCCATGCAGATCACTCAAATTCATTTTGATGGTTTACATTTTAATCATTCTCTCATGGTAATATAATAGTAATTGATGTTGTTTAATCTACTGTGCTGTTTAATGCCCTGGGACTTTTGGGAATTTCTCTCAATCCATTAAACACTAACCTATACTCAGGAAAGAAACATTGCCTCTACCATCTCAGAATTCAAAGATATCTCCCATTGCCCCAGATTCCAAATATGTTTCTCATTGCCTTAACTAGCTCAGGATTGAAAGATAGTTCCTGTTTCTTCTACCCATTACAGGGTCCAAAATGCCCTGGAGTGTCTGAGAGTCATGTGTCAGGACATGAACGCAGATCTCCCAACTGGGAAACCAGCACTGGGCCATGGCTCCTTCTGCTGCCATAGGTAAGTAGGGTGGGGAAAGACATGTTTCTCCCTAAGAGTGCTTCCAGTAGAGCATAATGGCTCCACTGTACCCCAAATTCCAAGACAACCCCAATTGTCCCTACTATCACAGAGTTCAAAGACACTTTTTTCTACCTCTACAATTCCCATATCTCAAACCACTGATAGGTCTAAAATTAATATTATTAGTGGATCCCAATCTGTCAAAAGGGTACAGAGTTTTTAAGTTTTTATTTGCCTGAAGGCTTTTGTATTCTCTTCCAAGAAAGCCCTGAATCAGTTTCATAATTCAGCCTGTTCCTTTCCTTATGTTTGTGTGGGGGCGCGGATCTCCACTTCCCCTCAGACTTGAAAGTTAATGCACAGACACTGAGATTAACTTATTTCAAGGCTTCCTAAATTAAGGCACCTAAAATCCCACTTTGAGAAATATAAATGCTTTAAAAACAAATAAATAAGCAAACAAAACGAAAGGCTTAAAAAGGAAGACGGCTGCAAAAGCTTCACGGATAAAGGGATGATGGGAGAGACCTGGCTCCCCAGCTGCTGAGCCATTCTAATACCGTCTAACCTTGAACTCCTTCTGCTTCCTTCCGCCCCATCACTCTAGCTGTACAATCGCATCAGTGAGATACCTCATGAAAACCAATACCATATGTATCATAGACCTGTGGAAATAAATGACCCGAGCAGGATGGGAGAAAACAAACTCACCAAGCACATAAATAACCATTATGGGAAGCTCAGTATGACTGCCAGGTATTAGGGCCAAAATCTGATGGATGGGTTGCCAAGATGTATAAGTGGTTGTAGATGGTGAAACTATTCAGTCCCAAACTATGTACCCTCAACATTTTCCAATTTATTTTATTTTGTCAAAATACTCTACTTTGCCATCTAGGACAACAGAGGTCAGGGCTAAGCAATGAACTTCCCCTGAGTTTTATGGCCACTCCGGGTTCACATGAAAGCCCCAGTCTAGTACAATAGCTTGCAGACTAGATAGCACCTTAGAGGTCATCCAATCCAATCCTCTCATTTTACAGATAAATTTACTGAAGCCCAGAGAGGTCATGTGACTTACCTGAGCTCACACAGGTACTAAAGGTTAACTTGGTATTTTAAATTAAGTAGATGTGTGCTCTTCTACAAGGGACTTTTACTTTTCTCATGGCTACAGTTAGGATTCTTCATTGAGGGGTCAACTGAGGTTCCTCTCAGCTCCAGAGATCTCTACTTGTATGTTTCTAGACTGGTAAAATTTCAGGGAAAAGATGGGGCCAGAAGGAACATATACATTATCCAATTATAACTCAAGCTTTAGTGTGCAAGAAGAACAAATTAGAAAACTAATCAATCAAAATTTATTAAGCACCTACTGTATGCCAGGCACTGGGCTTTTCATCTGGAGTTATACAAAGAGGATGAATGCCTTGAAGCCAGATTTTCTAGGTCCTTTGGTCTTCTATCTCCTTTTCCTTCCTCCTTTCCTTTATATCTCTCCATCATACTTATCAGGAGGCAGCTAGTTGGGTCTGGAGTCAGGAAGATCTGAGTTCAAATCCTGCCTCAGATACTTACTAGCTATGAGATCCTGGGCAAGTCACTTAACCTTCATTTACCTTAATCTAGCAAAGAAAGAAATAACAAATCGCTCCAGTATCTTTGCCAAGAAAGCCCCATGGACAGTGTGGTCCACAAGGTCACGAAGAGTCACATAGGACTAAATGATTGAACAATATTTTACTTAAGTAATTGCTATTGGACCCCTCCGTGTTGTGTGTAATATCCTGACTGAAATAGAAACTCCGCATCCATGCCTGATCTACACTGTACCCCTGCCCTCTATTAATTAAAATTAATAATTTATTAAATGAATTAAAGAATGAATATACCCGCTACTTCCTATGTTGTTCACCAATGCCGTAAGGGCAAGACAAGTAAGGTAAAATTCAATCTGTAATATATTCACTGTTTGGGTTTTTTTAAATGACTGGGAAAGTCAACTTTGGACTTGTGGATTTTTGTACTCTTTGTCTCTATTAACAAAGATAATTTAGAACTATTTTAAGGTAAAATGTAATGGATAGAATGCTGGATCTGGGTTCAAATCCTACCTCTGACCTTTACTAGTTATGTGATCATAATCAGGTCACTTAAGCCTCTCTGATCCTTAAGCAAATCTCTAAGCCTTAAAACTCAGCTACTGAGTCACAGCAAATCACTATCTGCCTCAGTGGACAGGGTTCTAGTACTGAAAACATCACAGAATGCAGGCTCTTGCGAGCAGCAACTGTCATGATGTTTGCTTAGAACTGTATCTCCAACACTTACCACAGTGCTTGGCACACAGAAAGTGCCTAATGAATGCTTATTGGCTGATGGACTCTCCTGTGTTGGCATTGATATGCCATGTTAAACCAACAAGACCAGACTTTTTTTAAAGCATAAAGATAAGTTTCAATCCTATCATGCTAAGGAATGAATTGTTAGTTCTCCAGATACTAGGGTGCCATTTTTATATGCTACAAATAGTAGCTCCCCCCAAACCATTCGCTGTGTTTCAGAAAAGTGGAAAAGACCTTTAGGAAGCCACAGAATTTCAGACTGGAAACTTCAGAGGTCATTCAACCCAACCCATACCTGCATACAGATCTCCTCTGCAATAGACTCAAAGAGAGATTATCCAGTCTTAGCTTGAGGCCCTTCAGTAAAGAAGAATCCCCTCTCCCCTTGTAGTACATTCCCCTTCTGGATACCTCTGGTTATTTTTTTCTTTTTTTGAGCCTAAATTTTCCATTTGGGAATTTCCATCCATTGATTCTAGTTCTGATCAGAGAATAAGCCTGATATTTTTTCTAGGTAATAGTACTTCAAATACTTAGAATCAACTACCTCTGAGTCTGCTGTAGGATAAACACCTCCAATTCCAGGAAACAATCCTTTTAAAGAAAAAGTCAAGGTTTTGGCTTATCCTTTACCCCACCCTGAAAGGGGACAATTATGTCTAGAACCTTGGAAATAATTATCAGATATTAGATTAACCTACTGGTTAATCTTTTCCATCATAGCAGGAAGTTTGCGTTGCTGCAAAGATGTGACACTTTTAACTCTCCTGCTTAGGAAATAATGCTTGTTCAACACACCTTCATTTTTTTCCCCCTGAAGATGTTTTCTAAATCACGGAGTTTATTTGACTGTGTCTTTAGTGAGATATGAGGTGCAAGGTCCCCTCCTAAAAGATATCAGAAGCAACACTTTACAACGACACTTCCTTGCAGGTAGGGCTCAGATCAAGGCTTTGCTTGGGCTATTTGGACAATCTTTTTTCTTTTTAGAAAGGTCATGCTTTGAAGACATTGTGGGGCCTATGCTCCCAACCCCAATTCCATTGGCAGGTCAGATCCAGAGATCACATCTGGATGTGTCTCTCTACTGAGGATTCAAAGGAAAGATCATATCCATCAAAATATTCAGAACTGGTTTTTTTGGTATAGTGGCAAAGATTGGAAACCATGTAGATGCCCAACAGTTGGGGAATGGCTGGAAAAATTGTGGAGCATAAATATCCTAGAATATTCCTGCAGAGTAAGAGATGATGAATATGAAGAGTATAGACAATCATGAGAAGACTATAGACTGATGGAGGGTGAATTAATCAGAGCTAGGAAAACAGGATACACAAAAACTACAATATACATAAAGGAATGATGACAAAAGGAACTGAATGTCATGTAATTATGATGACAAAGTTATCCTGGAAGGAGCATTGAGACAATTCAGTTTCCTCTCTCCATCACAGAGACAGCACGCTATGGATGTGGACTGTTGCATAGACTGGGACATCCAGGTGATAAGTTGGTTAGTTCTACTAAAGTGCTTCTTTTCTTTGAAAAAAAGTTACAGAGATGGCTTACACAAATTGATATAAACACAAAATGCCTCAGCAAACTATGAATTTCTTTTAAAAAAAGATTACATGCCAATATTAGGGGAGGGAGGAGACAGGGAGAGAAACAGAGAGAGTTAGAGAGACAGGGAGAAAGAGAATGGGAGGAAGAAAGAAAAGGGGTGAAGGAAGGAAAGAGAGAAAGGAAGGAAGGAAAGAAGGAAGGGGAGAAGGAAGGGGAGAAGGAAGGAAGGAAGGAAGGAAGGAAGGACGGAAGGAAGGAAGGAAGGAAGGAAGGAAGGAAGGAAGGAAGGAAGGAAGGAAGGAAGGAAGGAAGGAAGGAAGGAAGGAAGGAAGGAGGAAGAAAAGAACATTCTTGACTATTTGGAACTACACTGAAACAATCAGTCTGTGCCAGAAATCAGATAAAATCACCAAGTGGAAAAACAAAAGACAGAGTCCTTGTTTCTGTACATATTTCAAACTACCATGACCTGGCATGGTATAGTGGATAGAATGCTGGATCTGGGTTCAAATCCTACCTCTGACCCTTACTAGTTATGTGATCATAATCAAGTCACTTAAACCTCTCTGATCCTTAAGCAATCTCTAAGCCTTAAAACTCAGCTACTGAGTCACAGGCAAATCACTATC
Source organism: Bettongia penicillata ogilbyi (assembly GCA_023548195.1). Taxonomy (NCBI): domain Eukaryota; kingdom Metazoa; phylum Chordata; class Mammalia; order Diprotodontia; family Potoroidae; genus Bettongia; species Bettongia penicillata. The sequence goes on from JAJHZJ010000024.1 coordinate 2,111,362, forward strand.
TGCCTCGGGGGAAAGGGTTCTAGTACTGAAAACAACACAGAATGTAGGCTCTTGTGAGAAACAACTGTCATGATGTTTGCTTAGAACTGTATCCCCAACATTTACCACAGTGCTTGGCCCACAGGAAGTGCCTAATAAATGCTTACTGGCTGATGGACTCTTCTATGTTGGCATTGATATGCTTTAAAGATGATAAGTTTCTTTTTTTTTCTGGATATATAAATTTATTTATTTAACTTTTTTTTTACATTGATTTTCACAAAATTTTGGGTTCCAAATTTTCTCCCCATTTGTCCCCTCCCCCGACCCAATGCACCAAGCATTCTAATTTCCCCTATCACCAATATTCCCTCTCTTCTATCATCCCTCCCTTCCCTTGTCCCCATCTTCTCTTTTGTCCTGTAGGGCCAGATGACTTTCTATTCCTCATTAACAGTATGTCTTCTTTCCTAGTAGCAACAGCAATACTAAACAGTTGTTCCTAAAACTATGAGTTCCAAATTCTCCCCATCCCTCCCTCCCCACCCATTCCCTTTGGGAAGGCAGGCAATTCAATATAGGCCATATCTGTGTAGTTTTGCAAATGACTTCCATAATAGTCATGTTGTGTAAGACTAACTGTATTTCCCTCCATCCTTTCCTGCCCCCCATTGTTTCTATTCTGTCTTTTGATCCTGTCCCTCCCCAAGTGTTGACTTCAAATTGCTCCCTCCTCCCATTGCCTTCCCTTCCATCATCCCCCCACCCTGCTTATCTCCTTCTCCCCCACTTTCCTGTATTGTAAGATAGGTTTTCATACCAAAAAGAGTGTGCATTTTATTCCTTCTTTTAGTCAAATGTGATGAGAGTAAACTTCATGTTTTTTTCCTCAGCTCTCCGCTTTTTCCCTCTACTACAAAGTCTCCTGCTTGCCTCTTCTGTGAGAGATAATTTGCCCCATTCCATTTCACCCTCTCTCCTCCCAATACATTTCTCTCTCCCATTTACCTTAATTTCTTTTAAGATATGTTCCCATCCTATTCAATTCACTCTGTGCTCTTTGTCTCTGTGTGTGCATGCATATGTGTATGTGTGTGTGCGCACACATGTACGTCTGTATGTGCATGTGTGTGTGCATATGTGTGTGTGTAATCCCACCAACTACCCAGATACTGAAAAGTTTCAAGAGTTACAAATATTGTCTTTCCATGTAGGAATGTAAACAGTTCAACTTTGGTGAGTCCCTTATGACTTCTCTTTGCTGTATACTTTTTCATGCTTCTTCTCATTCTTGTGTTTGAAAGTCAAATTTTCTTTTCAGCTCTGGTCTTTTCATCAAGAATGCTTGAAAGTCCTCTGTTTCATTGAAAGACCATATTTTCCCCTGAAGTATTATACTCAGTTTTGCTGGGTAGGTGATTCTTGGTTTGAGTCCTAGTTCCTTTGCCTTCTGGAATATCCTATTCCACGCCCTTCGATCCCTTAATGTAGAAGCTGCTAGATCTTGAATTATCCTGATTGTATTTCCACAATACTGGAATTGTTTCTTTCTAGCTGCTTGCAATATTTTCCCCTTGACCTGGGAATTGTGGAATTTATCCACAATGTTCCTAGGAGTTTCTCTTTTTGGATCTCTTTCAGGCAGTGATTGATGGATTCCTTCAATACTTATTTTGCCCTCTGGTTCTAGAATATCAGGGCAGTTTTCCTTGACAATTTCATGAAAGATGATGTCTAGGCTCTTTTTTTTGATCATGGCTTTCAGGTAGTCCCATAATTTTTAAATTGTCCCTCCTGGATCTATTTTCCAGGTCAGTTGTTTTTCCCATGAGATATTTCACATTCTCTTCCATTTTTTCATTCTTTTGGTTTTGTTTGGTGATTTCTTGGTTTCTCAGAAAGTCATTAGCCTACATCTGTTCCATTCTAATTTTGAGAGAACTATTTTCTTCAGTGAGCTTTTGAACTTCTTTTCCCATTTGGCTAATTCTGCTTTTGAAAGCATTCTCCTCCTCATTGGCTTTTTGAACCTCTTTTGCCAATTGAGTAAGCCTATTTTTCAAGGTGTTATTTTCTTCGGCATTTTTTTGGATCTCCTTTAGTAAGGTATTGACCCGTTTTTCATGCTTTTCTTGCATCTCTCTCATTTCTCTTCCCAGTTTTTCCTCCACCTGTCTAACTTGATTTTCAAAATCCCTTTTGAGCTCTTCCATGGCCTGAGCCCATTGGATATCTATTTTGGATGTTTGGGATATAGAGGCCTTGACTTCTATGTCTTTCCCTGATGGTAAGCATTTTTCTTCCTCATCAGAAAGGAAAGGAGGAAACATCTGTTCACCAAGCAAGTAACCTTCTATGGTCTTATTTTTTTTTCCCTCTTCTGGGCATTTTCCCAGCCAATTACTTGACTTCTGAGATTCCTCTCCACCCCCCCTCACCAGTGCTTGGGGTCTGAGATTCAAATGCTTCTCCCCAGCCTCAGGGCTTTCAGTGGGGGGAGGGGCTTCTATTCAGTGAGAGATTAAGTATTGCTGCTCAGGTGGAGGCAGGGCCGCCTCCCAGGCTCACTTCCCTCAGGGGGTTTATGAGGAGACCTTCAGTAATGGTCCTGAGCTCCCATCTGCTCCGGGAGCTCCTGTCCGCTGCCTCCCCCGCCACTTCTTCCCGAGAGGGCCGAGCCATGGAGACACCCTGCTCCTCTCTTGGCCAGTCCAGAAGTCTCTTTCACTGACCTCTATTGCCTATGCGTGGAGGGACCCTCGCAGCCACTGGAGATTCTGTCCCTGAAGCCTGCTCAGATCTGCTCCTCTGGGGCCGCAGGGCCAGGGCATGGGCTCCGCTCTGCATCTGGTGCCTGACAGACCTTTGGGGTCAGTTTTTCAGGGCTCTCTGGAACAGAAATCTCCTCCACTCTGCTGCTGCATGGCTTCCACTGCTCCAGAACCTGTTGGGAGTTCTTTCCATAGGTAATTTATGGGCCATGGGTTCGGAGCTCACATATGTGAGTCTTTCTACTCTGCCATCTTGGCTCCTCCCCACAAAGATCATAAGTTTCAATCCTGTCATGCTAAGGAATGAATTGTTAGTTCTCCAGACACTAGGGTGCCATTTTTATATGCTACAAATAGTGGATTTCCCCCAAACCATTCACTGTGTTTCAGAAAAGTGGAAAAGACTTTTAGAAAGCTGAATTTCAGACTGGAAACTTCAGAGGTCATTCAACCCAACCCATACCTGCATACAGATCCCCTCTGCAACAGACTCAATGAGAGATTATCCAGTCTTAGCTTGAGGCCCTTCAATAAAGAAGGATCCCATCTCCCCTTTAGTCCATTCCACTTCTGGATACCTCTGATTAGTAGTGCTTTTTTCTTTTATTGAGCCTAAACTTTCCATTTGGGAACTTGCATCCATTGATTCTAGTTCTGACCTGTAGCACTTAGCAGACTACTGTTAACCTCACTCTCCTCTGGACAGGAGCAGAAAGATGTAAAATCATCTAGCACTTCTCCAACAAGCTAGAGAAAAAGAGATACTATGCTTTCAATACAAGAATTTTATGGAAAATATACGTCAAAAACCCTAGAAATTAGTGAATGTCTGAAGGTCAATTCAATTCCATACGATTAATCATGATGCTGTCCAAATCCCACTTTAATCTGTCTTGGTCTTCCCTTTTAAATCCATAGAAAAATGCTCACTTGGGGCCAAAGGAAATCCTCAACCATTTCTTTTGTTGGATGTAGGACCAGATGATGTTTCATAATACAAGAGCACAGAATCTCAGAACTCTGGATGTTGTCTGGTCCATTCCCTTGCTACGCCATCTTCATGCCTTAGCATCTTTCAGATAAAAAATTTCAAATTCCTTTAGATGTTTCCATAGTTCACATGGGAGGAGCCTCATCATAAAAATAGTTGCTGAATGACAACTCAGTGCCTTCCACACTGTAGGCTTTCCACGAATGTTTGTAGTCTGGGTGGTGATGGTGATTGATGGTGGTGGTCACTGTGATGATGATGATGATGGCCCTCTTGGTATTGGTAATGATGTGGTAACAATGAGGCAAAGCACTTAAATGAAAAGAGCAATGGACTTAGAGTCAGGAGAGGTCTGGATGTTAATTCTACTTTGGACATTTACTGGTCATGTGACCACAAAGAAGTCCCTTAACCCCTTGGAGTCTCAGTTTCCAAATATGTAAAATGATAATAATAATATCTCATAAGGTTGTCAGCATCAGGTGAGCTAATATTTGTAAAATATTTTGCAAATTTTAAAGAACTATACAAATGTCAGCTATGATGATGATGATAATGATAAATAATGACACAAAATGCACTAGATTAGGAGGGTTTTTTAGCAGAAACACACAGAAAAATAGTTTATTTCTTAGAAATGAAAATACAAGTGTTTCTTATAAATTTCTTTTGACAGCTTATGAATAAGAGCAAGCTTTAATCTTTAAAAAAAATTTAGTTTATTACGTACTTAACAAATGAGCATTTCACTGTACTAAAAAGAACAAAAAGGAGAATTGTATATGAAATGGTGAGTTTTTGACACATACAATTTAGATGCACAGAAAATTTCACATAATTGTAACAAAGTTGTTCTGTTTGTGTCCCTATCTGAAGCTCTTTTTGTTTTTTTCTGTGTATTTTAAATATTTAATTGATAATTTTTCCTTTTTTAAAAATCTCTATTATGCATTAACTTCTCCCTTCCCCGCCTCCCTCAAAGACCACCTTTACCACAAATACAATAAATGAACCAGATCAACAGTTTTATTCTTAATGCCAAAGAATGTTCAATTTGTGGGACACTTGCAGTTACTATGTGAAAATTTTTACATATTTCCCTAAACAAATGAAAGTATCATAGGATTTTGAGTTAGAAAGTTGCTGGATTTAACCTAGTTTAATTCCTTCATCTTAAAGATGATGAAGAAACGGAGGTCTAAAGAGTTTAAGTGATTTCTTAGTGTTGTTCAGTGGGGTCCAACCTTTTTGTGACCCCATTTTGGGGTTTTCTTGGCAAAGATCCTGGAGTATTTGCCATTTCCTTCTCTGGCTCATTTTAAAAATGAGGAAATTGAGGTAAACAGGATGAAGTAACTTGCTCAAGGTCACATAGCTAGTAAGTGTATCTGAGGCCAGATTTGAATTCATGAGGACATCTTCCTGATTCCAAGCCTAGTTCTCTATCCACTGTACCACCTAGCTGCCTTTAAAGTGACTTATTTAATATCTTGTAAGTAGCAGGGAGCAAAGCCAAGGTTGAATCCAGGTTTTTAGGGCCCAAATCTAAAGACCTTTCAGTAGTACCAAGAGTTAATAGAAACATGCAAGCCTACACAGGTGAAGGAATTATGTAGGTAATAAGGTCTATCCCTATTCATTGTATTAGTTCCTCTGCTCTCCCTGCCCCTCCCCACCCCATGACAGGACTTGGAAGTAATTCTTACCGAGTCTTTAATTACTGAATGGCCATTGCCTCAGACAAACTGAGACCTGGGAAGGACCTCAGCTTAAAGAGGTCAAGGTCTCCCACTCCAGTCATCCTGACCTATGTCTTGCCACTGGGTTCTGATAACTCTGGAGGAGTGAGGCTTATGACTTTGCACAGCCCTGCCTCACTTAAATCCAGTTCACTTGCAAATCAAGACATCACCCTTCTGAAGTCATCGGTCCTCTTCAAGAAAACAGAATTCCAGATTCCCTACTAGCTGTGGGAAACATCCAAAGATGGAATCCAGTTTAATAAATATTTGTTTACTGGCCAACTAATTGCTTATTTAAGATGCATCCTGGCCCCTTTAATCTGGAATAGGATTGCCAAAACAAAAGTAAGAATTAAACCAAGATGAAATTGGCATTTTTATTAGTGCAAATTAACTGGTGTTTTGGCCTCAGTTTCATCATCTGTAAAATAAGGTAGTTGAATCAGATGATATCTAAGATCTCTGACCACTCAAGAGTTCTGGAATTCTATAAGGGGATGCTGGGACTGATGTGTTACACTACTATAGAGAGATGCAGGTATTGTAAAAGGCAAAGTAATAAAGGGACATTGAAATGCATAAGCTATATGGATGAGGTCATAAGGGTAGGACAGTTTGGTAAAAATGTATAATACTTGAAATGAAAGGACGTCAGGGTTTTTTAAAGTTTGTTAATAGCAGCAATGCAAAGGTGCTTCCTCAGAGAGCGTCTTGTCCTGGTGCTAAATTCCTTGACCCATCTAGTGCCCCCCTAGTCAATCTCTGTCCAGACAGAGCACAGGAGAGAACTGAAAGTCTGTTCTCCTGAGACATTATATTGGAGCAATTTGATCTCACAGATTTTCATCATGGCTCACTCTGTACTGGAATGTGCTTGGAGTAGGGATTGAGGAGAGGGAGACTAGCCACCAGTCCATCATCCTATCTTTCCCTCTTCTTTCCCCAGTACAAATTCTACTTTTACTCACTATTTTCAAGTCAAATGCTCCATAATACATTCATGACAGCTTCCAAGCTCTACACTGACCCTCACTATTTGATCTCCCTCCACTATATGTTTAGTGCATGCTTTCCCCATAACTGAGGACTCCTCTCATTCTACTGGGCTCACAACTCTCGCTGGTCAGTTTCCCAAACTTACCTAAACCCTAAGGCTACCTCCTAACATTCATTCTTCCATCTTCAAATACTCATCCCTAGAAACTACAAAAAGTCTTCCAGAAATGGGTCTCATCTACTTCCATTTTCTTCCTCTCGGTTCCCCACATCAGACTCCTGACACTCCCTGAGATGGGGGTTTAAAAAGTCTCCAAACTAGCAACTCTCAAACTCTAATTGTGAATTCATAATGTAATCTAAGTTCAAGTCCATTTGCACACTCTTTTTTGGTGGAGATTGAGTGAGCTCCCTATCTCACCCAAGTGAAAATTTCCTGAAGTCTAACTTGGCAAGCTGAGCATAGGGATATGATTGAAATTCTGGCTCTTCAACATGTTATCTTCTTCCCAGAGTCTTTCTCTCCCTTTGGCGACTTCTCCCTGAAAAGAATCTAGAACTATGTCTCCACTCTTGAAGATGGAAATCAGAAAAATGAGAATCTCTTGCCTCTCAAACTCTTGTCAATTCCAACCCCTCAGGAAGGCACAAAGTATCTAGTGATTAATCCCCGTCAATGAGGAGAGTATTATGTAAATATACTTGAGATTTTGGCTACAATAGGATCTTAGGTTTAAATCTGTTCATTTCACAGAGAAAATTGAGGTCCAGAGAGAGGAAATGACTTACCCAAATGACCAAAATGGAATTTGAACTCCAAGTCCCTTAGATTCCATATCCATTAGCTCTTTCCACTATACCATGCTGCCTGTGAAGTGATTTGACCCCTAAGCAGGAGTTCAAGCAAAACTGTACTGTAGAACCCAGAAAGTCTTCTGGAGAATATGAAAGTAAACAGAGATGTACTTTCCCTTTCAGGGATACCCACAAACACTTTTCTCTCTACCAAATATGCCTGAGCTCAGGGCTTTGATGAAAGCAGACAACTAGTTAAACCCAAGCTCCTTTCCTGCTTTGAAAGCCTCTGCCCTAAATATCAGCTTACATCAATCAGATTCCAAATTCATCTTGTTCCAAAAGTGAACAGTGATTCTGTTTGCTTTGCCTTCAGGGACCAGATAGGCACTTCTCTATGAGGAGACTCTCTGAGTTCCTTACTTGCTAAAGGTAAGAAACCTAAGATTATACAGATCAAAGAGACCATAGAGGCCACAGAGTCCACCACCCCCCACTTTACGATGAGAAAACTGAGGCTCATAGAGGTGACATACAGGGACACACAGCTAAGAAGAGATTTGAGCTCACCACTTCCCAACTCCAAAGCCAACACTCCATCAATGGTGCCACCTTTGTCTGCTTAATTGGCAAATGCCTAACAAATGATTCATCACGTGGTTTTGCATGTTGCCACTATCAAGCCATGAAAAGGATGTTACTGGGGATCAAAATGATAAGAGGACAATTCTTCCTTTATTCTGTTGCTGCTGAAGCAGCCTTTTTGACCCTCTCATGAGAATTCATTTCCTTCTCCCCTACCTCGCCTCCAATCACCTGCCCTTCTGTCTCAGTCGGTAAAACTGATCTCTGAGAACTCGTTTCTGCTAGGTAAATAGCAACATGAGACACCAATTTCCTGTCAACATCTGCAGCTTCAACAGTTTCAGCCCTTTATTCAAATGTGTGAATGCTTCATCCAAATTGCACATTTCTCATTTGGTGTACCTTGAAAGCATATACTGTCACTCAGTCATCATCTCAGGGAAGTGCATTTGCTGCTACCAAGGCTGGCATACAGATGTTCTAGGGAGGTGCATCACAGCAGCCAAAATAGAACCATTGGAGCATGCTTAACTTACTTCAGGGTGAGGAAATTCAACCTAGGAAATTAGGCTTTCAGAAGTTTAATTTTGAGCAACCAATTTGGAAACATACCTGATTCTACCTCAGGGAGTTTATTTAATTTTTAAAAAGATGCACAGAGATCAGGTCCTAGCTGTTCTGCCAAGAAGGGAGATCCAAACCACTGTGATTAATACAGAGAAGCATGCAAAGACTTATAGAACCTGATACAATGAGATAAACAGAAACAAAAAAAACTATCCACAAGGACTGAGACACTTTCAATGGAAGGAACAACCACCAACAATAGCCAAAACCATCAAAAATGAATGTTGTAAAATTACCAAAAACACATGGTCTCAGAGAAGAGATGAGAAGATGCCATCATCCCACTCTTCCTCAGAGGTGGGAAGTCCATGGATATAGAATGTAGCATATATTTTCAAACCTTTTTTTGATGTATTGATTAATGTATAGGTTGACTTTGCTTAGTAGGGGTTTCCTTCTTATTTTTATTTTTTCTTTAAAATATTCTCTGTTACATGGGATGATTCTCTGGAAGAGTGAAGGGGAAGGATACTAGGAAAAATTCTGGTGATGTAAAAATGATAAATAAAATCATTGCAATAGTTTACATTATATACGGATATGTATGGATGTCTATAATGCAAGGGATGGATTACAATGCATCCCATGCTCAGGCGTGGGCCTATAGAGACTATCCCAGGGAAAATACATTTTGCAATTTTGCAGGACATATATGGCATCCTAGGTTATGTCACATGACAAAGTGTTCCCTTATTGGCCACTATGTCAGAAGGAATGGTCTGTTCAATGAACTTTAAAGAAAGTGATACTCCTTTCCAAGTCTCCTTTTCTGTCTGCTCAGTGAGACTGTCTCTGGAAGGCTAGGGAAAGAAATAGTATCCCAGGAGAAACAAACAGCTTCTGGCACACGTCTTGCTTATTTGAGCCTGAACTTGCTCTGTGTTTCTTTCCTAAATATAGGAGACTGAGCAGTGATCGTGAGATGGATGTTTCTAGTGAGTTCAAAAGGTTGGGAGCTCTTATACCTCATTTGGTGCAGGCTACAGCAGGGAAGGTGCCTCCTACAACCACTCCATCAATTCTTGGTAAGAAGGTGACCATTGACACCTGGGTGAGGCTAGGTCCTCACCTGGATCCCCCGAGGACTCGGACCTGGAAAGAATTGTTGGGACAGTGTAGTGCAGAGGTGAAAGAAAAGCCATTCGGCAATCCAATGAAATGCTTCAGGTTTTGATATTTTAAGTATTAACTTTCATGGAGAATATAACAGCAGTTTTAAGCTACTTTTGTTTGTTTTAGAGTTTCTTTGGCTTTTTTTTTCTTCAGTGCACTCTTCTGGGTGTTTTGGTTTTAGCATTTCTTTTGTGTGTAATAAATAACTCTCCTATACCTGATTTACATTGTACACTCAGTTCTTTTCAATTCCTCACTTTGGGGAGTCCCTAGATGTGAGTCAAATATGAGCTTAATAAGATTTTTCCCTGGAGCTCTGGGGTGGGGAACTATAAAGGGCAAAGGAGGCAGAGAAAAAAAGATATATAGAAAGCCAGGTTCTCCCAGGACTGAACCCAGTCCCCATCCTTGCCTGGTTCACAGCTGTGAAGGATGACTTTGGGGAGAAAATGAGCACCCCGAAACCTGAGTCCAAAATTAATCCTGCAGTTTTTATTGTTACATTATATACGTATGTATATTTGTTTGTATATATACGTACATTGTATGTAAATAATCTCCCTCAAGCACTGCAATTCCTCTCCAGTCTCCAAGGTTTGTAACCTAGGAATCATCTTTCACTTTCCCCACTGCCACCCTCCCACAACTATTTTCTTTCAACTTTAAAAATCCTTTTTCATCTGAAAGAAGGAATTTTTTTTTAATCTGTAAAACAACCTCACCAGTCTGGCAAGACAGCAAATCACATAGATAACAGAGTTGAAAACCCAGCCCTCCATTGCTCTAAGCATCTAGCAACGATAGGGATGAAGCTCGAGTACCAGGAGTGAGTCAGGGCTGCGTTCAATTCTATGAGGGAAGTGTCTCACCCAGGGCCACGTGACTAATAAGCGACCTTGGCCAGGGTTGCTTGTTTCCACGTTGTACAGCAACATCTGGGTGGGGGGAGAAACTCAGCCCTCAGAGATTGGATGTCTTCGCCTCAGCAACAAACAAGGCTAAACGAATTAGCAAGGGGGAAAAAAAGAATAGAAAAGGAATTAATTGAATTTTAGAGAGAGAAACGTTTTGCTTATCTTCTCTTGCTGAACAAACGGGAGACAATTCCAGGGTGGTTGTGGGTCTCTTCTCCCCCTTTTTCCTTTTTACAAATCATCCACAATGCCCAAATGTTGACAGACATGGGAATGGGAGCTTGGGCTGCACATCACATACTGAGTTTCATAGTTTTAAGGCCTCCACAGAGACTGCTTTTATTTGCCAGCCAGGGCCTAGTGATGACTTTGATACACTCACCATGCGGTTGGAAATTATTTCGAGCCAGGAACATAATCCCATCTCAACCGATTAAAAAGAAGGGGCATCAGGGGAGGGGGACTGGTGTCTGATAACACTAAATCTTGGACTTATTAAAAGGCTGCTCTTGATAATCTTAACCAGCCTAGAATGATTTTAATGGAGACCTGGAGAAATTAGGAGGAGGGGGAGAGAACATCAGTGTAGCTGGGCATGTTTCCATAATTTCTAAAAGGCTGTGATTTTTGGAGAAAACTATATTGCTGGGATGAGATTGACAACAGAATAGATTATATTTCATTTTATTCCATTTGAACTGTCTGTCTCAAGGCAGAGTGGCCCCAGGATACTATTATCACATGATGGCATCTGACCCCATCGTTAAGACCAGCCAGCAAATCCTTCAACTGAGCTGTTGGCTGAAAGATCTTTTGGGAAATGACTTGGGTCCTCTCAGGTTGGTTCTTGGGGCCTACGATAGGATAGGAGATGAGGCTAAAGGTGGGAAGGGGCTTCAGGTAGGGACTTTTGTCATCTAAGTCACTGGGAGCATATATGGACCCCAGATGTGAAAGTCTGGAGGAGGAGGATCCTTGATTCTTGACTCCTACAAGTCTTCAAGTGGTGGCCCTGAAAGGGGTCATCCAAGTTATTAGAGCCAAACCTTGATCAGAGATAGTCTACAAAGTGCGGGCAAGGAGGCCAGGCAATAGCAGAGCAGAGCCAGCAACAAGGAGAAGCTGAGTGGACCACTTCTCATTTGAGAGAAAAAAAACATTGACTTGGGCTTTCATTTCAAATCCCATTTGCGTCCGTTGGCATCCCTCTTCCCTAGCAAGTCCCAGGGCGGAAGATACCTCCACTATGATAATCTCCACCCCTCTGTATCCCACCACCCTCAGCTACTTTCTCCTTCCTCCTTCTCCAGTTCTTCCTAGAACTTTGCCTTTGTTCTTCTTAAGCTCTGCCTTTTGGGACAAGTATTTGTGTACAAGTCCCTTCCCATTTTGGGATGGGAGTCATTGAAAAAATAAGATCTTTGCCATATCTGCTACTGTAATGCCAGAGACTTACCTGTATTGGTTTTCACCTGTGATTTTATCCATGAGGCAAGAATGACAGTTGTGACAGTCCTCTTCACTGAAGCAGATCTGTAGCTCATCCATATTTTCTAGTCTTAATAGATTTATCTGGGGCACTGAGATGCTGAGTAAAGGGACTTTCCCAAGGCCACATAGCGAGCATGTATCAAAGATAGGATCCAACTCCAGATCAGCATGATGCTCTAATGGAATCAGAGGACCTGGGTTCAGATCCTAGCTGTGTGACATCAAACAAGTCACAAAATCCATCTGAGACGCAGTTTCCTCATCTATACAATGGGACTACATGAATTCTAAGGTCTCTTCGAGCTCTCAGTTATGATTGTTGCACATGATGTTGTGATTTCATTGTATAAGGAACTCTCAGGTAGGAAAGGAAGTCAGTACCTGTTCTATGACTTATACTATAGTCTTAGAGAGGTACCTGGGTTGGGGTGGGAAGAACCAAGAAGTTCAATGATTTGCATGTTGTCATACAGTCAATATATGGAAGAGGCAGAATTTGAACACAGGTCTTAGTTACTGGCCCAGATCTAACCTGTCCACCATATGACACACTATACATCTTACATCTATCTATCTTATCTATGTATCTTTCTTTATGGAGAGAGACAAAGGGGTATTAATAAATATAGAATATGGGTTTCTTGAGGGCAGGAACTTTTGTGGGGGGTTAGGGGTGTATTTTGGTCTTTATATATTCTGCCCCTAGCATTTATCACTTATTAAGTGATTTATAAGTTATTTTTTAGAAATTATTTATTTATAAATCACTTGCTAAATGATTTATAAATGTTAATAAATTTAATAAGTTAAATTTATTAAATGCTTTGATCAAATTGAATGATTAAGACATGAGACTGAGGTTACCGTAGGCAGCAATCTCATGAGAGACAAACTGAAGTTTATTCTTCAGGAAGACAAGCCAGGAAGTGAACTTTGAAAATTCCTGGGGCATCTCATGCTGATACTTCGTCTTTCTCTTCCTTTTATCAGCCACCTCGCTCTTTGGGTGTGTTGTAAGCAGCTTTGCCCTCTCTTCCTGTCTGTGGCTCATTTCCCTCACTCCTGGGCTCTCCCTCTCCCCTCCTTCCCATCGCTTTAATTGCAGAAGTCTACGACTGGTCAAACAGAGTTTGCAACGCTGAGTAAAATCAACTTGACTTTCTGTGACTGAGCCTGGTGGAGATAAACAGGGACTGTGACTATGAGGCCAGAGGTGGTGGGCATACTTAAACCCAAGCTCTGTTTCTTCCAATGGCTCAACAAGTGCCAAAGGGTAAGTTTATAGCTCCATTTTCTTGGCTGCCTTTTAAAAAGGTGACCATTAATCCTGACCTGCCATCTCTGTAAAGCCATCTTAGACTGAATCTATAATGCCAGCAGCCAGGCCCAGATCTTACTTATCTAAGCTGCTTAGAGGAAAAATTGCCCAGAAATTCTAGTTATTACCAAGCAGTTAGGGGAACAGAGATAGAGCACTAAGCCTGGAGTTGGGAAGCCCTGAGTGCAAATCTAGTTTCAGATAATTGCTAGCTATGTGACCCTGGGCAAGTCACTTAACCTTTTAATTTCTTCATCTGTAAAAACAGGGATAATAATGGTATCTACCTCCCAGGGTTGTTTGGGGATCAAATGAGATAATAATTGTAAAGCACTTAGCACAGAACCTGCCACATAGTAGGCACTCATTCCCTTTTCTTTCCTCATTATGGAATATCCTTGCCCTCTAGAGTAACAATGTCATTAGTGCAAAGGCTGCAGTCAGAGCCCCTGGATTCACATTCTGACTTTGCCTCTTATTAACAATGTGACTTTGGGCTCATCTCATTCACTCCAGTTTCCTCATCTGTCAAATGAGGAACTTAGACTAAGTGATCTCTAATGTCCCTTTCAGTTTATGATCTAATGGCCATAGTGGTTCTTGGAGTCTTGATGGTAGAGGGATGAGCTGGCCCAGTTTCATGGTTGTGAAATGATGGTAGAGGTGGAAGCAGCATTGGTTTAAAGAGTGTTGATCTGGGGAATCAAGGGATTTGGCTTCTGGTCCTCCGTGAACTTGGGCAAAACTAACAGTATTAATCCTAACTCCCAATTATGTAGTGCTTTTAGGTTTAGGAAGGAGGAAGAGAAACAAGCATTTATTAAGCACCTGTTATGTGCCAGCACTGTGCTAAGTGCTTTATGAATACTATCTCATTTAATTGTCACAGCAACCCTGAACGGTAGGTCTTTTATTACCCCCATTTTTTTGATTGAGGAAAGTGAGGCAAACACAAGATCACACAGCTAGTAAGTGTCTGAGGTTAGATTTGAACTCAAGTCTTTCTACCTCTAGGCCTACCACTCCATCCACTGTACTCTCTCTAGCACTAGCTGCCTCATATCAACCCTAGAAGTAGACAGTACAAATGCCACTGTCTCCATTTTACAGAAGAGGAAACAAACTCCAAGAGTAGTTTGCCAATGGTGACCCAGAATTGGAGTAAGTATTCAAACTCAGGTTTCCCAATTCCAAATCCAGTGCTCTTTGTCCTGAGGTAGATCTTTGTATAACGCTTTAGGAATTCTGGATCTTCCCCAACCCACCCTAGCCTGCCAATGGGTAGCAAGAAGACAGAAAATCACCACTTATTGCCTCTGAGAGGAACCATGACCTTTCTCTTCCTCATCCAATGCCATTTCTGAGTTCTCACGAAAAGCGGAGCACCCACTGTCAACTGCATACTGACCTCCATGATCCCTGCCACTGAAGAAGGTATCCTAGAACTCCTTCTCTAACCCTTGAAGCAACTACCTTCTTTGTGGGGGACCATCCATTCTCCTATTAATCCCCAAGCTCCTCTGGGCTTTGCCATCTGCCTTACTACTTTCTCTGCCTCGCTACTACCTGACTTTGCCATCTGCCATGAACTTATGTCTTATTCCACAGTTAGAATGTGAACTCCTTGAAAACAGAGACAGTCTTGATTTTCCATTTGTAAGCCCCCATCGCAGATTTGCATAGAGCTTTGCACACAGTAAATTCTTCATAAATGCTTATCCATTTCACTCAATTCCTAAACAATGCTCTTCTCACTATAATGCATTTCTTCAAATATCTTTAGGCAAGTCATCCCATCTCTCTGACCCTCAGTTTCCTGAACCTTTCAAATCAAAAGCCTGGAATAGATTAGAAATTATGAATCTTTTTCTGGGCTGTATCTCTTTGGCAGTCTCCTGAAGCCTAAGAAAATCTTCTCAAAATAATGTTTCTAGACACAGGTGTCATGGGGTCTGTCTAGCTCACAGAGTACTTCAGATGTCATCATTATGTGGGGATAGCCTAAAATAATACATATAGGATTACAGAGGAAACCAATTATATTGAAATATAGTTATCAAAATGTGTTTTAAAATAGGATAAGATGCAAGTAACAGCAATTGTGTGATGACAATCCACTGTGAAAGACTTAGTTACTCTGATCAATACAGGTGATCCAAGATAATTCCAAAGAACTCATGCTTCTTTGGAACTATGGTATGGTATTCACCCAAGAGAGAGAAGTGATGGACTCTGAACACAAAAAAGAAGGATGTTTTCTTTCATTTTCTTGTTTTTTTTGTTTTGTAACATGGCTAATGTGGAAATATGTTTTGTATGACTTTATAAACATAATGGGGACTGTATTTCTTGCCTTTTTAATGGATTAGGGAAAGATGGAAGTAAGTAAGAGAATTTAAAATTGATTTTTAATAATTGGTTAAGAACTCTTAGAATAGATTGTTTCTGGGGTCCCTTTTGGGCTTGTCATGAATTAATGTTTCCAATCAGATCAGAGCGTAGAGTGTTCTCTTGGTGCAAGGGAACAGTCATTAACCTAACACCCTTAGGGAGAGAATGAGTCCATGCATCTCATGAGACTTCTCTCTTCACTCCTTCCTGTATGCAGTCCCATCTAAGGAAATGTGGTAGAAAGAACACTAGAGTTAGGGCCATAAGACTTGAGTTGTTCTAGTCCTGGCTTGGACACTTGGGAGTTGGATAATCTTGGGTAAATTATTTAGTATTTCTGAGTCTTCCTTTCCTCATCTATAAAATGAATTTAATAATGACCTCCTCACACACAGAATTATTATGAGGAACATACTTTGTAAATAGTAAAGCATGACTGACAGGGACAAATTCTTACTTATTATCCTTCTCATGGGTCCCTGGTTTAGTTGACTATTCTTTTAGTTGACCCTGAAAAGCCAAAACTTCTCTGGGGCCCAAGTCCCAGATGCCCCAATGACTCAGGTTTTCGATGCCAGGCTGGCTTAGCAGTACCACCTCCCCTGCAATCTTGACTCCAAGGTCACCATAGATGGATCTCCTAGTCCTATGTGGATCACCTCTGGCATCTGAAAGCAAGGAAAATAATACAGAACAGAAACAAATACCCCTAACCTTATTTCTCATAACATAAGAGGGAGAGTAGGGGAAGAATTTTTCTTCCCTTCTCACAGGTTCAGTTCATAGGGGTAGAGTAGGTAGGAGTCCCCAAAAAGAGAAGATGGTAGAATAGAGAACACCTGGCTAGGTCTCATCACTTTGAAAGATAAAAACAGTAAATCAAAGGAAGCTACCCCTCACTCATATCATAGAGCCTTCCATGGGCTCCATATTGGGCAAACTGGGCCCAAGTCATTCCATCTCTCTGACTTTCAGTTCCTTAACATGTAAACATCCTCAGAGAAGTTCAACTGGTTACATAAGTACTTTTGAAATGTACAAATGTGCTATCTCAAATCTTGAGTTAGGTGTATGAGTTAGGTTATGCACATAGCAAGGCACATGATCACTGCAGTACCATTTCAGGCACTATATAGTGCCATATCTGTAGGATGCGCTGTTAATGCACACTTGTTTTATTTTCATTTCAACATTATTATATTGGCTACCTGGGATGCAAGGAATATCATCCACTTTTTGTTTTTAAAGCACCAATATTTGTGTTTAGACTTTAGAGTTACAGTTTTCAAGTTTGTCCTGACTGATCTTTGCAAGGGATTGAAAAGAGTTTTGATGCAGGGGAGGAATGTAACCTGTAACTTGAAGCCTATTTGCATATGACTTTTCTCATTGGTGGAGACTGATTACTCAATGCCTGCTTGAGGTGAGTAATTGGTGACAACTTGGGAGCAAAGAGATTCCAGTGTTCTGACTTCCAACTGTCAGAGAGAAGACTTAAGATCTGAGAGAGATAATTTTTAAAAAAATTAAAATATTTGATCCTTTAACTTTAAACCAGTGTGTGCTACTTTAAAAAAAAAAAACTTGCCTACAGCATAGTATGTAAAAATTGAGATTTGTGAAAACACACAAGTAGTGTGAATAAGGAGTCAGAATCTGGGGATTCTGGTCCTTTTTTAAAAATCACCATCTAGCTGGGCATGCTATCTGATCTCTCCTGTCATTTGTGAAAGATAATAATAACTGCTCCCTTCCCCACTCTAGTTGTTTTAAAGTTTAAAAAAGTTAATATTTGTGAATGTCTTTTGAAAAGTAAAAAAACAAGAAATTATGAATATTCACTAAATTGGAGGTGGATGAATATATTGAATATAAAATGACTACTTTATGTGAAAATCTCTTAAATAGTGATTTCTTCTAGGACATTTAAATGCTTCCCTACAGATCATCCATTTATGGCTAGGCAAAAAGCCTTGGGGTTGAGGACAAGATCTTATTACTGCCTAAAAGTGATTCACCACAAGCAAAAAATGATTCTCTCTGATGGGGAAATGATTTGATTTACAAAAACTCAATTTACGTACATCTGTTGCATGTAATGGCCAATCTATGCCATCTTCACAATTGTTAATGAAAACCAGAATTTTGTTTCTGTTACTCACATGCTAATTATTGGTTATTTTTCTTTTGCCCCCTCTCTCTTTCTTGTGTGGGGTCAGCTATGGTTCAGTGTAATGGAAAGGGCACTGCATTTGGAGTCTGAGGATCTGGTTGCAAATTCCAGCTTGTCCCCCAACTAGTTACAGGACCTGAGCCAAGTCTCTTAACCTGATTATGTCTCAGTTTCCTCATTTGCAAAGGGGAGATAATAACATTTATTTGACCTGTCCTATGATGTTGCTATGAGAATAAAATGAAATCCTTTACATAAAACATTTTGTTTTATGTAACAGCATAACATGTCCAACATAACAGCACCGTAAAAATAGCTATAGTTATTCTTATCACTGTCCGTATTTGCAGGCAACATTCTCCATTTAAAAAACAGAAAGGGAAAAATGTTGCTTCTGCAGTTAGGATCCAGAACTTATTCACTGTGTCCCAGTCCTGGACCTCAGTAGCCTAAATCTCAGGCACCAAATCCATGCATTACTCCAAGCCATAGATGAGGAAATTTCCTAAATGTGCAGGAATCCTACCCATTCTTTGCTCCATTCACTCCCTGCTCCCAGGTATCGCTGCTGTTAAGTGTAGAGTTAGGAAAGCAAGAATGTCTTATTTGTCAGCTGGCATCCTGGTGCACCTGGCCTTGGGAGCAACGTTGGGATGTCTAAAGGTCTGCAGCAGCAGGAAAGGAGAGTAGCTAGAATAAGGATGAGGAGCAGTAGAGCAGAAAGGATAGAAGGAGCATAGGCGATGGCAGGGGACCTAGAGAAAGTAAGGGTGGCTCAGAGCCATAGCTAGAAAACTATGCAAAAGGCAACCATTAAAAAAATGCCTGGGGCAATCAACCTCAAATCAACTTTTTCAGACAAATTTGGTTGGAGTTGGAGACACAGTGAGCCCACTCTGCCGTGTGTGTGTGTGTGTGTGTGTGTGTGTGTGTGTGTGCGCTCATGTACGCAGGCACAGGTAGGATTGCCTGTGGTCAGTGAAACACAAAATAGAAGCAGACAGAGACTTGGGATCTAGTCTCAAGCTTGCTTAGGCAGCCTTCATCCTCATGACTGTGAGCAAAAAGCACACTGGGGAGATTGAGTGCGATCCCCTTTCCCACCTCCACTCGAAGTCTGAGTGTCCAAGAGTCCTAACATGTTGGACATGTGGGAAGCGAGAGTGTGAGAGGAGGCAGAATCACTCTTCTTAAAGTCCATATGAGTCAGTTTTTAAGAATCAGCGGCCAGTCATCACTGCCACAGCACTCAGTGACAAGGTCCATGGAGATTAATCTCTAGTCAAAGGATTTGCTCTGTGAAATCTGGATTCAGTCAAAGAGGGCTGCACTTCAGGACAGGGTCACATGTGGCCTCAAGGTTGCAGGTTTACACGAGCTAGGGGCTCACTCACTGGAAGTGTCCCGGATGCCGGCTTAGTTCTATATATACTCATTCCAAAGCCTGATTTTTCCTGATTCTGAGTCTAGATTTCCAACTCTCAATCCAAGCTAACTCTCTGACGAGAACTTTACACTCCTAAAGTCAGGCGCAGATCTCTAAAACAACCTTAGATTTCCTTTGGAGCCAAGTGAAATGGGCCAAAATTTCACATTTTAATCAAATGATATGGATGTTTCATATTTAGTAAGCACCATTGGATCTTAAGCCTATAAGGTTCCAGGCACCTTGAAAGAAGCAGAGACTCTTGGGATTCTGTCATATTCTTAGGCAAAATTGCCAGCCCTTCTGTAATCAGAGCCTCAATTGACTGTACCTTAGTGGGTCTGACTGCACAGCTGCTCACAGAACAGAGCTACAACCTGGTGATTACGTGCAGCCTAGCAATTAAGTCATGCTCTAATTGGGGAAAAGCTTCTGGATACACTTGCCTTATGGATTCAAGGTTGACTCTGATGTTTGTGTCTGCACAGCCAACATGGGGTCTGTATCCAACTTCAGGCTACCCCAGAGGGTCTCTGAGTGTTTGCCGGGTGACTTGTGAGGTGACTAAAGGGTTCTGGCACTTTTCTAGCCACTCTTGTGGATTCCTCCTGGTAGCTGGGCATCACGAGAAGCTGTCCACTCGACTTTGGGTAAATAAACTCTGATCAATCTTACAGATAGAAATATAACAGAAGTTCTCATAAACACATGAATTCCCCTCATCCCATCAGGTTCATCGGTCACAGTTTCAGAACTGGAAGGAACCTTGTAATCCAACCCCTTGATTTTACAAAAGAGGAAACTGAGACCCAAAAGGGCACTTGCCTAAGATTACACAGTGGTAGTTAAATTTTAAAACCAGAACTCTGGAGCTAAATCCAGCCCTTTTTTTCACTCCTTCAAACTCAATATTAATCAGTAGGGGGATATAGTAACTGAAAAGGCCTGTGCAAATTAAGAGAGACATGGTATGCAGAACATGAAACGTGTGAGACCTGCTGTATGCACCCCACTCTAGTCAGATCACATCTGGCATATTGTAGTCAGTTCTGGGAACCATATTTCAAGAAAGACATTAACAAGCTGGGTCAAATCCAGAGGAGAGCGACTGTGTCCAGAGCAGAGTCCTGGAAGCCATGACATACGATGATCATTTCAAGAAAATGGTGATGGTTAGCCTGGAGAAGAAAAGATTCAGTGAAGGAAAGTAGAAAGCACATTGACCTTGGAGTCAAAGAATCTGGGTTCAGGTTCTACCTCTGATGCAATCTATTCGACATGGGCCAAATTACTTATCTCCTTAGATCTTTTTTTCTTCAAGTGAAAAAGCGATTGGACAAAACAGCTCCATCCAATTCTGGTTCTATGTTCCTATGGAGTGTTTTTAAGTATTTGAAGGGCTAATGCACAAATAAGGATTAGACTTATTTTATTCTAAAATCTATCTGAAATGGAATGTCATTGTCTATTCATATGGTGGGCTGCCTAATCAGAAAAGAGTCATTAACTAGTAAAACTGAATGTACTTCCCTGGTTCAAGTAGAGAGTCTCCAAATTTTCTGAAATATTATGTAGTCTGAGCTCTCTTTGTTCAATTTTCACTTACTAATTTTCCTGTTTTCCCTACCCCATGCTATGCCATCATCCTGCTTATGACAGTGTGGCATAGTAAAAATGATGTTGGGTTTGGTATAGGAAGACCAGGGTTCAGTTCCAATCTTTGCCTCTCAACAAATTACATACTGGACTGTGAAGGGAACTAGAAATCCATAAATGTGAAAAAAAAGATTCAGAAGCACCATCATGCCTTAATAACTACTACCTTAAAATCAAGGCAGCATTTTAACTGCTTTACATTCTAATGTAGCAAAAGACTTTCCCATATATCCCTCTTCTCATCATCTGCTTGTATACCTATTAGTTTTCCATGTTTAGATGTTTCCCTTGGTTTCTGGTAGCCTCCCTAGAAGCAGCTAGATGGTGTAGTGGATAGAGAGTTGAGGCTAGAGTTGGGAAGGCCTGAGTTCAAATCTGGTGCATGTTGTTTCATTTTTCAATCACTACTCTTTGTGACCCCATTTGGGAGTTTTCTTGGGAAAGATACTGGAGTGATTTGCCATTTCCTTCTCCACTCATTTTACAGAAGAAGAAACTGAGGCAAACAGAATTAAGTGACTTGCCCAGGGTCAAAGTAAATGTCTGAGGCTGGATTTGAACTCAGGAAGATGAGTCTTCCTAATTCCAAGCCCAGTGCTCTAGCCATAGTGCCACCCAGCTACTCTTCTTGGCATGTAGTGGAGACTTAATAAATGCTTGCGACCTTCTCTTCCTCTTCTGATTCCCATCTTAAAGGGACAATTAATTCATTTTGGAGTGGATATGAATTCCATAGATAACTAAGCTATGTTGGTTGTCCCCGCTGACCTACATAAATATACCCTATGACCTTCAAAAACCCCAAATGTCATGGCATATGTGTTGGTTTGGGGTCAGGCTGTACTTGCTACAACCTGTGGCTCAGAGTAAATCATTTCATGAAGCCCTTCCTAGGCCTCAAGAGCCTGTAAAATGAAGGCATTGAACTAGATAATCTCTAAGGTTATTTCTGCCTCTAAATTTTTTTTAAATGGAAAAAAAAACTCAAAACAAAACACATTTCATCTTGAAATCAGTACCTTGACAGAAAGACTTAAAGACTATAATCTGAATGTATAAACCAAGTGTATATAGCCATTTACATTCCTAGGATGCCATTATAGAAGGAGCACATATTTTCCTAGTGGGATATAACATACAATCACCCAGTTGAGTAGCTAGAACTGAAATATAGACTTATAGGTCCAAGGGTGGAGAGGTATATATGGGAGGTGGGGGGAGACTAGGGAGAGGAAGAGGGAACAATGAACCAATAATTCTTCCACTGCCATTTTTTTCCAAATGATGGAAAAAATGTCTCTTTTTTCTCTCTGTCTTCCCCTCTCCTCTCTTATCCTCTCCTATACTCTCCTTCCCTCCCTTCCCTCCTTCCCTTCCCTTTCCCTCCCTTTTCTTCCCTCCCCTCTTCTCTTCTCCTCTCCTGTCATCTTGTCTCCCCTCCCCTCCTCTTCCCTTCCCTCCCCTCTGCTTTCCTTCCCTCCCCTTCTCTCTCTGTCCATCTATCTATCTCTCTCTGTCTCTGTCTGTCTGTCTCTCTCTCTCAATGTGCTTTATAAACATTTTTGGTCTTACATAGATCACACTCCTCAGGAAAACAATTAAGCCTTCATCTTGTGCCCTGTGGCATCTTCTTCTGCCCCAGGTATCATGGATTTTGTCCAGCTAATGTTACAAAAGCTGTCTCACTCCTTTGGTTTAATAAAGTATTTTCTTTTAGTTCTAGACCTGGTTCAATTGTTTTCTTTAAGATATTTTCAAAGGACCTCTGCAGATTCCCATTAGAATAGTACCTATATTTATCACTTATCATCTAGTCTCTTCCTTCTCCAATCCATTATCTATGCAGCTACCAAAAAGGATATTCCTAAAACATATAACTTACTAGGTCAACTCTTTAATAAAAAAAATTTAATGAATCCTTATTTCTTCTAGGACCAAAACCAGAATCCTCAACCAAACGTTAAAGTCCTCCATATTCTGGCTCTCACATACCTTCCTTGTCTTGTGACGGTCTCTTTTCCAGTTAAATTGTCCTATCAGCTGTTGGATTCACAACATCAAATCTTTCACCTCTGTGCCTTTGCATACCAGGTGTTCTATGCAATCCTCCCTCACCTCTAGCTCACATTTCCTAGCTTCTTTCCATGCAAAGATTAAGTGCCATGTCCTACAGGAAGCCCCTGGATTGCTGTTAGTGCCAGCTCATGAAATTATATTAGCATATAATTTGTATTTACTTACTTCCACTCCCTCACCCCTAAACTCCTAGTGAAACAGAAAACTCATGAAGAGCTAGTATCCCCAGAAACTAGCACAGTAGCTCGAATACAACAGATACTTTTAAAATGTTTGTTGAATTGAATAATCCATCATTATCATGGTTATCCAGATCCTTCCCTTACTGCTAGTACCTTCCCTCTATTGATTATTTCCAATTTTTTTTTATAGGGGCAGCTAGATGGTGCAGTGGATAGAGCACTAGTGCAGGAGTCAGGAGGACCTGAGTTCAAATATCACCTCAGACACTTGACACTCTCTAGCTGTGTGACCTTGGACAAGTCACTTAACCCCAATTGCCTCATCCTGGGTCATCTCCAGTCATCCTGATGAATATCAGGTCATTGGATTCAGATGACTCTGGAGGAGAAGTGAGACTGGTGACCTGCACAGCCCTCCCTCACTCAAAACTAAGTCAAGTGCAAGTCATGTCATCCTTTCTCTGATGGCATGGTCTTCTTCGGCAACGAAGGACGTACACACATTTCCAATTTATACTTTACATAGTTGCTTTCATGTTGTGTCCCCCCATTAGATTGGGAGCTCTTGGGGGTAGAGACTGTCTTTTACAACCTGAGCATGTAGCCCAGTGCCTAGCACATAGCAGTCAATTAATAAGTACTTACTGATTAACTGAATAATAGTAATTTACATTTGCATATTTCTGAAAAACATTCCAAGTACTTTCCTCACAATAGCCCTCAGAATTAAAGAAAGCAAGTATTTTACTATGCAAAGTGAACCATGGATCATGTGATCATATAGCCAGTCAGAATAGAGGCAAGATTCAAACCCAGATCTCTTAATTCCAATTCCAGGGTGTTTTCACTATATCAAGTTACCTATCTATACCATTTTGTGTCTCTCCTTGACCTACATGTAATGGCAAAAAGTAGAGCATCATAAATTACTACTACCATTACTACTGTTGCTGTTGCTGCTACTACTACTACTACTACTACCACTACTACTACTACTACTACTACTACCACTACCACTACTACTACTACTACTTATATGGAACTTTAAAACTTGCAAGAACTTTAAGGTTTACAAATATCTCAATTGCTCATAACAACCCTGGGATGTAGATGTTACTATTATTTCCATTTTGCCGATGAGGAAACTAGGCAGATAAAACAATCCAGAGGGCTGGACCTTGATCTCCTAGGGTTTTACACTCAGTGTCAGTATGATAGCTATGTATTTTATTCTCACATGTTCTCTAGATGTGCTTGTCCCTAAGTGTCATACAAGGAACTCTCAGTTTGTAGACTTGGTGCTCTGTGTACATAGCAGCACAAGTAGCAGCTGGTAAGTTCCCAAGCAGAGGGAGCTGTGATTGTCTGCACTTTATTTTCCTGTATTTAAATTCCTAGGTTAAAATAGATAATTAAGGTAATAAATCATACAATTCATTGTTTATTAAACAATTAAACAGTTTATTAACAATTTATTAAGTATTTTTAAAATATATGTTGATTTATTAATCAATTCAACAATGAGAAATAATGCTATAGGTACTGGGTACAAGAAAGATGATAGCCAGAATCACGTCTAACCACCACTGCTACTCCTGGCTTCTCAATTCTGGAAACACATTCTCTTCCATTCAGTTCTCTCAAGATACCAATTAAAAGTCTCTTCCAAAGATTTCTTTAGATATTTCTTTGCAAGATAAGTAATCTCTTTTATCATTTCCTTCAATGCAGTAATGTTCCTTTAGATTCATGCACCCCAATTTATTCTGCCATTTCCCCCATTGATGGATACCCCTTTTAATTTCAGTAATTTGATTTTTTCCCTTTCTAATCCCACGCCACCACACACACATACACACACATATACACCCACACATAGACACACACACACACACACACCCCTTAAAGTTCAGAAAGTTTGTTTTGACTATATTAGCCTCATTCTCCCCCTTGTCCTCAATTGATTCCCTGGTGACATATTTCTGCACCAGTCTTCTCTGTGTATGCATGTGTCTTCCAACGTTCTTAGTGCAGTTTAGATAGAAGAGGTTCATCTGAAGCCTGCTCACCTCTAGTCTTTTCATATGCTACAATTAAGAGAAATAGGGAGCTCTCTTCCTTTCTTCCTTCTTTCTAGACTAGCGTATTCATTTCACTATCTCCTTCATAAAAGAACCAATTTACTCCCAGCCTCTGTTTTTCTTATTTAACTCCCTCAAAACCCTTTGGGACAGAACTAGAAACAATTAGTAGAAGTATTTTATCTCCAATGTCTTCTCAATGATGAGAGCTATCCTAAAGCAAGATGGGTTGCCCTAGAAGGGAGTGCATTTCCCATCATTGAGACGTTCAAGAAGAGTCAAGATAACTCCTCATCTTAGATGTAGAGAACTCCTATCCAGATACAGATGGAGCTAAATGGCCTCTCTAACACCAAGATTTTGCATTTTTGTTGGTGGTATTAAATGCTCTCTGACTATCTCTTTCTCCCTCTGTTTCTGTTTATGAATGTATGTATGTATGTATGTACATATGCATGTATCTAACTTGAGATATCTAGAAACATGATGGGACAAGTAAGAGTAGACAAGAACACAAAATCACACTCACTGGAGAAGGTGATAAACAAATGTCTAGAGGGGGAGGGTATGTCTGTAACCAGGTCTTGAGTGACATGATCTATGCACTTAGTGCTTAGAGCATACGATTTGAAGTCAGGAAGATGTCTTAGACACTAGCTGTGAAACCCTGTCACTGAAATCTCTTTTAGCCTCAGTTTTCAGTACAATAATAGCAATTACCTCGCAATACTGTTATGAGGAACAAATTACTTAACACAGGTAAAACATTTGGCAAATCTCAAAGCACTATGTATAAATGTTAGCTATCAGGATCTTTAGGACAAGGATGCTCATCTCGGAGACCAGATATGGCGGGGAGGCATTGTAGAGAATGCTCGGGGACAAAGAAAGTAAGGGAGAGGTGGAGAACGAGGCAGCAGGAAATGGTGTGTCCAGAATCCACAGTCACATCAATGTGGAAACCGTGATGAATTTAAAGGCTAATAAGAGAAACTCCTAAAAGTCTAACATTCTCAAACTTCTCCAGTGAGAGGCAATAGTTTCAGCAATATTCACCTCTAGAGCAGAAATAAAGAGTATATCAGACAGTCCCTCACTCTCTTCTCTCTACATATATCCCCAAATGTTTGGGCAATTAAAATAGGGTTGAGTTCACTTATAGGGAAGAAAATGCAAAAACAATACCCAGTTATTAATTCTGTCTTGGGATTCAGTGGCCACATAAACCAAAGAGCCCAGGATCCCATGATAAAATTATATCATTAAATTCCTTGGCAGCTCAGTTATACTTTTGTGTAAAATACGTGCATGGCTTCAGAGAATCCCTATCTACCAGCAGACAGCATGAAAAAATAATAATGTATTAATAAGAACATGATTCCAGGCTATCGTGCCAACATTTATATGACATTACTGGTAAGAATGTGGCTTGTTTGAAATCTGGAAGGTAAACAAAGTTTCAAATTCCAATCTTCTATTAGGGAAAGTTATAACCTGCTGCTTGGTCATGCAAATTCAGAAACACTGGAGCCCTAAACCACCAATCACAGATCATAGCACACCAACATTCCAAGCACGTCTTGCTCCCCAATGAGGAGAGCGGTTGATACAGTGGAATCTTTACAGTCCAGGCATCAAAGGCTACAGTATCAGGCACAGTATTTGGGACATCTCGTTACTGCAGCAGTCACAAGGTGGGGTGGGGTCAGAGGGTGCAAATAACTAAATAGTTCCCTCCTTGCTGGTTCAAAACGCCATACTTCGAATTCCAGACTGTGGGCTGTGCTCCCCTGTGTTCCCCCCTCCCTTACTCTGTAGCATTTTTATAAGGGTGTCTCCCTCGCTCTCTGTCCCACTCTAACATTACAACTTGCACTCTGTTTAGCATCTGGCCAATACTCAACACCGTCCACCTGCTACAAGATGTTGCCTAGCCCTGGCATGAAATAACTTTCCCTACACTAGAGTGGAACCAGCAGCGAAGACGCCCTGACAGCTATGTATAGAAAATCCATCTGGGATCTCTCCTGACAAGTCAATCTAGATGTTTCGTGGGCTTTATTATGTCACTGGAACCCTGTCTGGAATGCAAGAGATTGTATTACCCAGCCTTTACCACACTGTATGTAGTATCTGTCTGTACATCCAGAGCTGCTGGGCAGGGAAAGGAGGAAAGAAAGCCAAGAATTTTTTCTCAGGCTCAAGAGAAAATCGAGACTTTTTAGAGTCCCCTTACAGTTCTGATGGCAAAGGGACAAGTCTTTCCATAGACCTTGGGTGTGAAAGGCAGGGGTGGAGGTGGGGAGAGGGGAGTTATGAAGCACTTTTATGGAAAAGCCAGTTCTGGAGCAGCAGCCTCAGTGAATAAGTCTTGGGTACAGTGGAGTTAAGCTGGGTTCCAATCTTGGCTCTGCCTTTTATTACCTATATGACCTTAGACAAGACATTTAAAACTTAAATTCTCTGGTCCTCAGTTTCCTCATCTGTAAAATAAAGGTGGGTGGAAAAGATATCTTCAAAACTCTCCTCCTGGTCTATGATCTTTTATCTTAGGTTTATAAGGCCGTAGAAGAGGCAACAATGTATGGAAAAGCTAGAGTCATCAATAATTATAAAAACAACTCAACTGCACTTGAAAGTTTATGGAAAATAAGATATACGCACAACAGGGTATAGAAATTCATCTTTCCCTACAAGAAAGTAGGCAAGAAGGGGATCAGAAGGGGGCTGATAGGAAGGAGGGGAGATTGGGAGAAGGGGTAATCAGAATGCATACCATCTTGGGGTGGGGGGAGGGGAGAGATGGAGAGAAATTTGGAACTTAAAATCTTGTGGAAATGAATGCTGAAAACTAAAAATAAATAAATAATTTTTTTAAAAATTCCACAATTTTTAAAAAGTTCATTAAAAAAATAGAAAGTTTATGAAACACTGATATCATTACCCTCATCTTGAGGAAACTGTGGCAAAGAGATATAACTCAACTGATTCAGACGCACATAGCTAGTAAATGTCAGAACCCAGGGCTCTTGACTCCAGGTCCGTTCACCCCCTTTCCACAGCATGGTGCTGCCTACATACATAATATTGTCTGCCCTCAATGAGCAAAGGCTAACGGTTTAAGCAGTTTTGAGATCAGTGTCACAGATGCAAGTTTACTGAGTGTTGGAAAGGATGTCAAGATTAGAAAAGACTCATGTTTGGGCTATTTCCTTAAGGTGGGCCAAATGATCTTCAGTATGCTAGGAACTGAGTGGAGTGACTTATCTACTCCTTAATAACTGGTATATCAGAAGGACATGAAGGAGGCAGAAGAAGGCATAGTAGAGGTAAAAGAGAAGGTAATACCAAAGTGGTAGCCCCGGTGGGGGCTGAACTGGACTTTCCTTTAGGGAACAAGACTTCAGAGGGCACTGATATCATTTGTGGGCCTTCAGCAGCATGGAAAGCGGAGAGTATAGCACCTAGTTAGCAAAAATACTAAGTTAAAATAGGCTGCTACCAGATGGCCTGCTTTCTTCTTCTTGTGGCTGCACCCCAGGTGCGCTGTTCCCTGGCCCATGTCCTCCTGCCATCCCACGACTCGTCCCTCCTCCCCACAGCCTGTGCCAGCAGTACAGTTTAAGGCCCATTTTGAACAGCTTGCTCCAAGTGCATTTTGTGTTCTCTTGCTTTAGGTCTCAAAATAGCTCCTTCTGGCTCTGGATCGAGTTAATCTGACCCTGCTAGGGAGCCAGGTGCCTTTCAGAAAGTGGGCTGCCTCTATTCCTGTTTAGTCATCTATCAAATGAAAATGCTCTTTTCAAAATGACCTGGGATCTCTCCATCAGCCAACTCCAGTGGTCTTTTCTTGTTCCTTGTGACCTCTCAAAAGCATTTGATATTGTTGTCAGTTCTCTCCTTTTGGAAACTTTCTCCTCTCTGGGTTTTTATTACCAAACTTAGTTTTCCTTCTCCCTCTCTGACTTCTCCTTGTCAACCTCCTTTTGCTGGATCATCCTCCATATACTGACCCTCTCTCTAGGAGTGTTTCCCAAGGTTTAGTCTATGACCTTCTATTTTTCTCTCTCAAGACACTTTCTCCTAAACATTTTTTCACAATTCAATTTCAAACTCTCTTTCTTCCTCCACCGCTTTCCCCACTCATTGAGAAGGCAAGGAAGATACTGCTTATTATAAATATGAAGTCATAATATGCAACTTGCTATAAAAATGGATATGACAGCACCTAAACTCATGGGATACTGTGAAAATTAAATGGCATAATGTATGTAAAGTAATCAGCATTTCTTAAAGTGCAGTGTAAATGTGAGTGATTATTGCTACAGGTTTGGATGTGGCATGACCACCAGATGAGTCTTTTTGCTAGCCTGGAATCATGAAGGTCAATTCTTGCTCAAAATTTCAACGCACTGGCCGCCAAACCCATCTCTAAATACTTGTGGCTCCCATTCCTGACCAGAGTTGGAGGCTCCCATGCCTTAACCTGGAATGGAAAAGGGCAAAATCTTTCAGCTTTCGAGGAGAAGAAGGCCCTAAAGTGCTTCCCTTATTGTATGACCTCTCACTGGATGCTGTAGTAGAAACTGAGCTACCCCGAGATGGAAATGGAGCAAAGAGGAAGTAATTGAGTCATTCACAGCATTTCTCATAGTCATCCACTTCTTCGTAATGATGCCATCATCACTGCAGTTCAGACTCTGGCCTTCTCTCAACTATATCAAATTATAAAAGTCTCCTTGGTCTCCCAGCCTCAAAACTCTCCTTTTTCTAAGTCATCCTCCATGAGGCTGCCATTGTGGTATTCTTAAAGCATGATTCTGACCACTTCACTCCCCTGTTCAAATAGTATCCTGTGACTAACTAGTATCTAATACCAATCCCTCAGTTTGGCATTTAAGTTGTTACAATCAGATTCCAACCTACCTTTCCTAATTTATACATCATTACTCTTAATGCACTCTTCATTCCAGGCAAACTGTCCTTGTTTGTTCCTCACACACAAGATTCCATATTCCATCCCCTTGCTTTTTCATAGGTTTTTCCCATTCCTAGAATCTGTTTCCTTCTTCCTCATTCTCTTAGAATCCTTAGTTTTCTTCAAAACTTTTCTGAATGAAGTTTATCTCTTAGATGAGGACCTTTCTTCTCAGATTCCAGAGGCTCTCCTCCCCTTGTATTTATTTTTATGTAGTTTGTATATACTATACACATACACATCTACACTTTATAAAATTTAACCTTCTTGAGGGCTGGGATGATTTCATATTTGTTGTTATAACTTTGGAGCTTAGAACAATGCATGGCATATTGTAAGTGTTCAATAAATGCCTCATTGATTTTAGTTCTTCTTAAACATTTATATTTTAAAATTACTAACAGTAATTATCAACAAATACATGAGTCAATAAACATATAAAGTAAAGGGTCATACATTACATTGAAACTCTGTTTTTAAGTTCTGTTTTTAAACTTTCACACAGATATTCCTTCTGTCCTAGTAGTTCTAGTGAAACATATAAAAGTGATAAATTATGTTTGAGTCAATGGGGTATGGAGACTCATAACTATAAAATATGACACAAGGGAGGGAAAGTATACTGAAGAAGGAGTGATAAGATGCCCCAACCTGGTTGCCAAAGGTATTTTTTCATGATCAAAGTCACTTAACTCACCTCAGAACAGAATTTGGCATGATGCTGCTTTCTGGAAGGGTGATTTTGTCTTTTTTTTAAACCTCTTTTTCTTTTGAATACTGATCTTTTTTTAAAAAATACAAGTTTCTTTAGAAGAGTCTTTCTGCACTGAGTTTGTTAAAGCAGGAGTCCTAAAGTTGCTTTAAGAGAGTTTTTTTGTTCAATCATTTCTCAGTCATGTTTCATGATCCCATCTGGGTTTGTTTATTTTTGGCAAAGACACTAGAGTAGTTTGCCATTTGCTTCTCCAGATCATTTTAAAGATAAGGAAACAGTAAATGGGGACAAGTGACTTGCCCAGGGTCTAATAGCTAGTAAGTTTCTGATACCAGATTTGAACTCATGAAGATGAGTCTTCCTGACTCCAGGCCCAGAACAGTATCCATTTGCCACCTAACTGCCCGAAGAGAATGAATTTCTCATGGTGTGAGAACTGCTGGTGGATCAAGAATCTTCAACTCTGAAGACTTTTCAAAGTAGTAAGGATTCTTATCCTGGGTGATGCTGTACTCCAACTGCAGGCAGAGAGATAAATGAAGAAATATCCCCTTCAAGTTTTACCAAACACTTTAATAATAGCTAACATGTATACAGTATTTTAAGTGATTTGAGAATCACTTTACACACATTACCTTACTAGATCCTCACAAGACTCCTGTGACAGAAGTGCTATAGTTATTCCCATTTTATAGATAAGGAAATTGAAGTGGAGTGAAATCAAGTGCAATTGTCCAGAGCCCCATAGATGTTGTTCAAAGCAGGATGTTAATTCCAGTCTTTCTGACTTCCTATCCCATGCTCTATCCACTGTGCTATTTAACTGCCTATGGATCCTTTCTCATTCAAATGATCCTCAAGATAACTCTATAAAATAAGTACTATAGATCATATTATTTCCCTTACATAGATTTGATTTTTTATTTTAATAGTTTTATTTATTTTTAGATTTCAACATTCATTTCCACAAAATTGTGAGTTTCAATCATTCTCCCCATCTCTCTCCTCCCCACCCCATAATATCTTGCATTCTGATTACCCCTTGCCTCAATGTATCCTCCCTTCTATCATACCCCACCCTTCCCTTATCCTCATCTTCTCCCTTAGGGCAAGATAGATTTCTGTACCCCATTACCTGTATTTTTTATTTCCCAGTTATATGCAATAACAGCTCTCAACATTCGTTTCTAATACTTTGAACTCCCACTTCTCTCCCTTCCTCCCTCTCAACACATCCCCACTGAGAAGGCAAGCAATTCAATACAGATTATATATATGTCATTTTGCAAAAGACTTCCATAATAGTCATATTGTGTAAGACTAACTATATTGCCCTCCATCCTTCCCTGTCACCCCCTTTTGTTCTATTCTCTCATTTGACCTTGTCCCTTCCCAAAGGTGTTTACTTTTAGTTACTCCCTTTTCCCATTTGCCCTCCCTTCTATCATCCCCCTCACCTCATGTGTCCCCTTCTCCCCTACTTTCCTGTAGTGTAAGATGGATTTTCATACCAAATTTAGTGAGTATGTTATTCCCTCCTTAAGCCATATGTGAGGAGAGTAAGCTTCACTTTTCCCCTCTCATCTCCAACCTTTTCTCCTCCATTGAAAAAAATTGTTCTTATCTCTTTTATGAGTGATAGCCCCATTCCACTTCTCCCTTTCTCCTCCCAATATTTTTCTCTTTCACCCTTTAATTTAATTTTATTTTTTAATGGATATCATCTTTTCTGATTCAACTCAACTTGTTCTCTCTGTCTATATGTGTGTATGTGTATGTATAATCCTTCCACCAACCCAAATACTGAGAAAAGTCTCAAGAGTTACAAATATTATCTTTGCATGTAAGAATATAAACAGTTCAGCTTTAGAAAATCCTTTGTGATTTCTCTTTCCTGTTTACCTTTTCATGCTTCTCTTGATTCTTGTGTCTGAAAGTCAAATTTTCTATTCAGTTCTGGTGTTTTCATCATGAATGCTTGAACATCCTCCATATCATTGAATGACCATTTTTTCTTGAAGTATTATACTCAGTTTTGCTGGGTAGGTGATTCTTGGTTTTAATCCCAGTTCCTTTGACTTCTGGAATATCCTATTGTAAGCCCTTTGATTCTTTAACATAGAAGCTGCCAGATGCTGTGTTATTCTGATTGTATTTCCACAATACTTGAATTGTTTCTTTCTAGCTGCTTGCAATATTTTCTCCTTGACCTGGGAACTCTGAAATTTGGCCACAATATTCCTAGGAGTTTCTCTTTTCAGATCTCTTTCAGGAGGTGAGTAGTGGATTCTTTCAATATTTATTTTGCCCTCTGGTTCTAGAATATCAGGACAGTTTTCCTTGATAATTTCATGAAAGATGATATCTAGGCTCT
The DNA here is from genome assembly GCA_023548195.1 of Bettongia penicillata ogilbyi. Classification (NCBI taxonomy): domain Eukaryota; kingdom Metazoa; phylum Chordata; class Mammalia; order Diprotodontia; family Potoroidae; genus Bettongia; species Bettongia penicillata. Next base: position 2,144,736 of record JAJHZJ010000024.1, read on the forward strand.
TTTTTTGATCATGGCTTTCAGGTAGTCCCATAATTTTTAAATTGTCTCTCCTGGATCTATTTTCTAGGTCAGTTGTTTTTCCAATGAGATATTTCACATTATCTTCTATTTTTTCAATCTTTTGGTTTGGTTTAGTAACTTCTTAGTTTATCATAGAGTCATTAGCTTCTCTGAACTACACTCTCATTTTTAAAGAACTGTTTTGTTCAGTGAGCTTTTGAACCTCTTTTTCCATTTTGCTAATTCTGCTTTTTAAAGCCTTCTTCTCCTCATTGGCTTTTTGGACCTCTTTTTCCAATTGAGGTAGCCTATTTATAAAGGTGTTATTTTCCTCAGTATTTTTTGGTTTGCCTTTAGCAAGCTGCTGACTCGCTTTTCAAGCTCTTCTATGGCCTGAGTCCATTTCATACTCATTTTGGAGGTACTGGAGGCAGAAACTTTGACTTCCTCTGACAGTATGCATTGTTCTTCCTCATCTGAAAGGATGGAAGGAGATACCTGTTCACCAAGAAAGTAATATTCTATGGTCTTATTTTTGGGTATTTTCTAGCCAGTTACTTGATTTCTGGATTCCTTGTCAAGATTAGGGTCTTAGTGCTCCTCCTTCCCCCAGGATCATGCCCAGGGCTAAGATTCAGATTAGCTGCTCAATTCCCCCAGGGACTTTGGGTGGAGGCAGGGCCACCACTCAGGGCTTAGGTTCAGATCCCCTACTCAATTCTCCCAGAAGTTTTAAGATGAGCTACTGGGACAATGGACCCAGGCTGCTTCTGTGGCCACTGTAGCTGCCTGCTGTCCATTGCTGCTGCTGCTGCTGCCGCCACCTCTGCCACTACCTGGGGTCAGTACTGGGGGGATCCCACTCCCCCCTTGCCCAGCTGGGGAAGCTCTCCCACACTGACCTTTGAAGCTTTCTTTGTCGCTTGTGGGTTGAGGAATCTGGGACCCTCCCTGCCAGGAATTCTGCCCCGGAGGCCTGTTCTAGTCCTGTTCTTCCCCATGCCACATGGCCAGGACTGGGTTCTGCTCTGCTCAGCATTCTGTGGGATAGACCTTTCCTGTAAGCCTTCTAGGTTACCTTTGGCTGGAAATCTTTTTCATTCTGTTGTTCTGTGGCTTCTGCTGCTATAGAATTTGTTGAGAGTCATTTTCTATAGGTATTTTGTGGGCTGTTGGGGAAGTGCTAGAGTATATGAATCTTTCTAGTCTACACTCTTGGCTGTGCCCCCTCCTTAAATAGATTTTAAAACAAAATAGTTTTAGGGTGATTGGATGATTTGCCTTAGGCCTTAGGTCATGCAGCTTGTGAGGGTCAGAGGTCAAATATAAAAGAATGAGATTTCCTGATCTCAAGGAAATATCACATAGCTTGCTGAGATTTCAGCAAAGCATCTAACAAAGTCTTTCATGTAATGCTTGTGAAAAAGGAGAGTTATGGGCAGAAGTATGCCAGTAAGTGATTCATAACTAGCTTTCTGAAAATACTCTAGGAACATACTTCTACTTTTAAGCTCCATTAGTAACATTTTCTCCATCATTTCCTAGACATCAAAACAAGAAAGTCTTGATTTGTAGCACTTCCAGTTTTCTGAGGTATAAGTATTCACAATGAAAATTTAACAATTAGCTTTTGCTAGTATTCTACAGTTGACTCCAACACACTGATGGATGTAGGCTAGTACAGTTAGAAGGTTTTGGTACTAGGCAATTCACTAGGTTGTCCTAAAGTTGTCCTTAATGGAATAATGGCACCTTGGAAGAAAGTCTCTAATAGAATGCTCCAGGGATCTCTCCTTTATCCTGTATCAATCAACATCTTGATTAATTCATTGGATGATGACACAGGTAGTCTGTTTGTCAAAACTATAGTTGACACAAAATTAGGAACAATAATATCTTAACATGATGGAATAGGGATCCTAAAATATCTCAACAGATACAGGGATGGGCTGAAATGAATTAGACCAAATTGAATAGGCATACGTGTAAATTTCTATATTGGTTCAAAAATCAAATTCACAATACAGGATTTGGGAGTCATGTCCAGACAACTATTCCTTTGAATAAAAGACCTGGAAAAGTTAGTAGAAAGTGGTGAGCAAGATGGCATAGTTGTTTGCTTTAGACTTCCCCAGCCTACAAGTCTGAAAAATGTTTTAAACAATTAATGTGTATGAGATGATGGAACAATTAAAACTGAATTCACAAGATAAACTGATAAAAACTCCACATGAAATTTTTTTTAACTTCATGAAAAAACATTAGAGAAAATATTCAAGCTTTCAGATGGCATCATCATCCTAATCCAATGGCAGGTACAGGGCACAGACAGCTTAAGAAACCTCATAGATTGTGCTTTAGACTCCAAGTATGGGGAGTTGAGTATATTATAGCAGTTGAGTAAGTCCTTCTTAACTCATAAGACCCAATAGAAACTAAATCCACTCAGGTGCGCTAAGGAAAGGGAGAATAACTGAAGGAGGCAGTGGAGGCAGGCAGAAAATGTGCTAACATTGAGGAGAAAGGGCATCTCTCTCTGAGGGAAAGGGTGCTAGGAAGCCAGCTTGGATTAACCCTCTTTATGAAACTTTATTCTGATCAGAAAATTGACCAATCCAAATACATCCCTCAATATCAGAAGACTGAGAATGCCAGTCTTGGGGATCTTTCCAGCAATGAAGGAAGAGCTGGCAAAGAGTGAGGAGGTAAACCAGAGACAAACTACAGGCAATACCAAAGAACCAAGAGGGAAAGGACTGCATGTAAACCTAGCTCCTAAGAAGATAAACCAAAGGAGACTCATGAAGACAGATGGAAAATGAGAAAAAAAAACTAAGCGAGAGGCCAACACACAGTACAAGTGTTATATTATGAAGGAACATAAATCAAACATTTATCTTGCAGAAGAGAAAATGCAGATTTGGAACATAAAAATATAAAATATGAAGAAAATTTGACAGAAGAGAAGTAAAAATGCAACAACTTTCAAAAGAACACATTAATTTCATAGAAGCCAAAGTAATTAACCTTGAAGACAAATTGTGCAGAGATATCTTAAGGATTATAGATCTCTCAGAAGAACATGATTAATAAAAATATGAATATCATATTCTAAGAAATTATATCAGAATATTGCTAACAACTCAAATATAGATAGGAGAAGAATGTTTGATGAATTCTACATACCATCTCCAGAGAACAACCCTACACTTAAGACTTAAAGACATGTAGTATATTCATGTCATTATATCTATAGTAAGCAACGAGTTTTATTAGCAGCAAGGAAAAAGTACTCTAAGACATGAGTTGTCCAGGAGCACCCCGGTAATCACAATCATAAAGAAAATGGGATGGTATATTCTAAATACATTAAGTAAATTAAATATAATCTAAAATGGCATATCCTGAAAAATTGACTGATCATCAACAAAAAAGAGTTAGACCTTCAATAAGAGTCAAACAATCTCAGAATTGAATCCATATGCAGACTGCAGACACTTCTAACAATAGAAACATAAGAAAGGTTAAAAAGTTCAGTTATCAAGAAAGCACTACTTTTTAAAAAAGAAATAACTAAAAGATAAAAGAAAGAATAAATAAGGATTTTCAAAGGACAAAAAAAAATAAAGGAATCTAAAGACCAAAAGATTTAGGGGAAACATAAAAAACTGGGATAAGGGAAGGAGGAAGAGCTGAATTAATATTCCATGGAGTACATTCTGTTTTCACTTATACGTGAATCTACATCTTTTGGTGAAAGAATAATAGGTGAGAAGTTACACAAATGAGCAGAGGGGAGCTAGTGATGTATCTCTACACACCCTCACATATATACAAGTAAGAGATTATTAAAGAAGGCATATTAATATCTTTAGTCCCTTAAAAAGAGTGAGAGATGAGTATAAAAGTAAATGAGGGATAAGGACAGGGGAAGTTGAAATTCAGTCTCACCCTAGAAGGGAGAAGAAAAGAGTTCCACTACAGAAATTTTCCATGGCACTGTGGGGAAAGATTTATACCTATGGTGAGATATAGGGGACTCAAAATGGATTTTGAATGGAGAAAATTTCTGTATTGGGAAACTATCTTTTCTGTGAAACAGTTGTCTGAGAAGGGTTCTACCTCCCAGAACTATCCCAGATCAGGAACAAATATGTGTAAGTCTCCAAAGGTAACTAGTACTCAGGGTAGAACTAAAAATAATGTAGTATCATTTGAAAAGTTTGGAATGATCATGGAAAGGGCAGGGAGTAGAACTGGACATCATGATGTAGACACAGAATAATTCCCATGACACAGAACAACTTGCATTCAACCTTATTTCATTCATAAATTAATATTCCTAAGAGAGAAGTACAATAGATTTTTTTCCCAAGGTGAATGGGGTAAGATCTATGGATTCAGTGACATAGAAATAATATAAAGGATTAAATTCAAGTTCAGTTTTCCAGAGCTCTTCCTCTTAAGTGACATGAGAGAATAAAGAAATTCAGGAAAGATTGGAGCCTGACCTCATGAAGCTTATTTGTTGCCTTAAATTCTGATATCTCCTGTCCCAAATACCTAAGGTTATCTCAGCAGAAGATGTTTAGATAGCTAAAATGTCCCATCATTATTAATCATGCCCCTGTGCCAGGCTTGAGATTCATAAACTCTTCATCTGTAGTTCAGGTGATCTGTAGTTTACTCATGGTACAGTATATTCAGAAGGAAGCACAGTCCAGGAAGTGTGGAGCACAGTTCGACATGGCAGGGACAGGACCCTAAACAGACTTCAGGAAGCCACCAGCAGCACCAGTTCCCAGATTGTTCAACCCACACACAGCTTCAAAGGTCAGTGAGAGGGCTCCTTCACCCAGGTGAGAGGAGTATGGTTTGGAGTGGCAGCCCTGTGAGACCTGGGGGAATTGAGCCACTGATCTGAATCTCAGCCCTGAGCTCAGCCCTGACAAAGAACTCAAGAGTCAAGTAACTGGCTGGGAAAATGCCCAAAAAAGGGGAAAAGAATAAAACAATAGAAGGTTACTTTCTTGGTGAGCAAGTATTTTTTTCCATCCTTTTGGATGAGGAAGAACAATTTAGGTCTTCAGAAGAAGACCTAAAAGTCAAGGCTTCTGCAGGAAAACCTCCAAAATAAATATGCAGTGGTCTCAGGTTATGGAAGAGCTCAAAAAGAATTTTGAAAATCAAGTAAGAGAGGTGGAGGAAAAATTGGGAAGAGAAATGAGAGTGATACAAGATAACCATGGAAAGCAAATCAACAGCTTGCTAAAGGAGATCCAAAAAATGCTGAAGAAATTAGCATCTTAAAAAATAGATTAGCTCAAATAGAAGAGACTCAAAAAGCCAATGAGGAGAAGAAGGCTTTAAAGAGCAGAATTAGCCAAATGGAAAAGGAGGTTCAAAAGCTCACAGAAGAAAATAGTTCATTAAAAATTAGAATGGAGCAGATAGAAGCTAATGATTTTATGAGAAACCAAGAAATTACAAAACAAAACCAAAAGAATGAAAAAATAGAAGACAGTGTGAAATATCTCATTGGAATACAGTATATTCAGCATACTCTATAGCAAATATGTCAAATTCATGGGCAGGGAACAAGCAACCAGATAAGCAAAACTGAGTGCAGCAAAACCAGATTAAAATGTAATTGGGAAATGTTTAACAAAATTTAAAAATTACAGCACAAACAATGTTAATTTGTGGTTTTCTAAGTCAGTATATGGAATCCGTTTCTATTTGCATTTGACATCATAGCTCTATACTGTGATACCGAGACAGTTAGATGGCAAAGTAAATAGGGTCTGAAATTGGAAAAACTAAAGTTCAAATCTAGCTTTAGACCTTCCCTAGCCATATAATGTGGGGCAAGTCACATAACCTTTGTCTGTCTGCCTTTAGTTGTCTCTGCAGTAAAATGGGAATAATATACCTATCTCACAAGGTATCAAATTAGGATCAAGTGAGATAATATTTGTAAAATGCAGCCTATTGCTTAGTATATAATAAATAGTTACTTATTCATGGATAACTTCCTCTACTTTTCCCATGGTGATATTACTTATTTCTTTCTGTTAATCTCCTAACAAATGTCAACCAAATCCATTTCCCCCATTTGCTTACACCATTGGATTTCTGGATGTCCCCAGACAGATATATTTTTCAGATATTCTCTACCTATATGATTATGGGTAAGCACTTAACCCCCCTAGAACCAGCTTTTTCGTTGAAAAAAAAATGGGGATAATAACAATCTTGTACCATCTACCTCAGGATTGTTGTGAGAAAAGCATTTTGAAAACTTTAAAATTCTAAATAAATGTAAAATGTCTTGGTGCTATTTACAATGTTCCTCTGTCATCCTTACTCCTTTCATCTATTCTGTTCTTTTTGAGTAAGATGTATAAAGTGTTCCGAAAGTCACAGTGCATTTTGAAGCTTTTATAACTTAAGCCACCACCAGATTTGACAATTTAGTAGCTTAAGCTATTAAGTTATTAAAACTTCAATGCACCAAGACTTTTGGGACACCCTGTACCAACCCTCCCAGAGACAAATTCTAATCATTCTTTCCCATTAAGTCTCAATGTTACCTCAAATCTGTCACGGTCTTTAGTTCACCTTTTTTTTTCTTTTTAACTCATTTGATGTTCATTTGTATATAGATATTTAGAACCATGAGTAGTATTGTTACACATGTGGAGGTTGAAATAATATCCCAAAGAAGATATCCTGCAGATACATGGAAATATAGAACTGGAACTCAATTGGGAAGTTGGTAGCAAAGATTATGACATGATGCTCATTTGGACAGAGGTGACAGTTGAAGGCCAAGAAAGGGGGATGAGTTTTCTAGTTGAGGTAACTGCATAAAGGATTGAACTAGGGACCTTTCCTTCTGTGGTCCCAGGAGAATGGAATCTACTTGGCTGGATTCTTGCCTTCTAGTCCTGTTTGATTTCCTGGTTCTTCTCTGACCAGTGATTCCTATGAACTATCTCCCTTTAAAACAGGGGTTCTTAATTTTAGGGCTATCAACCTGTGGGGTTTTTCCAATATTTTCTATTTGATATAATTTTTTTCCTTTGTAATTCTATAAAAAGTCATTGATTTTCTTTTATACATTTAAAGACATTTTTCTGAGAAGGGATCAATCGGTTTCACTAGATTGCACAAGGGGGTCCATGATACACAAAAAGATTAAGAACCCCTGTTCTAGATCAAAATTGTACAGCTATTTTCTGGGGTTCTGCTTTAAAAGTATGACCAAAGCCTACATCATTCCCAGGATTCCTGATTCCCCAAAAGGCTCAGGAGTACAGCAGACTCTATAGCTGATGAAGCCTGGAAGCTAGTAAAGGGGAGGACCAAGATTAAGTCTTGGGACTACCCATAAGGTCAGGGTAGAATATGAGAAATTAACAAAGAAGACAGAAAGAACAGTCAGAAAGCTAGAAGGAAAGGGTAATATAGTTATACGGACCATGGCAGGAAAAAAAATCTTGATTAAAATGAGATGCATAAAATCACCAAAACCTATAGGAGAGATAATGAAGAATGACGCTGCTGGATTTGAAAGTTCTGGGCTTGCTCCCAGATGATCTACTTCTCTTTGGGAGTAAGAATCAGGTTCTTAGGGTGGAATTGGGTCTGTGAATCAGGCTTGTTGCACCAAGCATAGCCAGGAGGAAAGACAGCCATCCTCCCAGAGATTGGCTCATAAAGGAACAGGAAGCAGCAAAGCCACTAAGGCTCTGGAACCATTCAGTGTGATCCAAAATATATGAATTGCCAGGCAGGTGGCCTGCCCTTCTCCATTAGGAAAGAGAAGTGGGAGAAAAATGAACTGATTTTTAAATTGTTTTTTGACGTGCCAAAACCCAGGAGCAACCAAGCACTCGAACAGCAGCCTGGAAGCATGTACATTCACCAGAAGAGATCTGACTAAATTTTCACGAGGGATGATGTGTTGGTAAGCAGACATCCCCTGGAAAGGAAGGAATGTTTCATAAGGCTGTGCCTTATGAGCATGAGAATGGTGGGTGGGCTCTGACATCAGCGCACCAAGTTAAAAGAAAGCCCTATGTACTGTTGCTAGGATGGCTCACTCTTCTCACTGGGACTTAGCAGGAAGGGTTCTTGCTAAAATTGTAGTATAACATGACAATAAGCATTTATTATATCCTTCTGCATGCAAAGGCCTGTGCTTCATGCTTATGAGGATAGGAAGATCATATAAGACTTGTAAGAATGGCAGATGATTTCTTGAGAGACTGGAGTTTAGATGATGACTTCCAACACTATAGCTATGGACAAAATCATTTCACTGTAATTAGCCTCAGTTTCCTCATCTACAAAATGGTCATGTTACCATTTTTTAGGACCTAACTTATAGGTTTTTGTGTGTATCAGAAATTCTTACAATCCTTGAATTCAATTCCTTCAAGATTTAGCTCAAATGCAACCTTCTGCAGGAGACCTTTTCCAACTTCTAGATCTTTCCCTTTTAGAGTTACTTTATATTTTACATGTTATCCTACCCACTAAAATATAAAGTCCATGAGGGCAGGGACACTTTTTATCTTTTTTTTGTATTGCTAATTCTTAGCAGAGTGCCTGAATGGTTTCTATTTGTTTAAATGAGGTAATGAATATAGTATTTCATATTCTTCAAGCCAACACATATTATTATAAAGCATGACTATTTCTTTCAGAAAGCAACAGGAGAGGAAGAAGGTAAGATATTAACATAGACAGCAACAATGCACAATTGTTACATAGGTTGATGACAGCAGTATGGTACAACAGAAAGAGTTCTGAATGTGGTTCTGCATTCAAATCCTGCCTTAGTCACTTACTATCTGTAAGTTGGAAAGCCTCCTACCCTCTCTGGGCTTAGACTAGATGGCCTCAAAGATTCCTTCTGGTTCTAGATGATTTTAAGACCTTACGAAATATATTGCTGTTGCTGCGTTGTTTCAGTCATGTCTTACTCTTTGTGACATCATTTGAGGTTTCCTTGACAAAGATATTGGAGTGGTTTGTCATTTCCTTCTCCAGCTCATTTTACAGATGAGGAACCCAAGGCCAACAGAGTTAAAAGTGACTTGTTCAAGATCACCCAGCCAGTAAGTATCTGAGGTCAGACTTGAATTCAGAAAGATGAGTCTTCCTGTCTCCAGTTCTAGCACTCTTTCCACTGCACCACCTAGCTGAGCATGAAATGTATACAAAACAAAGTATTGTGTGATATCTGAAAGGAAGATTATTATCAAAAAAAGTGATGGCTGGGGGAATCCAGCAAAGTTTTCTGCTTTCAAGAATGACTGAAGAATCTAGTCAAGGCTGCAGAAGAAAAAGGGGGCAAAGGATTTATCTGAGGCTGTGCTCCAGGATTAAGCATTAGGAGCTCAGGGGACAGTCAGGAAACATTTAGATAAATTCTGCTGGTCCATCAAGGTTGCTATACTTTGGTGAGATGTGCCCAAACAATGAAAGAATGGAAAGCAAAACAAAAAGCCACTAAAGCATCATCTAAAAGTCCATCCTCATAGAAAACTAAATGGATGAAGAATGGATGATGTCCAAATTATGGGATACGGTTGGATGGCCAATCTATTGAGTTTGGCTATCAGTACATATATCTTGGACAGGCTCTGCAGAGCAATAAGGAGCTAAATCAAGAATTAAACAGGAACAAGAAAGTGGCCTGCATTTCAAAAAGTATGGAGCACATTCAACAATCTTAAGCTACTCCCTCAATGCAAAACCTCATCTTTTTAATACCAGTTTTCTCCTGTTGTTGCTGTGTGTCTACTAGACTCCTTCTATTCCATGACTTATTCCTTCACTCCATCTCAGCCACACATAGGGATGGCCATGCTGGATCTTACCATTATGCATAAGAATTCCAGTTCTTGAATTAAAACTGTGACATTCCTCCATTTCACCATTACCTATCATCCCATCTCTTCCTATGCCTTACCCTTCCTAGACACATTCTTTTCATTGATTGAGAACTCTAATTGTTCTCCAATTCTTACTTTATTACTCTCACGGCATTATCCATGCTTTGACTTCTTCCTTCACCAATCTTTACCCTATTCAACTCTACATTGTCATTTGCTTTTCAGTCCCTTCCCCTTGTCCTATTTGCTACTCCTCCCTCACCATCCTCAGCTCTTGATTACTCCCAACCTCTGTCTCTCCTACTGATGTGCCACTGAAAGAGTTGGAGCAAGTCTCGCAATCATGCTGATTGAGTTTTTGTAAAGGCAAATTTAACTGGGCTCTCACTGTAACAAGGCAATCCTTTGATTCTCCCCTCATCGAATCCCTATCTCACTCTTAACAAAAGCTTTCCCAAACATTTTCTTCTCTCTTCAAAGCCTTCCATATCTTCCCTAGTTCCTCTCTTCTTCAAGACCTCACCTCTTACTTTAATGAGAAAATTTATGTCATTAGATATGAACTTCACCTTCTCCCATTCTCTCACTCTCAAAACCCTTCAATACCATCTTCTATCTTCCTTTCCTGTAGCCTTTGACAAAGGGTGGCCCTTGTCCTTTTCAAGACCAACACATGCACGTGATCCTATCCCCTCTTGTCTTTTCCATCAGATTGTACCCTCAATTATCTTCTCTTTCTTTTGAATTTTCAACTTTTTCCTGCCTAATGGTTCCCTCCCCACTGCCTTCAAATAACTCAAGGTAACTTCTATCCTCAAAAAAAGCCTTCGCTAGATGCTACCATCTCCTCAAAGGACTGTCTTATTCTCCTCCCTTTCTCAGGTATACTCCTTGAAAAAACTGCCCATATTCACAGCCTCATTTGATTCCTCAATGCTTTGCAGTTTGGCCTCCAACCTCATCACTCAAATGAAACTTCTATAAAGTTGTCAATGATTTCTCAGTGGTAAAAGCTGATGATCTTTTTTCTGTCCTCTCACTTCTCAAACTATCTTCTGCCTTTGACACAAATGACCACACTTTCCTCCTGGATGCTCTTATCCTGCCTGGCTTTTGTGCTTCTTGTGGTTCTTGTAGTTCTTCTTCTTTTCTTCGTCTTCCTCTTCTCTTCTTCTTCTTCCTCTTCTTCTTCCTCTTCATCTTCTTCTTTTTCCTCTTTAACATCTCATTAATTTATTTTTAGTTTTCAACATTCACTTCCACAATATTTTGAGTTCCAAATTTTCTCCCCATATTTCCCCTCCCACACCCCAAGGAAGCATGCATTCTAACTACCCCTTCTCCCAATCTGCCCTCCTTTCTACTAACCCTCCCCTTATCTTATCCCTTTCCCCTCTATTTCCTGGTAGGGCAAGATAGATTTCTATATCCAATTGTCTACATGTCTTATTTTCCAATTGCATGTAAGAACAATTTTTAACATTCACTTTTAAAACTTTGAGTTCCAAATTCTCTCCCTTCCTCCCTCTCCCCACCCACCCTCATTGAGAAGGCAAGCAATTTGATATAGGTTATACATATGTAGCCATGCAAAAGTCTTTCATAACAGTCATGTTGTGAAAGATTTAACTATATTTTCCTCCAACCTATCCCTCTCCCCATTTATTTTATTCTCTCCTTTGACCTTGTTCCTCCTCAAAAGTTTCTGCTTCTGATTGCCCCTCTTCCCATTTGCCCTCTTTTCTATCATCCCCCCCCCCCCACCTTATCCCCTTCCACCCTACTTTCCTGTAGGGTAAGATACATTGTCATACCCAATTGAGTGTGTATGTTATTCCCTCCTTAAGCCAAATCTGATGACAGTGAGTTTCACTCATTCCCTCTCACACCCCCCTTCCCCTCCATTGTAAAAGCTTTTTCTTGCCTCTTTTATGGGAAATCAAAGGAGAGGTGTTTACTCCTTTCCTGGTCTATACTGTGGTCTATGAGTGACGTCAAGAACTCTGCCTTGGAACTATGAGGAGATTGCCTCTCCACTGCTGCCACAAGTCCACTACACCAGCACTTCTCACTCCAGGACTGCCACCCAGGACTGGGACCCAGATCCAAGCAGAAAAAAGCAGAAGAATCCTGCCTCAGCACTGGTAGAGATCCCTGCAATCCCCCTTTGATCAGCTGTTTGATCCCCCCACAATCTGTGGGTTTAGAGCTCCAGAAATAGCTGCTGCTGCAGCCGCTGCCAACTTCTCTCTTGGTTCTTCTGCTCATTGCATAGCAACTCGTCATTCTCTGTTGGCTGGAATATTATCTATATACCCTCCCTAACTGTAGGTATTCCTCGAGCCTCTTTAAGCCCTCTGCTCCTCGGTTCTTCTGTATTCTCTCTCTTGTTAATTTCACCAGCTCCTTTGGGTTTAATTTTTATATTTTTACCTATTAACCCCTAGATCTACATATCTAGCTCCAGTCTTCCCTGATTTTCAGTTCTGTATCACTGATTAAAAATTAGACATTTCAAATTGGATGTCCCGAAGACATCTCCAACTTATGCATAAAACATAACTCATCTTTCCCCATATACCCACCCTTTTCCCTCTCTTCCCTATTTCTATGAAAGGTACCACCATTTTTTTTAGTATATCAGGATCATAAGTTTGGAATTGTCTTTGCCTCTTCATTCTCCATTACTCCAAAATCCAGTTGCAAAATCTTGCTGTTTTTACATGCACTATATCTCTCAGTAGTTACCATTTCTCTCATTAACCCTCACCTGTTCTGTTGGTATGAGCTCTTAATTGATCCCCCAGCTTTAAGTAGACAGAATCTCACTTCAGTCTATCTCAACAATTCTGCCAAAGTCACTTTCTTTGGGCCTGGATCTGACACCACTCTCTTATTCAAACTCCAATGGCTTTCTCTCCAATCAAATGGCAAGGAGGGACACAGGGACTGGGGGCACCAACAAAGTGACTTCAGGGTTGATGTAACCTTATAGGATTAAATGACTCAGAGTGTGAGTTCTAGGGAGTTAGAGGTATTGAAAGTCAATTAGATTATTACTCTTCTAGAGGAAAAGGACATTTGCATTCTTTTGTGTAGGAATGCAGGGAATATTTTACTCCTTGATTCCCTTTTTTGTTATTTACATTGCTTACTGTCCTCATTAAATGATTTTCCCATTGTATTTTAGTATCCTTGATGTGTCTAGCAAGAAAGTGACATATTGAGTGTGGCCCTCAGATCATAGTCTGAATGGTTATTACCTCGAAACAACCACAATCCGAGATCAAGATGGGGCTATACACGTAAATAAAATTTTTCATATGTGCCAATCCGAGTTATTTATAATTCTTCTTTTCTCTATCTAATATTATCCACTCAAATACACTGAATTAGTAAAGTAAATGAGACAATGAGACTAGCATCCCTTTCTACTTGCCCTAAATAAATTATCTCTTGTCACAGACTATTTTTATAGGACTGTGTACAAATATATTCCGACATTATTACAAGATATGAACATGGCATTCTTTCATTTTTATCCAGTGACTTTTTACAAGGAGCTACTTATTGATGGTTTTTTGCTGATGTACATTAATAATATTGCATAATCATAGGTTTGCATGTAGAATTATGCAAATATATGCAGATCCTAATACACCTCAAGCTTGGCCCTCTGGCTTCTAATTCCCTGCACTGAACTGTCAATGCTGTCTACTTTCCATTCTGTAAAACTTTGAATGTCCCCAGGCTAAATGTAATAAATATCATATTAACTAATATGTGACCAGAGACAGGAAAATTATTACCTATGAGAAGCAGAAGAAGGCAATGAAGGAGAAACTCACTAACAAATGGTAAATAAGTGAAATCAGTATCATTATCAACAGTAACTCTTGGGTCATCGCTTAATCGGAATGTTCTCGGAATAATAATGGGGCAGGTAGGCGGTGCAGTGGATGGAGCACCAGATTTAGAATCAGGAAGACTCAAGTTCAAATTCAGCCTCATACTCTTATTAGCTTTGTGACTCTGGCAAATCACTTAACACGGTTTGCCTCAGTTTTCTTATCTTTAAAATGAGCTGCAGAAGGAAATGCAAACCACTCCAGTATCTTTGCCAAGAAAACCCCAAATGAGGTGGTGAAGAGTCAAACATGACTCAATAGCAGTCACAGAATTATAATATAGGAAGAGAATCTGATCTCCAACTTAAAAAATAATTCTCCAAGAAAGATCAAGTCACATCAGCATACTCCCTTTCACTATATGAGGTGGGGTCTGCAGGTAAATAACATTGTATGTGCTGTACTCTGCTAGCCTGAGGAAATAAAAAGAAGACAGATTCTATGTCCTTGGACTTACATTCTTACATGCTAGTTGGGGAGTCTTGATATACACATGAAGAGTATATATACACACAAAGAATTAATGATACAAGGCACAATCGTAGATATCGAAACTGGAAAAAATCTCAAGGTATCATTGGCTTCAACCTTCTGCCTGTAGAAAGGGAAAGTGTTTCCAACTCCTTTGTTATATGAAATAACCAATCACAGAATATCACAGTAAGAAGTGTACACTTCACTGTAGTCTGTTTTATTTAACTGTTTTTCTTTGTTACACAGGAGGGTTCTGAGGGAAGAAGGCATATCATGATGCATGTAAATAACCAAAAAAATCAATAAAACTTTAAAAGTCAGTTAAGCAACATTTGGGGGTAGGCACAGAATGATTCCTACTGTGAGCATAATCTCATGATACAATCGAAAGAGCGCAGAATTTGGGTCTGACATCCACCTTTGACACTTACTCATTTGGGGATCATGTGTTGCTTAATTTCTCAAGGGCTCAAATTTTTTATCTAAACAATGGGGATAGTAATACCTGGTCTAGATTCTATGCCTTTGAACACATTTGTCAGCTCAAATGAGCTAATGAAGTAGAGAGAACAGAAACTATGCCATTTTCAATATTTGTATCTTACTTATACAACAACTTTGATTAGTGAGCTAGGCCACCCTGGAAAAATCAGACCTTCTGCCCTGAAGAGATTTACAAATGATTGGGTCATTTTTCTGAGGATGTAAGAATTCATTCGCTGCTCTAGAATGGTCGCTCTCAAAACATGAGCCAGTGACTGGCACCTGTCAAACCAGGAAGAATTTTCTCAGGAAATTCTCCAGACCAATCACCTCACATGGCCCCTGAACAGGGGAATTCCGTGTCTTCACTCCTGCAGCTATTAGACAAATAATTTTCTGCCTTTAGAAAGGAAGTCTTTGTTATGAGCATAAGCCTGCCATCCCAGGGGTTCCAGGCATTAAAAGCCAGTTCTGCACAGCTCAGCAAAGAAATATCCAGAAGAATAAAAGATAAGAAAAATACATAATAAGGACCTTGAAAAGGAGCAAGGAAGTGAAATTTACACTGATAAAAAGAAAGAAAAATAGAGATGGCTTAACACTCACTACCCATTCAGGCAAGACTCTGAAAATGAAGTTGCTGTACTGTGTCTCATAGAGTTGCATGGCTTGGTCTTGATCCCGGACACAAAAAGGAAAAAACAAAACCATAAACCAGACTGTGGTTATTACACCAAGGCTGCCCTGGCAAAATTCAAGGATTTTGGGTTGCCCTGGTATTCTTCAGGAGGGGTTGTGTCTTGAAAAAGCCAGATTTCACATTCAAAAACAACACAGAACCCTTGTGTTTGGCAAGATACATGATCTTCTGTCCTTGTGGTCTCCTACCTCTCTGTCATAAGGAAAGATACCTTTTTTCCCCAAATATTTCTTCTCATTCCTGTCCTGACTCTCTCTCTTTTTTTTTTTTTTGTGCTTGTATTTGTATCCCTAGCATTTAGCACAGTGACTAACACATAATCAACATTTAATTCATGCTTGGTTGCTTGCTTTGGGACCTTCACTGGTTTCCCCATTACTCAGAATTCAACTTGATTTTCATAATCTTTTCATTTTAATTGTTCTAACTCTTGCATATAGTGTTCTGTTTGGGGTCATCTTGCCACCAGACTCTAATGACTCCAGAAGAGGTAGTGAGGCTGATGACTTTGAATGGCTCTGTTTCACTTAAATTCACCTTTGAGAAGGAAAGATGAATGACAAAAATATCGCTCTGTTTATTTTACTCAGCATCCATTCAACAAATCTTGCCATGTTTCTCTGAATTATTTGTACTTATCAATTCCTTTTTTCAGGGTCTTTCTCATTTTAAAAATGTAATTCAAATTTTGTTAATGGACAAAAATATATTTTCTTTGCTTCTAACCTTCCAATACAAAAATAAAATAAACTCTTGTAACAAATGCTCATAGTCAAGGAAAACAAATCTGCGTATTGGCCATGTCCCAAAAAAATATGTCTCAGTCTGCACCTCAAGTTCATCACCTCTCTGTCAGGGGGTTGGTAAAAGTATTGATTACTTCCTAGGGTCCAGTTAATCCATATGACACGTTTTCTCAGCCTTTCCACAAATTTTGGGCCCCTGCTTTATTTCCAGTTGTTTGCTGTTACGGAGTGTTGCTATGAATATTTTAACATATGTCAGATCTTTCTTTATTTCTTTGATTTCCTTGGATAATGTACCCTAGGACAGCTAGGTGGCACAGTGGATAGAGTTTCAAACCTAGAGTCAGGAAGACTCATTTTCCTAAGGTCAAATCTCACCTCAGACACTTCCTAACTGCGTGACCCTGGGCAAGTCACTTAACCCCTTTTGTCTCAGTTTCCTTCTCTGTAAAATGAGCTGGAGAAGGAAATGATAAACCTTTCCGGTATCTTTGCCAATAAAATCCCAAATGGTGTCAAGAAATGTTGGACATGACTGAAAAAAACTTTGCAACAATGTGCGCATGATGATATTGCTGGCTTAAGTAGAATGGCCATTTTAGTCACTTTTTTTACATAATTCCAAAACAGAAATCCCAACTGGTCAGGCCACTTCACAGTTTAATGAACACTCTCCTCAGTGTGACTGCTTTCTCATAACCCTTCCAACATTGATGAGTCCCACCTTTTTTTCATCTTTGTCATTTTGTGTGGTAGAATTAAAGCTTCAGTTTTAAAAATTGGTACTTGTCATAGTAGTAGTACATTTTTAAATGGTCATTTATAGTTTACAATTTTTCCTTTTTTGTAAAATTTTTATTCATTTTAAACTTAAATACAAACAAGAAAATTAAAAAAACACATTTCCATGTTTTTTCCATTTCAAGAAATTTCCATTTCAAGAAAATCTATATAGTTAATAATGAACATATAATTAATCTACACATTGTTTTCAGTCACCAATCTTTTCTTTGCTTCCTTCTAGGTTTTCTTTTGCTGTCTCCTGGGCACTTAAAATTGTTCTTGTGAAAACTGTTCCTATCCTGTGTTGACTTATCTATGAGAACTTAATTTTTGATGCTGTTTCATCTCAGTCTACAAATAGTAACATGTATAGTACTACAAAAAGTAACCTGTGCTGCATGGGGCGGGGGCAGGGGTGGCGCAGAGATCAAAGATCTGAATTTGAATCCTCCCCCTGTCACCTGTGTGACCTGGCACAATTTCCTTTACTTGTCTGGGAAATTTGTGCTCCTGTCCTTTAATGATCCTATGTAAAAAATTTACCTGACATGCTGGAGGCCTGGATCTGTCAAAAATTTGTGAGTGTCAGTGTAACACTGCAGCTGCTAATTTATCAGTCCTTCGCTCTTACTTTATAACCAGATCACGCCCTTTTCCGGTTTTATAGGCATCTTTTGCATCTCTTACTATGTATACATAATTAATTGCTGGCAATATCGATTGTTAATATTATTATTAACTGTCGTTAATACTATCTGGTCAATTTAAATTCAAAATGTAACTTCCTGTTGACATTTTATTTTACCCTATAACATTGGTTCTTCTGAAATTGTGGCTTTCAACGCTTTGCAGGCATATAACATCCATGGATGAAGACTAGTGTTAAAAAGGTGAGTTTTGGAGGCAGGGGGCAGCTGAGGATCACTGAAAATCTTAATAACCGTGTGTGATCTATGCCGCTCTTATTCAACTCTGGGCCCTGAAAACTCTCCCTTTGTGCCTGGGATTTGTGTAGTTAGCTATTACTAAATGGGCTGCCATTTAGTTAATGGCAGAAAAACGTGAGTTCAAATCCTGCCTCAGATACTTCCTGGCTGTGTGACCCTGGACAAGTTATTTAGCCTCTGCTTGCTTCAGTTTCTTCATCTCTAAAATGGAGATTAATAAAAACACCTACATCTCAGGGTTGCCGTGAGAATCAAATGAGATGATATTTGTAAAGCGCTTCTTACAGTGCCTGGCATATAGTAGGCATTTTATAAATGCTAGCTATTATCATTACTATTATTATTTTATGGATGAAGTAGCAAGTGGAATTTGAACCCAGTTCTTGTGACTTTAAAGCTACTTTTCATTCTCCAACATGATCCTGCCTTTTTTATATAGAAGAATTAAAACTGACTAAATAAAGTAGGGAAGGGTCGCATTCACTCACAAGAAGGATCTACACTGTAGACTCTTTAAAGAGTTTATAATCGTTAAGTTTTTAAAAGAACTACTGCTAATTAATGATTAAATAGAATTAAAACTAGAAGCTGAAATCATCATGTATGTTAATAGGATATAGAATTTTATTTTTAAAAAATTGTTTCATATACAACTTTTCCTGGGCAATTAGTCACATGACTGAGATTCTAACTTTAAACTACTCTGCCATGCAAGGGAATGACTCCAAAATATGAGATGAGGAAGGGGACACCTTGACTAAACAACTGTACATCTGGGGGAGAAATTTCCTACCATATGAAAATAATGACTGAATTAAGATTTAGTCTAAAAAGAAGAGACAAGGGTTAATTCATGAGAGCATCTCTCTTGAAGACTTTGTAGATTTTTCATGTGGGAAAAAAGCCTGACTACTTCTGTTTGGACCCAAAGGGAACAAACAGAAGCAATGGTGGCAGTGTTAGAGAATGCTATCTAGGAGAGATAGCTGAAAAACTTATTAACAGTTAGAGTCACCCCAAAGCATGATGGACTGCATTGGGAGTGAGGGGGTCCTTCCTCATTGGAGGTCTTCAAGCCAAGGTTGGGTGACCATTGGACACAGACTAGATGTTGTAGTACAATATGAATGGGTTGAGGTCTGAGGTCTCTTCCAATTTGGAGATTCTGTGATTCTGAGAAGAAAGTGAAGAAGGAGGAGGAGGAGGAGGAGGAGGAGGAGAAGAAAAAGAAGAAGAAGAAGAAGAAGAAGAAGAAGAAGAAGAAGAAGAAGAAGAAGAAGAAGAAGAAGGAGAAGAAGAAGAAGAAGAAGAGGAAGAAGAAGAAGAAGAAGAAGAAGAAGAAGGAGAAGAAGGAGAAGAAGGAGAAGAAGAAGAAGAAGAAGAAGAAGAAGAAGAAGAAGAAGGAGAAGAAGAAGAAGAAGAAGGAGAAGAAGAAGAAGAAGAAGAAGAAGAAGAAGAAGAAGAAGAAGAAGAAGGAGAAGAAGAAGGAGAAGAAGGAGAAGAAGGAGAAGAAGAAGAAGAAGAAGAAGAAGAAGAAGAAGGAGAAGAAGAAGAAGGAGAAGAAGAAGAAGGAGAAGAAGAAGAAGAAGGAGGAGAAGAAGAAGAAGAAAGAGGAGGAGGAGGAGAAAGAGGGAGTCCCTTACCAGTCTGTGACACTTTAAAGTTTTTGCGTACACAATTTCCCTGTAAGCGGTTCTTTACAGATGATGTGCTAATGAAGCCAAGGCTCCTAAGAAAGTGAGGTACAAAAGAGGCTACTGTAAGGTTGATAACTTTCTGATTTCTTCATGGTCAGCTCTATCTACATAACAGATTTGACAGGGAGATCCTCAATGGACTTAGGCACAAACCCAACAGGGAAGGTTTTGTTACTCCTGTTATCATTGTTGTTTTTACAAAGGTCTTTAGGCTAGAGTCACGAGGTAAGAGATTTAGACAACTAAGAGGCAGAGCGAATAGAGTACAAGACTTGGAGTCAGGAGGGCCTGAGTTTGAATCCTGCTCTCACCTTTTACCAATGGTGTGATACTGGGCAAATCACTTAACCCTCTCTCAGCCTCAGTTTCCTCATTTGTAAAATGGAGATAATACTACTTACCTCATAGGGTCAATAAGAGGGTCAAACATAAAATATATTAAAAGCACTTTGAAAACCTTAAAATGCTATATCAATGTCAGTTATTGACTCAGAAAGGATCTTAGGAATTGTCTAGTCCAACTCCCTCATTTTACAAACGAGGAATCCACGGCCCACCAAGGTTAAACATCCTGCCAAAGTCCCATAGTCTTTGACAGAGCTGAATTTTGAACTCAGGGCCTATGATTAAATTGTTTTGCCTGCACAGTTTGTTACAGGGCAATCTTATGCCTCTTTCTGAAACAGCAGCAAGATGGCATGACTTCATTTCCCAGGGATCTGGGCTCCATCTGAGGAGCTGAGGACATTTAAATGGTTACAAAAGATCAAAAAAGGAAATCCTTACAGTGCATTTTAAAAACTCAGAACAAATCTTACCAGCCTCCCTTAATCTGGGACTATATATCCTTAGCCTGGCCCAGGATCACAGGTTCAACTAGCAGTTGTTTGGTTATTTTTGTAGTCTTTAAATTCAACATATTCCCAAGAGATAAACAGAGGGGGAAAAATAACTCTAAGAATCCCGAATCTAGATCTAGTGTTAAAGGACTGGGATAAGAAATGACAGGTAGTGGCAGTAGAGGTGGTGGTGGTAGTGGTGGAAGAGAGTAGTTTCTGGCTCTAATAAATTCATATGTATTGGAAGCAAGGACTGAACTAGATTTCATTCATTCATTCATTCAACAAATATACGAATGCTTGCTATGTTCAAGGGAGAGTAAACAGTCATTTTGACAGCAACATAGGGTATATAAAGAGGACTAGTGTTAAATAGAGCTGGAAGGAGAGTGGTACTAAATTATGGAGGAACTCAGATTCCACGTGAGACCTTGAACCTTCTCCAGTAAACAATAGGTAAGCATTAAAACTTTTTGGGGTGGAGAAGTAACATGATAAGATTTATACTTTAGGAAGATCCCTCTGGAAGTGTTACCACTAAGTGAGCTAATAGTCATTCCTAGGTCTTGTATTCTATATTTACAGAGACAAGGGGCGGTGGTGGGGTAGTGAAGCATGGTGGAGAGTGGTTTGACTGAAAAAAAATCTTTACCTGAAACATCAAGTGTGTATATGTGTGTGCATGTGTGCATACATAGACATGTACATGCACACATATGCACACACCCATCTTTGGTCATATAAAAGCTACTCACATTTCCATAGCACTTAAAAGTTTACAAAGCACTAAATCTAAGTACAGGGCATCCCTAAGGTCTTTAGTGCAGTTTTAAGCTGCTCAAACTTCAAACCACACTAGGACTTCTGCAGCATCTCGTCTTGGTTGTCTTCATTTTATAGATGGAAAACAACGACTGAGGCTCAGATACTTGAAGGGACTTGGGCAACGCTATAAAATTCGTAATTTTCAGAGCCTGGATTTCAACCTAAGTCCTTCTAACAAGTCCATAACTTTTCCCACTAGAGTATCCTTCCGTTCATGGGGACATTTGTAACTCTAATGGAAAAATCTGAAATGGATTCTCTGAAAAGGCACTGAAAGTCCATAAGGTATAGACTCAAATGGATGGCAAGTTTTCAAGAGTTGTATGGCAGGAAAGGTGAGAGAAATAGGAATAGTGTGTGTGTTGGAGTGGTGTGTATACATCAGTGTGGTTTGGA
Organism: Bettongia penicillata ogilbyi; assembly: GCA_023548195.1. Taxonomy (NCBI): domain Eukaryota; kingdom Metazoa; phylum Chordata; class Mammalia; order Diprotodontia; family Potoroidae; genus Bettongia; species Bettongia penicillata. Next base: position 2,166,442 of record JAJHZJ010000024.1, read on the forward strand.
GGTGGGTGAAGGGCATCTTTCAAAGCTTAATTGGAGGTTTGCAGACCAATTCAAAGAAGAAAGTTGCAGGCTTTATGGGAAAATTGTGGGTAAGCACTATTTGGAAAACTACCAGAAAGGAATTACCAAAGGGAATCAAAAGATTATTAAAAAACAAATAATTCCTTCCAGAACACGTTTATCCCTCAGGGATCTTCCTCACCCTCCCCACCCTTGGCCCATATAAAAATCAGAAACGAAAGGATAGACCCAGCAATAATCCGTAACGAGAAAGCAATTTTCTCAGGCTGAGGCACAGTATATCAGCCAAAGCTCTGCATTCCATGACTTGCCTGACCTTTCCTTGGATGTTATTAGGTAATTTCATTGGTCAAGATTTTACAGACTGTGAAATAGCAAGTGGCCACTGAGAAACCAGAATACTAATAACTTATCTCCCGAGCTTGGCATGCCATTGTGGTTTTTATAATGCTTACAATTTGCCATTTGCAGAAAGAAATGAAGTTGTATTTTTTGTGGCAGCAAAAATTTGGAAGGAGAATAAATACCCATTGATCAGGACATGGCTGAACAAATTCTAGTACATGAATACCATGGAAAGAATGTGAAGAAATGAAGGATATGCAGGATTTTGAAAAGCAGACAAAGACAGGAACTGATGCAAAGTGAAGAAAACAGAACCAGAACAACAGGAGTAAAAATCATGCTGAAAGCCCAGAGCTCTGAGTGATGGCCAGTATTACAGATGATAAAGCACATTTCCTCACTATCTTCAGAAAGGTGGAGTTTGAGAATGGAAGGATATCGTATATGCTACCAGAGATAACCACTGTTTTGACTGGGTTTACTTGCTCATTTTAGGTATTGTTCCCCTGTCCTATACTTAGAGCCAAGAAGATCTGAATCTGAATCCCACTTCACAGTTTACCAACTGTGTGATTCTGAGCAAGTATCTCCACTTCTCCTAGTCTCAGTTTCCTCATTTGTAAAATGGGGATGATAATAATACTGTTGTGAAACCCTAGCTGTTTGGCCCTGGGCAAGTCATTTGCCTTTCTTGGCCTTCCTTTGCTCATCTGTAAAACGGAGATACTAAAATATCTATCTTACAAAGTTGTTTTAAAGATCTAATTAGACAATATATATATAAAGTAAATATATATATATATAATGTAGTATATAAATATATACTATATAAAGTATATATAATATAAATTTTCATCATCATCTACATTATGGGAAAATAAAAATTAATGTGAAGATTTATCATTGTTAAAGTTGATTTTTTCTGGGTTGCCAAATATACAGACAATAAAACATTGTATAACTGTCATCTAGTTCTTATAGTTAATATAGAACAATAGGTCTAAGTTCACGGGAGATCTCAGAATAGGGAAAGTAAATCAAGAAATGACTGTGATATAAGAAAAGAAGTCATCAATAAACCTAAAAAATGAAAAGGAAGGAAGTTGGATCTAAGAGCAGATGTACTCTCCCCCGCCACCCTGCCACTTCCCCCTCCCACTTCTGCCAAAGCTTCAATCTGGACGGACCCCCCTAATAATTTTAGCATGATTTGCAGTACCTTTGTGGTCACCAGAGTCTCAGATATGAGGATAGAAAAGAGTCTATTTCTCTTTTCCCCACTGGAATTTGACTCAGACTTGTATTATCTTATTTCAAGACAACCCTATGGAATAGATGTCTGCCTCTTCCAATGAATCCACAATGAGTCCAAACTTTGTTGGGAGCTGCACAGAGAACAACAAAGCCTGCTCTAGTATTTTCAAAGTTTGCCGGGTGACCAATCAATAGCAGAGACCACAGCAATTGTCCAGATGCACTCATTACATGCTGGGTGCACAGAGACGGGGAGCTATGATATGCCAAGGAGAGCTGAGGCTCTTGTCGATTCACCAAACAGGATGTTGTCCATGCAGTAAGCAGGCTTGCACACTGTTGGCAACTGGAGTCCTGGCTGCCAGGGTCCAGGCCAGCCACATCATGGGCACTGCCCCAAAGTTCAGGCAGTGCTTTATATTCCAAACCATGCTTGCATGCTTCAACAAGGCTCTCTGAGGAAGCCCTCATCTCCTGGATTGGTATACAGTGTTGTTCAGGAGCACACAATCCTTTTTGTTCAGAAATGTTGCAAGCGATCCAGAGAAAGAAGCCTTCTTCACCCTTCTGTCTCAGACACAGGGAAGAAAGTCTTGGCAGAAAAGCTGTGGGTCAAAGAGTTCGCCTTGCTAAAAGCCAGTCGGAAGAGGCAGAAATGAGTAAACCCATGAAGAGCCTCAAGCGGAATTGTTGTGTCTTTCCAATGAGTCATTTTTCCCCAAAGTCCCTCAGACAGACCATGGTGAGAAGGAGGAGCGGAGGGCAAGGAAAAGAAGTCTTTGAAATGGGGCCACTCTCAGCAGGACCTGGTCATTAAACAGGGAGAAAGGAGGTGTGCTGAGAAGAGCTCTGTAAACACTGACACTCGGGTCTGTATTTTTCAAATGACAAGGAGGTCCTTCCTTTGTGACAAAGACCGAAGAGTCAAGATAGATTTCATGTGAAGTGCGGGCCACAGGGTAATTACGCTGCTGCCTCTTTGTGGCTGTTCTCAGAACTCTAAGGCAGGGCAGGGACATTTCTTACAACCTCCAGCTGTCTGAGTGACCTCTTTCCCAGGAAGATAAGAGGCAGCCTGTGGATCAAATTTGGCCATTAGCCATTTCCTACTTGACCAGTGACCTCCTTCTTCATCATCAGATAAAACCAATGACCTCTGTTTTGACTGAGGGAAGAATCATTTCAGGTCCTCCATGGAGATGTATTTGTCCTAAAAAATAAGCCTTTGTCTTCTTAAAGCAATTGTTCAAATAGCATTGTTGCTTTTGTTAAGTCATGCCTGACTCTTTGTGACCCTATTTGGAATTTTCTTGGCAATGATACTGGAGTGATTTGCCATTTCCTCTCCAGATTATTTTATAGATGAGTAAACTGAGGCAAGCAGGATTAAGTGACTTGTCCAGAATCACACAGCTAGCAAGTTTCTGAGCCCAGATTTGAACTCAGGAAGATGAATCTTCCTTTCTCTAAGCCTAGCATTCTATCCACTGCACCAACTAGCTGCCCTGGCATTTCACTTATTACTGTCTGATCTTGACGTAAGTCCTCCTCCCCTATTTCCTCATCTGTAACATAAAGGGGCTGGACTATGTCTACAATTCCTCAAGTCCTAAATGACTGGGTATAAGATTTCAAAATACCTGCTTTCAAAAATAGGGGAAAAAAGGAGTAGAATTGGATATTTACAAATGGTGAGCAGGACAAACTTTTTTCCCAGAGGGATAGAGGATGCAGTATTTATTCACTAAACAAATATATACTGGGTGCTTATTGTATGCATAGTTCTGCTCAGACTTATAGGGAATACCAAAAATATGACTTCCCATGAAGCTGAAGTACTGAAATGATCGGAAACCATCTGACAGCTTGGAAGGGGCATTCCTCTTTCTGTTGGCTACCAGTCAGTTGTTAGGCTGGACACCAGTAAGAGCTGCTTCCAGCACCATCTAACTTAGCCCTGTGGCCATAAGTAATAACTCTGGTACCCAGAATAAACACCACAAAATGTGCACGTAGTGGTTGGAGGGAAAGACTGGAGGAATGGTGATCCAAGGTACCAGGACACCTTGAGGCAGGAGGAACTGAGCTGGGGAGATCTCACTTGGGATGATGATGATGCTAGGGAGAATGAACCTTGACTTTCATTAGCTGTCATTTTAAACTAACTATGCTCACCTAACTAGTTGCTAAGCTCAGTTGTGTCTACCTGTCAAAGGAATTAAAGTGCGGTTAGCACCCTCTAGGACAAAGTGCCAGTCACCCTGCCCTAATTTCAACTCTGCTGAGCTTGATCCCCTCACTTCATATTGCTGTAGTTAGGTTTGTATTCAAGAGCAGGAAGCAGATTTTTTATTTCTTCTCGATATCCCCCTCCTCCTCCACACAGATACAGACACAGACACTGACACACACACACACACACACACACACACATACACACACACACACGCTTTTTACTTAGGAGATACTCAGTAAGTGTTATTGACTGACCAGAAGTATAATTACCTTTTGTAGTTAGTCTTGTATGAATGAGGTTGGAGACAATCCTTTTCCTGTGATTTGGTTTCCCCCAAATTGGAAAAAATTTTGTGGGACACAGGCACATGTTCCTTAGAAATCACGTAAGTGCAGACATTTTTGGTCTTACCCTAATATCAGCCATCTATCCTGTAATCCCACCATACTTGGGTATAGAGTGTGGCCAGGTGTGCTGAAGCATTTGGCTTGTGCTCTATGCACACCTGTAAGTCCTTCAGCGAAGCTTCCAAGGAGCAGGGAAATTCAATTCAACATGCATTTGTTAACATCTCCAATACACTGATTCCTCTAAGACTGTCTCTGTCCCAGGATGGCAAGAGCACTTAAGTTTGGTGCCAACCTGAGGTGGAATCAAGCCTGTGGTTGTCTAGTTTCTTTTTTCTCCTCCCTTTTCCCCCCTCCTCTCTTCCCTCCTTATCATTTTCCCTCCCCTTTCCTCTTTCTTTTCTTTCTTTCCTTCCTTCCTTCTTTTTTCCTTCCTTCCTTTCCTTTTTCCTTTCTTCCTTCCTTCCTTCCTTCCTTTCTTTCCTCTTTTATTTTTTCTTTCTTTCCTTCTTTATTCCTTTTTTCTTTTTTTGGTAGCTCCTCTCTGGAACAGGTGAAACTGTATGTCTTTGAAGTATACTCCCTAACATTTTCTTTCCTATTTCTTTTACTTTTTTTCTTCTCCTTTTCCATTTCCTTTCCCTCTCTTAATTAACTTCCCCAATCATCAACCATAAGAGGAAAGACATAGGAATGTGTAGTACATTTTATTAGGAAGTTTATCCAGGGATTTATTTTTATTTTTTAAAAACATGAACACTTATTGAGTGCTTAGTGATATAGGACATTATTTGTATTAATCAAATCAAATAAATAAAATTTATACGTGTTGGGGATCCTTGCATTTAACCCTTACAACAACTCTGTGAGGTATATGCTATTATTTTCCCCATTTTACAGATGAGGAAACTGATACTAACAGAAATTAAGTGACTTGTCTAGGTCCCTGAAGTTCTTTTCAACTATCAAATTCTGTGATTCTATAAATTTAATTTTAGAAAATGAGAAGCTAAATTTCACTGTAAAGATGCAAACTGAAAAATGAGATGCAAAATACTAAATTTTTGCTGTAACAGTAACTATGGTTTTCATAATGTTTATCTTTAACCATAATGAGCTAACTCAAATTGACCAAAATAGGATAAAGTTTCTTCAATATCCTGTCCTAGAAGATAAGACCAGGTATTACAGACTTAACTTCTTCAATTATATCCTTGTAATTAAAGCCAATTCTTGTACATGACTGTGTATCATTAGGACATTACACTTAGTTGGTTTTTTTTCATGATCTAGGTTCCAAAAGGGTTATTTCTCATGAACAACTTGTAAGAGCTAAACCTACAAAGCAACAAGCTGATTTGTAAAAGACCTGGGTCATGGAAGATTGAACCGATTCCTTTGGCCAATCAAGCTTTAGTGGTGTTTGTAATATTCATCAAGTACCTTGATGAGCAGATGAACAAATCTTTCATGACCCCAAAGCAATCTGACTTCAGCCTACAACTCATCCAAAGATACTTTAAATTTATTTGCAATGATTCTCCTATCATCCTTGCCAATACCTAAGCTTATCAGTTTTTCTATTACAGTCACAACTTTTCCAGTCTGCTGTTTAAATTTCTGATTAATGTCAGTAATCGCTTGGTCTAGGAGTGGATAAGATGGAACTATTCTCTCTTGTTTCTCTCTTATATGAAAATCCTATGAGGTACTCAATCAATACAAGTGGACGTTTTTCTCTTTTTAACTGGGGGAATTGATATATAATTCTCTTTATACATTTTCACCTTGCCATTTAGAAGAGAATGGAAATAGTCTTGGCTACTTCTTATCACAAACAGTGACAGAAGCTTTTCTACCCCTATTGTTGTGATAAGTAAGCGGAGATCTGAAATTTGAATGGTCTTATTCAAATTTATCATCATCTGAAGAAGAAGGAGCATTATATGAAGGTCAAAGATGATTTAAAAATATCTAGTTCACAGATGAGGCTCCTGGCTTTTATTTTAGCCAAAACCAGCTCAGTTGTTCTGGTAACTTTTGTGAGGCTTGTAAAACAATAGAGTAGTTATGTTTTCCAGTAGCTATTGCTTATACGCTATATTCTCAACTTTGTTTGACAGTGACTATGTCTTCAGTCTTCTCTTGAAATCTTTTGTATTACTATATGCTGAACAGGACTTCTCTCCAATTAACCAGTCAAGAAACATTTAAGAGTCTACAATGTGCCAACTCTATACTGGGTGTAATACACTCTCTTTTTATGGTTTGTTGCTGAGCTAAGCCTACATAGTTCTGAGAGAGATAGTTAATGAAGCAGTTACTCCCTGACTCAGAGTTCTGAGAAAAGCATCAGATGCTGCTGAGTTTTGAATGTCACAAGATGCAATAAACTTGATGAATTAGAGACAATCTGAATTTTTGTATGGATTTAGGAGCAAAATGTAATTTATCTGATGTTAGACAAAAATTTAGAATTTGATTACTAATCAAATGCTAATGTGGAATTTACAGAAAAAAAGTACAGTCTGAACCCAGAAAGATAAAAGAAGAGGACAGATTTCAAAAGTGCATCAAATGAATTTGTAGTTAGAAGTGATAGATACTACAACAAGCACTGGGGAATAAGTAACTGAATAGGGGAGATGTTTGGAAGCAGAGAATGTCAAAGAAGTCATCCAGGAGGTCAACAAGTTTGGTTGAGACATTGCGCACAGTGAGATGTCAGTCAAAGTCCCTGTGGATCAACTCATTTTAGCAGTCATTCAACATAAAAGCTGTATTTATCGAGAAAGTTTGATGGACTGTTCCTGAGAAAGGAAGAAGACATTGAATTTTAGAATTTTTTAGAGTTGTGAGTTTTGAGCACATGTGTTTTCACCACTCATGTTCCTCCTTGTCAGTTTCTGTAAGAGTGTGGTCACTGTCCACCACAGATACTGAGTGTATATGACCTAGGTTTATGAATGGATTGCAATGTATTTTGAGTATCCATGTATTTTATATAACATGTGAGAACTGGTGATATTATAATTTCTTTTACTAAATGGTATATTACAGGCATGGAGTATAGTCAGTACAAAAACACTAAGGTAGAATGTGGAATACCATGTGTAAAGAACAGAGAGAACAGTTTAGTTAGGCTATAGAGTGAGAAAAGAGTAATATATAAAGAGAACTGAAAAATAGGCTATGGTCAAGATGCGAGGTGCTCGAAAAGTCGAACAGAAGAGGTTACATTTTCCCCAGGAACAATAGGGAGCCACTGGAGTTTACTGAATGTGGAAGTGACATTATCAGATCTGTGCTTAAAGAAAACTACTTTGGCAAAAGGGAGGAAGAAAGTGAAGGGAAAAAATGGGACTTTATTACAAAATCCAGGAGATAGGAGATGAAAGACTGAACTAAAATAATTGTGAGAATAGAAATTCAAGATGGAAGTAGAAATGCAAGACTAGGATGTAAAAATGTGGTGGAGGTAGAAAAGTCCAGATCTGACAAATTATTCAATAAATATATATGGAGAGAAAGTGAGTGAGGAACTAAGGATAACTCTAAGATTACAAACCTGAGAAAATGGAAGAATGGTGGTGTCTTTGACCATAACAAAGAAGTTTGGGAGAGGGGTAAGTTGAGGTGGGGGATGAGGGAATATAATGGGTTTTGTTTTGGATGTTTTGAGTTTAAGATGTCTCCAGGTCATCCAGTTTGAAACATCCAACATGCAGTCTGGTGAGCTTAGGAGAGAGGCTTAGGATCAATATCTAGATATGTGAATCTTTTGGACAGACATGAATATTGAACTCATGGAGGCTGATGAGGTCATCCAGAGTAGAGAGACAGAAAAGAAGAGGTCAAAGACAGAGCCTTGAGAAATACTTAGGGGGCATGATATGAATGATGGGTCAGCAAAGAAGTCTGAGAAGGAATGGCCAGACAGGTAGGAGGAGAACCAGTAGAGAGACACATTATGAAAACCTGGAGCAGAAAGACTATCCAGGAGGGGCGGTGGTGAACAGAGAGGATAAGGATGAAGACTGAGAAAAGATCTTCAGATTTGACAGTTAAGAGGTTATTGTTCATTGTAGGGAGAGAAGTTCCAAATGAGTGATGAGGTTAGAATATAGATTGCAAAGAGTTGAGAAGGAAGCGTAAGGAGAGGAAATAGATGCAATGAGTAAAGACAGTTTTTTTCTAGCAATCTGAGTGAGAATAAAAGAGGAGTTATTGGACAATAACTTGAGGAGATGGCACAAAAATCTGAATAACATAAGCAAAAAAAAGCCAAAGACAAATTGTTTTGCTGATCTGACATGCATCTGCTAGGATGAAGTTCTAACAATGTGCGTAGCCATCTGGTCCTGAACCGTTTTTTCATCTTAGACATCTTCTGCCATGCTACTGTACACACATGCCTCCTCTTGCTTCCATTCCATCTTTTTCCATAGGAATTATAATCTAATGAATGCTATCATTACAATTGGAAGAATCAAGTCAATCAACATAGCAATCAAATGCATGCCATTTGACTCACAGCTGGAACCTTGGAGTCCCCCTTTGGAATGCTGGGCTCTGAAAACTGAGCTTTCACTTTTTCTTGCCTGGATACAGGCTTCCACAACACTTTCCACCATGCTACCTCCACTCAGGTCAACATCCTTATCTTTATCTCAACAGACCAGGGAAAAAGGCTCTTATATGAGGACATTTGCACTGGTCCTGGAGAAGGAGTCAGAACATTCCTTCTTCCCCACTGTCACCTTCAGACTCTCTATCTCCTTTACCCCCAAATTTTTCTCCTTTGAAGTCAACTCAATCAAAATTTTCCACCCAATAAATATCACTAGGTTGAAGAATAACAAACCATGCCATCATCCCTCCTTATTCAAGAAAATCAATACCTTGATTTCCATTTTCTTCTTCCCTCCAGTTCCTGTCCTTAATACCAGGGGTCCCTAATTACCAGATAGATGTTCCTTTAAACTCCCTGCCTTCCCACTTGTTCAGCCTCCATGTCCTTCATGCAACTCAGCCACATATAAGGATGGTCACACCATCAATCTCACTATCACCCACAATCGTTCCCTAAGTGGAAACTCTGACATTTCAACCTGGCTGTCTCAGAGACATTTCAAATCCCACATATTCAAATTAGAACTCATAATCTTTTTCCTGAAACACTCTCCTCTTTCAGATTCCCCTATTTTGCTTGAAGTTACCACTGTCCTTCTGGTCTCTCAGGTCCATAATTTTGCTATTGTCCTCAACACCTTACTCTCTCCCATTCCATAAATCCAATAACTTTCCAAATGATGCTGTTTCTACCTTCACAGCATCTCTCAAATCTGACCCCTTCTCTTACTAACCCAACTACCACTTTAATTCAGGCCTTCATCACCACTCCTCTAGACTATTGTAACAGTCTGCCACTTGGTCATCTGCCTCCACTCTTTCCCCACTGCACTCCTTTTCTGCCCCTTTCCTGACTCTCAGGAACCTCACCACCATTTCCCATCTGCCTTCCTGGTTCTGCTCCTGATTCTGGACATCATGTCTCTATCCATTATATCTTTCCTTCAACCCCTGAACCACACTTTTCAAATCCCTAAATAAGTCAATTAATTGAGGGAATATTGTCATTTTTTATTACAATGACTGAACCTATCCATGAGCAATGAATCCAGTTATTTAGATCTGTCTTGATTTATACAAAGAGTATTTTGTAGTTGAATCCTACAGTGGTGGAGCTTAGTAAATATGCTCCCAAATATTTTATAACTTTTATATTTATTTTACTTGGGATTTCTTTTTCTAGTTCTACTTGCTATGTTTTGTTGGTCATTTATATGAATGCTAATGATTTATGTGGATTTTATCTCACTACTTTGTTGAAGTTATAATTTCAGTTAATTTTAATTGACTCTCTAGAGTTCCCTAATATCTTCAAAAAGTGATAATTTTTTTCCTCTTTTTCTAATGATTAGTGTCTCAATTTCTGTTTCTGTCTCATTATTATAGCTAGTATTTCTAACACTATGTTAAATAGTAGAGATGATGATGAACATTCCTGCTTGGTCCTCCTGAAAAGGCCTCTAAATTTTTCCCGTTACATCTGACATTTACTCTTGGACCTACATAGATACCATTCACTATATTAAAGAACAGTCTGTTTATTCCTATAATTTCTAGAATTTTTAATAGAAATGAGTGTTGAATTTTTTAAAGCTTTTTCAAAAAACGCGTATCAATATAGTAAGCACTCAATAAAAGTTCTTTTCTCTAGCTAGATAGCTAACGGTGTCCTAGCTAACTACCTGTCACCAAGGGAGAGTTTGTATAGTGCAGTAGTGTTAGATTTAAAATCAGGAAGAGCTGAGTCCAAACCCTATCTTCGATTCTACGTGTCACTTAACCTCTCTGCGATTCTGTTTCCTCATTTATTCAATTATAAGATTTCACTCAAAAACTTCTAAAATTCTTTCTAGCTCTAAGTCTATGCTATTTTAACCTTATCACCAACCCTCTGAATTCCCAGACCAGAACATCTTTTCCTGGCCATTACCCATTTATGTCGGAGCAGCTAGGTGGTACAGTGGATAGAGCACCAGTACAGGAGTCAGGAGGACCTGAGTTCAAATCTCACCTCAGACATTTGACACTCTCTAGCTGTGTGACCTTGGGCAAGTCACTTAACCCCAATTGCCTCATCTTAGGTCATCTCCAGTCATCCTGATGAATATCTGGTCACTGGATTCAGATGGCTCTGGAGGAGAAGTGAGGCTAGTGACCTGCACAGCCCTCCCTCACTCAAAACAAAGTCAAGTGCAAGTCACATCATTATTTCTCTGATGACATGGTCTTCTTCAGCAAGAAGGATGAACACACCTATTTATGTATGCTTTTCACCCCTACCCCACCCCCATTAGATTACAAGCACCTTGAGGATGGAAACTATCACACGTTTGAATTTGTACCCCCAGCATTTAACATTGCCTGCCACTTTATTAAGTGCTTACTACATATTTTCATTCATGCAGGGTACACCAAACAATTCATCATTATTCTATTTTTTTATTCTTTTTAAAAATTTTATTGATTTTTTTCTGAACTTAAGAAATGAAACAAGCATTTCCATAATAGAGTACAACAGGAAAAATGATTGTACATGAAACTGCAAATCCAGTGTGTGCAACTTGCTACTCCCTCTAAATATATAATAAAGTTATCATGCAACATTCTCTTTTCTTCCTCTTTTTCTTCCCTCCCCCTGCAGTTTAATGCCAACTGACACAAACATGCATATGTATGTAAAACCATTCCCTATATACTTCTCCTTATCAGTTCTTTCTCTGGGTACAGATAGCATCTTCCTTCTCATGTCTTTGGAGTTAATTTGGGTATTTATAATAGAATGACTTAATCACTCAAAGTTGTTCTCAAAACCATATTGTTGTTACCGTATACAACAGTGTCTCGGTTCTGCTCATTTCACTCGTTGTTATTTTATAAGGTTGCTCTATATATTTCTATATTTCTCACTTGAACTCCTAAAACATATCCAGACAGTAGTAGATGCACAATCAGAACAGAGAGACATTACTGACGACTAGATTTAAGAAGGCTGAGAATGTCATTTAAGTGGCCAAAACTATCCTGAATATTAATTGTTAATAGTCTCTGGAAAGACACATGTTCAACCAAGTTAAGCTTTTCATTGTCAAAATATAATACCAAAATGAATATCTTTTCTTGGTGTCCACAATGAGTAGTGCCATAAATTATTGAAACCATTTTTCCACTTGCTAATGACACAATCTTTAGTTGCACAGCATTGTGTGAGGACACAAATCGTTTTGGATATGATTGCTCAGGCAGAATTTCAAGGAGATTACAGCACAAGCTTTGCCATTGTGGAATCCTATTTGTGCAGCATATTGACAAGATTTAGAAGGAATGTTTTTTTCAAAGCCATCAGTTTTTTTTAACTGTAACTTCTGAGTGGTCTCTCATCTTTCTCCAAACCTAGACCAATGTCACATCATCCCTCTGTTACATACTTTGATTATGGTACTGTTTTTACTTACACAGGTAAGCCTGCTTGCCCTCATTAAACAATACTTGAGTAGATTTTTTTTTCATTAAAATATGATGGTGAAGGCTAGCTCAATATATGAGATTCTGACAGTTGGTGGTTTTTTGGGGAAACCTTCTTTAGCCTTATGTCAGTTTCTAATTCCCTTATCAATAAATATTAGATCAAGTGACCTTTGCTGAATCATTAGAGGAAGAGCAAATCTTTGTTCATCTGTATTGTAACTCTCTCTCCTTTTTATACCAACCAGCCTGAAAACAGCTTTGTTTATTCCTTATTTTACTTCTAGGAAATATCCTTACTCTCTTGGCCAATAAGGAACTCTATAAAATTGAAAATGGAATTCAAATCTATTTTTTGAAACATCACAGAGCAAGTCATCAGACTAAATGTTTGATGACTGAACGGAAACTACACTGAGCTGAATGAAGAAACAAAGTCTGTGTCTTTTGGTGTAATCATGGTCGTATGTACTCCAATCCCTCTTAACCAAGGAGTTCATGGCATTGGCACTGTCATCAGCATAGTCATTATAATTCAGGTTGGAGGTTCCTTTTCTTATCATAATAATGAACTGACCCATGTGTTAAATTAAAAGGAGGGATCATGATTGAATTAAAATGGAAAACTATGGACTTTTTATGGTATTTCAATAGTATACACACAACAGAGATTATAAACACTGTAGACATGACACTGAGAGTGCCTGATTAGCCCCCTGTTTTTATTAGAATGGTAATCAGAGAGAAAGGGGAGAACCAAGATAATATACCACCAGAGGCATAGGGATACATGTGGCAAGAAAATTCGGATTTTCTATACAATTCTAATATATCTATAGATATAGATATTAGGCATATGCACATATATAGATAGAGGGATAACAGAATTTGATGCTAAATGCATCCATCTGTACTTTGAAACTACAAGATTAGATTGAAACTTGAAGCTACTTTTTTGGAGATACTAGGGCATCCCTGAAATATTTTGTATACATGGCTGTGAGGTGGAGCTGAAAGACATCCTTAGACATTATCTAATACAATAGCCTCATTTTACAAATGAGTAAACTGAGGCCCAGAGAAACAAAAAATATTTTATCTGAGGTCACACAGTGGTTGAGCCAGGATTATAAACCAAGTTATAGTTTTCCAGACATGCTATAATCTTTGGGATTATAGATTTTGATCTGGAAGGGATCTCAGAGGTCAGAGGTCCTCACCTAATCTAACCTAATCCCCTCATCATTTTACAGAGGAAGAAACTGAGGCCCAGAGAGATTATGCGATGTACCAATGGTCACTCCTGAAGCAGTAGGGTTACACTGGAAAACCTGGTAAAGTTTAGTAAAAGGAAAAGCGTAGTCAAAGTTTGTTTGTATAGCAAACCATCCCACTTCCTTTGTTCTCCAGTCATAATCTTCATTCATTCAATAAGCATTAATTCAGCATTTATTATGTGCCAAGTAATGTGCTAAGCACCAGGGATGCAAAGACAGAAACAATCTGCTCCCAAGAAATTTGCATTCTACAGAGGATCCTACATGTAATGGCACCCATGATGTCTGCTTTCAGTCAAGAGATCTGTCTCTGGGTCATCTCCTGCTCCAAAGGACTACCAAGGGTCATTGAGGGTGATATTGGGTCATCAATATCCAGTTGGGATAGATCATACATAAATGTTTTTGAGTCTTATTTTTTTAGTACTGAATTTTTTCATCTTGCTCAGGCTAGAATGCAGGAGGGCCCCATCCCAACACCGGCTGGCAAGGGAACACTGACCTACTCCATTTCTTACGTAGGCTGATTCATCCTCTTTAGGAAACCTTGTGGCCCCCTTCTCCTGGGGGCTCACCATATGAACTTAGTGTACATGTAATGTTATTGTCATAGCCCTCTCCAACTCAGAATTCCCAAGCTCTTGATCTGCCAGCCTCAGCATCCCTAGTGCTTAGATGACAGCTGTATGACAACATGTCTAGCAAGTTTCCCATTTAAAAAAAATTGCATTGATATATTTTACTTTTATATCACCAAAATTTCCCCCATACTCTTCTCCCTCTACCCCTACCCCTCCAGAAAAATCTTATATAACAAAGAATGAGCCTCCTAGTTTGGTGCCCAGACAATTGGATGTTGAGGAGACTGTTTAATGAGCTGTATTAATAGTGGATATTTGTATGTGTCTAGATGAGATATTTTTAAGACTTGTTTTTTTGGAACTCAGGAAAAACAGACCTACTGGTATTGCTCAATCATATTACATCTCTGGTGCTTCTCTCTCCTTCTGTGAGCAAGTAAGATGGAACAGAGCTTAGGTGAGATTTTTGGTTTTGGCAGACTGAAATTGCTTTCTAAGGACCATGGATTTATGGGCACCCAATGTTATATTTCATGCTGATCTGGTCCCTCCTGAATTACTTAAGGTCACATAACAAAACACAGCAACAACAACAGTATCAACTTTTTTCCCCTAAAACTTATTAATTTGTTTTCAGTTTTCAACAACCACTTCCATAAGTTCCAAATTTTCTTGCCCCTCCCTCCCCAAGACGGCATACAATCTTACATGAGCTCTACACATACATTCTTATTAAACGCCTCTTCACATTAGTCATGTTGCATTGAAGAATTAACATGGAGAAACCATGAGAAAAACAAAACATAAAAGAGAATATAGTCTGCTTCATTCTGCATTCCATAGTTCTTTGTCTGGATGTGGATGGTATTTTATATCATGAGTCCTTTGGAAATGTTTTCGGTCCTTGCATTGCTGTGAAGGGCTAAGCCCATTATTATCTATCCTTGCACACTACGGGTATTCTGCATTTCACTCAGCATCAGTTCATATAAGTCTTTCCAGGTTTTTCTGAAGTTCACTTGTTCATCATTTCTTATAGCACAATAGTATTCCATTACATTCATATACCACACCATGTTTAGCCATTCCCCAATTGATGGGCATTCTCTTAATTTCCAATTCTTGGCCACCACAAAAAGAGCTGCTATAAATATTTTTGTACATGGGGGTCCTTTTCCCATTTTTATGATCTCTTTGAGATACAGCCCTAGAAGTGATATTGCTGGGTCAAAGGGTATGCACAGTTTTATAATCCTTTGGGCATAGTTCCAAATTGCTCTCCAGAATGGCTGGATCAGGTCACAGCTCCACCAACAATGAATCAGTATTCAAACTCTCCCTCACCTTTTCCAACATTGATCATCTTCCTGTTTTGTCATGTTAGCCAATCTGACAGGTGTGATGTGGTATCTCAGAGTTGTTTTTAATGGCATCAACTGTTACTCACATATAGGACCTTATAGTTCAATTTGATTCCATTCAAAAAGCAGTTATTAAGCACCTACTATTTGCCAGACAACAGGCTAGATGCTAAGGATACAGAAACAACAATGAAAAAGTCCCTGCCTCACAGAGCTTTCATTCCAGTAGGAGGAAGAAAGATGTATACAGAGAAGTAAAATCAAAATATGTACAAAGTAAGGGGTAAGAATTGTACTTATGAATCCCTTGATACAAGGAATTCCCAGGTCAGGAAATTCCCTCTACCAGTGCAGATTGGTACTTTCTATGAAGCTAATAGTTTCAGAAGGTTGACCAGAACACTGGGGAGTTCAATAGCCTGCTCAGGTTCACATAATTAGTGCAAGTCTGGGGCAAAATTTGACTCAGGTTTTCGTGGCTCTTCTCATCACTGCACTAAACAACTAAAGGGATCCAAGAAAAGCTCCTCAAGTGGAGAACTGAAAATTCTTTCTTCATGACAACCCTTTGAAGCCAAATGTTATTATCCCAATTTGGAGAAACTAATAAATCTGCCTACAGTCACCTAGTCAGGAAATGACCTTACTCCCCAAACTCCAGTGGCTTCCTATCCTCTCCTGAATCAAATAGAAGAACCTCTGTTTGACATTGAAAGTCCTTTATAATCTACCCACCATCTTTTCAGGCTACTTATACCTTCCACCTGTGGTGGAACCTTCTAAGCTTGTGTTGGAATGATCAGCATCAGTCGGACACACTGTACCTTGACCCCGACATGGTGATGTCATTCTGGTTCCCTTCAAGACAACAGCCAACCAGCCTTGCACCTCACTGTACTCTATGATCCAGGAATGCTAGCCTCTGTGATGTTTCTTGAACAAGACTCTTCATCTCCCAAACCCAGATATTTCCACTGACTGTCCACCACACCTGGAATGCTCTCCCTCCTCACCTCCACCTGCTGGTTTCCCTGGCTTCCTTTCAACTAAAATCCCTCCTTCTACCAGAAGCTCTTTCCAATTCACCTTAATTTTGGCCCTCGTCTCTGTTGGTTATTTCCAGTTTATCCTAGGTTGAGTTTGTCTGTACATATTTGTTTTTACATTACATTCTTCCCCCCACCCCACCGCACCAGACGTGAATTTCTTAAGAACAGAGATTATCTTTCTTTGTGTCCCCAGAGCTTCCAGCAATGGCTGGCTTCATAGTAGGCACTTAATATTTATTGACTGACTTAAATGGGAGTGAGCAGCTTGATGCCAAGGAGAGATCACTAAGTTTGAAAAATCAGAGGAACTGATTTTCACTTTAACACTGGAACTCATAGCACCGGCATACCTTCTGCTCTTGGAGAGTCCTTCCTCTGATTGGGGGCCTTTCATTTAAAGAAGGGGTCCAGGATAGTCATTTTTTTTCATTTCCTACCAGTTTGCATTCCTCTGAGGGGCTATACTAGATGGCGCAGCTCTGGAGTCCAGAGGTCCTGAGTTCAAATTTGACTTCAGACGCTTCCTAGCTGTGTGACCCTGGGCAAGTCACTTAACCCTGTTTGCCTCAGGTGCTCATCTGTAAAATGAGCTGGAGAAGAAAATGGCAAATTATTCCAGGATCTTTGCCAAGAAAACTCCAAATGGGGTCACAAAGAGTCAGACATGACCGACAAGGATTGAACACCACGCTGCATTTCTCTGTCTTTCTCCATCTCACTCCTGAGCTGGGTACCTTCTCCACCCTCTACACTCAATTTTTACAGCTTCTTTTTATGTGTTGCCTCCCCCTTTAGAATCTAAGCTCCTTGAGAACAAGAACTTTTCTTTTTCCTTGTTTTTGTATTCCCAGTGCTTAGAAGCACAGTGCCTGACCCTAAGTAAGTGTTGAATACATACTTGTTGACTGACCACCTGAACTGCATTCCAGTCTCAGCCAGGCCACTTGGAGTGACCTTGAGCAAATCCCTTCATCTCCATGGGCCTCAGTTTCCTCATCTGTAAAATGAGAGAGTTGGCTTAAATGGCCTTGAGGTTATTTCCAATTCAACATCTGTGATCCTAAGTAGAAGAGCTGAGACTTGGATCTAATTCTTGTGCCTCTAGGTCCAGTGTCCTCACCTGCGGCCAGGCCACTCTATCCCTCTTCAGAATAGAATAAAACAAAAATCCTAATAACAATCTTTCCTTAGTACCAATCATGCAGCTTTCACCTCCTTTATTTCCCAAAGGAGGAAGGGAGGGGGCAGCCCTTTGTCAACATTTCTAAGCTGTGAACATCTCCTTCCAGAGCTTGACTCCCCATCGGCTCCTGTTTGCCAGCACACACAGCCAGCCTGTGCAGGTACTCAGCTAGCCCTCTCGTGATGTTTGAGTGCCTATATGAAGAGACAAGAAGAGACCCACAGGCAACATCTATCATCTGTGTTTGCTGGCTCACCATGTCAGCCCCATTAATAGAATAATAAGCTTCTGTTGACACAGCACCATCTTTTAAACATCAAATAGAGGCAAACTGCAGTGAGAGGAACATTGCAGATGAAAAGTCCATTTTCCATACTGCTTAAGAACCCCATAGTCTATTTCCCTTAAATCCTTTCTTTGATTATACTGTCTTAAGCAGGTTAGCCTCTGCGGAGGTTAAACTGTACCTGCTCGATGCTCAGGGCTCATTCCATCCCTCATCATCTCCCTTTCTCCTCACCCCTTAATAACACTCATGTTTTCAGATTTGGAGAGGAGTAGAAGACTTCTTCTTGGGACTGGTTTTCCTGCTCTCACCCAATTTGTACACAGAACTAACTACTGTGTCTCATCTTCTAGATCTTCAACCTATTTAGGTCCCTAAGCTTGAAGCCTGTTTCAGAAATGAATTTAGGTAGTTGGATAGAGCACTGGGTCTGGAATCAGGAAGACCTGAATTCAAATCCAGCCTCAGACACTTATAAGCTGTGTGACTCCAGGCAAGGCACAACCTCAATTTCTTTAACTTGAAATAGAAATAATCATAGCACCTCCCTCCTAAGTTTGTGGTGAGGATCAAAGGGTGTCATGGAGAGGGAAACACAACCTAACAACAGCAACCTTAGCAGCTATTCTTTTAGCCCAGTCTCTCTCTCTCTGTCTCTCTGTCTCTGTCTCTGTCTCTGTCTCTCTCTCTCTCTCTCTCTCTCTCTCTCCATCTCTGGGTCTCTGACTCCCTTGAAAGCTTGCTTGACATAAGTAACTGAATTTGTTTAGAATGTAGGACTCAGACTACAAGTCTTCAAGTTCTAGGACATCCCAGTTCTAAGAAATGGAACCAGTGGGACACATTGTATGTGCTCAATAAATAGTCATTGTTGCCTTATGTATAACTGAGTTATGTACATACCCAGATGACCTAAGATGAAGGCACCCATGGGTAAGACAGCAGGGATACCCTTCTGGGAGAAAACATCTTGCATTCCCCTACTGCATAAGTGGGAGCAGTCTCTTTTCATTGGCTGTACAGTCAGAAAAGGCTGTGTCTTTTAGAACCATCAGACTGGGTTAGTCTTTTTTCCTGGCAAGGTCCAGGAGGTTCTGTTCACTCAAAGCATGTTTCATACACTGAAGTAGGTGAGGGAAGGGCTATCTTTCCCGTTTCCCTTTTAGGCCATATGTTCCTAAGAATCCAAGTTGAGACTTTAGTCTGTGTTGTTTGTCCTTTTTCAGTTCTAGGCACAGATGGTGGAGTCTCCATACCTGGAATATTGAGCCACAGCAGCCTTGAAACCTGGTTTCCAGACTGCATGTTGCTTCTAGTTCAGCAGAGAAACCAGGGTGCCAGAATACAATGTTGGGAGGTGTAGGAAGGGGGGTGCTTTGGACTCGAAACTTGGTAGGAAAAAATATATATGTACACATACATAAATACACACATATGGACATATGTGTATATATGTATGTATACAATGAATATATTTATTACACCAATTTATAAGTCTATACATGTACATACACTTATATGTATATATGTGTTTTTATATGTGTGTGTTACAGAACTGAATTAAGCTGTGAACCTAATCCTTTTCCTCTCTCAAAAGACTAAAGTGGTTATAAGGGGCAGTGGGAAATTATGTCCACTCCTGTTTTTCAAGAGGAATGTTTGAATGATTGTACTTGCTATACCCATGAAGTAAATATTCTTTTGTGAAAGTTAATCTAGCAACCCCCTAAAATTGGGGGAATACAATCTATGGTGGATTAAGTCAATAGCAGAGACTAGATACCCCCAATCCTCCTTAAGGGTACCAAAAAACCCTGGGAGAGAGGTAAAATGTAACCTGACTGGCTTTCAAATAGTGAGACCCAACATAAGCACCGCCATATATGTATGTTCTTAAAGTGTAAGAAACAGCCTTGGATTTGGAGTGCAAGAATTTGGGTTGAAATCCTAGCTTGGCTGCTTACTAACTTTGCAACCTCAGGCAAGAAAGAGAGTCTGGGTTCAGTTCCTCATGTATACACTGAGGGTATCAGATTACATCATCTCTAAGGTCCCATCTAGCTTGGAATGTCGCATTTAAGGTTATCTAGCCCAACCTGACCATTTAATAGACGAAGACAGTAAGGCCAATAGAAATGATGGTGACTCATCCACAGTCACAGGAAGCCAGAAGTATGCAGAACAGAAATCAGGCCTCTTAACTCCCTATGCAGTATTTATTTTTTCTTAATTCTGTCTTAATCCTTTAGCCTCCTCTATTTCCTCTCCATTTTCTTCCATGTTTATCTCCCTTTCATTCAATCCAACTGGCTTTGGAGCAAAGCTGCTATTTTAGCCAGATACTTGTGTGACTGTTACTGTTGGTCTTAAAAGAGACAAGCCCCGCCATGCCTGGCTTTCCTCATTCCTTTTTCAGAGCTATGGCATTTGGGTTTGCTTGCTCTGTTCACGGAACAGCCCCATGTTCCTGTTGTTTCTTTTTTGTTAAACTATTGATTACATCTCTTGGCAGCTGATGGGCTGCTTTGATGCCGAGATATGTTGAAGTTTCTAAAGGAGGGAGAGTGTCCATGGGTGGGGGCAGACACAGCTGTTTGAAGAATTCCTTGGCCCTGACCATGGTCCTGAGCAGAGGAGAGAGAGTAGTGCATTTTCACAGGCCTCTGGTGGATCTTTTGAACTCTGCCTCGCTGGCAAGGAAAGAGAAAAGAAGGAAGGACTTCCAAGCAAAGATGGAAATAATGACATTTGATCTATAGGTGTTTGTTATTGCATTCAAAAGAATTTCCAGATACAACTAGTATCATAATAAGTGGATTTTGCTCCTTCCCCTAAACCAATGGAAGATACTATATTTTGAGGGTTATTGAGAGTTTTTAAAAGCTTGCCTTGTTCCCATCACATGGAGCTTCCCCTGGTCTGTTATAAGCAACTCAGAGCTGAAGGAAATAGTGCTTTCTGGGGACCCTGACTTCTCTAAGTATCTCTGCAGTGATACAGTGGAAATCTTAATGTGCAGTGCTGAGTTTTAATAGACTATTAAACTCCCGCATTACATATTAGATTGTGATGATACAATTGCAAGGAATATCAAAGATGTGGTCTCTGGAAAGCACTACTTAGTTTAATGGAGAGATACAGCAATTAAGCACAAAAATCTGTATAGCTAGAAAGCGGGCAGAGGAGAAGCGGGGAGAAAGAGCTGAGATGAAAATAAAGTGCTTGCTTTTTGTTTTGTTTTTTTAACTTGGGCACCTTAAGCCACAAGGGTAGGTCCCTATCAGCTCTAACCAACTCAGCGAAAGATCCTTTGTTATTCTATGGAAGAAATCTTCTCCTTCCTATCTTCAAGTTTCTAAGTCACCTGGTCCTCCAGGAACCTAAATGGATGGTACCAAGGTTGAGGTGACCTTGGGGGATGGGACCATTTGTCTCAATTTCGCAGGGCAAGCTCACTGTATTCTATGATCCATGCAGTCTGAGCACATGGTGAGGGAGGTTCTTTTTTATAAAAGATGGCTCTGTATGAGGATACTTCTCCCCCCAAAGCCAAGATATCAAACTGTAGCTTTCAACAAAAAGTTAGGAGGCTCAGAAAAGCTGTTGCTACCCCATCTTTGCCCTAGAGGCCAGAATTCTTCCCAATCCTTGAGAAAACTAGTTGAGTCTAATAAGATAAGGGCTAAAAGACCCCATACTAGATGAAGAGAAAAATTATAGGGCAGGTTTTCAATCTGTATAAGTCTATGGAAGAAATAAAATGCCAGTACCAGAGATGTGTATGCAAACCCTACTCTGAATGAAAGCCCTTAACTGCATTTTAAGCAATCTGTCTAAACTCCTGTCCTTCTTGCTGTGCTAAGCTTATTTTAAAAGCAAATAACAAACTGAAAAGGCTGATACCTGTGCCTGTTCCCAGATCACATGCTTTTAGCACTCCTGAAAATGAATCTTGTGTTTATTGAAAATAGCATTGGTCAAGGAGTCAGAAAATCTGTGTTCAAGTCCTGAGTCTGACCTTCCTAGCTATGTGACTTTAGGCAAGTCATGCTGAACTTTCTTCATCTACCAGACAGGAATAACATCTGCCCTGACTTTTTTACATGTGAGATCAAATAAGATAATACATTTGTGGAAAAAAACTTGGTGACCTGAAAAATATAAACGTAAGGCTTCATATCAGCGGCGGTGGCAGCAGCAGCATCATTGCCAAGACTGATACTGCATAGGTACCGAATTTGGAGTCCAGAGAGACCTAGGTTCCGATTTCACCTTGGACACTTGTTAATTATGTGACTTTAAGCCAGTCACTTAATCTTACTAAAGTGTCTCCGTTTCCTCACCTATAATATTGTGCTATTAATGCCTATTGTGCCGCTTTCAGAGAGCTGTTACGTTAACCAAATGAGATTATATACACACATACACACACATATATTCATACATGCATACATACATACATATATACATATGTATACATAATTTATATATGTATACTTTATGTAAACATATATATTTATATATTCTTTACAGTTAAAAACCACTGTATATATAGTAGTTTTTCACCTGAAAGCACCATATAAATATAGGATATTAGCAATATAATAATACATAGTAATATAATAATTTCCCCTAATAATTACTCAAATTATTATTGTGACTAATATTGACTTATAATGATATGGTAATGATAATTAGCAACAATATTAGCAGTTGCAGTAATGACACAATTACTATTTAATGACATCTTGTATATCTTAAGGCAATGGTTTGCTTAGCGGACAAGTTGTGAAGGGTGGACACCCTGTTAGTTGAGGCTTAATGTTCAGACCAAATGATGTACCCATGGATCAATGAATACTTAGTAAAAGGAGGTTTGCTGAGCCTTAACATAGCAAGGATATTCAATGAGCGTAGAGTAGCAGTTAACTTTAGGCACATGTGAGTCTCCCAGAAACACTCTTGTCATCGGGGTAGACTTGCGGCAATGGTCTCAGGCCATGCATCACGTCTGAAGGACACAGACCCCATGAGGCTGGAATTTTTATGCCCTTAAAGTGGAATTTGCTTGAACTGGCTTCTTAAATTTTCAATATAAGCGTGGATACCTCAGAAATTAGCAAAGGCTGTAAGTGAGGGCTTGACCCGCTGCTTTGTTGGTTGCCTAGATTTAAGAAGAGATAGGGAATGTTTTAATGATTGAGATTAAACTTAAAAGTATATCCTGCTCCATTTGTTCTGGAGCATCAATTGTTAAACATTTACCAGCACAATCCTGCCCTTAGATGCCCAGCAAGTCACACTGATGCAGCCAGACAGTACAGGAAGCTCACGCCGGAGTCAGTCCAGTTCCAGGTTTGCCACCTTTTAGGGAAAATCTAGTCTAACCCCTGTTCTGAGGGGGAAGGAGGAACCCTATAAATATTGGTCCTATGGTACAAATAGAAGAGGGAGATACGACAAATGACCTTAAAGTTCAACTGTCAGTAATACAAAAAGTCTTTCCAATACACATAAAGATTTAAAGGCTTAAAGACACCCTCTTATCTGATCTAGCCATGAAACCAGAGGATTTAGTGTTGGAAGGGTCCTTAAAGACCATCTAGGAAAAACTCATTTTACAGGTGAAGAAACTGAGGTCCAGAGGAAGAGTGACTCGTCCAAGGTCACCTAGCTAGTTAAGTGGTATGATTCAAACCCAGGTTGTTTAAACCTAAAACAAGCACTCTTTACCACCTCCTAGCTAGGATAGCTTGGTGGTACAGTGAATGGACAGAGTGTTAAAAAGTGTTGTGGTAGTTATTATCCGGTCATTTTCAGTCATGAAATTCTTTGTGACCCCATGCAGGGTTTAATTCAAGTGATTTTCCATTGCCTTCTTCAGCTCATTTTACAGATGATGAAACTGAGAAAAACGGAGTTAAGTGACTTGTCTGGGATCACACAGCTAGTAAGTGTCTGAGGAAAGATTTGAACTCAGGTCTTCCTGACTCTAGGTCTGGAGCTCTATCTACTGCACCATCTAGCTGCCCCAAATCAAGAAAACTTGAATTCAAATCCTCCCTCAGACATTTACTGGTTGTGTAACCCTAGACACGTCACTTAAACACTCATCATTATTCCCTTCAATTATTAGGGTTAATAATAACATCCACTTCATAAGATTGTTTTGAGTCATAGTGAGATAATACATATAAAGCATGTTGCAAATCTTACAGCGCTATATAAATGTCAGCTTTTATTAGTATCACCTCACTCTGTGAGTATAATTTCATTTCAGGTGGACAAAGGATGTGCCTACATTAGTTCTACCAGAGGTAGAACTTCCTTCCTTCCCCCTCAAAAAAAAATCTTTGTATAAACCTGAGTAAGATGGATAATTGATAGTATTTTACATATATATGTGTACACAATATATCATTAATGCATATAATGTTATACATATTATTCATACATATTTTATTTTATATATACAAACACACATATACATACAAACATGCATACACATATTATGTTTATACGCACACATATGCATGTTACTTTCAAGAAGATAACATTCATTTTCCTGACCCTATAATGTTATGGTGAAATATTGAGGTCATTTTTCTTTTAAAACATGGGACCCTTGTGAATAAATTGATCAGAAAGTTATAGACATTCCTATACACTGTAAGTTAAGGGTACCCCAGACAGAGCCCTTAGCCCCCAAGTACAAGCTCCCCCACCTGCCATCCCACCATTGAACTTTAGGCTTATGGGATATGGAGAGTTTTCCATCATTAGGATTCCACTTTTTAAAACACAGAAACCCATTGGAAATCTCCAGACTTAAACCTTATCACCTAAATTGTTAGATAACATATTACGTGTCAGCTATTAGCCTGGCAATTCCTGCTAGCTAAGAACAAAAACTGTAGGATGACAATGAGTGAGACAGGTAATGGATAACAAACTTACTTTGTAGCATAATGTAAATTTTCATGGTATATTAAGGTGGAGAGAATATTGGATTTACAGTCAGAGTTATCTCTGTCACTATTTGTGTGACCTTGGACAAGTCACTTGACTTCCTTGGATCTCAGTTTTCTCACCTATGTAAATTTAAAGTTGAAACTTTAAATCTATGAGTCTTTAAATCATATTGTGATGAGAGGAAAAGAACGCTGGATTTGTCGCGAAAGGACCTGGATTCAAACCCACATTCGGCTGCTTCTGCCTATGTGATCCTAAGCAGATAATTTAATTCCGATGGGTCTCGTTTTCTCATCTCTAAAAGGAAGGGGCTGGATCGCAGGATTTCCAGTGTTCTTTTCTGTTGTTGCTCTGTGATTCTCTCCATGCTGCCAATCATCAAGCTGATTGTAGCGTCAGGGTGTGGTCCTCATGTGGATGCTCAGAGCCATTTCCACTGAAGTTAAGGAAACCCAGTACTTGAAGTTTATTATATCCTATTCTTACTTAAGTGTTAGGAACTAGAACCAACTAGGATGGGGTAACCGGGACTTTGTCCCAGGTACTGAATTTAGAAGGTACTTACTACACTTTTAGTCCTTTTGTAGAGCTTAGTACCCAGTCATCAAGAATAATTAGGCAAAATAGGGAGCTATCAGATATCTTGTTGGGATGAGTGCTCTGTCTCTCTGACCTGCATGGAACAAGTGTCTTCACCCTTCTACTGAAGGAGAGGCTTGTGACTCTGGTGGGACCTTTGCTACTCCAGAACTTAGAAAACACAGATTCAACCCAAAGAGGACTCATGTGTTGTCAACATAAAGATTCTTCTGAAACAAACAACCCGAAGAAGCCCACATTTTAATTCAGTGATATCATTCTTGCCTTGCAATTAAACCAAACTCTGTTTATAATGTTTAGCATCATTCTAGAGACTGCAGTTTTGAAATTATGTGAGCAGGGAGAAAAGTCAGCCCACACAGTGATTTCTCACCATCAAGTGACTGCTGCTTGCATCTGCAACATCTTATTTCTTGAGGATAATGATTTTAAAGGAAGTACCCTTGGTCACCTCCAAAAGGTCTGTCTAGCACCTACTGTCAGGAGGCTCACGTACTGTGTATTACCAAACTTTCCTTGTCCTTCTTCATGTATAATTATCTTGCAGATACAGTTTGAAGAGGGGAAAAGGCGACAAAGGAAGAGATTCTGGGTGCCAGGGTTTATCCGGAAAGGAGAGAATGTTCCACTGCAGAATGAAAAAGTCTCTGATTCATGATGCAGTGCTAGGTGCTGGAGGTGCAAAAACTAAAAGAAAACAGTCCTCAGATTTCTTACAGTCAATTGGGGGAATGATGTCCCAAATAAATACAACATATATTCAAAGTTAGTGCCTTCTGAGCGAGAGACAGACAGAGACAGAAAAAATGAGAACCAGAGGGATCTTAAAAAGCTTTGTATGTAGGAGATACCATATGTGGTGAGTCTTGAAAAAAAAAGATAATTCTAAGAGGTAGACTTGAAGTAAAAGTGCATTCTAGGCATGCAGAAGCATAGAGGTAGAGAT
Source organism: Bettongia penicillata ogilbyi (assembly GCA_023548195.1). Lineage (NCBI taxonomy): Eukaryota > Metazoa > Chordata > Mammalia > Diprotodontia > Potoroidae > Bettongia > Bettongia penicillata. The sequence goes on from JAJHZJ010000024.1 coordinate 2,192,994, forward strand.
GGAATGTTGTGTTTTAAGAATGGCAAGCTAACTAGTTTGACTAGAACACAGTGTGTGGAGAAGAGTGACATGAACAGGTATAGATAGTTTTTTAACTCAATTTTATTTTCATTTTCAGTTCCACATTTTCTTCCTTCCTCTACCTCTCCCCCATCCACTAAGAAGGCAAGAAATATAATTCTCTCTCTATGTCTCTCTGTCTCTCTGTTTCTTTCTCTGTCTTTCTGTCTCCCTCTCTTTCTCTCCCTCCTCTCTTTCTCTCTCTATATATACATATATGTGTGTGTTGTATGTGTACACACATATGAAGTCATGAAAAATATATTAACCATGTTCTACAAAAAATACAAGAAAAAGAAACAAAGCAGGGGAAAAGGCCCTTTAGTCTGCACTCTGAATCCATCAGTTTTCTGTTCAGAAGAGGAAAGAATTTTTCATCATGTGTCCTTAGGAACTATGTTCAGTCACTGTATTGATTAGCATTACTAAGTCTAGAAAGAGAGTTTGTAGCCATCTCATGGAGGGCTTGAAATACTAAACAGATAAATTTTTATTTTATCCTAGGGCTAAGGAGAAATCCCTCAAGCTTTTTGGCCAGGGGATTACATGGCCAGACACATATTTTAGTGACATCATTTTGGCTCCTGAGTAGATGAAAGAAGCAATGCCATCGTCAAGGGCCCCCCAGACAGGTCCTGTTTCTTTTATTCCTGATCTTTTGTTAGTCATATATCATAGAAATCATAGACTTGAGAGCTAGAGGGATCTCAGTTCAACTAGTTTAACGTCATTTTACAGATGAGGAAACTGAGGCACAGAAAGGGGAAATGAATTGCCCAGTAAGGGGCAGTGACTTCCTATTAGTGAAACTAATGACTGTCACTGGGGAAGTAATGATGTATGTCATTGGCTTGTTCAAAAAAAACACCAAAACCAAACTGAACTATTGTCTACCCTTGGCACTACTATCTCCTAACATGGCCTGAGTTTTACTGACTATTTAACCTTTACCACCTGGTTCCTTGAAATCCTCTTTATTCCTTCTCCTTTGCCTTCTCTGTTTCTTCCCTTTAAAGACCAATTTTAAAGGCCATCTCTTCCAGGAAGTCTTTTCTAACACTTTTCCCGTAGTCCTTCACACATACAGACTTTCCCTCTCATGTTTTATGGAGTGCTTTGATGTATAATTTTCATATATTTGCCATGTAACAATATGCATTGGAATTACCTGTGTTGGTGTTTTCTCCCATTCCTTTTAAGCTCCTTGAGGATATGGGGAACAGCTGAACAAGTTGTGGTATATGATGGTGATGGAATACTACTGTGCTACAAGAAATAATGAGCTCCATGATCTTAGGAAAAACTTGCAAAGACTTGCATGAAATAATGGAAAGAAATGAGCAGAGCCAAGAGAATATTGGATACACATAATAGCAGTATTGTTTTAAGAATGACACTGAGGAAATAAGTCATTCTGAGTATTATAAATATCCAAATTAACTGTAAAAGGCATATGAAAAAAGATACTATCTGCATCCAGAGAAAGAATTGATAAGTAAAAGTATGTATAGAACAATTATATATATGCATATGTATGTATGTGTCTATGTATACGTGTGTATATCTCTATCATATATATACACACACACACACACATATATATATATATATATATATATATTTGTATCTAATGGTGACCGTTTCTGGGGTAGGAGGTGGGGGAGGAAATTATATAATAACTTAGTTGCATACTTTAAAGGAAGGCAAGTTATACATAGTAGATCTGCACTTTCAGGTGCAATCTTCTCTTTTATTATACTATATTATGGAAGTGCTTGTTTTATTCCATAAATTAAAAATAAAATAAATTTAAGGGGGAAAAAGGATATAGGCTGCGCCTTATCTCAACTCTGTATCTTGTCTAGGGTCAACTACAGCTCAAACTGAGGTCCCTCCCAGTTCTGAGATTCTGTGGTGGCAAGGGTATTGTTATTAGAATAGAAAAAGTCAGTGTGTCCTGAACCATGGCACTTTGCTTTATGACACTTTCTAGTTCTCAGACCACAACTTTATTGATGCTTATTTGTAATAAGAATAGCAGCTAATGTAGTGTAATGGAAAGGTCTCTCTCTCTCTGAAAATATCCCCGTTAGACCACCAAGTCCAAGGTAGTAGCGTTGGCCCTTAGGGAGCTGCTATATATTTTGACTTGCTGGAAGGACAAGGTTAAATGGATGGAATTCTCTTGGTAGTCAACAGCAAACATTGGCTTGTACCATTACTTATCAAGTGCTCATTGTTTTCCAGAGAAGCTCAAGGTTCGGGGACAGGATAGATGGGATTTATTTAGAAAAGAAGTGGGGATGATCTTGGTGAAGCATTACTTTGTGTACCAGAGGGCATTGGTGAGGGAACTAAACATTGGAGAGGGCAGTGCATTCTGGGGAACCAAAACCAAAAAGAGTATTGGGGAGTTGTTGCAGCCATTCTTTGCACCCTTCAGAGTTTTGCCTAGAGTCATCCCTGATTACTTTTAAACAAAAGGACAAGCTAAGGCATATATAATGTAAAGCATTTTCCTAAACAGATTTACCATCTTCAAATCCAGCCTTGATTACCTATTCTCTTCCTGGATTTCACCTTCATCTTTACCACAAAGGAGTTGACATAAATATTAGGATCCTTGATCTAGAGTTGGAAGTGAGGTCCTATGATCCAACCCCTTCATTTTACAAATGAGAAAACTGGGACCAAAGGGAGGTTAAGTGATCTGCCAAAGGTGCCATAGGTAGTAAGTTGAAGATGTGAGATTTAAACCTAAGTCCTCTGACTCAAGAGATGACACTCTTTGTACCGAGGACCTTTCAGCTATAAATCTAATGAAATTTAGGGCTAACTGACTTAGATGGGCAGCACACTGATTGCTGAACTTGGAGTCAGGAAGACCTGAGTTTAACGCCTGCCTCAGGCACCTATTAGTTCTGTGATTCTTGTGCATCTTTAGTTTCCTCAACTTAAAATGGGAAACAGTAGTACTCGACTCACAGGAGATCAAATGTGGTAATATGTAAAGCTGGCTATATGATTATTGGTCTATAATGGCATCTATACATCCATCCCCATAGTTACCCAGGATGCTTAGAAATCAGAGAAGCTTAATGGGTAGCCAGATTCCCTGCCTTGATTAGTGGCTTTGCAGGCAGCAAAATTCATGAAGCAGTTAAAACTGGCCCCTTTGTTTCTCTTAAGTCATTTTTTCAATGCTCCTCTCATCCTTGAATTCACTGCAAGGTTAAGTACTCCTGGTCACTGGACCTCTTTGAAAACCAAGGATAAACAACAGACTCCTAGTTACAACTCTAATGGGAACCACCCTTTTGTCTCACAGGCAACCTCCTAATTGACACCCTTCTGTACAGAGACTTTTTATATCTTTAGACATCATCTAAATACCTTGCTGCTAGGTGGCACCATAGTGCACACAATATTGGACCTGGAGTCAGGAAGACTCATCTTCATGAGTTCAAATCTGGACTCAAGACACTTACCAGCTGTGTGATCCTGGGCAAGTCACTTAACCCATTTGCCTCAGTTTCCTCATCTGTAAAATGAACTACAGAAGGAAATGGAAAATCACTTCAGCCTCTCTGCCAAGAAAACTCCAAATGGGATCATGGGGAGGCAAACATGACTGAAAAACAACAGAATAGCAAAAAAAAAATACCTTGCAAGACATTTAATGTTACTTCAAATACTGGACTATCAGTGGGGATAGAAAGATCCTAGAACAAAAGGGCTGTGGTCAATGTGGGCTTTGTCTTAGTACAGAGCATACTTTGATGGCGAATCAGTTAGTAACAAAATATACATTAGAACTCACTTCTCTTGGTTTCTAGCTTATGGTTTAGGCCTGAAAACCCAGCAGATCCTTGAGCTCCCCTTATGAATTGAAATCTTTCTCCTGTTCCCTGAAAGTAAAAAAATAAATAAACAACATTCAAAAGAAGAATGAAAAAAACTTTTAGCTAAGTATGGGCTTGGGGCCTGCATTCCTCCAGGGAGTAGGTGGTTGATTCTCTGTATTTCTCTAAGAAATATGTCACCTTGGTTAATTACTGACCTGTGGGAGGATTCAGAGCATTAGTTATGTTTGAAGGCATAATTATCCAAACAATAAATTTTTAGCCACATATTAATGCCCACAGATGATCAGGTTTGGTTTTTTTGGGGGAGGAGGCATAGCTGAGGATAAAAAGTGGGTTTTGAGATGGGAGTTGACCTTGTGCTCAGAACTGATTCGGTTGGTGACAAAGGCCTGTGGGAAATGATCAGAACCATTTCAAGTGACATTTTGCAAGCTGAGAACAACCCCTTGGAGTTCCTGTTAGACTACTGATGGATTTATCCAAGGAAGTTTTCTATCAGACAGAGATATAACTAACTGGGAGGTTTTGACATTTCGGAACGTGCATGGATTTGAGGTTCCCTCACTGGAACTCCTTTTTCCCCTACACTCAGCTAAGGTCCGGTGTTCAGTCAAGGTCTTGTAATTTTCCACGGAAGTGAAAAGAGAGCCATGGTTTTCCCAGGAGATAAGGAAAGGATTCCCTGAGTCCCCAAGCTACTTAAAACTCCCCTCCAAAAATCTCCCACAGGACTTTGCCTGACAAATATATTGAACCTAATTATGGCCTTCCTGAGGATGGTGAGATTCAAATCTGTTTGGATACCCTCCTGGAGCCTGAACGATTTTCCCTCACTTCAGAAGAAATAGTTTGGACTGCATTCACCTTGCTAAACCTGGGCTGAGCTTAGATTCACAGCTGGAGCGCTAGCAATCAGAGAGATTCAAGACGAGTCTATAAATACTGAGGACGCCGATTCAACTCAAAAGGACAAGTATATTACATCTGATGGGCCGTATGTGTGACTCACCATTTATAAGTAGGCCCATGATAACTATGAGAATTACCAATGGGTTGGAGGAATTTCAATTCAACAAAAACTGTATTTAGCCCCAACTGTTTACAAGATTCATTATAAGCACCAGGACACAAAGATTTTTTTTTTAAATCTTCCCATAAAAACATTATATAAAAAGTTTTTTCTCCTTAAGGAACTACTGTTTTACTGGAGTAGAAGAGAGAAATATGACATGTACACACCTAAGTATAACAGAAAGCAGGCTGTGGTGGGGGCAAAGGAGAATTTTGGGCTAAAAACAGAGGATTTGAGATAGCAAGGACATCTTCAGGTGAGTATGGAAGGGAAGGCTTCATAGAGGATGTGAGACCTGAGTTGAACCTTGAAGATATTGAAAAGATATTGGAAATAAGGGACCCAAGAGTTTGAGGTGAATCCCAGCTCCCTTAGTTGCCACTTGGGAGACCTTGGGCAAGTCATTTATCTCTGAGTCTTAGCTTCTTCATCCATAAAATTAGAGGGTTGAACTAGATGGTGTCTAAGGTCCCTTTCAGAGCTATAATCCTATGATACTAAAGGAATTGCTTCCTGGAACAGCTCTCTAAGCTGTTCCTTAATTCCTCATCTGTTGCTGGGCAAGGCTTTTCCTCTACCATTATCAATCAGTCAACTCTGATTAGGTGTCAGCAGTGGCTAGAACCTTAAGCCTGGAGTCAGGAAGACCTGAGTAAAGATTCAATCTTACTAGCTGTTTGGGGACCTTGGCAGGTCACTGAACCTCTGTTTGCCTCAGTTTCCTTAACTGTAAAATGGGTATGTTGATATTAACATCTCCTTCCAAGACTCGGTGTGACGATCAAATGGGATAATGTTTGTAAAGCACTTAGCATAGTGCCTGGCACATAATAGATGATATATAAATACTAGCTGTTGTTATCATTAATTACGGCTATTTGTTATCAACTCCGCCTCCTATCAACTGTTCAATTCCACTTTCACTGCTATCAGGGATAACTACCCTTTCTACTTTTGTCAAAAAAAAAAGTCATATTTCTTCCATTAGGATCTAGAGTTCTGCCTTTATACTTCATTCCAAATTCAACAGTTTCTTAACTCCCTCCCACACTGATGCTTGCTGAAGTCCAGGTAAGTGGACTTTTAGCTTTAGATCTCCCAGACTGTCTGCCTGGGAGTGATTTGTCATATTCTGTAGCGTATCTTTCACCTGCCGAATGGTTCTGAGGAGGAAACATCCAAAAAGACCTAGCATGCAGTTGCTGTGAAGTCTGGTTTCCACTCCCCTCCAGAGAAAGTCTCTAGCCTTGTTTCCTAACTGGATTAGGGTGAGTGGTTTTCTTTTCCCTGTTTGCTGCAAGCCTTTCAAGTCATTTTTCTGAAACTAGTGGTAAACATACATGTTCCCCTTTATTCGGCTTTTCATCTCCCATGATGCCTGGCTATGTAAATATCCTTGAAGTTGAAAAACCTGACAAAGTTGCCGAAAGTCTCTTTGGAGAAGGCACTCAGAGTCCTCGGAGTACATTTCTGCTCTTACTGTTACAGTAAAACTCTTGTCCCCTTTACAGAAGGAAGAGAAAAATTCTTCATCTACCTCACCTTGTGGCCACTTCTCCATTTCTATTTATAGTTTGGAATTCTGCTCCCAGAACAGTACTTGATCCTTGGAAAAGGCTGGGCAGAATTCCTTGCCTTGAGGTCATGAAGGTCGCTTGGAGGAACCAAAGATGCTCTTTTCTCCCACTTTTTCTACATTCACATATTTGTGCAAATTTAGAGACATCTCCACTCCCGATGTTCATATGAACTATTTGTGCCGGACTGTGGTAGAGCCTTCCAAGTTTGTATTGGTCTGATCAGCCACAGTCAGACACACTGTACATTGGCCCTCACAGACTGATGTCAATTTGGTCCTCTTCAAGAATGGACAGCAACCAACCAACATTCATTCCTGCCTAACTTCCCTCTTCCACTTACTCATTGTCCCTCCCATGCCCACATTCTCCCAGAAACCAACATTTCCCATTTTCATGAGCAGCATTCATTGATTGAATGTTAAGTACATGCCTTCTATTAAAATCTTCCTTTAACGCCTCAAGACATGGATGACACCCTGACTTCTGGAAGGCTATACCAGGAGGACCACAAGCTTCAATAGGTCCTACCAAGATGGAAAGGCTTTGTATATCAGTGCAATGATGGAATATATTTCTTTTCAAAAGACTTGCCTACCTAAGAAGGCTCATCACATTTTTAGCCACAGTGACACTTGAAGACCATCAGTCAAGCCACAGAGGTTGGTTCAAGAAGCGCTTACAATGACAAAGTGAGCTGAATTATGAGAACACTCTATGTCTAATCCTGTCCTAAGCACTTCGAATGTTCAGAGATATGGGGCATGTTTCCAGCCTCCAAGAAGCTTATAAGTCTAGTTGTGGGACTATCCCAAACATAAATAACAATATTAGATTAGCAGACAGCACCATGAGATTTAGAGCTGTACAAGAGCTTAAAGATCCCTTTCCTACTAGACTAGTGACTCTAGAAGAGGAAGTGTGACATAGTAGATAGAGCACACGACCCAGGAGGATTTGGGTTCAAGTCCTACTTCCAATATTTTTGGGCAGGGTTATTGAGGATAAGTTACTTAATCACTGTGACTCCACTTCCTCATCTACAAAATGGGAACAATAAGTCCTTTAGAACTTACCTTACAAGATCAAATGAGATCATGTATGTAGAACATTTTGGGGCAAGTAGGTAGCGTAGTGGCTAGAGCACAGGGCTTGGAATCAGGAAGACTTATCTTTCTGAGTTCAAATCTGGATTCATACTTAATAGCTGTGTGACCCTGGGCAAGTCACTTAACCCTATTTACCTCAGTTTCCTCATCTGGAAAATGAGCTTGGAAAAGAAATAGCAAACCACTGCAGTATCTTAGCCAAGAAAACCCCAAAATGAGATCACAAAGAATTAGATACAACTTAATTCAACAACACTGTAAACATTTTTCATTCTTTAAAGTGCTATATAAATGTCATATTTTTAAAAATCTATTTCCCACCTTGATCCATTTTTCTCACAGCTACCAAAATGATCTTCCTAAACCACAAGTATGATAATGTGACTCTCCTATTCAAGAATCTTCAATAGCTCCCTATGACCTCTAAGATAAAATAGAAATGGCTTAGAGTGGTCTTCAAAATCCTTTGTGGTCTATCTCCAGCCTACCTTTCCATACATATTTCATGACACTTCCCTTTGTGCCATCTCAAGGGCCTCACCTTCAGTTCTGCATTCTCTCTCACCCCCCTGTCTCGCATAGATAATCTGTTGCCAATTCCAATCAATTTTTACCTTCATGACATCTCTGTAAGCTCTGTTCTTTCCTCTAACATGGTCACCATCCTAGTATAGGCCTTCCTTCATCACCTTGTAGCCTGCTGGCTGGTCTTCCTGCCTCATGTGTCCCCTCCTTCTATTCCACCCTCCATTCAGCTGTCATATTGATCTTCTTAAAATACAGATCAGACAAAGTCACATCTGCTCCCCTCCCCCATTGCACGTCCTCCAGAGGCTCCCTCTCACTTTCAGGATCAAATATAAAATCTTCCATTTGGTATTCAAAGCCCTTCACAAGCTGGCTCCTTCCTACCTTTCCAGTCTTCTGATACTTTCACATAGTTTTTGATCCAGTGACACTGACTTCTTTGCTGTTCCTTACTCAGGACCCTCCATCTCCAGACCCTGGGAATTTTCACTGGCTGTTTCCCTCATACTCCGCTTCTCCATCTCTGCCTCCTGGCTTTCCTGGCTCCTCCAAGTCCCAGATAAAATCCCATCTTCTACAAGACATCTTTCCTAATCTGCCCAAATGCCAGGGCCTTCCCTGGTGCTTCTTTGTCCTGTAGATATCCTGTTTGTACATAGCTGTTTTCATGCTGTTTCTCCCTATTAGACTGAGTTCTTTAATGATAATGATAGCTAAAGTTTAGAGTACCTTTTATGGGTCAGACACTCTGCAAAGCACTTTACAAATATTATCTCATTGATCCTCTGGGAAGCAGGTGCCATTATTACCCCCATTTTACAGATGCAGAAACCAAAGCAAAGAGAGGTTCGGTGACTTGCCCAGCATCATTTGAACTCAGGTCTTCCTGACTCCAGGTCAGTGCTCTATCTATTTTGTCACCTGGAAATTAAGAACATAGTCCTCTTTGAGAGCAAGATCTATTTTGGTTTCTTTGGTTTCCCAGATACTTAGCACAGGACCTGGCACATAGTAGATACTTAAAAAATTCCTATTGATGGTTTGACTGCACATTCCGGCAAAACTGTCTCACAAAGTGTTCCCTGAACTGAGCATCCCATTTCCTTTCTCTGTACTTTTGAATGACTATGCTTGAAACACACTTCTTCACATTCATTTCTCAGGATCTTTAGATTCCTTCCTTAAGTCTTTCCTTAACCCCTTGGTTGTTAAGTACTCCCTTCTTCCTTAAATGATTCTGTATGATTTATCTCTATAAATGTTGTATTTGCTTCTTTGAGAGTAGAGACTGTTTTTTTTCTTTTGTTTTGTTTTGGTTTCATCTTTTTTTCCCTAGCACTTACCAGTGTTTAACATATAGTAGGTGCTTATGTAATGATCCTGCAGCACCTGGGGCATCATCTTCTGCCCTCGGAGCTCCCAGAACAGCTGCCCCAGGCCCAAGGTATTTATGGGTCCACAGACATCCAAGACTATAGCTCAAGAACTCAACTCGTATGTTTACCTCATTTCTACTAAGCCAGAGAACATAATTTATTTAGAGCAAAGAAATTTTAATGAATTATTAGAGCAAGGAAAAGAGAAAAGAATTCTTCCCATAATCCTCAGATACGCTTTTCCACAAATAGATGACCCATGAAAACAGAGGGTACACATAGAGTTTATGCAGGAAGGGCACATACATAGGTAGTAAATGTAGTCAGAGTGGGGAGGGGAAACACACATGTAGAGAAATGTGAAACCAGGATGCATTCATGGAGTTGTGACTCATACCTCTGACGTTTAGGACTACTAATACCTTCTAGTGATGTTTTTTTTTTGTTTGTTTGTTTGTTTTTTAATTTTCTTTATTTATTTAATTTTTTACATTCATTTTCACAAATTTTGGGGTTCCAAATTTTCTCCCCTTTATCCCCTCCCCCCACCCCAATACCCCAAGCAATCTAATTTTCCCTATCTCCAATCTGCCCTCTCTTCTGTCATCCCTCCCTTCTCTTGTCCCCATCTTCTCTTTTCTCCTGTAGGGCCAGATGACTTTCCATTCTTCCTTAACTGTATGCAACAGTTGCAACAACAATACTAAACAGTTGTTCCTAAAACTTTGAGTTCCAAATTCTCCCCATCCCTCCCTCCCCACCCATTCCCTTTGGGACAGCAGGCAATTCAATATAGGCCATATCTGTGTAGTTTTGCAAATGACCTCCCTGATAGTCGTGTTGTGTAAGACTAACTGGATTACCATCCCTCCTAACCTGCCCCTCATTGTTTCTCTTCTGTTTTGATCCTGTCCCTCCCCAAATGTTGACTTCAAATTGCTCCCTCCTCCCTTTGCCCTCCCTTCCATCATCCCCCCCTTGCAATATGTCCTTCTCCCCCACTTTCTTATACTGTAAGATAGGTTTTCATACCAAAATGAGTGTGCATTTCACTCCTTAGTTTAGTCAAATGTGATGAGGGTAAACTTCTTGTTTTTTTTTTTTCTCAGCTCTCCTCTTTTTCCCTCCACTAAGAAAAACTCCTACCTGCCTCTTAAATGACATATAGTTACCCCCTTCCCTTTCCCTCTCTTTCCTCCCCCTACATTTCTCTCTCACCATTTACCTTAGTTTCTTTTAAGGTATGGTCCCATCCTATTCAGTTCAATCTGTGCTCTCTATCTCTGTATGTGTGTGCATGTGTGTATGTGTGTGCATGCATGTACATGTGTGTGTGTGGTCCACCAACTACCCAGATACAGAAAAGTTTTAAGAGTTAGAAATATTGTCTTTCCCTGTATGAATGTAAACAGTTCACTTCTGGTAAGTCCCTTAAGACTTCTCTTTGCTGTTTCCTTTTTCATGCTTCTTCTCATTCTTGTGTTTGAAAGTCAAATTTTCTTTTCAGCTCTGGTTTTTTCATCAAGAATGATTGAAAGTCCTCTGTTTCATTGAAAGACCATATTTTCCCTTGAAGTATTATACTCAGTTTAGCTGGGTAGGTGATTCTTGGTTTGAGTCCTAGTTCCTTTGCCTTCTGGAATATCCTATTCCACACCCTTCGATCCCTTAATGTAGAAGCTGCTAGATCTTGGGTTATCCTGATTGTATTTCCACAGTACTGGAATTGTTTCTTTCTAGCTGCTTGTAAGATTTTCTCCTTGACCTGGGAGTTCTGGAATTTGGCCACAATGTTCCTAGGAGTTTCTCTTTTTGGATCTCTTTCAGGTGGTGATCGATGGATTCTTTCAATACTTATTTTGCCCTCTGGTTCTAGAATGTCAGGGCAGTTTTCCTTGATAATTTCATGGAAGATGATGTCTAGGCTCTCTTTTTGATCATGACTTTCAGGTAGTCCTATAATTTTTAAATTGTCTCTCCTGGATCTATTTTCCAGGTCAGTTGTTTTTCCCATGAGATATTTCACATTCTCTTCCATTTTTTCATTCTTTTGGTTTTGTTTGGTGATTTCTTGGTTTCTCATAAGGTCATTAGACTCCATCTGTTCCATCTAATTTTGAGAGAACTATTAAATTCAGTGAGCTTTTGAGCCTCTTTTTCCATTTGGCTCATTCTGCTTTTGAAAGCATTCTTCTCCTCATTGGCTTTTTGAACTTCTTTTGCCAATTGAGTGAGCCTATTTTTCAAGGTGTTAATTTCCTCAGCATTTTTTTGGGTCTCCTTTACCAAGGTATTGACCCGTTTTTCATACTTTTCTTGCATCTCTGACATTTTTCTTCCCAGTTTTTCCTCCACCTGTCTAACTTGCTTTTCAAAATCCTTTTTGAGCTCTTCCAAGGCCTGAGCCCACCCGACATCCCCCTGGGGTGTCTGGGGTACTGAGGCTCCGCCCTCCACGTCTTTCCCTGATGGCAAGGATACGTGTATCCTCATCATCAGATCCGAAGGTCAGGATCATTTGCATTTGTTGGAAAAAACTCTCTAAAGTCTTATTTTTCTTCCCTTTTCTAGGCATTTTCCCAGCCAGTTACTTCTGAGATTCCTTTTCACCCCCGCCTGGATCCGCCCAGCTAGTGCTTGGCCTCTGAGATTTAAATGGGCTTTCCTGTGTCTGCTGTCAATCAGTGAGCTTTAGTTCAGGTGCTGGGGTGGGGGCAGGGCCACCTCCCAGGCTCCAATCCCTCAGGGGCTTTATGTAGAGACTTTCAGGAATGGAGCGGGTGGGGGTGGGGTGGGGGGCCCGCCTCCCAAGCTCTGTTCCCTTGGGGGCTTTAAGCAGAAGCCTTCAGTAATAGAGCGGGGTGGGGGCAGGGCCGTCTCCCAGACTCAGCTCCGTCAGGTTTTATGCAGGAATCTTCCGTAATGAAGATCCTGCCTGCTGCTGGGGGATTCCTGAGTCCCGGGCCTCTGCTGCCTCAGCCGCCGCCCACACCTCTGCCTCCGCCGCTTCCTGCCCCCGTCTCTGCCACCGCCGCTTCCTCCCCAGGGGCCCGAGTCACGGAGACACCCTGCTTCCCCTCTCCTCCAGCCCTGCCTTCTCTCTCACTGACCTGTAGCTTCTGTGGGCGGAGGGACTTTCCCGGCTGCCGGAGCTTCCGTCTCTGAAGCCTGCTCAGACCAGCTTCTCTGGGGCTGCGGCCAGGGCAGCGCTGGGGGTGGGGTCCACTTTCCAGGGCGCACCGGACCCTGGGGACGGGTCTCCAGGGCTCCCTGGAACGGAAATCTCTTCCACTCTGTTTCTGCACACCTTGTATTGACCCAGAAGTTATGGGGGACTCTTTTTACATTAATTCTATGGGCTTTTGGTTTCGGAGCTCGTAAACGTGCGTCCTTCTACTCTGCCATCTTGGCTCCGCCCCCTAGTGATGTTTTCTGATTGCTATCAATGGGTCTGTTATCTTTAGGGTGTGGCATCTCTGCTAGGTTCATTGTTACATTGGTCTTTGTTTGTTGAGTGGTGACTGCTGGGTAGAGAGACTCAGCTAGGAAATGCTCTACTGGACTCCAGGGATCCTAGGAGTGAATGCTGGTCATCATAGTCTCTACAGACTTAAGTGGTATGATGGTGTCTGAGCCATTCATCTCTCCTGGACATTGCTCCTTACAATGATTTTCTGGGCTTTTATCCCTTTGAGGATACCTTTAGCCACTCTCAATCTCTCCCTCATAAGACTAGCTGACAGCTCTAGTCACACCACCACATTCAGCTAACAAAAGCCTCGTATACTGCACCCAAGCTACATTGCAGTCTTTTAATTTTCATCTTGAGGTCATTGCTCTCCATCTCAAACAAATGTCTGATTTCAGGCTAGAAAAGTTCAAGATCCTCCACAATAGTATTCAAATAAGCTTGAGCCAGTAGTAAGGTAATTGACCTCCATGCACTCACCTCTCATTCCAAATCCAGTTGTTTTGTTGTTATATTTTAGCCAGTGGGAAAATTTAGCTCAATATTCATATCGAGCTGAGTTTACATGATCATAACAATTTCATCTCCTTGTTTTCCACATGAATCCAAAGAAAAACTTCATGGAGTAGGTGAGCACCTTCTGCACAAGCACACATCCACACACACACACACACACACACACACACACACACAAATACATACAAAGATACATCCTCCATCCTTAACTAAAGCTATCATATAAGACTTCATTCTTCAGTGCTACTAATCTATTAGAGAAATTGACACAAGACAAGCAAATCTTAGAGATTTATGGTTAATTCTTTTAGTTGTCTGCATTACCTGGCTCCCCCACTCAGTTTTGGGGATTTCCCAATGTGGCATGGAATATAGCCAGCAATTGTAAATCTTCATTGGCTGTGTTCACTGGTGGTGCTGTCAGAGTCAAGACCATGAGCACTGACCTTCTGCTGGTGGTGATCAGAGCACAGATAAGTGAAAGGAAGCTAGGATAAAGAGAGTTAATAAAAGGCTGACAACAGTGATCTGTATTCAGAGATGGAAGTATATAAGATCAAGTGTTAGGGTGAAGGAGACTTAGATACCAGGGAGGCAAGCAAAAGTCATGGGTACTGGAGGTAGGAGCAGATGGTGGGTCAGAATACAAGCAGCTAGTGGCCGTGTGTTGCCTGAGGAACGACTAGCATATGTTATTAATTAGGGAATTCATAGGGAATAGGGCAGAGGGAAAAGATAATCTTGGTCAGGGATTAGAGGAGATGTGGCTAGAGATGGGAAGCAGTAGAGAGTAATCTAAGTCAGTCTGGTCCATTATCAAAGTAACTATGGGTTGCTATTATTTAAAGACGTAAGACCCTAAAGGGAATAGCTTTACTTTAGGTCAAAATTTAAAGCCCAGGGAATCTGACATATAATAGAGCAAACATATATTAAGTAAGGCGAAGTAAATACTTTGTAAAACTTCTTAGGTCTTTTTATGCCAGATACTTGCATGCCTTGTCCACCCAAGAACAGGATGTGGTCCAGGACGGGCCCCATGGCTTCCTACTGATTCAGCCATCCCTACTGAGTGTTTGACCAATATTACTAGATGAGACCACGAGGATCTAATATCACTTAAAGGTAGGGCTGGTAGAGGGTCAAAAGAGTAGACTGACAGTTGGGGACTAACTTATGTATAGGAACTAAAGGAACAGGGCAAACAGGCAAGAAATAAATGATAGGTGCTAGAACTAAGGAGACTTTTTTATTCTAAGCCAAATGCTAAAAGTTTGTTTTTCATATATATATATACATATATATATAATTTTTTTATTTACTTTTAGTTTTTGACATTCATTTCAAGATTTTGAGTTCCAAATTTTCTCTCCATCTCTCCTCTCCTCCCACTCCAAGACACCATGCATTCTGATTACCCCTTACCTCAATCTGTCCTCCCTTCTATCACACCCCTCTCTTCCCTTATACCCATCTCCTTTATTTTCTTGTAGGACAAGATAGATTTCTATACACCATTACCTGTATTTCTTATTTCCCAGTTGCATGTAAAAACAATTTTTAACATTCATTTTTAAAACTTTGAGTTCCAACTTCTCTCTCTTCCTCCATCCCCACCCATCCCCACTGAGAAGGCAAGCAATTCAATATAGGTTATACTGGTGTAGTTATGCTAAAGACTCCCATGAAAGTCATGTTGTGAAAGACTAACTATATTTCTCTCCATCCTATCCTGCCCCCCATTTATTCTATTCTTGCTTTTGACCTTGTCCTTCACCAAAAATGTTTACTTCTAATTATCTCATCCTCCCATTTGCCCTCCCCATACACCCCACTTATCCCCTTCTCCCCTACTTTCCTGTAGAGTAAGATAGATTTTCATACCAAATTGAGTGTGCATGTTATTTCCTCCTTAAACTAAGTGTGATGAGAGAAAGTTTCACTTTTTCTCTCTCACTTCCCCTCTTTTCCCCTCCACTGAAAAAAGCTTTTTCTTGCTTTTTTTATGAGTGATAATTTGCCTCAATTTACTGAAAAGTCTCAAGAGTTACAAATATTATCTTTCCATGTAGGAATGTAAACAGTTCAACTTTAGCAAGTCCCTTATGTTTTCTCTTTCCTGTTTACCTTTTCATGCTTCTCTTGATTTTTGTGTTGGAAAGTCAAATTTTCTATCCAGCTCTGGTCTTTTCATCAAGAATGCTTGAAAGTTTTCTATTTCACTGAATGACCCTTTTTCCTCCTGATGTATTATACTCAGTTTTGCTGGGTAGGTGATTCTAGGTTTTAATTCTAGCTCCTTTGACTTCTAGAATATCATATTCCAAGCCCTTTGATCCCTTAATGTAGTAGCTGCTAGATCTTGTGTTATCCTGATTGTATTTCCACAATATTTGAATTGCTTATTTCTAGTTTCTTGCAATATTTTCTCCTTGACTTGGGAACTCTGGAATTTGGATACAATATTCCCAGGAGTTTTTCTTTTCAAATTTCTTTCAGGAGGTGATAGATGGATTCTTTCAATATTTATTTTGCCCTCTGGTTCTAGAATATCAGGACAGTTTTCCTTGATAATTTCATGAAAGATTATATCTAACCTCTTTTTTTGATCATGACTTTCAGGTAGTCTCATACCTTTTAAATTATCTCTCCTGGATCTATTTTCCAGGGTAGTTGTTTTTTCAATAAGATATTTCACATAGTCTGCTATTTTTTCATTCCTTTGGGGTTTTATTTATAATTTCTTGATTTTTCGCAAAATCATTAGCTTCCATCTGCTCCATTCTACTCTTTAAGGAATTATTTTCTTCATTGAGCTTTTGGATCTCCTTTTCCATCTGGTCAGTTCTGCTTTTTAGGGCATTCTTCTCCTCATTAGCTGTTCGGATCTCTTTTGCCATTTGGGTTAGTCTATTTTTTAAAGTGTTATTTTCTTCAGCATTTTTTTGGGTTTCCTTTAGCAAGCAGTTGACTTGTTTTTCATGATTTTCTTGCATCACTCTCATTTCTCTTCCCAGTTTTTGTTCTACTTTTCTTACTTGATTTTCATAATTCTTTTTGAGCTCTTCCATGGCCTGAGACCAATTCATGTTTTTCTTGGAGGCTTTAGATGGAGGAGCTTTGACTTTGTTTTCTTCTCTTTGCATGTTTTGGTCTTCCATGTCACCAAAGTAAGATTCTATAGTCTGATTCTTTTTTCCTGGTTTTGCTCATTTTCCCAGCCATTTTCCCATTATTTGACTTTTGAGCTTTTTGTCAAGGTAGTTCTCTGCTTCCAGTGTACTGTCAGCCACTCGATTCCCTTCCCTTGCCCCAATCTGTGGGCCTAGAGCTCCAGAAACAGTGGCTGCAGCTGCCCCTGCTCCTGCTCTGGCTGCTGTGGCTTCCTCTGCCCCCTCCCCGTCTACCACCCTGAAGCTGGGGCCAGACCACTCCACTCTCCTACACTGGTCTCAAAGGCTTTTTCCACTGACCTTCCAATTTATCCTCAACATTTTAGGGTCATGAAGTCTGAAGACCATCATAGGTGTGAGAGATTCAGCCTCCCCAAGGACTGCTCAGGTCCCCTCTGTGCACTCACAGCTCACACTGGACTATGCTTTGCTTCCAGAGTGGCACTATGGACACTTTCCAGTGACCTTCCATGCTGTCTTGGGCTGGAGATTTGCTTCACTCTGTTATTCTGTGGATTCTGCAGCTCCAGAATTTGTTTAGAGTTATTTTTTACAGGTATTTGGCTGGGTTTGGGGGGAGTGCTCTAGAAAGTCTGTGCTGTTTCTCCACCATCTTGGCTCTGCCCCCCCCCATTATATTTTTTATGATGGGCTCAAAACACAGCTAGGCTTCCAGAGATCTATTAGCTGATAACAAGAAAAGAGGTGGTACTTGGTTTAGTGGAGTAGTAGCCTCATAGATTCTGAGGTATAAGGGGCCTCAGAATTTATCTGGTCCAATTCCCTCTACTTTACAGATGAGGACACCATGAGATCATGAACAATTTACCAAGAAGGAACATAAGCACTCCATGAATGATGTCAAGCACTTTATTATCACAGGTGTGCAAGTGTGTTGCACCTCACCTCTTCAGTCCTGTCATCTTAAGCAAGAGAAGTGGTGTGGGTAGATCTTGGTATACAAACCTTAGTAAAGAGAACAGTGCTCTGGGTCTTTGGCCTTCCATCCAATTGTTATTGTGCACCAGATCCACAGGGTCTAAGTGGGAAGCAGACTTCAGGGAAAGTTGATAAGTAAATGACCCAGATTGCCACCCCCTTATCAATCACAAGGGCACTGTGGCCAGAAAAGTGTGCAAATTTTGCGTACCTGAATCAGCTAATCGGGAAAGGTTTCCATTCATTGCCTAAGGGGACTAAATCAGTTATTGACTCCTTAGGAACTTCCAATACATAGTTGGGCCAGTTGGTGATCAAACATTGCTGTCAGGACTTAAAAGCCAATCTTCACAGAAACTAAAATGCAGAGAGATGAAAGTGCATATTAAGATAGTAGATACAGGATTCAAACTCAAGTCCTCAGACTTGAAATCCAGGATTTTTTCCATGTATCATACTTAGTTCCTTGGACTCTGTGCTGAACTTGAACCGAATCTTTCGTAACTTAACCCCCTTCCTAACCCATGCCTCATAGGGTTTCTGGCTGCAACAAACCATAGACATCCTCTTCCCTTGAACTAGTCTTTGCCCTTATAACAACTCACACTCTTTATCTGGACCCTGTCCCCTGCCCCTTGGCCCCTGCTCCTTGCCCCCTACTTTCTGTATCTACCTTTCTGCTTAGCATTCCAAGTTTCCAATCAATAAGTATTTGTTAGGAACCTACTATGTGCCAGACATTGTGATGGATAATGAAGATATTAACTCAGAAATGAGATGGGCCCCTACCCTCAAGGAACTTACATTTTACTGAGGGAATATAGAACATTTTCATAGGCAATTAAGTAAAGGATATTTGTAAAATAAATACACAGTGATTTAGGTTTAAGTGAGGATGCAAACATCTAATAAAATCAATAAAAGCCCCTTGAAGGAGGTATTTCTTGAGGTGAGACTAGAAAAGAGTGAGAGATCTCAAGAGGAATAAGTGAGAAGATCAATCATTCCAGGTAAGGGAGACAATCTATAGAAAGGTATGGAATGTCACATACAAGGAAGAGCAGTTTGGCCAGTTTGAGTGAGGTATGGTACAAATGAGAGTGGTAGTCCATAGTCATCCCAGAATGATATGCTGAGCCAGACTGTGGAGGGCTTTGGATGCCAAGCAGAGGACCTCATATCATATTTTTAATGGAAATGGGTAGTCTCTGAAGTTTTCTGAGTGAGGGAGTGACATGGTCAGAATTTCACTTTAGAAATATCAGTTTGGTAAGTTATGTGGAAACTAGAATGCAGAATAGAGATACTGGGTGTAGGGAGACTACTCAGGAAGCTACAGCAAGTGACAGGTGATGACAGAAGATGGAAATCTAGACTGGAGAGGTTTTGATTCTGGGAGAGAAGATTTGAGATGTTTGGAGGATGTGAGGTCAATAAGTCTTAGCAAATGAGTGGATATGGGGAGAGGGTGGGAGTCAGAGGATGATTCATTTTTCTTACTTGGATGACAAGTGGTACCCCTTGACAGAAATAGGGGAATTGGAAAGAGGGATAAGTTCAAGGGAAAGTTACCGAGTTTTGTTTTAGACATCTTGAGTGGGCTATGATACACATAGGATGTCCAGATGGGGATGTACCACAGGCAGTAGAAGAGGCAGACCTGGGGCACAGGAGAAGTCTGGTGTAAGCATAAACAAGGTGGGATTTTTGTTAGTATTTCTTGGAGTTTAATGTCCAGGATTCATGGCTGTAACCATCTCAGTTTCTCAGGGTCATGCTAAATTGTAAACATCTGAAGGATCAATCATATATGCCTTCCCAATTCATAGCTGTAACATGTCATGTGCTAAGCCTTATAGGCTTTGGTGCCTTCTGACTCTGAGCCTACTAGTTGAAAGTGCATATATATATATATATGAATATACACAGAATGATATTGCCTCAGGACTTGCTCATGGAAGGATAGTTAGCCCTTATCAAGCCCCCACTTACCCCTGGCCATGAATGTGAACCCAGATGGTGGTACTCTCTCGGTCTGTTGATGTGTGTAAATATTTCTGTTACTCTGTTAAGTTTTGTTTTTCTATATTTCTATAATGATGTTTTGTATTATCCTAGTGTGCAGAAAAATGCTCTGCTGATGTAGTTTTGAGTGAAGAGTGCTTATTATACTGTGCTATTTGATCCTTCATATATATATATATATACACACATATATGTGTGTGTGTCTCTATCTATCTGTCTGTCTGTCTATCTATCTATCTATCTATCTATCTATCTATCTATCTATCTATCTGTCTGTCTATCTATCTATCTTCATAGCAGCAGCCCTCAAGTATGTGCTGTATTGATTGGTGTCACAGCTGGCCACATGAATTTTAGAGGTGATTGGATTAAGATGACAGCTGAAGCCCATAAGAGTTGATGTTGATGAGATTCACAGAGAGTAGAGACCAAAAATGAAAGAGTTCAGGACAGAACCAATAAATGTCTTCTGCATCAACATAGCTCTTGGTTCCACTTTAAATAGGAAACTTCTACTCATTTCCCTGACTTCATTTATGTCAGGTCTTCAACCCCAGCCCTCAACAGGTCCCATTGCTCCCTCTGCCCCCATTGAGAGTCTGATTCAACACAACAGATATTTATTATGCACTATGTGCCAGGCACTGCTAGGTAATGGAGATACAAAGACAAAAGCAAATTTTTCTCTCCCTTGAAGGAGATTACATCCTACTGGAAAGAGGATGGTAATGTATATAAGGAAATATAAAGTATACATTAAGAAATACATTGTAATTTCAAGAGACAGGGAATATTAACAACTAGGAATC
This sequence comes from Bettongia penicillata ogilbyi, assembly GCA_023548195.1. Lineage (NCBI taxonomy): Eukaryota > Metazoa > Chordata > Mammalia > Diprotodontia > Potoroidae > Bettongia > Bettongia penicillata. The sequence continues at coordinate 2,213,513 of JAJHZJ010000024.1, forward strand.
AGAAAAGACTATGAGGAGGGAGTGCAGGGGCAGCCAAATCTGCCTGTGCGAATTCCTCTCCTTGGCCCATTTTTTGAGAACTTCAAACAATTTCCATTATTGGCAGTCACGGTGTTTCCTTGTAACATTGCCACTTTCATACAACCGGAATTTGTACACAAGAAAAATGCAACTGTTCTGCCATGCTCACTGGGCTTTTATGTAACTTCACAGTCAGGAAACTAGCTGTGGAATACTGCACACCTCCTTATCACTGTTTGCTTGCTGGGACCTCTATTCATTTTATGCATTGTGTCTTGGAATTTTCCAGGGTTTGATTGAGAGTCATGGCGCTAGCTTTCAGAATTATGCAAAAAGTCATTCTTCTCCCCTGAGCAAGAAACCATAGGTCCTCCAGAGCCCTTTCAACTGAGGTAGAGTCATGAGGTAGGCTCTCCACAAAAGGCATAAGCAACAGATTGATGTTGTCTCCCATGAATATCCTTCCCCAGAGCCTCTGACCTGGGCCAACATTGAAATCCATTGGGAGGTAGTATGCTTTTACAAACATAGATTGGCCCCTTCTGGCTACTTTAATTCTAGGGTGCTGATATGTATTGGCCAAGGAATGTGCATTCATTAGTTCCCTTTTTCAATTAAAATAATTAAGCAAATGTAGTGTGTGTCTGAACACTAGAATTGGCAGCATGGGAAAGCAATGTCCTCTCTTCATCAGAGCTGTATCGGCCCAGAAGACACTCAACAGGAGAAGTACGACAGAAAGATAGTCACATTACAACACTATTGGTGGAGCCGTGAATTGATTCAACCATTTTAGAAAAACTGTTTGAAATTATGTTAAAAAGAAAAGTCACTGAATTATCTGTGTCCTTTGACCTAGAGTGATACCATTACTAGACATATGCTCCAAGGATGTCAGAGACAGAGGGAATACACACACACACACACACACACACACACACACACACACACACAGAAATATTTATGGTAGCACTTGAAAAAATGGGAAGAAAAGTGGGCTCCCATCCATTGTGGAATTGAGAAAACAATTGGGAAACAAACTGTGACATATGAATACAAAAGAATTGATCTACAGCACAAGAAGTGATGAATATAAAGAATTCAGATGAATTCAGAAAGGTTTGTATGAACTGATACAGAGTAAGAACAATCTCCATGATAATTGCAGAAATGTCAAGGAAAACATTTTTTGAAAGACTTCAAGACCCTGATCAACGTGATAACTGATGGTGATTTTGGGGTTCTGATGGTGACACATCTCCTACCCCTTAGCAGAGAGGTGGTGAACTGTAGGGGGGATGAGGATTGCATTATCAGATATTGCCTACTTGTAGACATATTTTTTAGTTGTACTTTGTTTTAAGACAGGGTTCTAGGGTTGGGGTAGTTATTGTCAAGTGACAGCAATATATATTTAAATATAAATTTTTAAAAAGAACATTAATAGGTACTTTATTTATTTTTAATTTATGGAATAAAACAAGAATGTCCATGACACAGTACAACGTAAAGATGATTGCGCATGAAGCTACAAATCATAGCAATGTACAAATTTCTGTTCCTTTCAAATATACAACAAAATTATCAGGTAAATTTCTTTTTTTCTTTTTTTACCTTCCAACCCTTCCCCCAGAGATGGCTATCATTAGACACAAATAGATGTGCATATGTATGTTGGTGTAAAATTGTTCTAGATATACCTCTATTTATTATTTCTTTCTCTAGATATAGACGGCATCTTCCTTTATAGTTAATTTGGGTATTTATAACATTAACAACTTTTTAAACGATTATTCTCAAATCAAGTTATAGCCAGAGTCCATATTTGCCCTGGTATAGAAGAAAGAGATGGTCCTTGGCTTTCCTTGCTTAAAGATGAACAGATTATCATTCTCCCCATTACTTGGTAGGGAAATGACAGATAGGAAATAGAATGTAGCATGAAACATGACAGTTCTTTTTCTTTCTTAAGGTCATCATGACCTGGTCATAGGATGCGGAAATCTTAAACAGAACTAGAAGGGATTACAGCATCATTCAGCCTAATTCCCTTATTATACAAATAGAGAGTCTGACACTCATAAGGTATTATAAATAATATGTGACACAAGGAAGAATTGAACCCATTTCCTCTGAATTCAAATCCATTTCTCTTTCAACTATACCAAGATGCCTCTACTTGTATGTAATGTCTATACACATACACATACATATGTATACATATTTGTACACTGTACATAATGCTATATTTGACTTTGTAGTATTTTATAATTTGTTCATGTTTCACCTATTCAATTAGACCATTATTATTTAAGGATAAAAGTTACCATTTTCTATATTTTTGCATCCTTTTAGGAAGGAAATTTCTTAAAAAGTGCTGCAGGGATCTGTTCTTGGTCTTGTGTTGTTTAAAAATTCTATCAATGACATGGATAGAGTAGATTTCATTTATTTATCAAGAATAGATTTTTATCTATTTAGATATTTAAATATTTAGATAAAGATATTTATCAAGAATAGATTTCATTTATTACATAATCCAAAGAGAGAAATCTGGCAGATAGTCAATATGATAACTGATCGAATAGTGTCATACAATCTTGCCTAGCTCCCCTTTGATCAAGAGCCCCTCCACTGAGCATCACAGTAAAGCTTCTAGTAGCTTTCAGTTATCAAAGCTTATGTTATTATGGGTAGAATCAGTTCTACCCATTTTGGTTCTAAAAAAGCATCCAGGATTTTAGAGAGGAACCGCAAGTAGGGTCATCAGATTTAAAACTGGAAGGAGTGTCTGTGTTCATCCATCGTTGCCAAAGAAGATCATGCCATCAGAGAAATAATGACATGACTTGCACTTGACTTTGTTTGGAGTGAGGGAGGGCTGTGCAGGTCACCAGCCTCACTCTCTTCCAGAGCCATCTGAATCCAGTGACCCGATATTCATCAGGATGACTAGAGATGACCCAGGATGAGGCAGTTGGAGTTAAATGACTTGCCCAAGGTCACACAGCTAGTGAGTGTCAAGTGTCTGAAGTGAGATTTGAACTCAGGTCCTCCTGACTCCTGCATTGGTACTCTATCCACTGTACCACCTAGCTGCTCCTAAAACTGGAAGGAATGTTAGCGATCATCAAGTTAACCATCTCATTTTACAGATAAGGAAATTGAGGCATAGAGGAGAGAGTGACATGCTTAATATCATAGAAATGGTAAGTAATAACATCAGAATTTGAACCCAGACCCTTTGACTTTGAATACTTTTTGAATTTGAAATTGAAACCGATTCTTTGAAGAATATGGACCCTGAGGAGACTTGGAAAGAGGAGTTCCTATGATGAATCTTAGGAACAAAGGAAAGGCCCTCACCTACTGAATCACATTTCCCTGTTGTCATTTGTGGGATCAGAGATTTTTCTCCAAATATATTCCCCAGCATCCTCTGCTTTTCAGGGCCCTTCCAGTCACAGCAGTTAGATACAAAATTGACTTTCCTAGAGTGTATATAGATTTTCTGTTCCAATTTATCTCAATACAGATCATTACAACTTAATCTGGTTATTCATTTTAGCTTATTTGTTAACGTCATTCAGATGGAGGGGGGTGAAGGAAGTGGGAGGGAGAGAAAAGAAATGCTTATTGATTTAAAAAAAGTTTTAAAAAGCATAATTCATGTTTTGACACTCATTACAGTTTCCACTTCCTGCTTTCATTTCTTTTTGTTCTAAAAATATATTTTACTGCTTTCATTTTTGTGTAGTCAAAGTTTCCCATGCATCCCAGAGACCTTGCTTTATTTTTGCCCATAGCCCCAACCAGAACTCTTTGAAGATGCCAGGTCTTTTCTGACCAGGCCCTGTCAGACAAGTGATCCATCAGGTACAGTTTAAAACGGTTTTCCTTGCAGCTGTTCAGGTCTTCCCACTGGTGTGGGTGTGGAAGAGGGTGGGGCTAAACTAACAGGCCTGCGTCCTCTGAAACCTGTACACAAATGGCACACTGAGCAGAAATAGAAGCAGAAGCCTAACCTCAGGGCCTGGAGAGAGCAAGACAGACAGACAGACACAGAGACAGAGACAGAGAAAAAGACAGACAGAGACACAGAGAGAGAGAGACCGAAACAGAGACAGGTAGAGAGAAACAGAGAGGCAGAGACAGACAGAGACAGTGATACAGAGACAAAGAGGCGGAGACAGACACAGAAAAAGGAAGGGCAGAGAGAGACAAACAGAGAAAGACAGAGACAAAGAGACAGAGACAGACACACAAAGAGAAACAGGGAGAAAGAGAGAGAACTGCATTTCAAAATTGATTTCCTATGTCTTTTATTTCATGTATTTAAGAAGATCATTCTGAAATAGGTTCCACCAGACTTCCAATGAGATACAAGATGCACCAAAAAAAAAAAAGGTTAAGAACCCCTGAATTGAATGATCTCCTAAAGCCCTGCTCTCAAGGAGCTTACTGTCTAATAGGGGAGGCATTCCACCAAAGGAATCTGAAAGGGGTGGGGAAGGGCAGGGCCTGATGATGATATCATGAGTCTAAAGCATCAGTGTAACTGGTGGGAACCTAGAGATGGCTTCCAGGTCTCGATTTTCTGATCCTAACTCTATAATTACTCTGCACTAGCAGGCTGGGCCCCTAGAGGCAAGGTTCCCCTGGCTATACCTCTAACCAGATTCTCTTTTCTTGGCAGTGAATCCACAACTAAGGGCCCCCAAAGGCTCTGTCTCCTCCAATCTACTTCACTAAAACCCTCTCATATTCCCTTGCACTTTCTGAACCACAATCTCCCTAAAACATCTCCTCCATTCCCTTTTGATCATTCATTGCCCACCAGCTTGATTTGACTCCACCTTTCTCATGCCCTTCCTGGTGCCCCCTCCACCCAGGATAAGCTCATCCTCCCAGATATTGCTTCAGCTTTGGTACTCACGCCTCATCTGTACCCTTAGGGCCTCTGTTTCTCTGATTGGAGGGCTGGAGGGTGGAACAAAAACTCCTCCTTAAACCTCCTGTTAAGGAGGACCCAGGTTTAACCCAGCCATCTCTTCACTTCCCAGCAGCTGTACCTCCCTGTTTCAATGTCACCCCCAGCTAGGCATACTCTGCTCCTCTCCCCTTTTCAGGTTTTTATTGCTCTGCCTCATTAGATTGTAGCTCCTGAAGACTCTTAGCACAGTGCTTGGCACATAGTAAGCACTTAATAAAGTATATTACATTGTATTGTATTGTATTGTGCTGTGTTGTGGTATATTACGTTTGTTCTGTCTTGTTATAAAACATCATATTGTTTACTTCTCTCTTCTGAGAGTCCTCCTAGGGGGCTTCCAATCTCCCATTCTCTGTTACAGCCACCTTAAGTCATCATCTGGCCTTTTGACTCACCTAAGCAACCATTTTAGGATGAACATTCACACACGCAAAGCTTAATTGCTTACCTATAGTGCAATCCCAAACAGATTGGATACAGTCTTTATTCACAGGTACTTTGGGGGTCTTGGTTGCTTTACTCCAAGGAGTCTTTAAGTAGAAATGACTTCTGTTGGAAACATACCCTGTTTTTCTTCTCTATTAACATGTCACTAAGATTCAGTTTCTTAATGAATCATAATATTTTAGGGGAAGCTGAAAGGGACCTTAGAGATTACCCGGTCCACCCCCTGCTTAATGTCAATGTTTACAATGTAAAAATAAAACACAATCAATAAAACTTTTAACTGTGGTAGGAGGGCTAGCTAAGATTGTGGATAGAATTCTGGATACCTTCTTTGTCCCCACCCCTTCCTATAGCTTACGCATCAATGAGATTCTAGGAACCCTTGTTTTCCCTCCTGCCCCACTCTTTGTCCTGCTGGTGGGCATCCAGCAGAACGATGCGTTGGAAAAAACCCTGGAATGCCTTCAGGAGACTCTGTTAACTTCCTGTGAGACTTGGACTGATTGGCTCCAGTCACATTAATAGAGGGACCTGCATCTGGTCAGGTCTTCTTAACCTGGGAGTCTATGAACTTGCTTTTAGAAGATTTTGATAATTATTTCAATAGAATGGGTTTCCTCGGTAACCTTGTAATGTTTTCTTCTGTACATTATTCTGAAAAGGGGGTCACAGGCTTCCCCACGAAAAGGTAAGAACTCCTGCCTCAAAGGGTCTCTAGACTAATTTTCTCCAGATTTATGACTCTAAATTACAAATGAGGGAGAGAGACTGAGGCCCTAGGAGTTCAGCCATGGCAATAAGAATGGTATGAGAGTGAGGGGAAGACCCAGAAGAGGTTCCAGAAGGCAAAAAAGTCAAAGGGAGAGCCTGTGATCTGGTGTGAAACTCAAGCAGAAAAAGGATCACTCATAAGGAGCCCTATGGGCTGCATATTGGCTTAGAAAATCACATTTTGACATTATCTATCTTCTAATGTATTTTTATTTGTTTTGTTAGATATTGTCCAATTGCATTTTCATCTGGTTCAGGCCATTCAGAGTGTTCAGCCAATGGGACTTATTTTTGACACCTCTAGAACTCTCTAGAACAGGGGTACCATAAGTTCTGCAACTCAGAGAATAGGAAAGAATGAAGCAATTTGGGCCAAATTTGAAAGATCAAAAGGTTAGGGTAAACAAATGGTCTAGAATCAAGGATGAGGGGTTAGAAACTCAGATAAGAGATTGGGGCAGTAAGCTATGAGTCTAGGCCAAGGGACTGAATAAGGGGGTCAGAATGTGGGTGAGGGGATCTGAGAAGGAGGTATGGGGCACTAGTACTATGGAAAAACCCAGATCTAAGACCAAAAGGATGTTTCCCTCATTTAAAGGAAAGCATTCATTCAAAGTTGCTACCCTCTGCTATATTTTTCCTACCCTAGAGACAATACTGATCTATGACTTATACCCTTAAAACGATGCTAGTAGAATGTATTGCAAAAGGGCAAGCCTTGGCTTCGGGCAGTTGTGTGGGTCAGTAAAGATTTTCAATTTCCCGATAATGACAGCCTGGTTTTATATAGTGCAATCTAGCCTGATTATACACAAAAGTAAGTAAATGCCATGTACCTATAAAGCAATAAAAGGAAAATAATCACTGGTTGATTAGACACAGAAGGGTTCTTGGAGCTCATCTTGTTCAATTCTCTCATTGTGAAGAGGAGGAAAGTGATAAGGAAAGAGGTCTAAGAACAGTCAGCTGGTGAATTGCTGGGATGAGGCAAGGACTTGGGTCTGCTCAACAGGAGATATTAACTATGCATCTGGTACCACTACTACCCTGTACTTTGTTTGTGGACAGTAGAATTGCCTTGTGGGCAACAGGATTCACAGTTGAATCCCATGTCAGCAAACAAACAGCCGTCCAGTGATCCTAACCTGGAGCCATTGCCAGCTTGGGTGTCTGGCTTCTACCCACTAGGCGCCAAGTGACAGTTATTCATCTTTAATTTAAACATGAATGATGAAGTATGTAATTTATGGGATCCGTGATGATAATGATTAGTTAATATGTATTAAGCATCAGCAGGGCAGGCAGCAAACAAAGTTGAAGGCAGCAGTCCCTCCCCAGTGGGCTCACAGTCTAAATTAAACAGACAGGCGAGGTTGGAGCAAGAGAGAAAGTCTGGGAACAGAAAGGAATCTGGGCTGGATTAAGACCTCAGAAATGCCAGATGCAGAAATGCTCGGATTGCTTTCTCCATAGTGGCTGTGATCTCCTGAGCAGGGCTGGCTGAGTCCAAGAGACTACTGTCCCTCATGTCTGCATCCCAGGGACACTCTTCTTGTCCACCCTCTGACATTCCAAACATGTCAGCCGAGGGCCAGCAGGACTGTTGAACATGGCAGCCCTTGAATTCTCACCTTAGCCATAAAAGGAAATGGAGATCATGCATTTCAGAGCTGGAAGGACCTCAGAGGTCAGTCAGCTAACCCAACCTTCTCATTTTCCAGGTAAAGAAACTAAGGCACAGAGAGATTAAGGTGCCACCTCCTACAGGACACCTTTCCCAGTCTCCTCAGTTTAATAACTAATCCCTGTCCCCTCTTGAAATTACTTTATATAACTTTATTTTTTGCACTTATATCTATGTTTATGTCATAGCTCCCCTAGCATATGAACTCTTTGAAGGCAGAGACTGAATCACTTTCTCGGCACAGTAGCAGAATTCCTTTTACGTAACACTGAATTGAGTTGAACTGAACTGGGTTAGATTGTATTGAACTGAACTGAATGTGACTTGCCCAAGGTCACACATGTAGGACCTGTCAGAATCAGGATTCCAACCCAGGTCCTTTGACTTCCAGCTCCAGATGGTGAATAAACAAATCCCATTTTGGTTCCCAAAGCTGCTTCTCCTGCTTATGAGAAGGTAGCACTTTAACAATGACCCACATTTACTTTTGTTTTATAGCTTCAAAGACTTTCATCTATGTTATCAGAGAATGTGGTAGGGTAATCTTTTGCTCTCAAATTCAGCCTCTGCTCCTTACCACCCAAGTGACCTCAGTCAGATTTCAACTTCTCTAAAGGGTTAAAATGAGGGGAATGGGCTCGGTGATTATGGGGTCCCTTTCAGCATTAAATCAATCCCCTTGTGAGCCCCACAACACCCTTTCAAGATAACTACTACAGCTTTTGTCGTTCAGTCATTTTCCCAATTCTCTGTGAGCTGGAGGTTTTCTTGGCAAACATACCAGAGTGATTTGCCATTGGAGAAGGCTCTAGCTCATTTTACAGGCAACTGAGGCAAACAGGGTGAGGTAACTTGCCCAGGGTCATTCAGCTACTAAGTATCTGAGGCCAGATTTTAACTCTGGTCCTCCTGCCCCCAGGGCTAATACTCCATCCACTGCCCCACCTAGCTGCCCCCAACTACAACATTATTATTTTGTGTGTATTCATCCTTCGTTGCCAAAGAAGATCATGCCATCAGAGAAATAATGACATGACTTGCACTTGACTTTGTTTGGAGTGAGGGAGGGCTGTGCAGGTCACCAGCCTCACTTCTCCTCCACAGTCATCTGAATCCAGTGACCAGATATTCATTAGGATGACCAAGTGATGACCCAAGATGAAGCAATTGGGGTTAAGTGACTTGCCCAAGGTCACACAGCTAGTGAGTGTCAAGTGTCAGAGGTGAGATTTATACTCAGGTCCTCCTGACTCCTGCACTGGTGCTCTATCCACTGCACCACCTAGCTGCCCCCAAACAGTATAATTTTATTCTATATATGAAGATCCCAAGGCTCCATGGGATGAAATGACTAGCCCAAGATCTCAGAGTTATTAAATGGAACTCAGGTACCTGATAGTTGTAAACAGCTTTAGGCACCACATTTGGGGAAGGATATTGGGAACCTGGAGAGCCAACTGAAGACAACCAGTATGCTAAAGAATCTTGGATTTCATGCCCCACATGGATCAATGGAAAGAACTATAGATATTTAGCCTGAGGGAAAGGGAGTGAAGGGGATAAAGTAGCTCTTTAATGATTTGGAGGACTGACACTGAAGGAGGATTTGATTTATTCTGTTTGGCCCCAGGGAATAGAACTAGGAGACCTGGGTAGAAATTGTAAAGGGGAAAATTTAGGCTTAATGTGACGGAAAAATTCGTAGCAATTAAGAGATACCCAAAGAGAGAATGGACTGCCTCTGGAGGTAGTAGGGTCCTCGCCTTTGGGGGTCTTCAAGCAAAGGCTGGATCACTACTTGTTTGGACTTATTGTAAAAGAGATTCTTTTACAAGTCCTCTTTGAATTAAATGGCTTTTGAGTTCCCATTCAACTCTGAAATTCCATGCAACTCACCACACCACTACCACAGACTGTACCACACTGCCTTTGACAGAGCCATACTAGAATCTGAAAGGATTGTGCCTAAAACTCACTACTAATAAGTAAATAAGTAAATAAATAAATAAATAAATGGATGAATGGATGGATGGATGAATGGATGAATGAATGAATAAATGAATGAATGAATGAATGAATGAATAAATAAATGAGGCTGCCCAAGGGACTGGGGCACTATGCTGTCCCCATCTCTGCCACAAAGAGACCCCTCTAAGCTCTGTACCCAACCACAAATTGACTGGGTTTAGTTCTAGCGGAGCTTGTCCACCTAAAAGAAAGGGTTAAGCTTTCTTTCTGTTGTTATGCGCCATTTTGGCATCCTGGGGGAAAATTACATGAAGCTCAGTTTCACTTAAGTCCAACGTCTTTACAAAGGGAAAATAAGGAGGTACGCAATGTATAATATGAATCAGATATGGGGTAGCTATTTATTTCCTACAAATAAGAGAAACATTGCAGACAAAAATTCACAGGTGCACACTGACAAGATGTAAGGAGGCAGAAATTTATGAATGCTGTTATCCTTTTGAGATTTAAACATCTGAACATGAAGTATTTTTCAGGGCTGCTAAGTCAGCATTTCATATTTCACTTCAGCTCCTCACTGTCTCCCTCAGAGTAGATGTCTTCCACCAAGCCAGGCCAGAGTTTAAGCTAATTTATCTGCCAGAGGTCATGTTCTCTACAAGCAATGGAGTAGTTTCCAGGGACTCCTCCCAAAGTGCCATAAATAACAACTGAGAACCTCAAGTCTCCAGACCTCCCAAATTCAGAAAGTTACCTCCAAGCCTGGACATGTTGGCCTTGAGATTAAAGTTCAGTCACCTCTGATCAAGCTGGAAAATAAAAAAGCAAGCAGAGGCTCAGGGTCAAGGTAACCTAGCCGAACTCTCCTGCTCCTTGGGAGCAATCAATAGACTCCTAGGGTGGGGAGAAGGGCATTATCCCCCACCCCCCACCCCATCTGGCCACCCCTCTCTAGAGAAATTCAAAGGGAACTCTTAGAGTCAACTGACAGAAAGAGAGAGTGACCATAGGTAGCTCATTTCCTTTTTAAATGTCCACTGATGCTTAGTCACTTCTAAGACTTTCAGGACTGAATTATATATAGCCTGCCAGAAGCAGTCCATGGTTTTATAACCTCCCAAGTACCTAAGCACCTTGCCAGCACTTGTGGTCTGCTGGAGGCAGGCTGGGCATGTCCTCACACAGTAAAATCTCAGGATTGAAAGAATTTCAAAAGTCATCTGGTATAAATGTCATTAAACTGAAATTCCCTCTAAAATATCCTTAAAAAAAATCTTTGGTCAGTCTCCATCTAAATACTAATGAAGAAAAAATATGAAATTGTCCATTCTAGCTTTGGACAGTTCAAATTATAAAGAAGCGTTTCCTCATATTGATGATGTGGATACAAACAGTGCCCTAAGAGTTAAAAATAATATTAAGGATTGACTTTGTAAAGTCCCTGGTTTATTTTCTAAGCTGAAAGCGCCCTAAAGTCTCTCCTTACCACAAAACTTCCCTTTATCCTGGACCATAAAATTCCTTGTCTCCACCGTCCCATCCTGAGGAATAGGATTTCCTTATTTCCCTTATCTTATGTCATTCATAGTACTCATCCTGTGTCTTTATCTTGTAAGACCCTAGATCTCCAACCCCCACAAAGAAACCCTAAAATCATTCTATATAAATTTGATTCTTTTCCTATATCACTGTCTTTGTTTAGCTCCTTGATAAATCTCAGGACCACTGCTTTTGTGTCAATAAAGTCCTCAATGGCTACAGAGAAGGTCTAATTGAATTCATTCACATTTTGAACCAGCTCTCCCTTCTCTGTCTCTTCAACATTGAGATAAAAGCTTCCCCTCTTCAACCTTTATCCATTACTTCTACTTCTGCCCTTTGAGACCAAGCAAAACACATGTACCCTAACTTTTTCCATAGGTTGACCCTTGAAGAAAGCTACTATGTCTTCCATAAGTTTCTTCTCTAGACTTAAATTTGTTCACAGAACTATAAGATCTTAGATATCGAGCTGGAAGGATCTTAAGAGTTCATCTTGTCTAGGGGCTCCTAATCTTTTTTTGTGTGTCATGTATAACTTTGACAGGTGAAAACTATGGATCCCTTCTCTGAATCATATTTTTAATTCATAAAATACATATAATTATAATTACAAAGGAAATCAATTATATTAAAATATAGTCTTCCATACACATAATATATAATACACAGACACATATGTATATATGTATATATACATATATGTATGTATTCACAGACCCCAGATTAAGAACTCCACCATCAAGTCTAACCCTTTCATTTTACATGTACTAGAATGAGGATGCCATCATCTGGCATGGGACCCAAGTCTCTCTTACATACACTATTACCTCCAAATGTCATTATGCCTCTATAACCTGTCAGCCTATAAAATGGTCTCTAGAACCATCCATTTCTGGAGGTTTGGCACTTTCTAATGGTCTCCTGAATATAATACTGCATATGTGCTCTGACTAGGGGCACTGTAAACTCCTTGGCCCTCACCCTGTGTCTCAGCCAAGGTCGCAGGTCCTAACTAGATAGAAAGCAACATCCTTTCACATTATCGTGTCACACTAGCCAAACTCTCTCTTCCAGGCTCGTCTTCTCTGAGTTTCTTTGCTGCACGTTGGAATCCTTCCAAGAGGCCCAGCTACTTTCCCTACAAGGACAACTGTGTGAAGGAAGAGATCTGAGCCCTTCATCTCCACACACTCCCTTTCACTGGTTCTTATTTTTATGTTTTCAATATGTAAATTAATTACCAATGGAAGCCTTTGGGCTCTGCTCCAGCAGGGCTGGTAACTGTGAAGACAGTAACCTCTGTGGCCCTGCAAGCTCCTGGCCTGGTCTGAGGGACAACATGGATGTGCACATTAGCAGGTTTCAGTGGATAACGCATCTCTGAACTTAAGTAGGAAGGCTTTTTTCACGGCTATTTTAGAACCATCCAGTCTCTTCAAGCGCATTCTAAAACTGCTGCCCACATTAGGGTCCCCCCCACCCTTCCCCTCATTGTTATGTAAATGACCAGCCGGGAGGAAACTACAAACTACTAAACTGGAGATCAGAGAGCATCTCCAACAACCAAGCCAACGGGCAGGGGCGGTGGCCCCTTGATTAATTGGGATGTTGGGCAAAATAGGCAACAGCCCCAGGGGACTCAGAACTTGCTGACACCAAATTCTCTTCCGAACACCCTCCAGAAATGAGACAAACTCTTTTTTGCCACTTTTGTAAAATTCTCTTTTTTTCTTTCTCCCATGTGGAAGGAAAGGGAGTGGGAGGGAAGAGGTGGGCATGGGTAGGAGTTACAAATTTTTCACCCTAATTAGGAGAGTGCTAGGGGGTGGGGGGTGGGAAGGCATCTGTATTACCAGGAGTTGTTGCAGCAGGTTGGGCCTGGTACACTTGATAACCACAGCCTAACTAGTTCCCACCCTCCAGATATGTGATGGAGAGATGGCATGAATAATTCAATGAACTGAAGGTCCTGAACCCACATTTTTTTTTTCTCCTAAAGAGGGAAGCCTTGGGCCTCAGGTACCAAGTTTCCAGTCTATCAGAGTGAAATCTCTCCCTTTCATAGCTTTGTTACTAAGTGCTGTGTAGGTGTGAAAATCCTTATTACCATGTAATTTGGCTGGAAGCAGACTTCCCAGGACCTGCTTTACTTTGTATTCGAACACACACACACACAAAGATCAAAATCCATTTTATTTCCTAACAATAGCCAATTTGGTTCTAATTATTGTCAAATCCAGAATTTGAAGGAGGAGGACCCAAGTGACTCCACCACCTCGGACCTCTTCCTCTTCCTCTCCAACCCCCACCCCTCCCACCCCCCAACCTGTCCTATTAGTTATTGCAGTTTCCATAATGAACTTGGAGATAAACAAGTGAAAAAAAGTAATTTGTTTTTTGACAATGCTGAACCTTTGAATAGAGAAAATCACACAGTTGAACACAGAGTGCAGTCCTGTGTGGTAAGTGGTATCCATAGCAACCCATAGATTTTATGCTAAGTCTGGCCTTTAAAAACATTTCACGTTTACCACTGAGAAAAAGATGGCCTTGATTTAAAAATGATACAACAAGTGCCTCCTTGCCAGGGCCTGCTTGCAGCTCTGTGTGGCTGAAAATACAATGAACAGGCAGCTTCTTAGTGCTCAGATCCCTGGCTGGTGACTGCATAGAGTCATTGACAGAGATCCAGGGGCCAGCTTTAAAATAAAGAAAAAAAGTCAGGGGCTCTACCTGCTACGTCAGGAGGTGGGACCCTGCTGGGGTCTGGGAGCAGGAGCAAAAACAGGGCGCAAAAAATAGAATATTAGCCTCATATCTTCGGCAGGGATCATGGTGACAGGGAAAATATTATTGCCCCGCTTATCTTTCCCAGCTCCAATCAGGCCGGCTTTTTATAACTTGCAATAATGAATGGTGAAATAGTTACCATTCCTGCCTGAGACCAAGGGCTGGGAATTAGTTTCTGCTCACATTTAGAAAGTTGGGTCCCCAAAATGGAATGCAGTTGTTGCCAGGAAGAAATTCTCATCTTAATGATATACTTGAGTAAAAGGAAAGAAATGTTCCTTCTCTCGAAGAGAGAGGAAAAGAGAAAGATAGGAGAGAGAGAGAGAGAGACAGAGACAGACAGACAGAGGGAAAGAGAGAAAGAGGTAGGGGGGGAGAGAAAGAGGAAGGGGGGGGAGAGAGAGAAGAGAGAGAGAGAGGAGAGAGAGAGAGAGAGAGAGAGAGAGAGAGAGAGAGAGAGAGAGAGAGAGAGAGAGAGAGAAAGTTCACTTTGCACTTTGTATCTGAGGAAGCTGAAACCCAAGGAAGAAATTAAATAACTTACCCTAGGTGACTCAAATAAGTGACAAAATTACATATGTGTATGTGTGAATGTATGCATGCATGTATATATGGATGAATTATTTTTATATATAAATGTTTTTCTATGAAATAGATATCTAATATATGTTATAGTAATCTATCATATTTATGTGTGTAAATAATGTGTGTATTTTTGCATATACACAGTTACATGACACACATATGTTTGGCGAGGCTGGTTATAAATCCGTTAGTGTATAGATTTTTTTCACATTTTGATTTTCTAAGAAGAAACCCTTCTCTTATTGGTTTGGTGAGGGAATGCCTTTTCCCTACCTGGTCTGTTTGGTAAGGAACAGAAGCAGAGAGAGGTGAGATTTGGAGACCTAGAAATCCCTGCAGCTCTCCCTCTGAAGGTATTTTCAGCTGGAGTACATTTGTAATGAGAGAAAAAAAAAACCCGTTTAAAGAAAGAGCAGATCCTCACACAGTATGTTTTGGGATGTGATAAAAAACATTCAGCTGCTCTACCTTCTAGGATGTTTTTTTAGCAAAAGTTCTTTCTTGGATTTTTTTTCCCCTTCTCAGTTCTTAAATGCTTCTACTTCCTTTCTCCTTCAGTCCATTCACATCCATAATAAACAAAGGTCAGTTAAGTGACTGGTTCTTGACTTAACTGTGTAAAACTTGGGAAGGATGACGTTTGAATTTCTGCCTTTCTTTCTTTAAATGCATAAACTCTGTAGACTAGTAAAACCAACTTTGTACCCTTAAACAAGGATGATGTTGCGGAAAGAGGACTAGAAGTCAAGATTCCTGGTTTCCAGTCCCAACTCTGCCACTAACCAGTTACGTGACCTTAGGCAGATCACTTCAGCTTTCTGGGTCTCAGTTGTCCTCAGGTACAAGACAAAGGCATTGGACTAGGTCAGGGGTTTTTAACCTGCAGCCCATGGACAAATACATCTTTATATTCATTAACTTTTGACTGAAATTTAGCATTTCTTTCCATTATGAATATAGGCAGCCAATGCTATTCTGAGAAGAGGTCCACAGGCTTCACTAGACTGCCAAAGGTTAGGAAGCCCAGCCCTACCCCTTGGATTTCTACAGTCTTCACATTTATAACAAATTATATAACCTCAGGAATGTGCTTTGATGGGAAAGGCCTTCAAGAGAAGGAACGGGAATCAATCTCTCTCTCTCTCTCTCTCTCTCTCTCTCTCTCTCTCTCTCTCTCTCTCTCTCTCTCTCTCTCTCTCTCTCTCTGTAATGAATTTCCATGTTTCATCACATGCATCAGTATTGGCATGAAGCATAGGTTTGGGGCCTCAGACAACAAAGAGGCTCTCTTCCCATAGGCTTATTAGGGAACCCTCCTCTCTGGTCATTTTCTCTCAGCAGCACACAGAGAGTTCAGGGCTCCCCTTGGCTGCTCAGGAGGAATGTTGATGGTTTCCCACAATGAAACATAAATCATCCAGTCCTAAGTCTTGTTAACTTTTACTTATAAACTGTTCTAATGTAGAGCTGTCAGGATCCATGGAAATAATGGGCAGTGACAGGTTTAGGATTAAAATCTTCTCAGGTAGTTAGGATGGTGAGTTAGGTTGTAAATTGCTTTTAAAGAGCTGAGGCATGGACTATGGGCTTTCATATAGCCTGCTACAAACTGACACTGAGGAGGCAGCTGGGACAAGTATATGCTAGTAATTCATCTTAATTATTTGTCAGCAAAGCCATCTTAATAAGAAGTGTCTTTCATTTTGATTAAAATGACCCTCAGTAATCTCTGAAAGGTTCCCTTTGAAAGGCACCATTGAAAAAGGGAAGTAGAGTCTTTCAGCTCCGAGAGTTTAGTGCCTGGAGACAAGAGCTAAATCAGAAAAATGTATTGCCTGACATGTAAGAATAGCTGGGACTTTGTGTGCTGTTTATACATGTGGCTATGGAGCACAGTATCGCCTACAGATCTCTGAATTTGTGGTTACAGGATCTGGATGTGAGCTTAGGAAAGTCACTTAGGTTGACTTGAGCCTCAGTTTTGACATTCGGGCAATTAATTCAATAAGCATTTGTTAAGCCCCTACTATGGATAAGGCACCATGCTAGATGCCAGAGATTAAAAACAAACAAATAAAAATGCTCAACCCTACCTCAAGAACATTGTATTCTCCTAGAAGAGGACAAAATTCTAATATAAGAAAGCACAGAAAATGGATGGGGGGAGACTCTAAAAAGGGGAATGGGGCAGGAATTGGGAGTAAGGAGGTGGCTCAGAGGTTGAGCCTTGGAGGAACTAGGGATCCTAAGTGAAGCTGAGGAGACAGAACATTCCAGGTATGTCCTTCCCAAAGGCCCAGGGATGGAAGATGGAATGTTATATACAAGGAACAGCAGGGGGACCACTTTGGTTGGAACAGGAAGTAAATAAAGGGGATTAACATAAAATCAGCTCAGAGAGAGGATTTTAAAGGTCAAGTATCAGAATTTGTATTTTATCCAAGAGATAATAGGGAACCAGTGAAACCTCTTGAGCAGGGGAGCAACAGAGTCAGGGCTTTGCCAAATATCAATTTGGCAGATGCATGGAGGATGAATTAGAGAACTGAGACTGGATGGTAAAATGGTCAGGAGGAGGAGAAGGGAGAAGGAAGAGAGGCATAGGGAGAGAAGGGCAGAGACAGAGAAAGACAGGAAAGAGAGAAGAGAGGAGAGGGGAGGGGAGAAGAGGAGAGGGAAGGAGAACAGAGGAGAGGAGAGGGGAAGGGAGGGGAAGAGGCGAGGGGAGGAGAGAAGATAGGAGAGGGAGATTCACCTTCCTTCTCTTATACTTTTTCCATCAAAGCTTATTCATAAGGTTTCACAATTTGTTGTAAGTACAAAGGACTTTAGAGATTATCTAGCCAGATTTCTTAACCTTTAGAGAGTCATGGACCTCTTTGTTACAGTTCTAAATTTTATGATCTTATGATTCTCCCTCAGTCAATATCACTTGCCTCAATGGGCTCCTAATTTCTTCTCAGATCATAAACAACACAACCTTGCATTGGCTGCCCTGTCATGCTTTTGCCTTAATTTCATGCCTGCCCATAGGGGCTCCCTCCTGTATCTTGGAATACTTAAAATTCAAAAACTTTGTGCAAGCAGTTGGGGCTTCTATGTATGTTTTCCCCCAATGTAACTATAGCTACGACAAACAATTTTACAGTGCTTCTGAGTACCATCTGCTAGGCTTTCATTTACCAAAAAAGACCTAAGGAAGGTCTGTACAGAACAAATAATTCTGTGATGTCACATCCAGGCTTATCCAGCCCACCATATTAGCAGGTTTTGATCCTATACAATAGTCTCAATGCACATTAGCATTCATTTTGGGGATAATACATTTGCCAGGTCTTAGCACTTGGCTGGCTTAGTGCATAAACAGGACTGACACAGACTAATATGATACAGAATTTACTCATATGATGCACTTCACACAATTTGGAAAGTCATAGGAATTTTAGCAGTTGTGATTCAGTGAAATGAACAGTGGATTTTAGTTTGAAGACCAGGCTTCATAGTCAGCATCTACTTCTTACTATGGGAGTTTGGGAAATTTTCTTTCCTTTTCTGGGGTTCCGATTCCTCATCTAGGAAATGTTTGGGACTAGATGACCTCTGTGTTCTCTTTTATTAATTCTCTGAATTAATGATTTTCTTTCCCATTCTTCCTTACCTTAAAATGGTTGCAAGTTAGAGCTGAAAAATGCCAACAGAGTCATGACCATTTGGTAAATGGAAAAGCCAAGATGCCAATCCAGGTTGAGGGATCATAGATTTCAAGCTAAAAAGGACATTGGAATACTTAGTCTAGCCTTCTGGAAGTGTCTACCCCAAGCATGTGAAGACTTTCCCCTGCTATAGAATGCACAGATGAGAAGAATTTGTTCCAAAAGCCATGAAGGCAGTTGAAGCAGGTGCTAGGGAGTGCTTAGAGCTTGGTCAGACACTGGAGACACCAAAATCTTCCACTGCATCCTAGGTCATCACCAGCCACCTTGACTTTTGTCCTGTCACTGAACTTTGATGATTGGAAAAGAGAGCAAGGCTGATGATTTTGTGCAACTCTGCCTCACTTAAATCCAATTCATGAACAAGTCAAGACATCATCGTGCGATGTCATCGATCCTCTTCTAAAAAGAAAGACAAAAATTAACAAGTCTAACCTCCTTATTTTACAGATGAGGAAACTGAGGCTCTACAAGTTGAAGTGACTTACCATAGAGTTATCAGCAAAGGACAGGTCTGACCCCAAGACCTTTGATTCTAAATCAGGTGCTGTTGCAAACACTATGTCATAAAATGATTTCTAGGCTCTGAGATTCAACCTCCGGATGAATATAGAAGAGGTATCTAAGGTCCCTAGAGACATATATAGGTAATTAAAGATCAGTAGCAAGAAAATAGATCATGTCAAAGAATGAGAGAGGCTGACTGGGGATGGAGGATAGGCAGGAATAACAATGTTAACAAAAATAACAATAATACAATAAAATATGCCTTTATATTCATGAAGGTAGTATTGCTGACTTATCAAGAAGTCTTTTAAGTCATATTTCCAATACTGGTGACAGAACTGTCCTGAACCAGCCTTTCAGCCAAATGTTTTGTGACCAAGAGTACATATTTGTAAGACAAGGAAAGTTAGACCAGTGAAAGAGAAAACTATAGGGGTTAAATCCATGAAATAGCTAGAAATAAAACTAGAATTAACAGTGGAAATGTGGAATGACTTAGGAACTTAAAAGTCAAAAGATTGGATGGGCTGTGTCTTTTCAACTTCAAAGTGTTGTGACCTAGTCAAAATGAACTACTGATGATTACCAGTGTTAACCTGTGCTTAGACCTCCTCCCATATCTAGGATGAGTTCCTTTCTCTTCTCTGCCTGCTAAAATTCTTCTCTTTCTCCAAGGCCCAATCAGATGCCACTTTTTCCATGAACGTTTCCCTGAAACTCAGCAGCTAAAAGTGATCTTTCTTTCTTCAGTTTTGCCTAGAACACTTTTCATAGATCTCTCTTTTGCCCTCATGCACATTCTACTTTATTTTTTTCATCAAGATGAATTATGTACATGCCATATCCACTCATGTACATAGGTTATAAGCTCCATTGAGGAGAGGTACTGTTTTTCTTTTTGTACATTCTTGAGAAGTAGCCATGGAATAGCGCTGAGCTTGGAATGAATCAAATGTGGGTTCAAATTCTGCCACTGACATGTATTGATTGTGTGACACTGGAAAAGTCATTTAACCTCCTAGTGCCCTCAAGCAACTCTCTGAGACTATAAATTGAAATATATCAGTAACTTCTCTCACCTGGAATCATATATATGGATAAAATCACAGATATGATCCGCCTCCACAAAAGAAAAAATAACCCCTAATACTTTACATGCAATAGACAATTAATGTCTTGTGGGAGAACAGTGATGAAAAAAGTTGTGAAAGCATTACTCTATGGTACCTAATGTAGGACAATACATAGGCAACTTTCTTCCTCTCTATTGTTTTAGTTTAAAGCCTTTTTGCTTATATTTGCAAGGAAAAAATGGCAAATATATTCTTACTAGCCCTTGTTAGGTTGTAGTTCACATTTGGCCAGAAATCTATCAACTCTATATTTTAAGCCAGAGTCTAGGAGTTCAAGTTCCATTGTAGACACTGCAGGCTGGACACTCAACATGTTCCGACTCTCATTTCATGTTTGTTCATTTTTTTCCTTGGCTTTCGGCTCTTGAAGAAATAGTCATTTCTTGAGTAGATGTCTAGGACCTCTTTTCCTTTAGCACTTTTATAAGTTGTTGGACTAATCAGTTTTCTCTCTGATGAGCTTGGGAATTTACTGAATTTGGGAATGAAGAAGAAAAGAGCTCCTTAGATGGGAGAGCTCTTGAAGCCCTTTCAAATGCTACTCTTTGATTTTATAGCCAAATTTTAGAAATCAAACTTGCCACTCAGCATCAAGAGAACTGGAGTTTGCTCCTATGTTTTTTCATCTTTGAAGAAAGAAAACATACAGAGAAAGTCACAGAGAGAAGACAGTAGAGCCAAGAGAAGAATGTAGACAGTGATTACAATAATGAAACAGAAGACAATATTGAAAATAACATATGTCAGAACAAAGGCATTGATCAACACTGGCTCCAAATGGGTGATCTGAGAACACACCTCCTTCCTCTCAGTTGAGAACTGGGTACTATGGGTATGAAATGTTCCATCCTCTACTAGTCCTGGTTGATTCACTGTTTTTATAAATATGATGAAAGAATTAAATATTACTATCATGGAAAGGGCAGTAGATAGGTACATGGTAGGCATGAGCAGGCTACAACATGATAAAGGAGAAACTTTGACAGCTTTTCAAGAGTTAAAGATATCAATGGAGAAATGCTAGACTGTTCACAAGACAAGAGCAAAGGGTAACATGGATAGCCAGATGACCCCTAGGGTACCCTTTCGACGTTGAAAGAGGGTGAGGAAGGCCTCTCTAGCTTATGATGTGAAACCCTGTGCTGAATTCCTGAGAAGAGATGAACAAGGGTTGCCCTGGGTAGGCAAGCATAGATGGGGGGCAGATTGCATTGGAAAAAACATCCAGATTGATGAGATCACAGGTTCATTTAAGTATAAGAGAGGGTGCTCTATTGTGACAAAAATACAGTTATAAAACAGAAAGAAAGAGAGAGAAAAGGGAAAAGAAAGAAAGAAAAAGGAATGGAGGAGGGAGGGAGAAAGTAGGAAAGGAAGGAAGGAAGAAAGGAAGAAAGGAAGGAGAGACAGAGAAAGAGAGAGTTCAGACTGTCCAGTCTCACTTATAGTTCAACTCTAAACACCAAGCAATTGCCATTTTCAGTATTTTTGTAATGCAGTGGGTACTTTTCCAGTTGCCATGATTTGCTTTCACCATAAAGCTCTTTATGCCGCTGATGCTTCTGTTGAGGATGTGAGAGGTAGCAATTTGAAAAGGTGGCAGGAGAGTCACTTCTCTGGACTTCATTTTGGGCTCCATCAGTACCGTGAGTTGTGGTGCAGGACAAAACGCTTAACCTCTGTGTCTCCAAAAGGGAATGATGAATTCTGTCCCATTTTCTCAGCCGAGCTGACAGATGGGAGACACACATCATTAACTGCTCCGTGCCTCAGTTTCTTTGCTGCTGAGATGATGCTACTCTGTAGCAAGGGAGACAGGTTGCACAGTGTTTGCACAGACTCCATACAGGTAATAATAAAATATGATTGACATGTTACCCAAACCAAACTCAAGAGAGAACTGTGGAAGCTCTGTCTAGTTCAAGGGGCTGGATGGAGCCCCTAGTGATGGTGATGATGATGATTTCCTTTATTTAATTAAGTGACCACAGACAAATACTTAACCTCTGTGAGCTTGAGTCCTAATTTATAAAACAGATGGGGACTGAATCTGTGATTTTCCTGATATAGGGAATTCTATTGAAACTCCCTGTATCAATGCAGGTCAGCACTTTCTTGACAGTTTAAAGTCTTAGGGAGGGGCAGCTAGGTAGTGCAGTGGATAAAAAAAAAAAAATCCAGTGCAGGAGTCAGGAGGACCTGAGTTCAAATTTCACTTCAGACACTTGACACTCACTAGCTGTGTGACCTTGGGCAAGTCACTTAACCCCAATTGCCTCATCTTGGGTCATCTCCAGTCATCCTGATGAATACCTGATCACTGGATTCAGATGGCTCTGGAGAGAAGTGAGACTGGTGACCTGCACAGCCCTCCCTCACTCAAAACAAAGTCAAGTGCAAGCCATGTCATCATTTCCCTGATGGCACGGTCTTCTTCAGCAACAAAGGACAAACACACAACAGAGTCTTAGGGAGTTGCTTAGAATACTAAGAAGTTAAGTGACTTGCCCAGGGTCACACAACCAATATATTTCAGAAGTAAGACTTGAACTCAGATCTTCCTGACTTTAGCATCATCCCCTATGCCACATTGTTTCTCCTTCTTAACACATGAAGTAGGGGTAGTACCATCTCTAAGTATCTAAGTCCCAAAGTTGTTGTGAGACTCCAATGAGATCATGTATATAAAGTGCTTTGCAAGCTTTAAAGTTACCAGTTACTGTTCTTTGTCATTCAAATAATTGTTTAATTTTTATTTCATTCTTACTAGCCAATTATTCCTCCTATGGCTTGATTTACAATACCCTCTACAATGCCCTCTTCTAGACATAATTTAGTTTGTCAAAGTTTTCTAAAATTATCACGCCTCAAGCTGAATATTGTGATATCCCACATAAGGCATGATCCAAGATTGGCATATTCCTCCTCCTGGACACTTTCCCCCTCTCTTAATGTGCCCTAGGAGTACACCAATCTTTTGGCTCATGTCTCAAATAGCTATTTCATTTTGAGCTTACAGTACACTGAAGCCCCGAGATTCAATGGAGGGTTTGAACTCTTGTCTAGATACATATTTTCCTCTTTCCCTCATTCTGTACTTGTGACATTTTTTAAACAGTTCAAAATATTACATATGTATGTTTTGGTTCCATTTTCTCTGGACCAGGCTGATTATATCACCCTTCAGTCTTCAGTAGGTTCCCTGAGGAATTTTGAGTGTCCCTACCACTAGTTTACACCCTTGTTGGTGATGTTCCCCCCATTTTTAGGGAGTTAGTAACTAGCATCCCAGTTCATTGGGTTGGCTTTTACCAAAAGGTATTTACTACAAATATATAGTAAAAACAAATATTCATTTTCCCCTTCTAACAACTTGGGGAACATAGTCTCCCCTATGCCACCTTGTCTCTAATAAAATAAACTCTAAATCAAATCCTACAAAGCATTGGTTCTACCACATTCATGCCCAGATACAGCACAACTGCCAGATGGAGTTGCAAAGGTCACTCTTTTTTTAAGACTAAGTCTCCCTACTTTATGCAGGCTGGAAGTGAGGCAAAAAGCTTCAACCTGTTTTATTTTGGCAGCCTGGGACTACAGGCATGCATCATCATGCATGACCCCAAACTCATTCCCCAAAGGTTCTAGCTCCCCAGAGCATCAATATTATGCTGGTTGCATTTCTGTAATCAATAGTGATTTAGAGCATTTTTTCATATGACTATAGATAGCTTACATTTCTTCCCCTGAAAACTGCCTGTTCATATCCTTTGACTATTTATTAATTGGGCATTGACTTGTGTTTTTGTACATTTGACTCAGTTCTCTACATATTTTAGAAATGGGGCCTTTATCACAGACGCTAGTTGCAAAAATTCTTTCCCAGTTTTCTGCTTCTTTCCTAATCTTGGTTGCATTGGGTTTGTTTGTGCAAAAACTTTTCAAATTAATGTAATCAAAATTATCCATTTTGCACTTCACAATGTTCTCTATCGCTTCTTTGGTCAAACATTTCTCCATTTTCCATAAATCTGACAAGTATACTGTTCCTTGCTTCCCTAATTTGTTTATAGTATCAATCCTTCTATCTAGATCATATGTCTATTTGGACTTTATTCTTGTGCACATTGTCAGGTGTCTATGCCCAGTTTTTACCACACTGTTATGCACTTTTCCCAGCAGTTTTTGTCAAACAGTGAATTCTTATCCCAGAAGCTGGGGTCCTTGAGTTTATCAAACAGTAGATTGCTATATTCATTGACTATTGTTCTTGAGTACCTAACTTATTCCACTGGTCTACCCCTCTATTTCTTAGCCAGTACCAAGTGGTTTTGATGATTGCTACTTTATAATACAGTTTGAGATCTGATAGAGCTAGGCCACTTTCCTTAGTATTTCTTTTCACCAATTTCCTTGATATTCTGGATCTTTTGTTCTTCCAGATGATTTTTGATATTACTTTTTCTAGCTCTAGAAAATAATTATCTGATTGTTTGATTGGTTTTGCTCATGGTTTCTTCCATTCATTTTAATTCTTCCCTGCAATATGACTAAGGTAAAAATGTATTTAGTAAGAATGTATGTATAGAATCCACATAAGATTGCATGCCATCTGGGGAGGTAAGGAGAACAGAGGAGAAAGGAGTGGTAAGGAATGGGGAGAAAATCTAAGATTTATGGAAGTGATTGTAGAAAACTGAAAACAAATACATTAATTAATAATTTTTAAAAAAATTTAAAAAAAATAAAAAAAACTATGCTGGTTGTCAAACCCAGACTAATGAAGGGACTCTGGAATGAGAGGACACCAAGAAGTATTTTTTAATTCACTAGGGTTGTAGGTTCTACTCTCTTTACCAGTTGCAAAGTTTCCCCAAGAGGTCTTAGGCAAAAGAGGCAAAGAATAAAGTCGATGGACCTTTGTATTTTTTTAAATAGTATTTTTCCTCAGTTAGATATCAAGAAAATTTTTAGCATTCATTTTTACAAGACTTTGAGTTCCAAGTTTTTCTCCCTCCCTCCTTCTCATCCCCTCTTCTGAGAATGGTAGGCAGTTGTGTAGTTTATACATGTACCATCATGTAAAAATAATTCCTTATTAGTCAGAGATGCTAAAAAATAACAGATCAAAAGGGAAAAAACACAAGCAAGAATAAATAGGTAAAAAATATGCTTCAATCTTTATTCAGAGTTCATCAGTCCATTATATGGATATGGATAGCCTTTGTACTTGTCATGGATCACTGTTGCTGAGAAGAGCTAAGTCATTCATAGTTGAACATCACATAATGTTGCTGATACCATATACAGTATTTTCCTGGTTCTGCTCATTAAACTTTGCCTCAGTCCATATAAGTCTACCCAGGTTTTTCTGAAATCTGCCTGTTAATCATTTCTTATTGCACAATAGTATTCTATTACATTCATATACCACAGCTTGTTCAGAAATTCCACAATTGATGGGCATCCCCTAAATTTCCAATATTTTTCTACTATGAAAAGGATTGCTATAAATATTTTTACAGGTCTTTTTAAATGACTGACTACGTAGCTAGTCAGAGTCCCTTCTTCATCACAAAGTTGGCTAACTGCAAGCAGTTACAGAACATCAATGCATGCTCCACAATCTATCTTCCCAAAGTACTTCCCCTATATGTCAACATGAGTCTCTAAGATTTAGCTGCCTAGTATCCTCCATTTGGAGACTCCACTGACCATGCTAATGCTCCCAATGCATATTTGCCCATTATGTATTTACCACTATTAAATTTCATCTTATTAGATCCAATTCATTATTCTAACCTATTTAAAACTTTGTTTGGATCTGGAGTACATAGAAAGTCACCATCTTAAGGGTGGCTACTAGTGATGGCTTCCCTTCCTTCCCCCATATCCAGGGATGTGCTGGAGTAGATTCAAACTGCAATTGATTGTTCAATTTTCAGTGTGAGCATTTACACCTTGTAATTAGCAAAGAGAAATCAGGGCCCAATTTCCTGTTTGGTTGACTGTCTAGACTTCAGAAAGCGATAGAAGAAAATGTGAATAATGTAGGTCAAACTTGAAAGTGTCTTGCTTTTCTGGAAAGTCAGTTTTTAAGCAATTACCAGCACACCCCTAGCCACAGCTATGTTAAAGTGGCAGAGTTGAGTTTATCTATGGGAAGTCTGATAGATTGGAAAGGTCAATATGTTGGCACAAGGACATCTGAATTTAAATCCTGGATCTAATACCTGCAAGCTTGTGACCTTAGATACATAATTTTATTCTTCTGTCTTGATTTTCTCATCTATAAAATGCAAAATAATTATATTGTTATTGTCTAACTCTCAAGTTAGTTATCAGAAAAGTGCTTTAATGCCTTAAGACACTTTAACATCTTAACACTCCATAGAACTATGAGTTATTATTTCTGTGAGAAAAGGATAAAATTGACAGAGAAAGGGATAAAAGAGATTTTTCTCACTTCACAATTCTGCTTAGGACTAGCAATGGCAATTATAGGTTCATTGGATTTGGAGTGGCCAGTTATCAAACTTTTTGGGGGGTCCTGGACCACACTGACAGTCTCATGAAGTCTATGGACTTCTTTTGGGAATAATGTTTTGAAATGCAGCAAATAAAATATGTAGGATTACAAAAGAAACCAGTTTCATTAAAGTACAGTTATAATTTAAAAAAAAAACAAGTTCACAGACCCCCTCAATGAGATGGGGGGGGGGAGTTATTTATATGAGGCAACACAATACCATTCTACTTGTGGGGTTGGTTCCAAAGTCTTTCCCCCTCCTTATCTTCGACCTCTGGTAGTCAGTAGAGAATTAGCACTCTCCTATGCAGTTTAGATATTTCTATACCAAAGCAAAGGAATATTTTAGAGCCTCTCTGAACTTAAGAGAAGGATTATTCTATTCCCTTGTATGATGTCACTGATATTTCTAGCTGGTGAATTTCTATTCTTTAAGTGAATAGATCTCTCTAATTCATAACTGGTTACAGGTACAGATAATTTGTTGGCATTGTTCTGTCCCAGAATCATCCAGTTATGCAGCCCCCACAGGATTTTCTGCTGTGATGCTCATCTTTAATATATAATAGATTCAATGAATCATTAGAGCTAGAAAGGATTCTGCTGCAGTCTAGGGGGGAAGTGTTATTTTTTCTGGGTGTATTCTGTCTTGAAGTATGCTGTTTCTATCCTCATGATCCTCCCTCTTCCCCCTTCTTCTGCCTGTCTCCTGCACCTTTTTTAGATTCTACTAGGAACTTTCCATTCTAGAAGCCTTTCTCATCTATGCAAATTTTGATTAATCGATGCTTTCTCTGATCATGACCTCAGATGTAGATTTAGCACCTCCCTATAAATGCCCTGGTCCATGGAGGGAAGATAGACACATTCTTCTCAACAATGCAAGGATCTAAGACTACTCCAAAAGACTCATGATGGAAAGTGCTACCCACATGTAGAGAAAGATATGGAGTCTGACTGCAGATCAAAGTATACTATGCTTTCTCTCTCTCTCTCTCTCTCTCTCTCTCTCTCTCTCTCTCTCTCTCTCTCTCTCTCTCTCCCTTGTTTCTTTTCTCTCATGTTTTTCCTTTGGCTCTAATTCTTCTTTCCAACATGACTAATGTGGAAATATGTTTAATATGATTGTACATAGCCTATATCAGTTTGCATGAGGGAGGAGGGGAGGGAGGGGGCTAAAATTTAGAACTTAAAATCTTATAGAAGTGAATGTTGGAAATCTCTCTCTCTCTCTCTCTCTCTCTCTCTCTCTCTCTATATATATATATATATATATATATATATGTATATATATATACATATATATATGTATGTATATATACATATATATGTGAAAGAAGATGGATACAAGAGTCAGACCCATTAAAAGCTAAGAGCATATGGACTCTATCCTCTTTCCATGACCTGAAGACCATTGGACATCGTCATGTTGATGTTCTTAATTGTACTCCTTCCTTGTGTTTCCCTCTTTGTTTAGAAGATGTCAGCTACTGCCATTGCTGAATGGGGGTTCAGCTCTCATTTGGGAGGTGTCTGATGCCATCTGAGGTGGGAGAATGTTGCCAGGTCCTTCCCTTATTGTTCCTATCCTGCTCTCTATGATCCCAATGTCATGTAGCCTTTCTTGAAATACGCCAAATGAAAGGACCTGTTCTCTTCAGCATTGATTGGCTTGTCTTAATTTTCTGTGATCCCCTTTTATGTATCAAACCACCTCAGGACCTTAAAAATCATCTACTACAAACTCTTCATTTTACAGATGAGCAAACTGAGGCATGGAGGAAGGAATCAACTTGCCCAAGGCCACATGGTGATCAAGCTGAGATTAGAATCCTGGTCTATCTTCTTCTGAGTTCAGTTCTCTTTTCTGCTGCTACATAGGACAGAATTTTACCCAGTCCTCATGGCAGTAACTAAATATTGCCAATTCCCATCATGATTACAGGATGAAAGACAGGATAAAAAGCCCTATGGGGGAGACTCTTGTGTTTACCTATTATTGGGTCAAGTTCTTTGGGGATCCAGGGGAAGCAAACTACCTTCTGGAACTAATATGCTGCCTCCCAGCTCAGTTCACATGGGTGAACAGCTTCTCTCAGGGAGTAGCTTTGGATTCAATGTAGGGTTAGGGGATGAAAAAATAGAATAAAGTTACATCTGCTTCATATGCTATAGTGCTTTATAGAGAGTGAAGACCTGAAAATAGGAAAATTGAAGAGGGGACAGGAAAGACCATCAGGAAACAGAAAAAGAAGAAAGTTGCCACATGTACAGACTCCAAATTTTGTGAGCATTCTCATGGGGAAAAAATCCACTTTTGTCCAGTGAAAAGTTCTATATTTTTTCCATCCTGAGTTATAAACCTTAGGTCTTACAAGAAACAGGAATGGATTTGTGGAGCAGATGAAGGCTGCTCTGAGTTGTATGAGGGCAGAGTTATAACTAGGGCAGGGTGATAGGGACTTTGCCCCAGGGTGCTGAATTTAGAGGGTGTTTATAGTATGCAGCCCTTTGATAGTGTTAAAATAACAGTGTATGGCAATGACCTAGAATAATTAGATGAAACAGGAAAAGCCAGATGGCAGTCTGGTGTGGGAACCTCCCCCATACCACCTTGCCTCCTCCATCTTCAACTTTGGGACTATATCATTCCACTTGCCACAGGCACAGTTTGTGGTACTTGCTCCACATGCAAACACTCCCAGTTACGGTGCTATGTCTGGAAAAGGGTACTTTCAGTTCTTTCTGAATTTTCTTTTTTTCTCTTGGTTAGGATACTCAAAAACTGCTTGGATGCCGGCAACCATCTTCACTCCCATCAATCATACAGGGAGTGGGGTGCATTAAATCAATAGTTCCCAACTCTTCAGAAAGAAAGAGGGAGTTTATGCAATCCTGCAGGGTAAAGGCAGAACCACTGGCTGCCTGCCTTGTTTGTTCAAAATAGGATTCATGTTTGTAAGACTCATTACTCTCTGGGGGGGAGCGGGATTTTTCAGGTGGAAAGGGGAGGAAAAGCTGAAAGCTGTAGTCTGCTGACACCTAATTCCCCAGTATTATCTGTCTCAGACCATAGCTCATCTGAAATGGGGATTGATCAAGGAAGATATTGATGGAATTGGGTATTATATCATTGCTTATAGTTTCTTTCCTCCAGGAAGAGTGGGAAGAGGTGGGAGTTGTAAAAGGCCAGACATTTATCATCTGAGACAATTCCCACCCAATGTGATATTGATACCCATTTGGAGAAAGGAAGGTTTTCTTCCAAAGCCTTGACTTTGACACCTCTGGGTCCTTAAACAGAAGAATATCCAGGCAGAAACACCATGTGTTATAGCCCCCATTAAGCATCTCTCTCCTGTTTATGGTGTTGCCTGAGGGAGAAAAAGTTCTTGGTATCAGAAAATTTCAGCATCCTTCTGCTTTTCATTGGGGTAAAAATGGCTCATTTCTTTTCATCATAGCTAAGTTGGAAAGGGGCAGGAAGCTACTCTCCTGGGTCCATGCTTTATCATTTTAATACCCCCAGAACCATGGTCCAATGGTCCAGTCCCACACATTTCAATAGGGAGAGATATCAAATCTGCCCTTCACAGACCAGGGATAGTCAAGTGGAAGAGAGATAAAAAGATATAATATAAACAACCAAGGTAATAAAAGGAGTTGCTCAATTAGTTCCATGGAGATACAGATGGGGGAGGGACTTGGCAGTTAAAGAGTATGCTCCTGTCTCTGATGGTCAAGCTCATTTGCCTATGTCACCCTAACCCTCTGGGCTCCAATTCAGGATTCAAGTGGGAAATTAACTTTACAGAAAGTTCCCACCCACCTTCTCTTCCAAAGGAAGAATGTTTACTCTCATATTGCAAATCTCAGCTCATATTCCCGCTGGAGGCAATAGCATTGCAGATGCTCTAAAGGATGCTGGTAATCTAGCCTTTCTTTTTCAGGTGACCACTGAACGTCTGTTCCTTAAAGACCCATTAGCAATTTGGTGGACAAATGTGTGCTTATGTGAAACTTGTTGGCTTTCCTGACTTCCCTCAGATCTCAAATCCCACCTTCTACAAGAGACCTTTCCCATTCCTCCCTCAATTCTTGGCCCTTCCTTCCAAGCTTCCCTCCAATTTACTCTGTGGTATTTACATAATTGTTTGCATGCCATCTCTCCCACTAGAATGGGAGCTCTTTGAAGGTAAGGGCTATTTTTGCCTTTCTTGTCATCCCTCACAGTGCCTGGCACATAGCAAGTACTTAATAAGCAATTGCTGACTCAGCTCCATGACTTAAGTAAAGCTGAATCCCAGAAGCCCAGAATGGAAAGGCATCTCAGTGACCATCTGACCATGAGTCTAACTCATGCCACAAAAAGTATCCCCATTACAGCATATTGTAAAAATTGTCCTTCAGTCTTAGCTGGGAGTTCTCCAATGAGGGAAAACACTACATTTGGAGGCAATGATTTCACTTTTGAGTAATCCTGACTGTCAGGAAGTTTCCCCCTTAAATCAAGTGTGGATTTGCCATTTTGCAACATACAACCATTATTTTTACTCCAGTCCTCTGGGGTCAAATAGAACAAATTTAATCCCCCTTTCACAAGATAGTCACTCTCCTGCATTGCTTCCAGCATGACCCTGAAGAGTATGCCAGCAACATAAAGCCTGGGCTCATCTAGATGTGCCCTTGGAAAATCCCATTTGTCATCCAGAAAGGGCAAGCCATATTGGTAATCCCAGTATGGAGCTAGTGACCCATCCTGAATTTGTGCCGCTCACATTAGTTCAATGTTTTCTAAAACTTCTCTGCCTAATGGAAACAAGTTTTTCTAACTCAAATTAGATTATATGAGAATTTACTCATTGCAGATGGTACAGCTGGCCTTGGAGAGAAATGAAAAGAAGTACAAGTCACAGTCCCTACACTCAGGAAGGGCAAGCTAACTGGAAAGCCAAAATGTACACATGGAAAGTAGTTAAGTAGAAATGGGATATAGTAAGTAGTGAAGAGACTTTATAAACTGAAATAGGAAAGGCCCCTTTAGGTAGACTACAAGCTTAGTAGGAATCAATTTTGTAATCATGTAGTCAAAAGTCTTGACACAACCTGAGGTTGCATTGAGAGATATAATTTCTAGGAACAAGCAGTTGAGTGGTATTGTACTCAGTCCAGATGTCAGATCACATCTGGAATATTGGAATCCGTTCTAGACATCACAGTATAGGAAGAAAATTAGTAAATCTAGAAAACTAGTAAAAGGTCTGGAGTGAATGCTACATGATACTGAGACTTGAAGAGTGGGCTGGTATAGATAGAAAGAGGGAAGACCCCTTTAGGTGGACTTCAAGCTCAACATAAATGAACTTTGTGATCTGGTAGCCAAAAATGGCACCAAAACCTCATCAGGCTGCTTAGTTGAAGGAGTTGGGGATGGCTAGTAGTAATAGAGGGAGTACATGAGAGGTGTATTCAAGAATATGAAAAGCTGTCATATGGATGACAAATCAGATTTATCTTGTTTGAGCCACGAGGACAGAACTAGGAGCGAAAAATGGGGAAAAGCAACAAAAAGCCAGATTTAGGCTTGATTTAGTGGTAACTTTCTAACTTTTTCTGGAATTTCAGAAGATACAGAGTTCTTTAGAGGTCTTCGATCAAAGGCTGACTGGATGACCGCTGCTTGGGTTAGTTGTAATGGGGGTGCTTTTCAGAGTGTAAATTGGATTAGAATTAGATTGTCCTTGAGGTCCCTGCCTACTCTGAAATTCTAGAATTCTGTGACGCAAGGTTGAATGGACAAAGGCAAAGGAAAAGAAATGAGGTGAATGTATGGGTGGAACAGGGAGAAAACCCTTAGAATGAAGGATTTATCTTGAGGCTTAATTGGAGATAGCATCACTAACATTGTGTACTAGCACCTCACTGGAGTTCAGAGGTCACCCTGGGCTCTGGAAGACTCCACCAGTGGAGAGTATATTCTGGCAGATCCAAACAAGCTGTAAAGGCTTTAAGAAAAAGAAATTTTGTTATGGGGACCAAATTAGCTAAATTCAGAAAGGCTCATCACCAAGGTTTTTTCAGCCACAGAAAGTATAGAAGATTGTCTACTAAGTGAAAAAGGGTTTGCTTTCTATGTCTGTACAAGGGTGAGCTACTCTAAGAAAAAAAATTGATCACTGAGGTATTAAAATAAATAAGAATTGAATGGGAGAGATAGGAGGGTGTCAGATTATTGAAAGTCAATATAAGGAGTGTGAACTTTATCTTGAGGGCAATGGGGAAAACCTGGAAGGTGGTTGAGCAGAGAAGTGACATGATAAATACAATGATTTAAAAAGATTGATCTTTCACTGTAGCATAACGTGGCCTGGTTGGCAGTGTTGGATTTGGAATCAAGACCCACCTTGAGTTCAAATTCTCCCTCAGACATTTACTGGCTATTTGACTCAGGGCAAATTATCCAACTCCTCTCAACCATCTGGCAAAAAAAGAGATGAGGCATGATAATAGCAGTCTCAGAGTTTTTGTGAGGCTTGAATGATACAACATGTGCAAACATTAAAGCATTATATAAACACAAGTGTAACCTAAGTCCCGAAGCCCATTGGTATGAGACTTTCCTCCTTGGTAGAATTCCATACCCTGGATCCAGTGAGGGATGAGATAGTGAGGAGAGACCTCCAATCTCTTCAGGCTATGGAGTCTTCTTTGAGCTTTCCTTGAATCTCTTCAATTGCTTCTAGTGTGTTCAAGTTCTGAAGTTGTTCGGGGGCACTTCTGGCTTCCAACTTTGAGAGACAATGGAGGGTACCCCACTTCAGTTTGCTGCAGGAAAAGACTCTGGGAAAAAACATGAGAGGGGCTGGCAGTCTCTGTCATGTCCCTATCTCTAGCTCATGACACTGGAAACCTTGGAGAATTTTCCCTTGGGTGAGATCTGGGACTCTCTCTTGGTTGAGCTGATTTTGCTAATTGCTACTCTCCAAATTGGAGAGCTCCTTCCCTCTGAATTGTCAGGATATAGATATATAGATATGTGTATATATTTATATTTATAATATATATTATATTTAATTTTTATTTATATATACTTTATACGTGTGTATAATATATAAGGATATATACATATGTATATATTTACATATATACACACAAATACACACAAATATACATGGATAGTATATATGTGCATATGCATACATAGCCACATACACACATGGGGTAATGTCAGTGGAACTGAAAGGAAAGAACAAAGTGAAAAGACATCATGAATGAATAGTTCTTTGGAGCCGGGGACACTGAGGAAGAAGAGTTAGAAGAGAAGAAGAAAGCAAAAATGGCACCAAGAAACTGGTGATACCATTGGCAGAAATTGGGAAGTTAGGAGAGAGCTGTTTTGAAAGGGTAGCATGATGAGGTTGATCTTAGCTTTGTTTGAATCGGGAATGGGAGATCTGAGCAGAAATGTCTAGGAACTGTGGGCTCAGAACTCAAGGGAAAGGTCAGGGCTAAGAAATAAAAATTTGAGAGCGCTCAACAAAGAACACCAAGACATGATGATGGATGCGTTCTTCAAAGAAGAGAATATGAAAAGTGAATAAATGAGGTCCAAAGTCCTCAGAGCTAAGGAGCAGAAAAGGGAGGAAGACAGAGGAGTAGTTGGAGAGGGAGGAGAACCAAAACAGAGTTCTGTCATGGAATATAAGGAAGGATAGAATTTCCTGGAGAGGGTACCCTCCTTGAGATGTCACAAGCAGCACAAAGTTCAAGGAGAAGGAATAAGAAAAAGCATTTAGGCTAAGCAAAAAGGAGGCTATAGACTTTGGAATGTTTATTTTTTGTAGAGTACTAGGTACTGAAGGCAGAATGCAGAGGCTTAAGGAGAGAATGGACAACCTAAATAAATACAGGCAGCAAACATTAATCAATCCTTCAAGAAATTTGACAGGGAAAGTGACATGAGAAATGGGACTGCAACTAGAGCACCTAATAGGCTCAAGCCTGCTTTTTTTTGAGAACTGAGTATATTTGAAAACAGCATAGAATTAATGATGTTAAACAGTGGAGGATAGCTGTGATGCAAAGCTTCTATAGTCAGGAAGGAATAGGATTTGGGAGAAGAGGGTAAAGAGGTCAGTGTGAGAAAAGACTACTCCTATAAAATTGGGAGTAAAAATGAGGATCTGTGAGGAAACAATGATGTATTGAGTTGAATATGGAAGTAGTTAAAGGCTCTTATGCAGTATAGTCTTATTTTCCTTATTTTAAACTAAGCAGCACAGTAACTATCTGATAGCATATGCACCCTTCCACACCCACGGCTCCCCCTACCTCTCTACCAAGACAAGGGAAGTATATTGCATTGACTTTTTTCTGGGACAAGAGTAGTCATAACAAGTAATCAGAGTTTGGCTACTTTTTGGAGTTATCTTTGTTTACTGTAGTTATGTAATTCTTCTGGTTCTACTGACTTTGTCCCAATTCAAATACTCAAGCATTTCCATTTTTCTGAATTTCTTGTATTCTTAATAGTAATAGTAACTCAATAGTAATAATGGTAATAGGTAGCATTTAAATTATGTTTTAAAGTTTGTAAAGTACTTAACAAATATTTTCTCATTTGATCCTCACAAAAACCCTGGGAAGAAGGTGCTTTATTATCCCCATTTTACACATGAGAAAACTGAGGCACACAGAGGTTAAATTCTTTCCCCAATGTCACATAGTATATATCAGAGACTGGACTTAAAGTGGAATCTTCCTGACTCTAGGTCTACCACTTTATCCATTGCACCATCTGGTGTTCCACTATCTTCATGAACCACCATATTTGCATTAAATTCTCAATTGAGGCACACCTAATGCACTTGCAGGCGTTTGTTACTACAAAAAGTGCTGCTCTGAATATTTTGTTATGTATAGGGGTGCTTTTTAGTGCTTAGTGCCTCCACTAATTATTTTTATTTGCTTTGTATATATTTTTATTTCTTCAGTGTACACTAAAATCTAGGCTCCTTTAAGACAGGAGCTGTTTTCACAGTTGGCACTTAATAAATGCTTATTGAATTTAAATGAAGTGAAGTATGTTTCTTTCCTGGATCTCTTTAGGTAATATGCTGTGTAGTAGGATTGTTGGGTCAGAGTATGAATGCATCAGAGATTTCTTTCACATGATTCTGAATGTATTTCCAAAATGGTCACATCAGTTCACACATCCACCAACAGTGTATTAGTGGTCTCGGTCTTAATTTTCTCAGTGAAGCTGGAGGTGAGGCAATATACTGAGGGTAGGGAATAAGATTGGGGTGACTTGAGGAGAGAATAAAAGGTCTGGAGTAACTGTGGTAGGGAGTATGCCAGGAAATCAATGAGATTAATAAAAGGATTGCTGATTGCGAATCGAGCCGAAGTTGAATTTCTCTTTAAGAAAGACATAAAGACTTGGAAAAGGGTCAGGGAAGAGCAACCAAAATGATCAAGGGGAGAGATGTGATTTCTGTGTAAGGAAGATAAAAAAGGTTAAGACTTTTCAGACTGAAAATAAAAAAAAGGCTGAGAGGGAACGTGATCAAAGTGTATAAAAACATGAAGGATATGGAGAGGCGGAACATAGATGTGATCAACAAATCTTGTAAAACTACAACTAGGGACAGCCCTGGAAGACTGAAAGAAGTAATTTTAGGATAAACGAAAGCAAGCCTGGCACTGCTTTATATATGCCTGGTAGGAAGGTTATGCAAAATTTTAACTTGAGAAATGACAGAGGCTTTAAGTACACAATTCAATTCAGCAGTTCTTTATTCATTGCCTACTATGTGCAAGAAGGGGAAGGGAGGGAAGAGCACCAGCATTTATTAAGTGTCTACTATGTGCCAGGCACTGGGCTAAGAGTTTTACAAATATTCTCTCATTTGATTTTCACAACAAACCTGGGAAGGTGGGCAGGGCAGGGTAACACGCAAATGAAATAGTCCCTTCCCTCCAAAGGTTAAATTCTACCAAGAGAGGTATTACATAAATAAAAAGAATTACACAAATATGATGATGGAGGGATCAATCAGGAGACCCCAGATCAATTGATTCCTTCTCCAGAGCAATTGACAAAAGCTCAGAGGGGGCAGGTAACTGAGAAATCAAAGTATTAGAGTCTTAAAATAAGTGTGAAATACAGGTGTATGAACAGTGGGAAAGGGCTTGGATCATAATTAATGGAGTGAAAGGGAAGATTCACTGGCAGAGAATAGACAACACCCCTGATGGCCCTTTAAAATGCAGATCTATTCCTCAGAAGAAAATTGAGGCAGATGACAGTTTTAAGAAGTGTGATCTTGGTAGCTGAGAAGAAAGCCAGCCATGGAAGATGAGTCCAGCTCTCGAGAAGGGATTGATTTTTGCCTTTACCAGACTGGGAAGGGGAAGGGATTCCTTCACTCTTTCTACCATCAGCATGGCAGCTGACCCAGTAGGAGATCCTGAAGGGAGTAGGCACCAGAGTCAAAAAAGGACACAAGTCTGATGAGTGCAACCTTTGTGAGTGGAGGAGAGATTCAATCCTGACTGTTGGGAGTCGAGTTGTGAAAGGAGTAACCTCCCTGTGCCTAGAGAGAGGAGCTTGAGGACACCACAGACAAGGAAAGAATATGGTTCCCCACACTGCCAGAGATGTGAGTTGTCTTGCTCCCTTGTGCTCCTCTCCAATAGTATATTCTATATTTCTTCTTTCTCTTCTCACTGATGCTCTAAGTACTTGTGAGAAAGTATATTCCAGGTTTTTTGTGGGGGAGGATGTTTTGTTACTATTAAATGCCATCTTAGTAAAATGCCTTTGCTTTGAAGTAATCCCATACTGATCCTATATACTAGCTGACTATTAAAGGTAAATACCCTGAGGTGGGAAGGGGCCTGAAAGAAATGATTATTAAATAATTAACTGTCAATAATTAATTGTTAATAAGCAATTGGTAATATTCAGGATTTTTTTTCCTTCCTATTTCCTCATTTGGAGATGAGGTCAAAGCTCAGTTCTCTGGTTCACAGAGCTGATGATGAGATGAAATCCTGAGCAGAGCTTACCCAACTGGGAAAGCTTAGATCTGATAAAAAAGTAAAGAGATTCTAGTCTATGTGAATTCCAGCTCATTTTGTTCTAGTCAGACAGGTCTGAGTGCCAGTGGACCCCCTTTGTCTAGATTGTCTAGGGGTGGTTGTATGGTTCTGGTTAGAGATAAGTTTCTTTGTCCAAGACTTGGCCCCTTGTCCCTCATTAGAAGAAGTCCACCACTTATTATAATATTCATTCTCTCATTAATTGTTAAGCAATCAGAGTTGATTGCCACCTGTTGGGAACACCCACTCTTCTAAAGGTATATAAGCATCAAGAGGCCTCCAGGAGGGGACTTTGGTTTATAAGAGAAAACCAAATGACCATCTTTTTGTTAATTATTGGCTATCCACAGTTAATAAAATGATTAATTACCCAGAAATCATGGCTCTCAAACTTTTTATATGTCACAGGGACAAAGGAAGGTTGTTAACTTAGCTTTAGGAGCACAGACCCACAGAGAACCTTTGACCTGATAGAACCTATTTCCTGAAGAACTCAGCCAGCTAGTGTAAATGATGAGGGACAGGTGAACCAGAGGGGAAGCTACACAAAGCATGACAAGGTAATTTCAAAAAAGAATTCTAATAACTAGTGAGAAAATGTAGACCCTGTGAAGAAGTGCTACATTTAAAAATAGCATTAATGACTCCATTTTGCCTTTATCCCCCATTCTGTGAAGCTAAATTCTAGCTACTTGTAAGTCACCTGATTTTGAAGGAGTCACAAGATTACTCCCCCTCCCAAAGGTCACCCAATTTAAAGAATATCACAAAACTACT
Organism: Bettongia penicillata ogilbyi; assembly: GCA_023548195.1. Lineage (NCBI taxonomy): Eukaryota > Metazoa > Chordata > Mammalia > Diprotodontia > Potoroidae > Bettongia > Bettongia penicillata. The sequence continues at coordinate 2,252,079 of JAJHZJ010000024.1, forward strand.
CTCTCTCACCTCTCCCAATCCCCTCCACCAACCAGAAACCAAGTGTCTCAATTCCTATAATCCTGTTTTTCACTCCTTCCAAATTGTATATTTACTGTGTAGAAATTAGCGGTCAGTTGTCCTTGGCTATCAAGAGCGTTGGTTCTGGTTTGTTCTAGCATTCATTGCTAAATAGATTGTCTGGATTTAACTACTTTATTTCTTTATTCCACTGTAACAGAAGTGATATCTGTTAAAGAAAAAAAAGCTTTAGAAAAATTGATGGAAAGAGTACTTGCCTGGAAATTGGAAACAGGGATTTTCATTCATTCATCCCCAAAACCTTCTCTCTCCAATACTTTATTACCGCCCTTGAGACCACTGCCATCCTCCTGCTCACCCAGCATCAATAACCTAGGTGTCACCCTCAGTCCTCACTCCTACCCACTCCACATATCTAATCACTGCCCTTGTTTCTACCTTCCCCACATCTCTTGTATATGTCCCCTTCTCTCTACTCACATGCTGTCACCCTAGGTCTAACCCTTATCTTCTCTCACCTCAACTATTGCAATAGCTTTCTAATTGGCCTCCCAGCCTCAAGTCTTTCTCCATCCCAATTAATCTTTCACTTAGCTGTTAAAGTTATTTTTTTCTAAAGTGTAGGTCTTAAAAAAATAAATAAAGCATAGGTCTTACCGTGTCACCCCAGCCCTCTCAGTAAGCTCCAAGATCAAATGAAAACATGTCTGGCATTTACAGCAGGCTCTTTCCTATAGATCCAGTACACTTTACTGCCCTCTACACAATCTACAATTCAGCAGCACTGGCATCCCATTCTCTGCCTTTGAACTGGCTATCTTCCATGCCTAGAATGTGTTCCTCCCCTCACTTCAGCCTCTCAGCTTCTCTGAATTCCTTTGAGGTTTAGCTCAAATTTTATCTTTTGTAGCAGGGTTTCTCTTGTGTTCCCCCTTTGTCTCCATAAGCTGCTAGTACCTTCCCCTCTGAGACTGCATTTCATGTACTCTGTATATACCTTTCAGTTAGCTGGTTATTTATATGTTATTTATGTTAACATATGTTATTTATTATTTATATGTTGCCCCCATTAGGGGCAGCTAAGTGGTGCAGTGTATAGGGTGTCAAGTCAGGAAGACCTGAGTTCAAATTCAGCCTTGGATGCTTTCTAACTGTGTGACCCTGGGCAAGTCACTTAACTCTATTTGCCTCAGTTTCTTTACTTATTAAATGAGCTCAAGAAGGATATGGCAAACCACTCCAATATCTTTGCCCAGAAAACCCCAGATGGGGTCATAAAGAGTCAGACATGACTGAAAATGACTAAACAGCAAAACCTCCCATTAGAATGTAAGTTCCCTGAAGGTGGAGACTGTTTTGTCTTCCTTTACACCCCCAATGCTTAGTGCAGTAATACCTGCTTTAGATTGAGAACTTAATAAATGCATGTTGACCACCTGAACAACTACCGTAAGCAAGGACTGTGCTAGAAACTTGATGCTCCCCTGATGTTCTGGGTGACCACTAAAAAGTTTTCTCTTATTCCGGGTCTCAGTTTCCTTTTCTGTAAAGTAAGAGGATCACACTAGATTGTATGTTAGGTCCCTTCCACTCTATGGGCTATGATATATACAAACACACTTGTGTATATATAATATATCACTATATATGTATACATATATATGTATATACATGTGCATATGTAATGAGTTATTGAGGAATATTAACTCCAGTGCCTAGTACAATGTCTGATATATAATAGACTCAATAAATTCTTGTTAATTAATTATGTATTTGGGGGAGACAAGGAAATGTCACATAGGATGATAGTGTATAACCTACAAAACATGCCACTACGCAGTCAAAAACAGGAGGCTTAGTGAACGTAACGTCTGACCCACTATAGTTATTTTTGGATTCCTAAGGAGATTATAAACTTCTATTGTTACAGAAATTAGTCTCGTTCCTTGAGATCCAGCCTATTTGTTGTTCCGCACATGCACCTCTTTGCTCAGTAGGCTGTTTTCTATGCCTAGAATGCTCTTTCTCCTCTACCTCATGGAAACTTTAGGCCCTTCCAAGGCTCAATCCAAGTGTTAACTGCTATATGATACCCCAGTTGTTAGAGTTCTTTCTCTTCCCTCAAATTATTTTATGCGTATTTTGCATTTTCCTATCTACATACATTTCTACCCCTCCAGCAAAATACAGAATATGAGCTTCTTGAGGACAGGAACTATTAAATTTTTGTCATCCTCAGCACCTAGAACAGCGGCTGGCACAAAGTAAGTGGATGCACACTGGCTGAAGTGGTTTTAGATTGAATTAGGTTGAAATGAACTGAATCGAAGGTAGAACTTCACAGTTCACTCAGGATCACACAGATGGTAAGGTAAATAAGCAGAAAATTAAACCCCAAACTCTTTCTACCTTCACTCACTCTTTTGTCCATGGCATGACTTTCAAGACATGTTTCACACTTCAAAATATATCTGTGCATTCTGTTTTCCTTGGACTAAATGTAATGGATTATGACTGCTTTTGTTGGGATGTGTTCACCTCTGCTCAAGTACAAAGAATAGAAAAATGTGAATGATTAAGGCTGGTACTTGAAATTAAAGGGGGAAAAGTAACTAAGGTTCCTTGTGTATCATACAAGATAGTTCCATGGTTACTCAGTCATTTTACAGCCATGTCTGATTCTTTGTGACCCCATTTGGGGTATCCTTGGCAGAGACACTAGTTTGCCATTTTCTTCTCCAGACCATTTTACAGGTCAGAAAACTGAGGCAAATAGGTTTAAGTGGCTTGCCCAAAGTCACACAGCTAGTAAGAGTCTGAGGCCAGATTTGAACTCAGGAGACGACTTTCCTGACTCGAGGTCTGGCATTCTATCCACGGCACCATATAGATAATACTTTTAACCATGAGCTGATACTGATCGCCAAACTCCTCATCGTATTCAGTGGGATAAGGCAGAAGCTTGTGCATGTCTCATTAGGCCTAAATGCTAGTAAATGAAAAGCTCTCCATGGTTCTCAGAGAGTCGGGAACGTTTTATCAACCTCTCTCCAAAAAGCAGCACTAACTTGTCCAGAGATATATTGGGCTTGCGGATTTACCTAATCAGAATTCAGTTCTTGAGCCTCCACTCACTGGCAAACCCACCTTTTTTTGGAACTTGTTACAGCGAGCCCTAGTTACATAGTCTTAGTGTGATTCGGTTGGCTCTCCACAGAAGCAGACAAATATTCTAGGCTATTGTACACATTATTTACTCGTAATGTAGAATCAATAAGCAAAGAGACAAAACATAACAACTAGCACACAATACATAACAGAACAATAAGTCATCTACCAAGGTACAGGAGCTCTCCTCCTAGAGAGAGGGAGAATTCATTGATGAATTCTAGAAGCTTCCCCACTGATAGTTCAGAAGCTATTTTACCCCAGATGGTCTAGAATTTGAACAGTTAGAATTTATTTCTTTTCTCCAATACGGAGAACCAGTCCTAGGGGCCTCCGGATTTGCCCATTCAACCTCAACTTATTTTTTCAGCAGAGTTGGTCTTTCAGTGAAGATCCAGAAACTCTAGACTTGGCAGCCAAGGCACAGGAAATGGACTCAGTACTCAGGAGGACTTGAGAGAAGACTGAAGCTCTCCCAACTATTGAGAGAAGACTGAAGCTCTCCCAACTTTTGAGAGAAGACTGAAGCTCTCCCAACTTTTGAGAGAAGACTGAAGCTCTCCCAACAGGCGATTTTTTCATCTTATCAAAGATCTCCAAACTCATCCTGTAGTCATCCTATCTTAGAATAGGGTAAAGACCTTAGCCTAAAAGGGTCAGGGTCCCACATTGCATCCTGGGCCATCTCCAGTTGTCCTGATGAATATCTGGCCACTGAATTCAGATGGCTCTGGAGGAGAAAGTGAAGCCGGTGACCATGCACAGCCCTCTCACGCTTAAATCAAAGTCAAGTGCAAGTCATGTCATCATCTTGATGTCATGGTTCTCTTCGAGGATGAAAGAGCACTCAGCAGTGGGGAAAGCTTGCTGCTGATTTTGCTCTGGCATCCCAGGTGGCACAGTGAATAGCACAACAGCACTGAAGGCAGGAGGCCCTAAATTCTAATCCAGACCCCATTATTCACTACCTGGGCAAGTCACTTAACCTCTGTTGGCCTCAGTTCCTCATATGTAACTGAAGAAGGAAATAGCAAACCACTCCATCATCTTTCCCAGGAAAACCTGAAATGGGGTCAGGAAGAATCAGACATAACTGAAAAATAACCGAATAGCCACAGACATAATGCTTTACTTATATCGTCTTGGTTGTCCTGAACAGCCTGTGAGACAGATAGTACTGATGTTACCCACATTCTTAGATAAGAATACTGAGGTTCCGAGAGGCCCAAGGGCCTCCTCCAAAGTCACCTAGCTAGGAAGAAAACAGCAAGAGCCTGGAGGCCAGTCCAGGTCCATCATTCTATCCACTGTTCCAACTTGCTAAATTGTAGCAGGAGGGACACTGCAAGATGGAGAAAACATCCTTCTCGTTCCATCCCAGAGAGCATCCAGAGGTTCCCTGTGCTCAGAAGCCTCCCTTCTGGCATTTGATATGAAATACAAAGGGTGTTTAGGCAACTCGATGCTATCTTCTGGATTTTCTATTGCTCCTTCCATACTCTTGGCAGCAGGACCTTTATTTCTTGAGAGTTAATTTCTCTCAACTGCTTATTCTCTCCCTGAAGTCCCAATCCTCTTTGGGAAAGCAATTGGTTATTGTGCAGAGGATTTTGAAGTCATATACTGGGGATTATAACTTTATTTGTTGAATGAGTACCAGTGTCAGGAGAACTCTTAAGCACCAAATACCCAGTTTGGATATAAAATGTTCTTAGTGGAAACAAGTAGGAGAAATAACAGAAAAATCTATGCAGCTGGAGTTAGGAAGAATTACTGCTAAGTACATTTTATCACAGATTTAAAGCTGAAAGGGACCTTGAAGGTTGTCTTGCATAACATATCCATTTCATAGATGAGAACATCGAATCCAGAAGTTAAGTGACTTGTTCAAGGTCATGTAATATCTAAGTTCCAAAGCTGGACTATAAATCCAGATTCTCTGTTACCAAGTCTTTTTATATCAAACTGTATGACTTATTCAAAATCAGGCTACTGTTCATTAGTTGGGGCATACTGAATGCTCACTACCTTGGCATTAAAGGGTTTGGCCCTATTTATTATATTCCTTCCTTCATGGATAGAATGCCACACCTGGAGCTGGGAAAGCTCATCTTCTTGAGTTCAAATCTGGCCTCAGATACTTTCTAGCTGTGTAATTCTGGGCAAATCACTTCACCCTGTTTGCCTCAGTTTCCTCATCTGTAAAATGAGCTGGGAGGAAATGGTGAACCCCTCCAGTATCTTGGCCAAGAAAACCTCAGAGTTCATAAAGAGTTGGACACAACTGAACAATGAAATTACGTTCCTTTCTGCATCGCAGGCTTTTTTCCTCTGTATATGTAGGGGCAGTGGATAGAGTGCAGGCCTGGAGTCAAGAAGATTCATATTCTGGAGTTTAAGTTCAGCCTCAGACATTCACTGCTTTTCTAGTGTTCTAGTGTTCTCATTTCCTTACTCTGAATGTGACCCTGGGCATGTCATTTGCAAACCTTGCTTTCCTCAGTTTCCTCATGTGTAAAATAGGCTGAACAAGGAAATGTCAAACCACTCCAGTGTCTTTGCCAAGAAAACCCCAAAATGGGGTCACAAAGAGTTGGACACAATTGAATGACCAAGTGATGTATTACAGGCTTTTTTCTCTGGGTATGTGGTGACTAGTCAACTTTTTTTTTCAGTGCTGAAAACTCATAAAAACTCACAAATCACAAAATGATTCTCCTATAAATGTTATTGGGAAGGTCCACATTCTTACTGAATTCTGCAATATTTTCTGCAGTAAAATTATAATTTTGGGTCACCATAGCAAAAAAAAAATTCATCTAGAAGTCATTGTTCCGCTAAGTTTTTCCACACTTGGTCCAATGCCAGTCATTAGTTAAGCTCATACTGTGTACTATAAGGTGAAGCACAACAACAGGACAGATTTTAGCTAGACTAGTCTTCTGACAGGAAACGGTCCCTCACCAGGTTCATATTCAGCTTGGTAGAACCTAGCTTTGTGCTTTAGGCTCCAGCGCTGCTCTTATAGCCTTTGAGAACCCTAGCTCATCCCCATAAAACAGCAGCTGCAGCAATAATAACTAATGTTTAAACACTTGAAAGTTTATAAAATGATTTGCATGTGCAATCTCATTGGATCCTCCCTAACAATGACCCCATTTTATAGATGAGGAAGCTGAGAAAACAAAGATAACCTGTCTTGCTGGTATGGGTCTGGGCTATAATTTGAACTCGTCTCCCCACTCCAAATCCAGCATTCTAGCTATTCCTTGGAGGGGATATATGGTGAGAGGTTGGGAGTGAGTGGTGAGTGAAGAAATGGGCAGAAGTGTTATGAAAGACACATTTATCGGGGGGAAGGGAGAAGGGGATGGGACAAGTTTAACTAAAGGGTAGTAGCTATTTGACCCTGAAAAGAAGAGAAAGATTTCAACAGGGGGACATGAGAAGGGAGTGCCTTCTGGGGCATGGGGAAAGGCCTTGAGCAATGGTGGGATGTTATTAGGAAAAAGTTACCCTAGAAGTCCAGCAGCTTGTATGGAAGTACTGTGGGCAAAGAGCAGCAATATAAAATAAGGTAGGGAATCGGAACCAGATCATGGGGAAGGCCATTAGGGTTAGTGTTAGGCCAAATAGAAGAGTCGGCATTTTCTGGGTTTGTTTCCTGGCATCTCAACCAGGGCAGCTAGGTGGTACAATGGCTAGTACCTGGTGTCAGGAAGACTGATTTTCCTGAGTTCAGATCTGGCCTCAGACACTGTGTGACTCCAGGCAAGTCACTTAACCCTCTTTACCTCAGTTTCTGCACCTGTAAAGTGAGCTGGAGAAGGAAATAGCAAACTACATGCCAAGAAAACCCCAAATGAGGGCCTAAAGAGTCAGACGTAACTTAAAAACACTAAACAACAAGAAGGGGTGTTTCTTTAAGCGGAGAACAGAAGTTATTAATCTAATGTCTGCAGACCTCTCTGGATAGATGTCAAGGGGTCTGTGAACTTGGATGGGAAAGCAATTGTATCTCTATTTTCATTAACCTCTAACCGAAATTGAACATTTTGTTCGATTATAAAATCTCAAAAATTATTTCATGAAGAAGGCTTTTCACCAGACTGGCAAAGGGGTTCATGGCACAAAAGACTAGGAAGATTATTTTGGCTGCCTATTCCTGTACATTTTTAAGACTTCTTGTGACTTTATAACATCTCCTCTTTTTTTGTTATTTTAAACTCTTGTTTTCCTCTCTCTACTACCAATAAAATCTCTTAGAAAACTCACAGAAGAATTTTAAACTTATTACAGAGACAGGTAAGTAAGGAAGAACTTGGAAAGCTATGTCTTTTTCTGCATGAGAGCCAGATAAAAAAGCCCAGGAAAAAGGAAAGGGGTGATGGCAGTAATATTGAAAGGAAAATCCACAAGCAGCCTTGGATTCACATGGGAGAGAAAGTGGGGCATGGGAAATTGGCCTAGAACTGAGAAATGTCTTTGAGAGTTCAAAGTTAAGGTGGGAAGTGGGGTGGGGAATGGGGAAGAAGCCTAGCACTGAGCAAGCCTGTAGCATAATAAGTACTGAATAAATGCTTGATTGATTAATTTGTCAATAGAATGGATGCAGCATCTCTATCAACCCCCACCAGGGGTACCACACACAGGCCTCATCAATGTTTTAGGACACTAAAATCTTACAAGTCCTTTGGTATGATATGCAAATAAATATGTTATTAAATCTAATTTTCACCAACACTTAATTTTTATCATTCAACAACTTATAGTTATTAAGTAAAAATTATCAAATCTTAAAGTTATAGTCTTAAAAATTAGTCATATCCCAATATATTCTTCTCCCCTGCTCCACTTCCTTCATTGAACTTCCCCTTGTAACAAAGGAAAATTTAATCAAAACCCCACCAACAATTTCACTACTGACACTGTATCCCAAGAAAGTCATAAATAGATAAAAAGACAAACATACCAAAATATTAATATCAGCACTTTTTTTGTCGTAGCAAACAACTAGAAACTAAGCGTTTCAAGTTTGTTGTGGAATGACTTTGAAAAGCTAATATATGAATATAATAGAATATTATTGTGCATTAAGAAATTACAAATCTGAAGACTTCAGAAAAGCACTGGAAAATCTACATGAACTGATTCACAGTAACAATAAACAGAACCAGAAAGACAATTTACACAATGACTACAATAATGTAAATGCAAAGATCACTGAAAGAAAGACACACTTGGAGTAGCTAAAAAACCAGTAGTGGTCTTGGAGAACAGATAATGAAACTTACTTATCTCCTTTCATCCTAGAAGTTGGAGACTCTAGGAAGAGAATATTGCATGCATCGTCAGACACAATTCACATATATTAGTTATTTTTGTTTAACTATTACAAGGAATGGTTCAGTTCTAGCTTAGGGAAGATATCCAAAAATGAGTAAGATATGAACACACACCAAAAAGCATCAAAAGTATAATTTAAAATAGTATCCTTCCTTCCCCCATATCCCTCCTCCCCCCAAAATCCAACGAATGAATTGACTGCATCAGCCAACCATCCAATCAATGAATCATATATTTGTATGTCCACTGTATACCAGACTCCATGCTAAGTGCTGGAGCTACAAATACAGTGAATTCCAAAGGAGTTTACATGATAAAGGGGAAGTATGTGAGAGATAAGTCATACACAGGACATTGAGAATACATTTTGTCATTGTTTAGTCATCATGACTAAAACTTGTGATGCCATTTGGGGTTTCCTTGGTAAAAAAAAAAATTCCATCTCCAGCTCATTTTTACATAAGATGAAACTGAAGCAAATAGGGGGTGACTTGTCCAGGGTCACAGAGCTGGTATAAGGTGGTTTGAGAGGGAGGCCACTAACAGATGAGGGGAACGTGATACTTGAGCTATGCTTTGAAGGAAGAGGGTAATTCTATGGGGAAAGAGTGAGGAGGGAATTTATCCCAGGCATGGGGAGCAGCCAGTACAAACACATGGAAATAGGAGATGGACTGTTGTTTGCGAGAAGCAGGGAAGTCAAGTTTAGCTGGATCACAGATCACAGAATAGAAGGCCATGTACAACAAGGAACAAGTTGGAGCCAATTTACAAAAGGCTTGAAAGCAAAACAGAGAAATTTACATTGGATCCTAAAGGCAATAGGGAACCAATGGAATCTATTGAATAGGATAGTGACTATGGTAAGATTTCCATTCACTTAAACACTCTGGTAGCAGATTGAAGGATGAACTGGAATAAGGAAAGACTTTAGGTAGGGATATCAAATAAGAAGTCATTGCAATAATATAGGCTAGAGCAGATGAGGCCTAGAGCTAAGGGAGTAGCTGTGTAAGTGGAGAAAGGGGATTGAATGATGTCGTAGTGGTAGAAATAGCAAAACCAGGCAACTACATTTGATAGCGTACGAATCATTCCATCCTGTATTCCCCACCTCTCTAGCAAAAGAAAACAGGTATGTTTACTTCTTTTTTCTCTAAGAGCAATAGTAGCCATTACAGTTAATCTGTATGGCAGTTTTAATGGGTTTTTTTTGTTGGGTTACATTATTGTAGTCATTGTATATATTGTTCTCTTAGTTCTGCTAACTTTACTCTGCATCAATTCATACAAATCTTCATATGTTTCTCTAAGATCCTCATATCCACTATTTCTTACAGAACAATAATATTCCATTGTACTCATATGCCATAGTTTGTTCATCCATTGCCCATTTCATAGGTACTCATTTGTTTTCAGTTTGCTGATACAAAGAGTGGTCCAGGAGTGTTTTCTTTTTCACATAGTAAGTTGTAAACTCCTTAGAAGGAGGGATAAATTTCCTTCATCTTTGTATTGACCCCAGCACCTGGCATAATTCAAATGTGTGTTGAACAATGAATTATAACTCTTCTATGAGAGGTTCTCACACCAAAAAGGCTTGGGTTCACTTTGGAGGACTGGCTCATAATCTCTGCCCAGAAAATCTAGGAAGATCTCTACCTGACAACATCCAACATGCTGACATCACCTCATATACTAATATCAGCTTTCCTTGCAAGAACACAGTTCACAAAATTTACAAAGTAAATTTTTACTGAAATGTGACATTCTTTGATGACATCATTCTCCTGAATATCATACCTCCATCACCACAAGTCAGGGGTCCTAATGGGCAGTTCCTGCTGCAGCTGGTCAGCAGTTCCAAGGCTGTTAAGCATTATTCCCCTTGTGGCTGTTTCTGAAGTTTTGCAGAGCTCCCAGTAAATGGTGGTAGACATCACCCACTGCTCTGCCAGAGGAACCACTCACTATAGAGGAAGGAAGAGACTCCCCTTGTCTGACAGGAGGTATAGTTCTCCCAGGATGGCAACTGTAACCCTACACTCAGGACTCCAGCTCAATGAATTCTCTTTCCTTACATTCCTAATGCTCTCTGGTCTTACAAAAGCTTGTGCAAGGAGCAAGAACACTGCTGTTGTTTATCCGTAAGAGATTTCCACTCAACAATATGCTATAAATAAGATCTAGATCTTATCTAGATCAATAAGATGCTAGATCTGGGCTCAAAATCTGGCTTTACAGTAAACTTAACTACCTATGTGACTTTACATCAAATCACTTTATATCTCTGGGCCTCAGTTTATCATTTATAAAACAAAGGAGTTGGATTAGCCATTCTCTAAAGTCCCTTTCAGCTCCATAATAAAATCAGGTTCAAATAAGGTGACTATAAACTGCACTATCCTTGCTTCTTGTAACAGAAAGACTGTCCCTGCTCAACTGAGAATTCCTCATTTCTTTAGGAGCTGACAGAGCACCCAAGTTTCTCTTTAATTATCTCACTTAAGGCCTAAAAACTCTCTTAGGGCAACTGAGTGGGATTATTCATTTCACTTTCAACTGTCACCAGTCACATCTGGTGGATGGAGTAATTGGTAGATTCTCCTGGATCTCCAGTATCCAGTTCCTTCAGGGCACATCACTCCGTTGGGGGTGGGGAGAGGAAGTGCCAGAAGGGACCATCCAGACCAAATCTCTACTTTGATAGATGAGAAAATTGAGGCACATAAAGATGAAGTCACTTTTCCAAGGTCGTACAATTAATAAAGAGGAGAAACCACTCCGTACTGACTATAGAATGACTGAAGGTGAATTTGTGAATTTTTGTGCTAATTTGTGCAATAATACTCATGAAAAACTAATGAGGCAAGGCAGTGGAAATACTAGATTTACAAATGTTGATTTACCTATAGTTCATGAACTCTAGACAACATCTTTAACTAGCTTTTCCCTTCTTAATGCTCAGGTGGGAAATCATACAGCATACTAGATAGAAAGTCAGACTTCCAGGTGAGTTCAAACCTCATCTATGATACATGTTGTCTATGTGACTCTGGGCAAATCATTTAATTCTCTAAGACTATGAATTGCAGAATGGTAGCTAGGTAGCTCAAAGGATAGAGGACCAGGTATGGAGTCAGGAAGACTCATTTTCCTGAGTTCAAATCCAGCCTCAGACACTGACGAGCTAGCTGTGTTACAGTGGGCAAGTTACTTAACCTGTCTGCCTCAATTTCCCCATTGCATGAACTGGAGAAGGAAATGGCATAGCATTCTAGTATCTTTACCAAGAAAACCCCAAATGGGGTCATGAAATCAGACACCACTGAAATGACTACACAAAAACAAATAAATTAGGAGTTTTCTCATGGTCTTCTTTGGGAATGAAGGACAAAGAACCAACAAACAATGAGCTAAGAGTTGAGGATATAGATATAAGCAAGCAAGAGAGTCTTTGCTGTCAATGAACTTATATTCCAATAGGATAAGACAATATATGTAGGAAAGAGCTGGGGTGGGGTTGGGTGGGAAGTCAGAAGGAATGGTGACTGGAGTCATAGGGCAATTGACTGAAATGTTTCTTACAGGAATGGAAGTATTGGATGGATTACTATTCTTAGAGTTACAGTGGGAAAAGATAAGGGATACTCTCCCAGTGTCATAGTATGATGTTCAGGATCCAGAAGATAACATAATACTCACCAATCAGACTAATATGGTTCTTCACTTCAGTGATGGAAATTACATCCCACCCATGCCTGCCCTTTTATTCCATATGACTCATATCCATATCCTCCTCAGGAAGTCCCACCTGGGATGCATACTGGCACCATGACCCTAGCATTTAACCACTCAGTGCTCCCAAGACAATTCTTTAAGACTATAATTCACAAAGGAAGAATTTCTTCATGGAGAGCTGGTGACATATTAAGGAGCCTTTTCCAGTTCTCTTAGCATTATGTAAATCTCAGTGGAGCATATAGTCTATCTATCAGTTATCCCTCACTGTAGCCATATGACTGACCCATCTGCCCACCTTCTTTTCCAGTCCCCTGTGTCATTGAGGACATTCATTATGAAAGCTTCTCTTGAACCAATTTTTGTTCATCCGTTGCAGCCAGACTTGGACTGGACTTGGAGACTGGAAGACGAGTTCAAATCTATCTTGAGGCTAGTTATGTGACCCTAGCCATGTCATAACCTCTGTATGATCAGCTTCCTCATCTATAAAGGGGTGATAATAACAGCACCTAACTCCCAGAGTTGTTGTGAGGATAAAATGAGAGAGTATCTTTAAAGTGCTTAGCACAATGTCTGCTACATAATAGGCACTTAATAAGTGCTTGTTAAAATAAAAATTAAACTAAAAATCACCTGGATTCAATCCTTGGTTCTACCACACTACCTGTGTGTTCTCAGTTTACCTGTCTGAACCTCAGGTGAGATTCCTCATCTATAAAGCAAAGGGGTTCAGGCTAGGTAACCTGCCAGGTCCCTTTCAGCTGTAGGTCCTACATCCCTAATCACTTCAGTCTAAGCATGTGAACTTAAAACCAGGGGCATTAACTGTAAGTGTCCCATGAGTTCTAAGAATTCATATTGTGATGTCAATGTCCATTTCATAACCTTATCCTGGCGTGACTCCTAGGGAGGAAAAAATTTGAGAACTTAACATTCACTCAAATGGGGCAAACAAGACTACCCAAAGTCCCATATCATTCTCTGAAATACTTAATTTACTCCACAGAAATGAATGCATTTTCCCTGAAAATTTCGTATCTATATTTCTTTGTGCCAAGCTCAGGAAAAGTTGTTTTATTTCTCTTGCTTTGGTTTTAAAAGATGCTATGGAAAATAAAGAAAGCTTTACCTTGGAATCATGTGACTTTAATAGAATCCCACAATTGCACATCTGATAACTAAAGGATGGACCCAGAAGCTCTTAGGAATATATAACTCCTACTGATGCCCATTTACTCAAGAAGATAATAGTATTTTCATGTGAATAACAGCTGTGAGATTGTACTCAGTAAAAGGTTTATATTTCATCTACATTAAAGCAAATTTCTAACAATTTTCAGCTCTTAGTAGTTATAGTGTATCATTTTACAAAATTGGTAGTTAACGCCCAGACATCCAGAATCCAAACAACCAGAATGCATAAATAGCTGCATGACTTTTCCAGCACTCAATGTTGAACAATGGTGATTGGTGCTCAGAACAATGCCCCCTCCACCCTGGGAGTTCTCCCAGGACACCATTTAGTTCTCTGATCTAAGACTATATTTATTATGATTTTACAGAGAAGTGTGTGTTATTCAGTTGAAATTCTTTGCAAATTGGTGATTTGGGTATGGTAGTCTGGAAATCCTCTGAGTGGGTTTTTTTGGGGGAGAGAAGGGGGGGCTTATCTTGTTTGAAATCCATAAGTTTCATGCGCTTCTTCCACTCCCTGTCCTGCTGCCTAATACATCATCTCTCTTTTCTGGAATTTTGTGTGTCTGAGAATTTACATATAGAAATTCCCATTCCTTGTGTCTGACAGAGAGAGTCATCCTCTGTTCATTCCCCATCATTTGCCTTCCTATAAAATCAACAAGATACATGAGTGAGATGTCATCCCTCCCCATAAAATCTACAGATTATACCTGTGTCAACACTGTCCCAAGAGAGGTCCTACCTTAGTATGCAGGTTACTCTAGTGCATTGAGCAGCCTTATTGTATGATGGTTAGAACGTAGGCATCCCCATTCCTAATTGGAAAGAATATGAGATGTTCAAGCAATCTGGTGGTACCAGGTCCAGAGGATATCCTCTAACAAGATCATCAATTCCTTTTCCCTCTGTAGATCACAGCAGCTCTAATTATTAGGAAGTTCTTCCATATATGACTAGAATGTGTCCCCTAGTCTTTATTCCAATATATACCCACCCTACAGCATAGCATCCCTTCTACATGATATTTGTTTTGATATCTGCCTCTTTATAGAAAGAATGGCATTAAAATTTAAGAATAAGGTATTCTGCCTCAAACCTCTGTTCCAGTTGTTATGATCACAGGCACAATCTTTGGTGCTCCCTCTGAGAGTTATTCTCTTCTGTCACTCATTCTCATGTTGGGTCCTTTAGAGGGAGGCTACCCACAGTGTTTAAAGAGAATTTATTCTGTGAATCCATACTCTTACAACTATAGCCAAGAGCCCCTACCAGTGAGTTTCTCTTTTGTAGTAAGCCAGTAGATTCAATTAGTTCAAAGCAAAGGCATTTTATAAGATGAAACAGTAAAAAGAGCAGCTACCAAACATTCACCCCATATACCCAGGGTAATGGTGATGTTGTTCAGTTGTTTCTTCATGACCTCATTTGGCATTTTCTTGGCAAAGATACTAGAGTACTTTGCCATTTCCTTCTCTGGCTCATTTTATAGATGAGGAAACTGAGGCAAAAAGGTAAAGTGACTTGCCCAGGGTCACACAGCTGGTAAGTGTCTGAGGTTGCATTTGAACTCAAGTTTTCCTGACTCCAGGTCCAGCATTTTATCCACTGCACCATCTAGCATACCTTGGATTCTCCCACAGATACACAAGAGATGCCCAAACTTCAGAATACAATATTAATTAGGGACACATGTAACACATATGGTCAAGGTAACAGGTAGGACCTCAGTGTTCTAATCAATAAGTCCTCATTTTCTCCTCATGGAGTCCTGATGCTATTCTTCTTTAGGTGCAGTGGCCATTGCATGGGTGAGGCTCCCAAGGTCTGTTCTTGTTTGAAGCTCAACTCTCAACTGCCAGGGCTAGCTTTCTTTTAAATCTATAATTAGCTCTCTTCTATGCTGCCAAAGGTCTTACCCCTTATTGATGTTTCTTGTCTTGAATTCTGCTCCTTCCTCTCTATGTACCTTTGTATTTCTGTTCTTTAATGCATAAATATCAGCTTTGAACTCTCTTAACTGACAAACTTAAACTGACAAACTCTAGAATTCTTTGACTGTCTTTTGAGGGTAATCCAAGGTATGGCGAATGTCTTCCTCAGTAATTCCATTAAGCAACCTCTTTGTAATTCCTAAAGAGATTCAGGGTGAATACATACTTTTTTTACACCTAGAATAATATTCTGCTATCTGTCTCATATTTGCTGTGATACATCGCAGAAAGGAGGAGGGTAGGATTGTTCAGGGATTAACTTGCTCCCTCTACACACACACATACAACACATGCATACACACACATTCACATCACATATCTAAGAAGCTATATCATCTAATTTGGCTTGATTTAGTAAATGGGAATAAAGAGAGGCACATATTCAGTCACAACACAGTTCCACCCGACTTCCAGAAGCCAAGACTTCAAATATTTCCTTTGACTGTGATGAATGTAGACATTAGCTATTCTAACCCTTAAAAGGTAAGCATATCAAAACTCAAGATTATCATGGTACACTTTGCAATCAAATGGTCATTGATAATTCTGGCATCAAGATGTCATGGTCACACTTCTGATGCTAAACACCTGTGAGAATTTGACAATTTATTTTACCTCCTTGGTAAATTTGTCATCTGTATAATGAAGGAAATCAGATTATATGGTCTCTGTAGTCTCTTATAGTCTATGACCCCTTCTCTCTATACTTCAACTTCCTTTTATCTCTGAGCAATAGCTATAATTACTCCTCATAATTTTCCTCTCTTTCTTTCTTTCCCTTTTCCATTCTATCCCATCACTGAAATATCCATGAATCAGGGCTTTGAGTACTGCTATATTCCCTACCAAGCCAAGGTTGAGGAGATACTAAAAGAATGATCCTCCCAGGAGTCAAGATGGCAGAGTAGAAAGACATGCATACTCTAGCTCTTCTCCCACAACCCATAAAATACCAGCAAAGAATGACTCTCAACAAATTCTAGAGCAGCAGAAGCCACAGAACAATGGAGTGGAGCAGATTTCCAGCCCACGTTGACCTGGAAGGCCAACGGGAAAGGACTGTCACACTGGATGTGGAGCACAGTACAGCCCAGCTTTGGTTGTGCCACACTGAGAGGAATAGGGCCAGAACAGCTCTCAGGGCCAGAATCCCTAGCAGCAGTGGGAGTTTGAAGATCTCTCAATCCACAAATGCCAAAGATAGCTTCAAAAGTCAGTGAGAAAGCTTTTTCACCTTGGTGGCAAGGGAGCAGGGTCCTCCCCTAGCATCAGCCCTAAGTGGTGGCAGCGGGAGCAGCAGCAGGCGATGGCACCTGCAGCGGTGGTGGCCACAGAAGGCAGCAGGTGGCATCCATTGTTGGAGCCCTCAGCTTAAATCCCCTGGGGGAACTGAGCAGCTGATCTGAATCTCACCCATGAGCCCAGTCAGGGAGTAAACTCCTCTCCCTTGATTTTGCCACGTTGGAGGAACTGAGAATTTACAGGTCCCCAGAGTATACCCTACTCTTGACAAAGGACTCTTGACAGGTCCCCAGAGTATACTCTACTCTTGACAAATAAAGTAACAGGCTGGGAAAATGCCCAAAGAAAGGAAAAAAAATAAGACAATAGAAGGTTATTTTCTTGGTGAACAGGTATTTTCTCCCATTCTTTCAGATGAGAAAGAACAATGCTTACCATCAGGGGAAGACATAAAAGTCAAGGTTTCTGATTCCCAAACATCCAAAATAAATATGCAATGAGCTCAGGCCATGAAAGAGCTCAAAAAAGGTTTTTGAAAATCAAGTAAGAAAGGTAGAGGAAAAATTGGGAAGAGAAATGAGAGTGATGCAAGAAAATCATGAAAAGTAAGTCAAAATCTTGCTAAAGGAGACCCCAAAAAATGCTGAAGCAAATAACACCTTTAAAAATAGACTAACTCAAATGGCAAAAGAGGTCCAAAAAGCCAATGAGAAGAAGAATTCTTTAAAAAGCAGAATTAGTCAAATGGAAAAAGAGATTCAAAAGTTCACTGAAGAAAATAGTTCTTTAAAAATTAGAATGGAGATAGTAGTCCATTGTATTCATTCTCTGCAGCATGTACTGCCACCTCAAGGGTCCCATCTCTGTGGTGCTCCTCTCCTTCAGTCTTCCTCCCCTACTGCTACACCTCTCCCTTCAGCCTTCTTACCTATCCACCCAGCCTCTTCCTACACAGTAAAGAGTACAGGCTGGTCTCTCTGAGGAACAGGTTGTCCCCTTCCTTGGTATAGCTGTCCCTGGGGCACTATATCAGTGGGGACAGACTGTTCTTCAACAAGGGATTTGTCGGGGGGAGGAGCCAAGGTGGCAGAGTAGAAAGATTCACATATGCTAGCTCCGAACCCATAGCCCATAAATTACCTATAGAAAGAACTCCCAACGGGTTCTGGAGCAATGGAAGCCACACAGCAACGAAGTGGAGGAGATTTCTGTTCCAGAGAGCCATGAAAAACTGTCACCAAAGGTCCATCATACACCAGACCCAGAGTGGAGCCCAGCTCTACCTTGCCCATGGCCCCTAGAGGAGCAGATTGGAGAAGGCTTCAGGGATGGAATCTCCGGGGGCCGCAAAGGTCCCTCAACCCACAGACGCTACAGGTGAGTGAAAGAGACTTCTAGGCTGGCCAAGAGGGGAGCAGAGTGTCTCCATAACTCAGGCCCCCTCGGGAGGAAGCAGTGGGGGAAGCAGTGGCCAGTGGCTCCCGGAGTGGGCAGGAGCTCCATTGTTGAAGATCTCCGAATAAACCCCCTGAGGGAACTGAGCCTGGGCGACGGCCCTGCCCCCGCCTGAGAACCTGAACTTAATCTCACTGAATGGCAGCCCCACCCCACCCCCTGCTGAAAGCCCTGAGGCTGGTGAGCAGCATTTGAATCTCAGACCCCAAGCACTAGTGAGGCAGGGGTGGAGAGGAATCTCAGAAGTCAAGTAACTGGCTGGGAAAATGCCCAGAAAAGGGGAAAAAAAATAAGAGCATAGAAGGTTACTTTCTTGGTGAACAGGTATTTCCTCCTCTCCTTTTGGATGAGGAAGTACAATGCTTACCATCAGGGAAAGACATAGAAGTCAAGGCCTCTGTATCCCAATCATCCAAAATAGATATCCAACGGGCTCAGACCATGGAAGAGCTCAAAAAGGATTTTGAAAATCAAGTTAGACAGGTGGAGGAAAAACTGGGAAGAGAAATGAGAAAGATGCAAGAAAAGCATGAAAAAGGGTCAATACCTTGCTAAAAGAGACCCAAAAAAATGCTGAAGAAAATAACACCTTGAAAAATAGGCTCACTCAATTGGCAAAAGAGGTTCAAAAAGCCAATGAGGACAAGAATGCTTTCAAAACCAGAATTAGCTAAATGGAAAAGGAGGTTCAAAAGCTCACTGAAGAAAATAGTTCTCTCAAAATTAGAATGGAACAGATGGAGGCTAATGACTTTCTGAGAAACCAAGAAATCACAAAACAAAACCAAAAGAATGAAAAAAATGGAAGATAATGTGTAATATCTCAACAACTGACCTGGAAAATAGATCCAGGAGGGACAATTTTAAAATTATGGGACTACCTGAAAGCCATGATCAAAAAAAGAGCCTAGATATCATCTTTCATGAAGTTACCAATATACATATATATTATATATATATATATATGTATATGTATGTGTGTGTGTGTGTGTGTGTGTGTGTGTATAATCCCTCCAACTATCTAGGTACTGACAAAAGTTTCTGCCCTGATATTCTAGAACCAGAGGGCAAAATAAGTATTCAAGGAATCTACCAATCACTGCCTGAAAGAGATCCAAAAAGAGAAACTCCTAGGAACATTGTGGCCAAATTCCAGAATTCCTAGGTCAAGGAGAAAATATTGTAAGCAGCTAGAAAGAAACAATTCCAGTACTGTGGAAATACAATCAGGATAACTCAAGATCTAGCAGCTTCTACATTAAGGGATCAAAGGGCATGGAACAGGATATTCCAGAAGTCAAAGGAACTAGGACTCAAACCAAGAATCACCTACCCAGCAAAACTGGGGAAAAATGGTCATTCAATGAAATAGGGGACTTTCAAGCATTCTTGATGAAAAGACCAGAGCTGAAAAGAAAATTTGACTTTCAAACACAAAAATGAGAAGAAGCATGAAAAAGTAAACAGCAAAAAGAAGTCATTACAGACTTACCAAAGTTGAACTGTTTACATTCCGACATGAAAAGACAATATTTGTAACTCTTGAAACTTTTCAGTATCTGGGTAGTTGGTGGGATTACACACACATACACATACACACATGCATATGCACACGTACACACACATACACACATGCACATACATACAGAGACAGAGAACACAGAGCAAATTAATAGGATGGGATCATATTTTTGAAAAATTAAGGTAAACCATGAGAGAGAAATATATTGGGAGGAGAGAGGGTGAAATGGAATGGGGCAAATTATCTCTCATAGAAGAGGCAAGCAGGAGACTTTTTAGTGGAGGGAAAAAGAGGAGAGCTGACAGAAAAACATGAAGTTTACTGTCATCACATTCAACTAAAGGAATGAATAAAATCCACACTCATTTTGGTATGAAAACCTATCTTACAATACAGGAAAGTGGGGGAGAAGGAGATAAGCAGGGTGGGGGGGATGATGGAAGGGAGGGCAATGGGAGGAGGGAGCAATTTGAAGTCAACACTCTTGAGGAGGGACAGGATCAAAAGAGAGAACTGAAACAATGGGGGGAGGATAGGATGGAGGGAAATATAGTTAGTCTTACACAACATGACTATTATGGAAGTCATTTGCAAAACTACACAGATATGGCCCACATTGAATTGCCTGCCTTCCCAAAGGGAATGGGTGGGGAGGGAGGGATGGGGAGAAGTTGGAACTCAAAGTTTTAGGAACAACTGTTTAGTATTGTTCTTGCTACTAGGAAATAAGAAATACAGGTAATGAGGAATAGAATGTTATCTGGCCCTACAGGACAAAAGAGAAGATGGGGACAAGGGAAGGGAGGGATGATAGAAGAGAGGGCAGATTGGTGATAGGAGAAATTAGAATGCTCGGTGTATTGGGGTATGGTAGGGGACAAATGGGGAGAAAATTTGGAACCCAAAATTTTGTGAAAATGAATTCAAAAAGTTTAATAAATAAATTTATTTTTAAAAAATTGGAATGGAACAGATGGGAGCTAATGTCTTTATGAGAAACCATGAAATTACAAAACAAAACCAAAAGAATGAAAAAATGGATGATAATGTGAAATATCTCACTGGAAAAACATTTGACCTGGAAAAAAGATCCAGGGGGGACAATTTTAAAATTATGGTACTACCTGAAAGTCATGATCAAAAAAAGACCCTAGACATCATCTTTCATGAAATTATCAAGGAAATCTGCCCTGATACTCCAGAACCAGAGGGCAAAATAAATGTTGAAAGAATCCACCAATCACCTCCAGAAAGATATTCAAAAAGAGAAACTCCCAGGAATACTGTAGCCAAATTCCAGAGTTCCCAGGTCAAGGAGAAAATATTGCAAGCAGCTAGAAAGAAACAATTCCAGTATTGTGGAAATACAATCAGGATAACTCAAGATCTAGCAGCTTCTACATTAAGGGATCGAAGGGCTTGAAATATGATATTCCAGAAGTCAAAGGAACTGGGATTAAAACCAAGAATCACCTACCCAGCAAAACTGAGTATAATACTTCAGAGGAAGAAATGGTCATTCAATGATATAGAGGTCTTTCAAGTATTCTTGATGAAAAGACCAGAGCTGAAAAGAAAATTTGGCTTTCAAACACAAGACTCAAGAGAAGCATGGAAAGGTAAACTGGAAAGAGAAATCACAAGGACTTACTAAAGTTGAACTATTTACATTCCTACATGGAAAGATATTATTTGTAACTCTTGAAACTTTTGTCAGTACCTAGATAGTTGGTGGGATTATACACACACACACAAATATACATACATATACATATATAACATATATATATATATATATATATATATATATATATATAGAGAGAGAGAGAGAGAGAGAGAGAGAGAGAGAGAGAGAGAATACAGGGTAAGTTGAATAGGAAGGGATCATATCTAAAAAAATAAAATTAAGGGGTGAGAAGAGAATATACTGGGAGGAAAGGGAGAAATGGAAATGGGCAAATTATCTCTCATAAAAGAAAAAGCAAGAAAAAACTGTTTCAATGGAGGGGAATAGCAGGGAGGTGAGAGGGAAAAAAGTAAAGCTTACTCTCATCACATTTGGCTCAAAAAAGGAATAACATGCACACTCAATTTGGTATGAAAACCTATCTTGCACTACAAAAAAGTAAGGAAGAAGGGGATTAAAGGGGGGTGGGGAAGGAAGGGCAAATGGGAGAAGGGAGCAATCAGAAGTAAACACTCTTGGGGAGGGACAAGGTCAAAGGAGAGAAAAGAATACATGCGGGGGCAGAATAGGATGGAGGGAAACATAGATAGTCCTACACAATATGACTATTATGGAAGTCATTTGCAAAATTACACATATATAGCCTCTTTTGAATTGCTTGCCTTCTCAGTGGGGATCAGTGGGGAGGGAGGAAGGGAGAGAAGTTGGAACTCAAAGTTTTAGGAACAAATGTTGAGAATTGTTTTTGCATACAACTGGGAAATAAGAAATACAGGTAATGGGGTATAGAAATTTATCTTGCCCTACAAGACAAGAAAGAAGATGGGGATAAAGGAAGGGAAGGATGATAGAAAGGAGGCAGATTGGTGGAAGAGGTAATCAGAATGCCAGGTGTTTTGGGGTGGTGGGAGGAGAGAGATGGGGAGAAAATTCGAAACTCAAAGTTTTGTGGAAATGTATGTTGAAAACTTAACATAAATTTAAAAAAAGAAAAAAAAAGAATGATCTTTCCATATTTCCTTCAGTCAGTAGATACATAATCAGGATTCTATGTCCTTAGACCTTAAATGATTTTTACCTAAGTATACATAACCCAACTGTCAAATTCCTTGGTCACCATAACATAAAGTATTAGATTATTTTTTCAGCATGAGATACAGTAAAACATTCAATGCTTTCAAAGTCAAAAGTCCATTTAGGATCATAAACATAGTGTTGTAGATTTAAAGTTAAAGGAGACTCAGAGTTCATCCAATCTCCTCATTTTATAGACATGAAAACTGAGGCTCAAGGAGGTGAAAGAATTGCCCAAGGTCACACAGCTAGCAAGCTTCAGAGTTGGAATTTAAATATGAATCTTCTCATTCCGCAGTCTATGCACTTCTTTAAAACCAATATTCTGCTAGCAATTCTGAATGCCTTCAAACCATGAAACACCACAGTATCAGGTGAATTTAAATTACAAATAACCCAAAGGACAATTGAAAGACATATGGTAAGCATAAGCAGGCTGTAGCATGTTCCCAGTGATAACTTACTTGTGAGAATTGGTATTAAAGACATCAACAAGGGCAAATATGACAAGGAAAGAAAGTGGGATGCTCATGTATTGAGAATGAGACAACAGATATGCACCCTGCCTGGTAGGCTGGTGCCCCTATGATGATGAATGAACCAGAGCAAATCCTCCTGTGCAATGGGTATTGGGAATTTATGGGAAAACATAAATAAGAATGGCACAGTTTGAGAGCAATGTTGGAGGGGCTATGCTCTACATCAGTGGTGAGTGTATCTGCTCTGATGGAATCACTGACCCACCAAAGGTCCAATTTAGTGAGATTATAGACCCTGCCTGGAAAAAAGCACTTATAGCTATTAATTATTCAAATTGGAGGGGTTTGTTATAGTGAGATAAAAACACATCATTGTGAGCCAAGAGCTGTGGCCTACAACAATTTTCTTTACACAACTGAGTTCTGCTTGAGTAAAACTCAATATAGCAAAATATCAACATAAAAGAGGGTGATTATTGATGTTGGACTTTTTGCTTGACAGAAGGATTCACTGAAGGGCTACTTCAATTTTATTTATAAGAATTTGATTTGTACCCAAATTCAACCGTAAAAGTGTTAGCTACCGATATTGAATTTCTGATTATCCTGGAATCAGAGCTCTAGGTTTGAAAGGGAATTTGGAAGTTATCTAGTCCAATTCCTTCATTTTAAAGAGGAAACTGAAGCCCAAAGAGAAGAAATGGCTTGCATGAGGTAGTAAATGCTGGTGTTTGAACCCAGACCCCATGATTTCCAATCCAGCACTCTGCCAGAGGTGTGACATAGAATTGGCTTGATACTACATAATGATAGTAAAAGAATTGAAAAGATTTTAAGTAATAGACTTAGTGAAAAGCTGTGAAGATTTCAGCATCAGATTTCCATTGTACCTACCTCATCCGGATTTGATGGCACCTGTCAAGTGCACCATTATATCTCTTTAGCTTAAACAGAGCAGTGTTTAGCGATTAAGGTAATGGGGTCCAGAGTCAGGTTTGCTGTTTTCTCTTTCCATTTGCGCTATTGTTAGAGTATGGCCTCCTGAGGTCTTTACTCCAAGTATTCATTTTTTATCATTTGCGAGACATTTTTACTTCTGGAAAGGTGGGGAGGGAGCATTGGAAAACCTCATGCATATTTTCTGGGCACTTGGAGCTCTTTAGATGAAAAGCATGCTTTACAGCATATACCAAACACAATCATACATCAGGATCAATGATGGAGTGGGTTGGGTCAGGGGTAAGCTAGTTTATTTAATTTTTTGGTTAATGGAGAATTTTTTAGAGGAAGTTATTCAAAGTTCAATCCTTATAGTCAAAAATCTTTCCCAAATATAAAATTTTCTTTTCCTATGTGGTATAAATGGGACACAAATGCTTCTTCTCTGAACATGAGCACTTGCCCTCTGCTGCCACCAAAGAACCTAAGTCTGGATTTTAGCCCTGCCACTTACTACTTATATGTGAACTCATTTACCTCTCTGGCACTCAGCTGTCTCATCATTTAATCAGTTATAAAGCCTTCTTCATTTTACCTCCATAATGTTCTTGCCCCTTTCCCCTTCTCCTCCACCTTTCCCTCTCCTGTTCTATGAATCCACTCACAATCACTGGTGACTCCAGACTCAAAGTCCCTTGCCTCTTCACCATTCCCCTTCTCTACGGTATCTCCCCTTCTAATACTACAAACTTCTTGAGGATAGGAAATATAATTTTTCTAATTATATCCCTAGTGTTTAGCATAGTGACTGGCATATAATAGGTGCCTAATAGACGATTTTTCATTCCTACTTTCTTTCCATTCATATGGCCACCATCTTAGCCCAGACCCCTATCTATGGACTACTATGGTAGCCTTCTGATTAGCCTCCCTTTCTTCAGTTTGTTCCTTCTTGAGTCCATCCTCCACACAACTGCCAAAATAGTATGCTGAATGTACATGTCTGGAGGTGGCACTGCGAGGGGAGGTTTCACTGGTTCCTCATTTCTCATAGCATCAAATAGCCACACCCTTCTTAACTTGGTTCCACCTTTTCTTCCCTTAGTTCCCATTACTCCCCCTCAAGCATTTGACATTACAGACAAACTAGACTTCTGTCTTATTATTTCCCACCCCTGTTCATTTGTCCTGCATGCCTGGAATGTGCTCTGTCACCATATCTAGCAGTTAAAAATCCTTCTCTTCCTTTAAAGCCGAGCTGTGATATCAGTTCCTCCATGAAGCCTTCCTCAATCTGCCATAGCTCCCACTTGAAAGTTATCTCCCCTTCATTAAATTTTCTTATATCACTTTGTCTGCTTCTGGCCTTTGCACCAACCTCTCCTCACTATGTCTAATACATACTTGTATCCATGTTGTATCATCCCCTGATCCTAGACTATAGGTGCATGCCCCTTGAACTTAGGTTATGTTTCATCCTGGCATTCCTGGTGTTTAACACTCATACACAGTAGGTACTTCATAATTTTTTTTTTTAGTAAATTGAATTAAATCCATGGATGACTGAGGATCTTACAGAGGTTCAGAGAAGGCGGCACCATAATGAATTGGGGGAAAAAAACTGGGTTTAGATATTAAGAAATGGTATTCAAATCCTGCTTATTTACTGCCTTACTTCCGAATACTTGTCTTCCTCATTTCTCAAGTGTGACTTTGAGAAAGTTACTTCTCTGGGCCCCAGTTTGCTCTTCTCTAAGAGGAGGGGGTTAAACTAAGCAACCTCTAAAGTCCTTTCTGTTTCCAAGTCTATACTCTTTTGAAAACACTAATTATACTGTTTGGTGCAAGGCATGTGCATATTAGAGATCTCCCTTATGTGGGAGAAGTCCTACCCCACTTCAGCTTGCTAGTTCCTTAAAGGATAAGACCACATTATTTGTCCATCTTTGGTAGGTGAGCCAAAGCAGCCCCCTATAAATGTTTGTTGAATGGAACAGGGCTGAATTTTCAGTGTCCTCAAGACATATCCTGGAAGCTTATAAAGGATGAATGAGAACCTGGAATTGCCACATCAGGTAAGACCCAGGATCCATCTAAGTTATATATTTTTGTCTCTGGAAATTCTCCTGATTTGCTTTAAGATCCATTACCGAGTATGGTGAAGATTCAAATTAGCCAGATTTCATATTTTACTCTTTCATCCATTAACTCTTGCCATTGTCTTGTTTTGACTCTTCTTCTCCTAGAATCCCATTTTTCAAAATGATTTACTTACTTTGATTAAAAAAGTATCATGGTCCTTGCTTTTTTACCCCTATTGCTATCCAAAGGATCTTTACCCTCTCTTACATTAATCTTTTAGATTATCATCTTGTGCTTTCTCTTAAATGTCATTTCTTTAGCCTAAAATAATGACAATTCTACTCAACTCTCCTCATAAGACAGATTTTCTAGCCACATTATCAACTTGGAGGCCCTTCTGCAAAACCCTTCAGGAATCCCAGCATCTTTGAAAAAGTGAAGCTATTCAGCATGTTGAATATTCCATGTTGTAGAATGGCAATATGATGTCTATTGGTTAATCAGGACTGTGGCTTCCATACTTCTACCAAGGGATAATTTTTCATTTTATTTTCAAATACTCAAGACCCCAGCCCATTTAGAGGCAGGATAGTACAGTTGTTGTTTTGTTTGTCCTTCATTCTTGAAGAGGACCATGACATCAAGATGAGACATGACTTGCAGTTGACTGATTTGAGTGAGGGAGGACTGTGCAAGGTCACCAACCTCACTTTCTCCTCCTGAGCCATCTGGGTCCAGTGGCCTGACATTCATCAGAATGACTCACAGTACAGTGGAAAGCATACTGGATGCAGAGTCAAAGGACCTGGATTTGAATCAGTTGTTTACTAGTTCTGTGATCTTAGACAAGTAATTTAACCTCTCTGGTCCTTGATTTCCACATTTTTGTAAGGGATGGGATCTCATCCTCAGGAAGACTCCAAGAAAAGCTGAACATCTACAGAAGCTAAGAGACAGATATCAAAGGGGAAAGCCTTCAGATGGAAGGCAGAAGGCACGAATATTTTAATTCCATACGAAGAGGTCAGCAAGATATGTAATGTGACTACAAGGCAAAGACTTCATCTATACCTTTGCCTCTAGGCTATCAGAGGTGAAAATAATTAGTTATCCTAAGGCTACATGAATTGGCTTATGGAAGGAAGGGACTGAGAGTAGGAAAAACTTGTCTTAAAGCTGGAGGTCTTTGACTTAGATGGTACTCCATCTTAGGGAAGAATAGTGCTCCCTCCCCCAGCAAGTGGCTGAAAGTAGAAGAAAGACTGAAGCTACTCACTGAGGAGTGAAGCTGGGGAACCAATAGATTGCTCTGTCCAGCAAATTCACTCTACCTTGAGAGGAGCACAGTAGCTGAGCAGTCTGCCTAGCCAAATATGGCAACACTAGCTGCGTGACCTATTCCATCTAGCCTAGCAACTGATTGGCTCTCCATTATCTCACCTTAGAAGGAGTAAGCCCAGATGAGCTGTTTTTGCTGTTCAGTCATATTCAGTGCTGTCTCATTCTCTGTGACCCATGTGGGGTTTTCTTGGCAAAGGTACTGGAGTGGTTTGATATTTCCTTCTGCAGCTCATTTTACAGATGAGGAAACTGAGGCAAGCAGGGTGAGGTAACTTGCCCAGGGTCACACAGCTAGTAAGTATGAACTGCTAGTTTGATGGAAAGAAATATTGTGTCCTGCAAAAAACCAGTCCTGCAAAGACTCGGCCTATCTAAATAGTAGAGCAACACCTAGCAAACATTGCAAGGATTCTCTAGACAGAAATTAGATACCAAGCCCTTGCAGTACCAGAACTAGGAGTTGTTTGTGTTCCCTATATGTGTACTTTATTACATTATGTTTCAAGTACATTTCTACTTTTACCGCTGTTGGATACCGGAGAAGATATTGTGTAACTACTGAGATGCCATTTGAATAAAATGCCTTTTGCTAAAGAATTGAACCTACTGAATGATTAAAAGAAGCCCACTGATGGGGACCTGTGAGCTATTTTTAGAAGAACTGTCACCTTCAAGGTTAGCTCTAAAACGCTGGAAGTAGCGACAGCCACCTTCTGGGAACCCAACCTTCCAGGGGTGGAGCGAGATCCAAGTAAGTCCCAAGATGTTACATCTACATAATGAATGGGGTGGATTAGGTGATTTGTACGGTACCTTTTAGCTCTAAATCAATGACACTTCCTTTTGACATCAATTTAAATGAATAATGGGGTACCTTTGTTTCTTTCCTTGGAATTTTTCCTGAGTAATTTCAGTCGCTGCTAAAGTCTCTCTCCATAAAAATCACTGGTTAATTTTAAGTGTTCTAGACCTATTAGACTATCCAGGCTTCTAACTCTTAAATCTTATAGCTGGCTCAGTGTTCCTGGTTTCCTGAAGAGGTAAACATGTCAGACAATTATGAGAATCATCTAGCTTTTAAAGACCTTTTTCAGTAACCTGTGTTTTCAGTCTCAAACATTTCAATGTTTCATTGTCAGGAAATCCTTCCCAAATCCTTCATATTACAGTTTACTTCACCTTCTCTTTCTTTCTATCCTCTATGGAGCCTGAGAATCCCTGGCAACTTTAGAAAGAATAATGTACACATAAGAGCCCTTCATCTAGTCAGTCTTTTCCTCCCCTAATAGTCCTAATTCTGGATCTTACAAAGTCTCCTCTTGTATCCTTCCATTCACTATCTCTATCATAACCTCTCTTCGCTATCCCACCCCACCCCCACTCTTCCCCTTTGCCAGCCCCACTTCGGTGGTAGATTATGATTGTGGTTTCCTCTGAATTCTCCAAGTCTCTCTTTTTGATTGCCTTGATTAATGCATGATCTCAAAGGTGAATTCAAGCACTGGGGTATCTTAATCTGTCCCTGAAGGTTGGAGATTTTGGTTGTCAGAGCAGCAATGTCAAATACACCAATAACGCTTCAAGAGAAAGGCTTTCATTATGGTGCATTTTAACTCACAAGAGGAAAGGTTTAAGGTCTATTCAAGGGGTATTTGGTTGAGGGAGGGGAAGAGGAATAAAAGCAACCAAGAATACCACCAGGAAAGTAACCTGAAGCTCTGATGAGGTGGACTTCAGGACCAGGCTGGGAAAAAGGTGACTCTCGGACAGATGACATTCAGGCTCCTCCAAGTTCTCATCACCACTTCTACTAGGCCAAGAGCAGGGCAACGGAGTCCTTCCCTTCCACCAGCCCAGGGTAGCACCAATACAAAGAAGAAGGCCATGGGCAGGAAGTTGATTCTAGCTCAGTTTCCTCTAACTGGTTTCCAAATTCAGATGTGACAGGTTGTAAGTGTACAGAAAGGATCAGCATGGAGTATGGGAGCTTCCAGAAAAGGGTAGGAAGAGAGGATGTTAAACAAGGATCTAGAGCAGAAACAGAGTTGTTACAGCTTCTCAGAGAGGCCCGTCAAAACAGGAGGGCTATTTTTGGACTCACATGAGGTAAAATAAAATGTTTTAGAAAGCAGTGAAAGAAGAGGGTTGATGCAAAATGCCTAAAACACCCTAAGATTAAAAAAAAAAAGAAAAAGAAAAACATATGTCACTGATTTAAACTTTTCTCCCTATGTGGATGGGAATGGGAATCATAGACTATGCCAGAAATTATGCTTTTAAAAAAACCCCACAACCCACCCTGAAGCTAGGAAGCCAGAATGGCAAACAGGAGAGCTCATCTCAGCATCTCTTGGTATGTTTTCTGTAACTCAGAAAGATACCAGCTGCTATATTCATCCTGGGCCACAAAGCCAAAGCTTGCTGATAAACCCAGGACAAAAAGTAAGCCAAAACGGGAAAGCTACAGGCTTTACACAGTATTCTGCATGCCCCACAAATAGTTGCAAGATACAAACCTCCCCCGTCTCTCAGGACCTCAGAAATCAGAGATGCACAGAGGCCAGAATGACATGGCTGTCTCCTTTGTGACAAACTCAGTCAGGGTGGTGTCCCAGTTGTCTTCATGCCTGACTGAAATAGGAGCCTGGATTAAATATAGCTGGCTGAAATTCTCCTCTCAGAATTGTTCACAAATACAGCTGGGCTTAGCAAGGATTTTGAAAGAAGTGACCAGAGGTGCCTTCTCTCTCTCTCTCTTTTTTAATTATTAAATTAAATTAAAAAATTTAATTTAAAAAATCTATTTTTTTTCTTTTCTACTTCTTTTCATTTCCCGCCCCCCCCAACTGAAAATCAAAATAAAACTCTTGTAACCAATATTCATAGTCAAGGAAAACAAATTCCCATATTGACCATGTCCAAACAAACATATGTTTCATTCTGCACCGAGGCCATCACCTTCTGTATGAGATGATGACGTCTATCTCTAACAAGTAAGTATGTTTCATCAGTTGCTCCCTGGAATCACAGCTGGTCTTTGTGTTAATAGGAGTTCTTATGTCATTCAAAATTGCTTGATTTTATAATGTCATACTGTATACATTATTCTCCTGGTCCAGCTTGCTTTACTCTGCATCAATTCATACAAGTCTTCTCAGGTTTCCCTGAAACCATATCTTACATCATTTCTAACAGCATATTAGTATTTTTCATATGCCATAACCTGTTCAACCATTCCCCAGTTGATGAGTATTCCCCTTTCTTTCCAAGTCTTTGCTACCATGAAAAGAACAATTATAAATATTCTTCTATGTGTGGGTCATTTCTTCTTTGTTTGATTTCTTTAGAGTATAGACTTAATGGTATTATTGCTGGATCAAAGAGTAGGCACAGTTTAGTAACTTTTTAGACATAATTCCAAATTGTTCTCCAGAATGACTAAACCAATTCTACCAACAATGCACTAATTTGCCTGTTTTTACATAGCTCTTGCAATATTTCTCATTTTTTGTCATCTTTTCCAATCTGATGGGTGTGAGATAGAATCTCAGAATTGCTTTAATTTGCATTTCTCTAATTATTAGTGATTTAGAGCATTATGCCTATTAATAGCTTGCATTTATTTCTTTGAGAATTGCCTGTTCAAATCCTTTGTGCATTTATCAATTGGGGAATGATTTTTAGTTTTATAAATTTGAATCACTTCTTTATATATCTTGGTAATGAGACATTTATCAGAGAAACTTATTGCAAAGATATTTTCCCCCAGTTACCTGCTTCCTAGAGGCACCATTTCAGTTAGAACTAGAGGAATTCAGTAGAAAATAAGAAGAGGAAGCCTTGGAGGGCTGGAATTGTAGACTGGAATGAACACACAGTCCCCACCCTTAACCCCTCCTTAAGTTTAAATACATTTTTTAGCTAAAAGATACCCACAGATGGCCCTGAACACCAATAGCAGGCCCAACACATATGCAGGGAAAGGTGAAAGAAAAGTGATCAACAAGTAGGAGAGGAGGAAGGGAAAACAAAGGAGGAAAAAAGAAAAGGGTCACATATGGAGAGAACTGTCTCTATAGCCTAACAGTGGAGGAGGGAGGGAAGATTGGAATGCTGACACAAAATATTCTCTAGTCATCAGAAACAAGCCACCTGAAGGTCAAATACTTTGATATAGTGATCAGTAATATACTCACACGTGAGTACTTACCGACATTTAAAGATTTGCAATATACTTTATATCAATGTTATCTCATTTGATGTTCACAACTACCTTTCAAGGAGGGAACTATATGTATTATCATTTCCCCACTTTTACAGCTGGAAACTGAGGTTCAGAGAATTTAAGAAACTTGGCCAGGGTCACACAATTGTTAATCATCTGAATTGGGATGTGAATCCAGGTCTTCCTGTCTCCAAATCCTGCTCAACACCAGAGGTATCAAACTTGTGTCTCCTGTGGACAGCAAAACTCCAAACACCAGGAACTAAACTAAAATGTAATTGGGAAATGTTTAGCAAAATAAACAAAAATGCTATTTAATATAGATGGCATTAATTGGTGGCTTGCTAAATCAATAAGTATCAGGCAGGGATCTCTTAAAATTTGGGTCGACAACACTGTAGCACACTTTCCATTATACACGTTGAGAAAATCAATCTTCAAGCTTTTATGCGTCTAATATGTGCCAGGCACAGGGTTATGTGCTAGAGATAAAAAAACAAAAATGAAATTGTCCTTGTCTTCAAGACATGTATGTACATCTACAGCTGTACACAAATATTTGGGGCATTAACAGCTGGGGGAGGGATAAGAAAAGAATTAACCTTTTGGGGTCATGAATCCCTTTGGCAGTCCAGCCCAATTCAATCCAAAATATATTTATTAAGTACCTACTATGTGCCAGTACTGTGTTAAGCACTGAGGATATAAGTAATAAAAAAAAAGTCTCTGCCCTCAAAGAGCTTACAATTGACATACAAAAGGAGGTGGAGACAGGACACCATGAGGTATCTTGTTCCATGGAGTTGAAAATGGGCAGAGCAGCAGATATAAAGTGGAGTCATCTGACAGTCCATGTTCTGCCCTCTATAAAGGAAGGCATTGGGAGGAATTTGGTACTCTGCCCTTCAGCCCTCCAATCAGACTGAGGGAGGTGGTATCCGTCAAGCCTTCACTTAGCAGCATGGTGATGAGTTTATCCTGGAAAGGACATCTTGTTCCCTTAAGTTGAAACCAGACAAGACAGAAGATACAAAATGGAGTTTTGAAGCAAATCAACCCTTTCTCAGAACAATGTTTTGTTTCTTTAATCAAAATTGAAGGAAATGTTAAATGTCAGTTAGAGATTAGTAAAAACAAAGATACAGTTTTTTTCCCATAAGTTCACAAGCCTTTTGAAATTTAATCCCTTTGAGTTCTGTGGACTCCAGGTTAACAACTTCTGCTATAGAGAGCAATTCTTGAGCTGAATATTAAAAGAAACTAAGGTTTCTAAAAGGTAGAGGTGAAGGCATGGCAGATTCCTGAGACAGACTCATGGTCAAAGACCACGGAGACATCCAATGACTTGGCTGTAGGACAGTCTGGACTCAGTGAGTTTTTAAATCAACTCCACTTAGACCAGAGTCTGTGGTGTTGGGGGAGATGATACAGCTTGATGGAAATGACCTGAAGAAGTACAACTAAATCTGAAGTTGTCTTCAGGCTGATTTTTTGCTCAAGCTAATTTGCATGATTGGTTGATGGCAAAAGAAAAGATTCTTCCTTCCCCTTGGAATTGCTTCATGTTAAAATATCACCCTTCTCAAAATGTTCAAACAGAACTGTGCTGAATAATGAGGCAGATGGAAAACTGAAAGGAGCTAGTGAATTCAGAATACCTCCGCTTACCTGTTTCGCATGTAAATCAATGGGATCATACCTTCCATTTTCTGGGCGGTTTGTCAACCTATAATTTGGAGGCAACTGCTCCCATGGAAATACTTCTTAGCGAACAAGGGAGAGATGGGGTCCAGCTATCTCAAGAGCTAGATAAGTCTCCATGTGAATCACAGCATTGCGAAACGTCAGAGGCAGCAGAGAACTCAGAGGTCAGCTAGATTGCTGTTTTGCCTAAGAGTGGCCCCATGCCTATTTTTGTGACCAGGACAGTGACCAGGATGTCCATCCTTCCCCAAGCACAAAGTCAAGATCAAAGAATGGAGAGGTAGTTGGGAGGCTCTGTGGCGACTTCCAGACTGTAGAGTGCCAAGCTCAGGGGTCTGCCCTGTGCTTCTTTCCCTAAACATGCTCTAATACCCCGTTCAGCCCCTTTCCCCAAGGCCAGTTACACTGTAAACTCCTTGACAGAAAGGGTTGTTTTTGTCAGTTTCTCCTTTGTTCCCATGCTTAGGGCAATGCTTTGCATAATCATTCCTTAACACATTCTGGTTGAGTTGGGTTGGACTGGACCTACTCTAACCCATACTTGAACTATTACATCCTCCATGCCAGATTAAAATGTACTTGGGAAATACTCAACAAAATAAAAATATAACAAAACATAGATAATGTTCCATTTTAAAATTAAGTCATTATGCTGACAGATCTTATATACGGCTTAGCACCTCCCTTTTCCCACCCCCATCCCCATTCCCATTGAGTTGGACACAGCTGCTCTCCAATATCCCAGCAAGTGATCATCTGGTCTCTACTCAAAGACCCCCAGGAAAGAGGGGCCCACTCTTACACAGAGGCAACTCCTTTCAAAGGGCAGGTAGATGTCAGCTGTCGGCCCTCAGGCTTCAGAAGCCAGGAAGTAAAGACAAGGTCCTCTCAAGGTGGGCTCCAAGCTCTGGAACTTTGCTACATCCAGAAATCTCCCTGGAATCTCATTCAGTTCCAGGAGTGGAAGGTGTTGTGAATGGTCATCAAGGGTGGAAGAATTATTTGAGGAAGCAGTGTTGGACCATGACATGCCATGACAGGAGTTAGAAGACCTGTCTTCAAATCCTATCTTTGATGTTTACCACCTGTGTGACTTTGGACAAGTCAATTTATCTCCCCAAACTTCAGTTTCCTCAAGTGTGGAATGAGGGGGGTGGATCAGATGGCCTCTGGAGCCAGTTCTAGGTCTATGAATCCTTCTGAGTAGATGAAACCACAAAAGCTTGTTCACTTACTCCTGAGGACACCAGGTACTATAATGAATGGAGTGCTGGACTTGACATCAGGAAAATTTGAAGTGAATACTACTTCTGGTCTTCACTCTGTGACCCTGGGCAAATCATCTGTCCTCTCTAGAACTGAGTTTCAGTGATATAAGTCTGAGCACCTGTTTGATAACCCTAACAATAGTCGTTGCTTATTACTAATTCAAAGGAAGCAGTTACGCTTATTTATGGTACATATACCCCACCTCTTCTCCACTCTACCTCTCCAAGTGTTTCTCATCATTCAAGACCTATTTAAAATGTCCTTTCATGCTAATTGCTCATTTTTTGCATGGCCTCCAGTCTTGAGTTACACAAATTAGCACATATCTGAACTCAGGGCTAGAATTTCCGTGTTACATCTGGAGTTTTTCCCCAGGATGTCAACATAGGGGTGGAGAGAGCATCCTCCCTGGTGGACCACGCTCGTTCCCCACAGTGGCTCTCGTTCCAAACCCTCACTGTTGCATGATGCAATTTCCTTCAGTCTACCTACCACCTTTGGGTTCCTGTCACCATGCACTCTTCTCTCAGGAGGCAGCCCCCCAGGCCTCCTCCCCTCCCTATCAAAGGCAGGGCCTGATTCTCTGGAGGACTATTTTTATTGGCCTTTCTTTGTATCTCCAGCACTTAGCCCAATGCCTGTCACATACATTTGATAAATCCTAGTTGATTGATTTTCTGCTACCTGTGTACCAGATATGTCCTCTTTGTCTCTGTCACCTTTCTCCCTCCCCTTCCACCACCACCCCAGCCCCCTAATCAACTGATTTTGTCTCACGTACAAGAATTCCTAGCTCTCTACTCACTAGCATTTTTTCCTTAGCATTATTCATCTTTCTAAGTGAACTGACTTTAAGCAACTTGAGGACAGGGACCACATTTTATATTTCTATGCCCAATACTATTTCAGTGCTAGGCAGACAGTCAATGCTTGCTAAATCATTACTGATTATTTTGTGAATGATATGGTTAGGAATTCTGAACTGTAAAGGAATCATTTTACAGGTGAGAAAACTGGGTTTTGGGGAGGTAAAATGGGTCCAATGCCAAATACATGGCAAGTTACAAAATTTGGATTCAAATCCAGACTCTATTGAGCCACAAATCTCTTTCTCTTTTTTTCTCTTTAAAGATTAGGAGACAAGATGGGGGGTACATCAAATCACTCAATCTAACAGGATATATTAAGCATCTAATATGTTCAGGAGCTATATGAGATGCTAGGAATTCAAATACAAAGAATGAGATAATCTCTACACTTAAGGACCTCTGATTCCAGAGTCCAATATGCTTTCTATTGTACTGATAGGTATATGCTGAATTAATCAATTTTTTCGGAAAAGTCATAACTTTTCCTACCTCAGTACAGCTATCCATCCTTCATATCTGTATGTCTTTAAACAGGCTGAAACTTCTTATGACCTTTATCAATACTAATTGCTAGCACATATATAGTACTTTAAGGTTCACAAAGTACTTTACATGTGTTGTCTCCTTTGACCTCCACAATTATCCTCTGAGGATTTGAGGATCCTCCTAGCTTGAGAGTGATTATCAATAGTAACTGTTGCTGTTTCCCACCCAGCCTGAGGTCTTTCTTTTCTTGGCCTCATTAAAAGGGCTATGCCCTGACTACTTCTTAAACAGGCCTATTCAATGAATGGGTGTTGCCTCACCCGAAGTGAGTACCTGCAAAGACCTTAGCCTAAAGAGCTCAAGGCCTCCCACTGCATCCTGGGTCATCTCCAGTCATTCTGAGGAATATCCAGTCTCTGGATTCAGATGGCTCTGGAGGAGAAGTGAGCCTGGTGACCTGCACAGCCCTCCTTCACTTAAAACAAAGTCAAGTGCAAGTCATGTCATCATTTCTCTGATGGCATGGTCTTTGACAACGAAGGATGAACACAATCCTTTGAGGTAGGTGCTGTTATCATCTGCATTTTATAGATGAGGAAACTGAAGCTGAGACAGGATAGTAAGAAACCTCAAAACTATGCCACTAGGAGATCTTTCAAAGGAAATGGGGATGCACAGCTGGGAGAATAAGTATTTTAAAAATACTTAAATGACAAAAGTCATGTGGAAGAGAAATATGTTTGTGTGGTTCTGGAGGGGGAAAATAGAATCAACCGTTGAGATGCTAAGTATTCAGATTTCAGCCCAATTCAAGAAAAAGCTTAACAACAATTAGGATTGCTAAGAATTAGAATGGGTTGCTTTATGAGGTAGTGTGCTCTCTGTTTCCGGAAATGTTCAAATGGAATCTGGATGACCACTTGCCAAAGCTATTGTAGATGAGTTCCTTATTTTGAGCACCAGGATTGAACCGGATAGATCACGTTCAAGATGCCTTCTAACTCAGTCTATCATCTTATGAAATTAATTTAATTACTTTTGCATAAATTTCAGCTGTGTTTCCCACATTATTCTCCTGCCTGCCCTTAGACCTGAGTAAACAGCAAGAAAAACAGCAAGCTACATCAACACTAGCAACAGCAACCATGGTCAGCACCAGCTGAGGCAACGTGGTCAGCGCCAGCAGAGGCAACCATGGTCAGCGCCACTAGAGGCAACGTGGTCAGCGCCAGCAGAGGCAACCATGGTCAGCACCAGCAGAGGCAACGTGGTCAGCGCTACAGCAGGCGTAACTGTGGTCCACTATAGACTGGACACAACTGCCAGGTTTTGCCTTATTGTATCCTGTCTCCACTGCAATCCATTTTGTGAGTCCAGGGCAAAACTGCTTCCAGCAAAAAATAATGCATAGTCAAGGCAGAACTTGGCACAGAGCATCCCCCCAGTCCACATGCAAACAAGATCCAGAGATGGAGAGAAAGATAAAATAGTTTTATGATTAGAATGCTACTGGCATCTGGCCTGAAACCCTGTCACAACATGTAGTCCTAAATCTGCAGGTGTGGGAGAGAATGAACACCACTGAAAGCCAGGGGGAAGAGAGGAGAAATTGACCACCTGAAAAGAAACTAAAGAAAAGGGACTGAGCTCCTGGCAAATCTTCAAGATGAACCACCTTTAGGGGCAGTTGATAAAGGCATATGTGGCAGGCTTATCAAATTTTCATGTGGCCCCAAACTATAAGGGATAGCTAACAGCAAGTCATCAAAACGATCTTAGCAGGGACATTGAACAAGATGGAAATAAAATATTCAGATTTGATCTGTGATTTTGGTGTATTGGGAACTCCCAGGGAGGAAACTCCCTCTATCCTGTGCCAACACCTCTTGTTGTAGTCTTTGAGAATTGCCTGGAGGACAAAGACATTTAATGACTTGCCTACAGTTCATACAGGGGGCAGTTAGATGGTGCATTGGATAGATTACTGGGTCTGGAATATGAAAGACTCATCTTCCTGAGCTCAAATCCAGTCTCAGAGA
This sequence comes from Bettongia penicillata ogilbyi, assembly GCA_023548195.1. Taxonomy (NCBI): domain Eukaryota; kingdom Metazoa; phylum Chordata; class Mammalia; order Diprotodontia; family Potoroidae; genus Bettongia; species Bettongia penicillata. The sequence goes on from JAJHZJ010000024.1 coordinate 2,289,959, forward strand.
CTTAAAAGCTGTGTCAATCTGAGCAAATCACTTAGTTTCCTCATCTGTAAAATGAGCTGGAGAAACCACTCCAGTATCTGTGCCAAGAAAACCTCAAACAGAGTTATGAAGTCAGACATGATTGAACAACAAATAATATAATATTTAATAATATATACTATATTAATAATATATAAATTTATATAATTACATATTAACAATTAAATCAATATTTTCATTGAATGCCTAAATAATTAAATAATGCATAAGTTTAATAATTATTTATATAATACATATTTAATAATATGGACAGCGTGTGTCAGAGGTAGCCATACTACCTTTTAAGATGAGCCATGGTAAGGATAGATATAAAGTACTACATATGGGTCCAAAAAATCAACTTCACAAGGACAAGATAGGTGGGAAATATAACTAAGTAACTCTTCATTTGAAAAAGATCTGAAGGCTCTGGTGGACTGTGAGCTTAAGATAAGACACAACTGCTAAGAAAACTAATACAATCTTCAGGTGCCTTAAGAGAAGCTGAGCTTTGTAGAATAAGAAAATGGTAGACCTATGGCACACTGCCCTGGTCAACCAATCATTCAACAGCTTTTATTAAGCTACAATGCTCTCGGTACTGCGTCACTTGTAGCAGGGACTATAAGAACAAATAATAAGATAGTTTCTACTCATGAAGGGCTGACACTACCTCTGCAGTGCTGTGTTCAGTTCTGAGCATTACATTTTAAGAAAGTTTTCAGAACAAGATATTCCAAATAATGGAATTGAGCTCACACTAAATGTAGATCAATTGCAGCAACTTGGGATGTTAGCCAACTGAAGACAAGATTTAGGAGGGACATGATAATGCTGTTGAAGTCCTTGTGGAGGATGGATTAGACTGGTCTACTTTGCCCCAGATGGCAGACGTAGGAGAGCAGAGAGGTTGCAAAGAGGAGGATTTAGGCTTGATGGCAGGAAATACTTGCTAACAGCTTTTGCTGTTGTCATTTCAGTCATGTCAGAGCCTTCATGACACCATGTGGGATGTGTTTGGCAAATAAATACACCAGAGTGGTTTGTCCATTTCCTTCTCCAACTCATTTTACAGATGAGGTAACTGAGGCAAGCAGGGTTAAGTGACTTGCCTAAGGTCAAGCAGCTAGAAAGTGCCTGAGACCAGATTTGAGCTTAGGAAGAGGAGTCTTCCTGCCTCCAAGCCCAACACTCTATCAACTGCACCGCCTAGATGTCTAGTTGCTAACAATTCAAGCTATCTCAAAGTGGAATGTTCTCTGGCATGGCAGTGGGTTCTCCTTATTGGGGGAGGGAAGGTATATCTAAGCAAAGATTTGCTTGCTTGTTAAGTACCTAATAAAACTGATTCTTCTTCAGGTATGGGTTGGACTCGATAATCTCAGAGATCCCTTCCAAATCTGAAATTCTATGATGGTAGTGAAGCAAGGTTTCTGTACTGTACATTTATGAACCGAATATCATACTTTTCTCAAATCTAAAATAGAAGAAAGACATTGGGAAGCACAAGACAAGAAGAATCAGCTCTTCCAACTAGTTCTTAGTTTTCAGTTTGCCTCCCAAAAGGCTTAGGCACATTTCCCCTTGGGTGGGATGAGGGGATTTAAGCTAAGATATCTTACTTCCAATGGTAGAGCTCACTCACTCTGTGTATCATCTCATATATTCTTTTTTTTAATAAAAATTTATTTATTTAACTTTTTACATTCATTTTCACAAAATTTTGCGTTCCAAATTTTCTCCCCTTTTATCCCCTCCCCCATCCCAATACACCGAGCAATCTAATTTTCCCTATCTCCAATCTGCCCTCTCTTTTATCATCCCTTCCTTCTCTTGTCCCCATCTTCTCTTTTCTCCTGTAGGGCCAGATGACTTTCTATTCCTCATTAATTGTATGTCTTATTTCCTAGTGGCAACAACAATACTAAACAGTTGTTCCTAAAACTCTGAGTTCCAAATTCTCCCCATCCCTCCCTCCCCACCCATTCCCTTTGGGAAGGCAGGCAATTCAATATAGGCCCTATCTGTGTAGTTTTGCAAATGACTTCCATAATAGTCGTGTTGTGTAAGACTAACTGAATTACCCTCCATCCTATCCTGCCCCTCATTGTTTCTCTTCTGTCTTTTGATCCTGTCCCTCCCCGAGTGTTGACTTCAAATTGCTCCCTCCTCCCATTGCCCTCCCTTCCATCACCCCCCCCCTTGCTTATCTCCTTCTCCCCTACTTTCCTGTACTGTAAGATAGGCTTTCATACCAAAATGAGTGTGCACTTTATTCCTTCCTTTAGTCAAATGTGATGAGGGTAAACTTCTTGTTTTTTTTCTCAGCTCTCCTCTTTTTTCCCTCCACTAAATGGTCTCCTGCTTGCCTCTTACATGACATATAATTTACCCCATTCCATTTCACCCTCTTTCCTCCCCCTACCTTTCTCTCTCACCGTTTACCTTAATTTCTTTTAAGATATTGTCCTATCCTATTCAATTCACTCTGTGCTCTATGTCTCTGTATGTGTGTGCATGTGTGTATGTGTGTGTGCATGCACGCGTATACATGTGTGTATACCACCAACTACCCAGATACTGAAAAGTTTTAAGAGTTACAAATATTGTCTTTCCATGTAGGAATGTAAACAGTTTACTTTTGGTAAGTCCCTTATGACTTCTCTTTGCTGTTTACTTTTTCATGCTTCTTCTCATTCTTGTGTTTGAAAGTCAATTTTCTTTTCAGCTCTGGTCTTTTCATCAAGAATGATTGAAAGTCCTCTGTTTCATTGAAAGACCATGTTTTCCCCTGAAGTATTATACTCAGTTTTGCTGGGTAGGTGATTCTTGGTTTCAGTCCTAGTTCCTTTGCCTTCTGGAATATCCTATTCCATGCCCTTCGATCCCTTAATGTAGAAGCTGCTAGATCTTGAGTTATCCTGATTTTATTTCCACAATACTGGAATTGTTTCTTCCTAGCTGCTTGCAAGATTTTTTCCTTGAGCTGGGAGTTCTGGAATTTGGCCACAATGTTCCTAGGAGTTTCTCTTTTTGGATCTCTTTCAGGTGGTGATGGATGGATTCTTTCAATACTTATTTTGCCCTCTGGTTGTAGAATCTCAGGGCAGTTTTCCTTGACAATTTCATGGAAGATGATGTCTAGGCTCTTTTTTTGATCATGGCTTTCAGGTAGTCCCATAATTTTTAAATTGTCTCTCCTGGATCTATTTTCTAGGTCAGTTGTTTTTCCCATGAGATATTTCACATTCTCTTCCATTTTTTCATTCTTTTGGTTTTGTTTGGTGATTTCTTGGTTTCTCAGAAAGTCATTAGACTCCATCTGTTCCATTCTAATTTTGAGAGAACTATTAAATTCAGTGAGCTTTTGAACCTCTTTTTCCATTTGGCTAATTCTGCTTTTGAAAGCATTCTTCTCCTCATTGGCTTTTTGAACCTCTTTTGCCAATTGAGTGAGCCTATTTTTCAAGGTGTTATTTTCTTCAGCATTTTTGTGGGTCTCCTTTACCAAGGTATTGACCCATTTTTCATGCTTTTCTTGCATCTCTCTCATTTCTCTTCCCAGTTTTTCTTCCACCTGTCTAACTTGGTTTTCAAAATCCTTTTTGAGCTCTTCCAAGGCCTGAGCCCACTGGACATCCCCCTGGGATGTCTGGGATACAGAGGCCCCGCCCTCCACGTCTTTCCCTGATGGTAAGAATATTTCCTCGTCATCAGAATTGAAAGGCGGGAACATTTGCACCTGCTCAAAGAAGCTCTCTCTAGTCTTATTCTTCTTCCCTTTTCTGGGCATTTTCCCAGTCAGTTACTTGACTTCTGAGATTCCTGTCGACCCCTGCCTAGATCCGCCCAGCTAGTGCTTGGGGTCTGAGATTCAAATGGGCTTTCTGAGGTGGCTGTGGCTGCTATTCAATGTGAGCTTAAGTTCTGGTGCTGGGGTGGGGGCAGGGCTGCCTCCCAGGCTCAGCTCCCTCAGGGGCTTTATGCAGAGACCTTCAGTGATGGAGCGGGTGGGGGCAGGGCCGCCTCCCAGGCTCAGCTCCCTCAGGGGCTTTATGCAGAGACCTTCAGTAATGGAGCAGGTGGGGGCAGGGCCGTCTCCTAGGCTCAGCTCCCTCATGGGGTTTATGCAGAGACCTGAGGTTATTCCTGCCTGCTGCTTGGGGAGTCCCGGGCTGCCACTGCTGCCTCTGCCACTGCCCCTGCTTCTGCCCCTGCCTCTGCCTCCGCTGCTTCCTCCCAAGGGGGCCTGAGTCACAGAGACACCCCACTCCCCTCTCGGCCAGCCCAGACGTCTCTCTCACTGACCTGTAGCATCTGTGGGTGGCGGGACCTTCCTGGCCGCCGGAGATTCTGTCCCTGAAGTCTGCTCTGATCTGTTCCTCTGGAGCCATGGCCAGGGCAGTGCTGGGGTGGGCTCTGCTTTCCGGGGCGCGACGGACCCTGGGGACCGCTCTCCAGGGCTCTCTGGAAGAGAATGGAAATCTCTTCCACTGTGTTTCTGCACACCCTGCAGTGATCCAGAACTTGTGGGGATCTCTTCTTACATGGGCTGTGGGTTCAGAGGTAGCATATGTAATTCTTTCTACTCCGCCATCTTGACTGCACCCCCCCATCTGATATATTCTAATCTGACTTCTCTGATTTCTGTTTGCTGTCTGTTTGCTTATATATATAGAGACCCTATCTGTGGACTTTTTTGTGTCACTAGAATTTGGGGGGAAGGAATGAAGTCTTCCTATGTCGACTTGGGGTATGAGTTCCCTTTTAAGGAAAATGACTGGAAAGCAACTTGAAACAAAGAACAAAATCATTTCCCTAGACAGACAATATTTAGAGAAGCAGATGGATTTTCTAGTCTGCGGAAAACAGAACAGCCAGCCCTGTGGTCCCTCCTCTGGAAGAAATCAAAATCTCTCTTGTAGAGGGGTGGGAGAGAATCTAGAGATTTCTCTTCATGCCTCCCCATAGGTCACATTTAGACACACCCATGTTGAGATATGTATAATCCACATGGGCAGCAGACATTTCCTAATATAGTGATCAAAACATTTTTCATTAAGTTCACAGAACCTGGGACTAGAAAAATATACATGTATATAAGTGCCAAGTGTATACAAACTATACACAAGGGGGAGAGCAGTAGTGACAAGGGGGATAAGAAAAGATGTTTTCTAGGAGGGGGTGCATGTACTGGACTGAGCTTTAAAGGAATCCAGGGATTCTGTCACCTATTCTGAGGTCAGTCTAGAGGATCACTATTATAATTAGAGCCATGAGAAAGTTGGATTTGAGACAAGTGAGAAAAGTTGACTAAATATGTGTGCCCTATTTAATACAGTGACATCAGAGCAATCAGCCTCCTCATTAGCCCAGAGGTTGACCCTTTAAAATAAGGCAGTTGGTAGAGAGATAAGAGTGTCCCATTTCCAAATGCGTCTTCTCCTTTGCTTACCTTGGCTAACGAACGCCCTGCTGTTAAGGGTGAATCTCCTGTTTGGAATTTTCCCCCTCCCTCTTCTCAAATCAGTTTTCCTCTTGCAGGCTCACGGTAAAATCCTGAAATACTCACCAGCTGAGCTGCCAGCTGTTTGAGGTGTGTAGCATCCTTGTCATGTGGGGATTAACGAGCCTAAAATATGGGCAAACTGGAGAGCAAAACGATCGAGTAACAGCTATGCCCAGCCCTATGGCACAACTGCTCAAAACTCTTTTCCTTTTTTAAGAAAGTGAGGGGCCTCGAGGCATTAAATAAGAAATGTTGAATTACTGCTATACTGTATGCCTAAATTTGCCTTTGTAATGATGACTCAATGCATTCTCATATATCATAGTTTCTTAAATCATTACGTTACCCATACCTACTTCCTCTGCCTGTGACCTGAAAAAACAAGTCAATTTATCAGACTATGGGTTTAGGAATGCAAAGAGCTTTGGCAATCAAGCCCAACACTCCTTGGCCCCAATTTATAGTCGAGGAAACTGAGGCCCAGAGAGGTCATGTGACTTGCTTATGATCATGAAAGAACATATTGGGATTTAAACCCAAGTCCTCTGGCTCAGCTTTTCTTTTTTCCACAGGTTGCTGCCAATGAGGATTTATGGCAAAGGAAAGTGATGTAGGCTAGCAGCCTATGCCATGATTTGTACAAAACTTAAACCTGCTCCTCTGACTTCCAACATAAAAACAAATGTATTAGGCAAAATACTTTTTCCACTCCTTGGACACAAATAGATCTCATCAGGGAATAATGGGCTCATAAAGCAGAGCTTTGCAGTGCAAGGCTTTCCCTCCCCTTTCAGCCTTCTTTTTATTTTTAAGTGTCTATTGTTTATTTTTAAATTATTTTTAAGCTTGATTTTGTTACATTTTAAATTCTGAACTGTCTCCCTCCCTCACTCCCACCCTGCACTAGAGAGGTTCACCATTTCACTCACACACACACACACACACACATATACATATGTAAATGTATGTATATACATATGTATGTAAAACCATACTGTGCATACTTCCATTTATCAGTTCTTTCTCTAGAGGTGAATAACATCTTCCTTCATGGTTCTTTGTGGTTGATTTGAACATTTAGAATATTCAGAATAGCTTAGCCATTCACAGTTATTCTTCGAACAATATTGCTGTTCCTGCATACAATGTTGCACCATTATCCTTCCCATGGTATCGAAAGGCTCTGAGACATTCCTCATCAGTCTATGAAGAGCTGAGTTTACAGATCTCCTTTGTTCATCCTTTGTTTTTGAAGAAGATCGTGACATCAGAAAAATGATAACATGACTTGTACTAACAGAAGGAGTGGTGCTAGACATCACCAGGTCGTACCATATTACGAAAGAGAAACTAGCAAAGTAGTGTCAAGAATGCCATGAGAGAAATATGCACATAGGCCAGTCATATAAAAAGGTTAACTAATGGCCAGTGCATAGTCTCTATCGGGTCTGAGAATCATAGATTAAGAGCAGGAAGATACTATGGGCCCATGGCTAGACTCCATAGTCTAACCCTCTCAACTTTACAAAAGAAGAAACTACAGAACAGAGTACAGAAAGTCTTGCCTTGCACAAGGTCACACATCTATTAAGTATTTAATGGGAGATTTGGACCTCAGTCTTCCTGAAGCTAAGTACAGTGTCCCCTCCTATACAAGGATGCCTTCCATTAAACACATCCTCAGCTTGTCAGCACAATTCAAGAAAGGCCACCTCCTCCACATACATGTTGAATGGGCCTCTAGTGGTTAGTTTATAATAATAAAAATACTTAAAAATTTACATGGCACATTAAGGTTTGCAAAGCACTCTACGTATATTATCTCAAGGCTCAAGCCTCACACCAACATTATAAGGAAAGTGATGTTATTATCATCCCCATTTCACTGATGAGGAGATGGAGGTTGAAAGGTATTGTGACTTGTCCAGTGACTGAGGGAGGATTCAAACTCAGATCTTCTTCATGTATAGCTCGGTATCTTCTTCACTATTCCGCATTGCCTTTTGACAAGGTATCCTCTGGACGTCAAGAGAACTCAACAAAGGTCCTCAGTACAAAGGTTGGCTCCCTGGAGTTAATTTGTGGGACAAGCACATGGGCAGGCAAGGATGAACTGTAATCTTCAGAAAAGAGGAAAAACTTGGGATTCAAATCCTGGTGCTATTACCATCTGCATGCCTTTGAGCAAGTCATGTAACCTCTCTCAGACTCCATTTCCTCATCTATGGAAGAGTAAGACGTATGGATGATGGCACACATTCACTGAAAGACTGGAATATTGGAGTCCCTGCCCTCCTTTATCCTCAGTTCTAAGTTAGTGCAAGGTGATCAGGAGTGAACACCCTATACTAAATGCAGTCCTGTTGAGGTCACTTCCTTGGATATCACTCACCTTTCATAGCTATCATTTGGCAAGCGATCCAGGTGCCCTGAGGATATCTGGGCAAAGACTCTAGGCATCTAGGCACACTGGGGACTTCAGACTTGGCCCATCTCTCCCATCAAATCCTGTATTTGGTTTCAGGTTTCAGACCAACAGCTGTACTTAACTGTACAAAGGTCACAGGGATAAGAAGATGACACACCTCTCTTGAAAAGTAGCAGAGCAGGTTTTGTCTACTTTCTTTTTCCTCCTTTTTTCTTCCTTCATTTTTTCTTCCTTTTCTTTCTTCCGCCTCTCTTTCCTCCTCTCAATCACTCTTTATTTCTCTGTCTCTCTCTTTGGGCTTCCCTCATTCCTTCTTTCCTTCCCTGTCTCTCCCTTCCCTTCCCTTCTATTTTCTTTCTTTTCTTCCTTCCTTCCTCCCCTCTGTCTTGCCTCTCTCTATCTCTCTCCCTTCCTGCGTCACTCTATTCCTTCCTTCTTTCCTTTCTAACTTTCCTTCCTTCCTTCCTAGTCTCTTTTATTCATGCAAATATTATTTTATCGTATGTAGAGTGACTTTTCAAACCTTTGCAATCTGCCTTAAAGGGAAGTTTGCTTTAAGAGGGTTCCTGTGGAAATTTCAATCATATTCCTATTCATAGGCAGGGAGTGAGTAGGAACTAAAAATATTACCATTTGATTTTGTTCTCTGAAGCTATTGGAAGAGAAGGCATGAAGTCCTCTGAGGGAGCCCTTCCTGTCTTGTTCACCTGTACAAACATTGATTTCTTCCTCTGAATCGGATGGCATCATTCACTGGGTTCTAAGCAGGTCTGTAAATTCCCAAACAATGGGCTATGAAGGTTTCCAAGCCACTTTTCTCCACATATAAAATGAAGTTCCCTGAATTCAAGTTACACTCTTAACAGGAAAGACAGTTTGGCTACTGAGAAATCTCAGATCCGGCTGGGCATACTGGGTATTAAAAGCCAAATTAGCTGACAAGTATCATCTCCCCTCCATGTGTAGCCTGACATCAAGCAGTTCTCTAAGTTATTAGTGCTATGTTGTGGCAAGAAAGAGCAACATGCCGCTTTCATGCCCAGTTTCATTATTCATTGGCTCATTCTACGCCCTTGCAGGGCTGTAATGTACGCTAAGCGTGGACAAGTCATATGAGAAGAGGGTTGAAAAATATTTGACTTCAAAGGGAATTCAGACGGAGCTGTAGATTTACAAGTGTTGGACTTTATCTGAGTCACTAGTTTGTCTGAGTATTTGAATTTGTTTTTTTTCTTTTAAGATGAAAGATTCTTTTAAAGAAAGGGGAATAAAAATTCCCCAGAAATCTGTCTGTATTTGGCTAGATCTGTCTATTGGTATAGGATTTAAATTGAGATGTGAAGAGATGGTCTTTCGTGGCCTCATTAAAATGGAGGTACCCCAGGACTAGAAGAAACAGACATTAAGAAGCTCCTTGAAAAGTTGACTCCAGTGCCTGGTAACTCAAGAGTAAAGCTGTTGACTTGTGTGGAATTTCTGGACATTGAAGACCAGCTTGCTCTTTCATGCCTGCCCCCTTTCTTGATACCAGGACACAGATGTGATTGACAGATGGAGGCAACATTCCGAAACCAAGATAACCATTTAGTTTGACCATATCAACTAACAAAGTTAAACCTTTTCATAAAAAGCAATTAACAGAGAGCTTTAATGATCTTATCTCTTCTGTGGTATGGAAACAATAAGGCTCATTTAGGGACTAGGCCTCTGATGCTGTTTTATTTTCCATTGAAGGAAAACAAAACACAACTGTTTAGGAAAGTTTAGAGGACAAAAGAAAATTATTGAAGAGTCACAAGTGCTATGAGAATGTCTCACTAAGAGTGGTTTTCTGAGCAATGAGGAATGGATGGCATTTTCAGGTGCCACCAGATGCCATTCAGATGGCATTTTATAAGGCAGTGCTTGATACCCATCCAGATGCAGTTGCCAAATCCTTTCTTCCATCTTGTTTATTTAGGGTCTGATGGAAAACTCAATCCACAGTGTGGTAAAAAGAGGAGTGGTTCTGAAATCGAAAGACCTGAGTTCAAATCAAGCACCTGATGCTTGCCACCTACATAGCTTTAATTAAGTAAGTCTTATCCTCTTTTATATTTACCCCTTACTCCCCAACATGTACTCCAATCCACTGGTCTCCTGGCTATTCCACAAACATGTTCCATCTCTCAACTTTGGCCATTTTCTCTGACTGCCCCCATGCTTGGAATGTTCTCCTTCTTTTGTTCTGACCCCTGACCTCTCTGCCTTCTTTTAAGTCCCAACTAAAACCCTACATTCTACAGGAAGGCTGCCCTGGCCCCGCTTAATTCCAGTGCTTTTTCCTCTGTGAATTATTTTGTATTTATCCCGTATGTCACTTACTTTGTGTATATGTGTTTGCATGTTGTCTTCCCCATTAGATTATAAAGTCCTAGAGGGCAGGGATTGCCTTTTGTCTCTTTTTGTATTCTCAGTGCTTAGTACAGTGCCTGGAAAACAGTAGATGCTTAATAAACATTTACTCATTGTTGATTATTAATTGATATATTTATATATGTATACCTACCTCCCCCATTAGAATGTATGCTTTTTGCAAATAAAGACTGTTTTATTCTTTTTACTCACATCCCTTGCAAAGAGGAGGCACATAAAGGCTAGTTCACTGATGAGTTAACCTCCCTGGACCTCAGTTTCCTCATCTATATAATGAGATGATTGAACTACCTGATCTTTGCTGTCCTTTCTAGCTCTTATTTTATGATGTGACATCACCGTGCTTTTGCCTCACCTACAGTACGTCTGGGATGTACTCCCTCCCCACCTCTGCTTTTTAAAAACCCTAACTTTTCTTTGCAATTTTTTTTCAGTTAACATAAATTTATTTTCTCTCCCTCCCACTTTCCCCTACATTAAACTTTTTTATAAACTTATAAAAACATGAACAGTTCTGCATGGGCCACATGCAAAAATGTGTGTCTCATTCTGCACCTTGAGTCCATTACTTTTCTATGAAGAGATGCTTAGTTTCCTTCAATATTCAGGTCAAGTGTCCACCTTGAATGAGAAGTCTTTTCTGATCCCTCTAGCTGTAGCGTTCCTCCTTCCTCAAATTATACTTATCTGTGCAAGTTCTCTGAAGACATAGAAGGCTTTTTTTTCTTTAATTATTGTATCCCTAGGCCTTGGACACATACATTTGTTAACTTAAACTGTGTTTAAATGAAGTTTGCCTCTGGAATTTATAACCACAGGCCCTGGTGCCACAATAACAGACCTCCTGGCTGTTCCTCTTGTGCCTTCTAATTCTGAAACTACAGTCAGCTGACAAACAAAAAAGCTCATCATTATCTTAGACCTTCTTCCTAGTTCTCTACAGAGGCACTTATAATTCACAACTTGGACTTATACCCAAAGACTGTGTGTTCTGATCTTTGTGTCTTACATATTCAATAAACATGAATCCAACTAAAGGTTGCACCAAAGACCCAAAGTACAAGATTTCCATAACAATGGTGCCTTTTATTCATAAAGCATTTCTCTTCTAATGAAATAAAAGTTCATAGAGTTAAAATAGTTGGAAAATGGCACAATTATCTGTGTCTTCCTCCACTAAGGGCCTCTTCTGATGTCTCTTCATGGCATAGACATAAACCTGAGTTGTACAATTATAGATTTGGAAAAGAGGCTTCTCAACCAACTCTCTCAAAGACTTTTAAGGTTAAGTGACTTACCCACAGTCTCATAGGTGATAAGTGGCAAAGCTGGGATTTAAACCTAGATCCAAGACCAGGGATCTCTTCCATAAACCATTATAATCCATTTGAAGGACCTTTACAATATCACTACACATGAAGGTTTGACCAGGTCTTCCTAAAACATACTGGGATAATTTGGACCATCAGCAGAGGAAAAGGAGTGTTTTTTACTGGGCTTCAGTAGATTGAGATTTGTCTTAGGTTACAAGGAGTCCTGAAGATCTTGAGAAAATTGGATTGGCTCTCCCAATATTTGGGTTGTTCTATGACAACCTTGGAGTTTGATGTAGTCTGACTCATTCAGATTTTATCATATACTGCTCTGCTCAAAATCATCAGCGGCATTCAAGGTTTCTTCAGGAGGATATCACCCACTGTTTCAATCTCATCTCCCAAGTACTCCTATGTTGCTGCAAAACTGAGCTACTCTGTCTTCCTGACTATACCCTAGGCCTTCCTACCTCTATACCTTTGCTCAGGACATTCATTTTGCCTGGACTGACCTCTCTCCTCTTCATCTATTGAATTCTTTAAAGAGCCCAGATCAAGTTTCAATTGATCTTTTCAATCAGTAACCATTTTCTTTCTCTGATCTCATGTATCATTTTGTTTCACATCTCTCTAATACATTTGTCATGTAATACAGTAATGTTATTATAATTGTCTATATTTGCGTCTTACCTATCACTAGACTATAAGTTCCATAATGATAGGGATCATAACATCAAACTTTGTATCTTCCTCAATGTCTAACATAGTATTCTATGTCCAGCTGGTGCTTCATTAATGTTATTAAATTAAGGAATGGATAGATGGATAAACAAACAGATAGATCAATTAATAAATTAAGGGAAAAAGGAAGGAAGAAGGAAGGAAGGAAGAAGGAAGGAAGGAAGGAAGGAAGGAAGGAAGGAAGGAAGGAAGGAAGGAAGGAAGGAAGGGAGGGAGGAAGGAAAACACAGGCATTATATGTATTTTAAAGCTAACCAAGTCGCTCCCAGAGCCTCTGGGACTAGGAATAACTTGATGCCTTTCTTTTTCCCTAGGCCATCATTATTACTCTTCTGCCTTGTTTTATTTTTTCCTGCCTCATTTTAATATGTATGGATTCAAATTTGCACTATATTAGATTCTACCCACAGGATCATAAGACTAGATAACGTTAGGATTTTAGAGACCATTTGGTTCAACTTTTTCATTTAAAGAGGGGAAAGTGAGTCTTTTATGGGGTTAAGTGACTTGTCTAAGGTCAGTCAGTAGAATGCTTATTTGAACCCAGGGCCTCTGGCTCTGAACCTGATGCATATCTCTCTACTGCATTCTACTGCCTTTTACTTTATTTTGCCTGCATTCTTGGGTTGTTTTCTAAAGCCACTTTCTTTTCCACTACTAGATTCTGAGTCCCTTGGGATGTTTTGTTAGAGTTTTTCTGTTTTGTTTTGAGGCTGTCTGTTGTGCTGGATTTTCTTTTTGGCTATATCTCCACAGCATCTAATACAGTAGATGCTTCGCAGTAGATAAATACTATTAAAATAGTTGATTTGAATAGGAATCTCAAAATATCATTGGATCATTCTGAATCCAAATCCATATAGTTCATTCAAAAAACACAGTGGAAAGCCTATACCAAGTCAGGGATAGTGTGCATTCAACACATTCTCTTCTCAGTGACACTCTGATGAGTTCTGTTGCATCCTACGATCTGAGGTGTGCTGGAGACAGCTCGGAGGGCTCTGGAAAGAACTGTTAAATTTTCATAGGGAACATTTACATCTTAGAAATCTAAACGCTATAAATTAGGGCTTATTTTAGTGTTCTGTTGATGGCTTAGATTTAAGAAAATGATGAAGAAAATATTGATAATGCAGATTAAATATGTGTCCTGAGACATGTTGTTAAACATAAAACGTAAACATAAACATCCCTGCCTAAGACCCTAGGACAATGCTTATCTTCATACTTATTTTTATTTGTTTGTCTTGAGATGAGATTTGGGATTTCAGTGGTATAAACTAAGATTCTCTATGAGAAAAGGAAGGGAGGGGGAATTTAGATTCTTGAAGAAGATTCATCCTCAGAGATACTCTGAGCTTTATCCCCTGAGTTTATGTATTATGGAGTCCGGGTGCTGAAAGACCATGCTGTCTCTGCTAAGTCAACAGGTCAGCATGTTTAGGAGTTCATTGTACAGTATCCTACCGATTTAGATCTGCACCCACTTGACAATTTAGACTGAGAGAGTGGGGGCGTAGTTGGGTTGCCCACAATCACACAGCCATCATGTGTCAGAGACAAGTCTTGAATTCAGGTCTTCCTCTTATCCATCACCATTTTACTACTCTTTATGATAATATTAGACTATAAGTGGATAGAAAGTTAAAGAAATGTAGATTTTAGCTTCTTAAAATTTGAGTTAAACAAAGGTGAAAAGGGCTTCCTTAGGAGGTAGTGACTTCTCATTAGAAGTCTTCAAGCACCTTCCTGGTATAAAGATATCCAACATTTGGCTAACACTATGCAGCCATTCTCTGGTTTAAGCCCAGTCACAAGTCTGTGAGTAGCTACTACAAGTATTATCTTATCCCCATTATACAGATGAAGAACTTCAGCCTGCTTTCTCATGCTTGCAAAGCAAGCATCTTCGGAGGCAGAATCTGAACCTGGACCTTCCTGAATCTACAACCAGCATTCCTGCCACTGTACTATATTACACTGCCTCCTCTGCTACTATATATAGAAGAGGGGTCCTCATTCAGGTGGAATTTGAACTAGTTTCCCTCCAGCTCTGAAAATCCGTAATTCTGAGAGTCTGTGATTATGCAATTCTGCTACAGAGGAAGACTTGGAAATCGAATTGACTGAATGACTTAAGTATTCTCTGATGCTGCATCTTAGAGGGGATTTACAATCAGACGCACTCTGAGCTGCAACACCTCAGTGTGTTGTGGAATCTCTTGTGCTCCAAGATCTTGCAGTTTCTGCTAACAGGTCAACATGTTCAGGGGCTCATTGTACAGTAGCAGGAAGGAGCAACAGGAAAAGCCAGAAGGATATCGACACAAGAACATTGATTAGCTACACAGTTTTCAATATGTACCTAGTTTCTTGTTCTTCTCCACAATGTTAATTTACTGGGTTACAGCTTGGTCTATCATTGGAAGATTTGACAGTCTTTTACAAAAGCTAGGTAATTGTTCCAGTTCCCTGTGTGAATAATGTCTTACATTTACATAGTGATTGTCAACAGCCCTTGTAGAAAGAGAAGGCAGGTTTATTATCTACCTTTTTTATACAAAGATACAGGCTCGGTGAGATAGTCAGACTCAAAGCCAGAGAATGAAGAAATGGTAGAGTCTGGACATGCATCTCCATAGAATATTAGACCCCCAAGAGTAGGGACACTGTCATTGCATTCCTAGTGGCTAGCACAAGGTGGTTTTTTAATAAATGCTTATTGGATTGATTGAGCTTAACTCAAGTTAATTAGATTTTCATTATACCACAGCTAGGTGGCTCAGCCTCCTAGAGTGCCAGCCTTGGAGTCAAGAAGGCCTGAGTTCAAATCTGATCTCAGAGGCTAGTTTTGTGACCCTAGGCAAATCATTTAACCATGTTTGCCTCAGTTTCTCTTCTGTAAAATGATCTGGGGAAGGTAATGGCAAACCATTCCAATATCTTTGCCAAGAAAACCCCAAATGCGGTCACAAAGAGTTGAACACAACTAACATGACTCAACAATAACAGTGTACCACTGGAGGATCATGGGATTAAGCAGGAGAAGGGTCTTGAGAGATCATCCAGTCTACCCCATCTCCTGTCATTTTACAGAGAAGAAAACCAAAGTCATGAGAAGGGAAATGACTTGCCCAAGGTAACAGCTAGTAAATCATGGCCATGATTCAAGCCTACATCTTCTAGCTCTTAAACCAGTGTTCTTTTTACCATGCCACGCTGCATCATTGTTTGTTCATCCCTCATTTTTGAAAAGAACCAGTGACATCAAGGGGTGATGTCCTGACTTGCACATGAGTTGTATTTAAGTGAGGCAGAGGGGCACAAAGTCATGAGCTTTGCTCTCTCTTCCAGACTCATGGAACTAAGTAAAATCCTGGAGCCCCACCCTTTTTCCTGTTTGTGTTTCCCCTCTTATCTTTTAAACAAATAGAGCATGAAGTAGAGAAATATATCCAATGAGATTTGGGTTGAACGTCTTTCTCCATAAGGGAGTCCAAGGCAGATCCAAGATCAGTATTTGAATATGGCATGATTCCATGGGGCGGGGGGGCAGGGGGGCGGGGGGGAACTGAAGAAACTGCTTCGTGAAACAGCATCTCTCAGCACAAGCACATGTAGGTAGAGGCTATCCTTTGGCTTGTGACAGCAGTCACTATTTGCAGAGCCTGGCACTGCTTCCAACTCTGCCTCTGCTGTAAAGTTGGCCCAGTGTTTCTAATCAAAAGAAATAGCCCTTCTCTGATTACAGCTTTCAAGGTGGATCCCTCTACTGCTGTCATTTCCCAGTTGTCCTCACAGTGGGGTCTCATCATCTAAAGTTGTGGTTCAATGTGTGTGAAGAGTTTTCTCTGCTGGGTTCCACCTCATAGTTACCCCACTTCAACTCAGGATATGCCACTTGCTTGAGAATCCTACTGTCAGCAGCCCAGATTTGTTGGAGCTGACAACAAGGAAATGCCTTGGGGTTCCAGAACACCGGCTCCCATTAAGAGGTAAACAAACCCAAATGTGCTTAGCTAAAGCTACATCTCCCATGCAATTAAAGTAAACTGAACTGCCTGCCACCATGGAGAGGTAAAGAGGGGTGAGGGCATGCGGTAGAGACAGCAGCAGCCCCTACTATTAGCAGTTAACCTAAGACATTAGTCTACCAGCACCAAAAATTCCTCATGCTGGTGATCTGATGAGCAACCTGAGGATGGTTATCAAAGAATAGGCACCCCAGAAATTTCTTAGCCAGGGCATTTATATGGGATCTTGTGCTTCTGGGAATTTCCTACTTACTTACCTGGTCTGGAAATTACTGTAATGATCTGCGGTGTGAGTTTATACTTACATACATACATGCATACATACATACATATATATGTATATATATATATATATGCATTCATCTGGATGATCCTAGTAAGGATTCCATTTATTTTGCATGCTAATATCTAATTATGTAGGTTTCATAGTTGCATAACATGTGACAAGTACCCCCCATATCTCCCTCTTGGTCTTTATCTTATCTAGAAGTATGACTCATTCTACCTCTAACTCAATTCCCACACACTCGCTGTACACTTTCCTCTCCTTCCTCTCATGTTCCTTCATTTAGCTACCTTCATTCAGATCATACTTTAAAGTATAGTTTAATTAGATTAGCATAAGCGCTAATTAATTACATATAACATAGATGGCACATTCCATTTTGCTCTGGATTCAGCTTCTCCCAAGACAGCAATGCCTTTTAGGCTAGAATCCCTTTTTCCTCTTCTCCTCCATTTACCAGCTACATAATGAGATCATGGAGTGGGGTGAGGGGAGAAGAAGAGAACCCAGAAGGAGGGAGTAAAAATGGGAGCTGGATACAAGGCAGAAAACTCCATTCTACCAATAGTGAAAAGGATTGTGGAAACTTCCATTGTCTCTGCTATATGGGCAAATTGAACAGAGGAAAACCAGTTCTAGGGTCCCAGGATATCTTTTCTGATGGATCTGGAGTACTTCTGTATGATTTGTCACTGAAACTCCCAGCACTGAAGTGGTGCATTACTCAAATGCCCCAAAGGTACCCCCAGGTGCCACTCGATTATGACAAATCTATCACTGACAGTGAGGTCATAGATGCCAACCACTCTTTCTCTCCCTGTTCCTGTCATTTTCCACTTTCCAATGTCCTGGCCAGTTTTGCATCTACCAATACTTCTCTCCTTTTGTCCTCATTGCCAACCCTCTCCCCGTTGCTGTGTATTTTGGGAGGCCAAAGGACCAGACAAAGCCATATTAGGAGTTTTGGCAAGGGGCTGATGCCCTTAGAATTCTATGCAAGAAAATGGTGATTCATCAGAATTGGAGTCCTCAATTCACCAGATTTTCATGTTCTGTTCCACTTTTAGGAAAAAGTAAATGCTGACAGGAAGCTTGGGGCAGGGAGAAAGAATCCAGCCTCACTGCTCTTGGGTATGGATCCAAGTGAGAGTTTCCTCCATTCCTTTTCTTACTTTGGGATCAGCTGATATGGTGAGGGGAATTGCCTCAGCCTTCCTCTGAGGTATCCAGTGGTGACAGATTGGTATAAGAACTCAGAAAATATTCATTATTGAATGGTGCAGAATGACAGCAAACAATCCTGCAAGATTGCTAGTGGTGTTCTTTTTGGGGAGAGTAGGGGAAGTATGAGGTAATGGTGATCTCATCAGGTAAAAGTATTCAGCGAGAGAAGGGGAAAGACGGGTGATGCTGTTGTTCAGGCTGGTTTAATCTAAATGTGTTTTCGGGTATCCATCTGGGATTTTATCAATGTGGGGAACTCCCAATTCTCCCCACCAATGATGTGTTTTCGGGTATCCATCTGGGATTTTAGCAATGTGGGGAACTCCCAATTCTCCCCACCAATACAGATCAGCAACTTCACCTGTAATTTATAGTTGTAGAAAACTGCATGGGGGCAATTAGAAGTGAAACAGCTGACACAGGGTCACACAGCTGGTATGTATTTGGGACAACAATTGGACTTGAACTCAGATCCTTCTGACTCCAGGTTGAGGCTTTATCCATCATGTTCACCCTAACTTTGCATCCTAATATGACTAGTCTATTAATTATGAATACGGATCTTGGGACCCTTCTGCTTTAGTCTTCCCATTGCTTCCATAGTACCTTGTTGTGGCTTAGCAGGCACCTAATATATATTCACTGAATTGAATTCGGATCTAGGAAGCTCATCTTTTTGGAGAGGCTCAAATCCCCAAAGCCCCTCATTTTGAATCCAGACTAGCTTGATCAGTAACTATCGCTGTGCTTTCTCTGGCTGTCCCCCAGGCCTGGAATGCTCTCCCCAGTCATCTTCACCTCCCAGTTCCCCTGACTTCCTTCAGCTCTCATCCAAAATCCCACTTTCTGCAGAGATCCCCCTTAACGCTAGTGCCTTCCCTCTGTTGATTAGTTCCAATTTATCCCGTATGGAGCTTGTTCATACATAATTATTTGCCTGTTATCTCCCCTATTATCCTGTGAGCTTTCTGAGAGCAGAGAATGCATTCTGCCTTTCTTCACATCCCCAGCACTTAACATAGCCAGCCCATGGTACACAGTAGGCAAATACAAATGACAACTTCTGCATGTGATGTCAAATACTTCAGTTGAGTTGATGAATCTATTATCCTTCCCCCCAAAAGGGAAAAAAGTTTAAATTAGAAGAGAAAGTGCTAGGTTTTCCTCCTACTTGCATACCAGCTGAAGATGTATTTTTTAAATTTCACCACCTCCCTCCCACACCCCACACCTACCCTCCTTCTAGGGCCGGGGAGAAAAAAACCTCCCAGTCTGAGCTCTGAAATTTATCCTCAGTCCTGATGGATTTAAGGCCTTGTCACTATCTCTGAAGAATGTGCCTCTAACTGGAATTCTTGATGACTTTTATTTTCCCTTGGCACAGTCTTCTATGAGCCTGCCAGCAAAGGGTGCATGATTCAATAGAGAAGGAAGGCAGTGGAAGGGGAGATGACTGTCTTGTTTTTCTTTCTACTCTGCCCCTGTTACTTAGACTTGGGCATCTGAGCTCTCAAGAGGAGTTGACATCGATGGGATATTCCATCTTAGCTTTTTTGGAAATTTAGTGGTTCTTGGGCAGCAGTCATCAGCAAAGATACAGATAAAAAGATCCCTTCCAAACTCTACTTGAGAAAACCTAAGAAGAGTAGCCAGACTATGCAAAGGAGGAATGAGTCGTAATCTAGATTATTATTTGCTAACATTCTCTCTTTTCCTAGAGACTATACTATTTCTTCATTGTCCCCTAAAAGGAAAAGGTTTTTTTTGGAAGGGGAATTGTCAGGGTAATGTTCTGTTTGGGTGAGTCACCTTGAGAGGCAGCCCAGCGAGGTGGAAGTACATGGAGTTCTACAAGCCTGTTTTCTATTCCCTGTATATGACAATTTGCTCTTCTCTCCATGCCTTTAAACAGGTTGTCCTCCATGCTTGGAATGCTCTACCTTGTTACCTCACAGAACCCCTTCTGTTATGGTTCATTCATTTCAGAATCTTCATGGTCCCATCTGGGGTTTTCTTGGCAAAGATACTGGAGTGGTTTGCCATTTCCATCTGTAGCACATTTTGAAGATGAGGAAACTGAGACAAACTGAGTTAAGTGACTTGCCCAGGGTCACACAGCTAGGAAGTATCTGACGCCAGACTGGAACTCAGGAACATGAGTCTTCTTGACTCCAGTCCTGGCCCTCTATCCACCTCCCAAGACTCCCTAGCTTCTGTAAAGTCATAGCTTGAATGATACCTCCTACAAAAGATCTTTCCTGATTCTCTCAGCTGTTTGTGCTCTCCCCTGCCCCTACATTACTTTGTATTTATTCTGTATATTTTGTATTTCCAGAAACAGCATGGCACAGTGGATAGACTGGTCTTGTAGTTGGGACAACTTGGGGTGAAAGCCTTCCTCTGATATATGCTGACTGTGTGACCCTAGCCATATCACTCACCCTTCTGCTGATGCCCATCCTTCACCCTCCAAGAGGACTAAACTTACTTACCCTTCTCCTGCCTCAGGAAACACTCTGAGACTTTGGGTTGTGTAAGAGTTGCCTATGTGCATTGGCAGAGGAGCACTGTTCATGGGGAGTTCCCTAGAACAGTAAACAGATTTGTACCAAAAGAATTTTATTTAATATATACTTTTCAGTCGGCATGTTGTTTTCCCTCAGAAGAACCTAAGCACCTTGAGGACTAGGATGATTCCATTTTCTCAATGCATGCCTAGTGCTTAGCACAGTGACCGCCTAGCACACAGAATCATAGACTTAGAGCTAAGAGGGACCTTAGGGTCATCAAATCCAACCTCTTCATTTTGTAGTTGAGGAAGCGGAGGCCCATCTCTGTGAACTACTTTGACCAAAAGTAAGTGGCAGAGTCAGGATTTGAACCCATATTCTGAGTCAAAATCCTAAACTCCTCTCACAGTGCCAAGTTGCCTCCCTAGTAGTCATGCAATAAATACTTTTTTTTTGGTTGAATTGAGTTGAAGGCAGGAGAAGTGAATTTAATTCCCACCTCCAACACCTCCTACCTGCATGACCATATGTAAGTCATTTGCCCTCTCTGAGCTTCAAGATCCTCATCCATCAAATGGGAAGAAAAGGAGAATGCTTTGTTAACTTTGAGGTGCTATTTTAAGTGTGAGATACTCTTGTAAATGTTGTGATTATAAAGGAGACTATTTGGTTGTGGGGAAGGAAAAAAGGGGGGAAAAGGGCAGGTCTTATATTGCTATAAAAAAAGAAAACAGCACGACAAAAAACTCAAGTGGCAACCAGAGTGTTTGTTAGTAAAGGAAGCTCTGGTCTCCAGGCTGCTGGTGCCTGTATTAGAAGTTAACAGCTCTTGGTTTTTCTTAGGTAGGCTATGGGCTGTTTATTTTTAGGAGTGTTGGGTTAGGGTGGAATGAATTGTTAAAAATGGTTCTAGGATATTTAGAAGGGAGAGTTAATAAATAAAAAATAAATATAGCATTGAATCTTCCCTGGAGTCTTTTTTTTCCCAAGGATTCCAGAACCTCAACATTCTATCCTGACTCTCTAAATACAGAGGAAGAGAAATGAGGAGAGAAAGAGGTGAAAAGAGAACTAGGGAGAGAGAAATCAGAGTCACCTAGAACTTGGCTAAGCCTCTTTGGATTATTTAGCCAGCAGGATTTCTCCTTGTCTCTCCCTTTGGCAATCTGATGGTCTGATCTTGGGGTTAATGTGAAAACACGTTATTATGAGGACTCCAATACAGCTGTAAAAGACAAGGAAATGAGAAAATACTCTGCAGGTCAGGGTTTGTTTGCCTTCATAATGGTGGCTATGTAAAATCTGGCCAAGGGGTAATGAAAGAGGGGAACTGTAATGGGTTAATAAAGCTGAAGTGAGTTTTTTGGCTTAAGTGATAGGATGTGATGATAATAGGAATGGAGCTCTATATGAATATCTGGGGAGAGAGGGAGGGAAGGGAAGTTGCTAGGCAACTACCCTGGGGCAGAGAGGAAAAATCTAGTGGGAGGAGGCTGTTTTCAAAGCCGGTATTTCTTTTTTTTCCTTTTTTTCTTTTTTTGCTGTGGGAGACCATCATTCCCCACAAACCCCCCTAAACCAGAATAAACAGAGTTCAAGGGTCTGGTCATACTTATCTGCAGCTGATCTTGCATCTTAAGATGCTTTTTGCTGTGATTAACCCTGCAGGACAAGTCATGAGCTCATGACCTCAGTAGGGATCTGGCAAGTCTAATCAAAAATAACAAGAGGTACTCTCTCCCATGATGCAGATAGCAACCCATCCATGCTCGTCTGTCCTCCGTGACTTTTGTCCATGCTCTCCTATCAGCTGCCCAACGTGCTGGAGTCTTCCCCAGTTTTCTCAGGATCTCAAAGATTCCAAAGGAAAACATGAGCTGTTGACCCTCACCCTTGTTAAATAACTGGCCCAGCTTTGCCTGGCCATAAGTTTGGTGGCTACTTAGTTGTTTGAATCTGTATCTGTCCTTTAACCCAGGTGGGGAACTCCTGGCCTCCAATCTTTCTACCTAAAGCAGATTCTCAGCTCATTCCATATCTGAGAGAGGAGTATTTCCTGGGACTCTTAGAAGATAAAGAACCTGAGCTCTGCCATTGCTAGTAAAATGATCTGATTTACCATTCTTCCTACTGGTTACCTATTTCGTCAATTTCTCATCAAAATATGGAACCAAAATGAAAATCTTAAAATGATTAAAGAACAATGAAGGAAGGAAGGAAGGAAGGAAGGAAGGAAGGAAGGAAGGAAGGAAGGAAGGAAGGAAGGAAGGAAGGAAGGAAGGAAGGAAGGAAGGAAGGAAGGAAGGAAGGAAGGAAGGAAGGAAGGAAGGGAGGGAGGGAGGGAGGGGAGAAGGGAGGAAGGGAGGAAGGAAAAGGAAGAATTTAACCCTAGGTCTTCCTAACTCCAAGGTCAGCTTCCTTCCATTAGGCCATGTTGCTTTTGCTAAGCACATTTAAAAAACAAACAAACCAGAATTAACAGATTTCATTGGATTTCATTTACCAATGCACCTTAAGAACTGCTTTGAAACTTTTATGAGTCTTAGAAAGTTAGGGGCAGCTAGGTGGTACAGTGGCTAGAGCATCAGTCCTGAAGTCAGGAAGACCCAAGTTCAAATCTAGCCTCAGACACCTACTAGCTGTTTGATCCTGGATAAGTCACTTAACCCCAATTGCAGAGAGAGAGAGAGAGAAGTTTGGGGGCACTGCAAAATTAAGTGACTTACTTACCATGTGCTGGAGTCACACAGTCTCCAGGTCAGAGACTTCCTAATTCCAAGGCAGATTGACTACTTCCCACTCCATTCTGCCTTTGCCTGTATATGTGATCTCTTTAATTGTACCACCCCATTTTCACTCACAAACCTATACATAACCAAGCTAGAACAGGTTTGAGATGACCAAAACTTCTCAAATTTTCATTGGTTATCCCCACAATGCTGTAAGCAGTCTTATGTCATTGTCTCCAATGGAATCAAAGCCTTTCAGATTGAAGTCTCCAATAAGAGACGTTAGAGCCAGTTCAAAACAGGCTGACTTTATCAATATTTCCTCGGCCTCTCCTTTCCTGTCATCCAAAATGAAGACAAACAGAAGCCCATCATCATGTATTTCTTCTGTGATCACTTTTTGGCTCTGCTCTAGTTCACCAATCCACACCTGGCCCGCTTCCTATGTTTTCCATCTTACCTCCAACTGATCGGTATAAAATATGTGTCTGTCTTTCTAGAGAAGATTCACCTGATTAGTGTAAACGGTATTGGTCTATGTGTTTGCTAATGAGCCATCAGAAACCTCATGTTTGGTGTTTCAGACCTTTCTGGATGAAGGAGGCTGATTCAGTTTGGGGAGTGGATTATTTTTAGATCAAGGGCCAGGCACATGATGTTGTTCATAGTACCAGGCCTGGCCCCATTGCAAGGGTGTGTGTAAGTCTCATCCCGGATGGATTTGGGGCCAGATACTATCTGTGGAAAGAGATGGCTACAGGATGTCAGCTGCAAAATGAAGGCAAGTATTTATGGCACCACTGCTGGCCGCAGAGAAAAGTGAATTCTATAAAAGAATTAGAGGAAGAGGCCTGAGGAAGGGAGTGAAGGATTCCATCCAAGGCATAGGATGCAGCCCCACCATGGGTGCCACCCACACAGTCATCAGGGGCTAGGCTCTCAAAAGTCCAAATTCTCTAGGGCTGCACAAACTCTAAACACTCACTTCTACCTGCAGGATTTGCCAATAAAAATTCATCCAGCTATAGAAGGATCCAAAAAGAACATTTGTCGATTTCTCTGGAATTTAGACTTTCGTGGATTGTGTTCCAGACCTGAGAGAATCAGAACAAAGATGTAGAATCATTGAATTCTAGAATGTCACAGCTGGAAGAGACCTTATCGGTGACCTAGTCCAACCTTCTAGTTTTACAAATAAGGAAGTCAAGGCCTTAAAAATCAAATGACTGGCCCTCCTGAAACCTCCCCTCTCCTAGACACCATCTGTTCCAAGCCACACATTTTATAAATGTGGGAACTGAACCCTGAGAAGGAAGTTACGTTAAGGTGTCATTGGTAGTAAGTAGCAGAACCAAGGTTTCTGGGTCCATGGACTCCGAATCTGGTATTCTTTCCACTACACTACACTGCCTTTTCAATGTTTATGTGTATATGTGTATATATTATGCGCATGAATATTTGTATGTACACATATATTCACACACATATACATATACACACATATACTTAGGGAAGCATGGTAGAGTAATGGATAGAGTCAGAAAGACCTAGGTTTAGAGGCATCTGTGTGGTGTAGTGAATAATAGAAAACCAGCCCTGGAGCCAGCAGGACCTGAGTTCAGATGTGACCTCAGACACTTGAGTGACCTTAGACAAGTCACTTAACTCCAATTTCCATGCCTTTTACCCTCCAAAAACAAAAACAAAAATAAGCAAGAAAAAAAAAGTAAGGAAAGGAAAAAAAGACCTAAGTTTAATGCCATCTCTTACACTTAGTATCTGTGTGACTCAAGACAAATTAATCGACCTCTCAATGCCTCAGGAAATACTCTGGGATTTGTATCTATTAAAGTCATACACATATTTTTATCTGTATTGGTTGAGGGAGATCCGAAACCAAAGGATTCCTCACATTTGAGGAAATCACAGATCCTTAGTTAAGCTGTCCATTTTTATAAGTACTTGTATTTAAAAAATAAAAAACTCAAAGAACTTAAGTACTTAAAACTTAAGTACTTTAGGTACTTAAAACTTTAGTTTTTCAAATAAATGAGGCAGTGAAACCTATTGCCATCCTTCTTTTCTTATGGCCTTACTTAGCTACCACACATAAACTTTTGGCTGTCTTTACTTTTTGCCATCTGTTAAACTGACTGGGGGCCCAATCGCAAGTTGGTTTGACTTTCGCCCTCAGGCACACATCCAAGGCAACCATAGCCTGAGATGGACATTCTGAATGATACTGGAGATGCCATCTGTCCTACAGGAAGACCATCTTCTGTGTCGGTCTGAAAACATTGGCTCCCTACTTGAATCACAGCTGGTGACAGATATTTGCCAAAAGGAGAGATAGATACCTGAGCAGCAAGGGAGAAAGAGGACACAAAATTTGCTAACATCTCTCTCTGACTGCAAGAAAGAAAGCCCACATTGTTTCAGGGAGTAATTTCCTACAGATGATCTTGGAACATGCTAAGGGTATAAGTGAAACTATCACCACTCCAAAATAAAATTAAAATTCGAGAATCATCTACAGATTTATACATAGTTATAGCCACGAGGGACTCTCTCCATAAAGTAAAGGGGTTTGAACGTCTGCTCTTCCAATTCAACATAGAGTTTGGTATACAGTAGGCATTTAATAAATGCTGACTGATTGATTGATTCGTCATGTTCTATGATCCTAGGACCTTAGAATAGCTTCTTAGAGGTCATCTCTTCCAATCCATTCTTCTTAGACATGAGTACAATAGAATGGTCAAGATTCCTCAAAAGTATGGAAAAGTCCAAAGTTTCCAAGTTTCTAAGACCTGGGGAATAAACTTATAGTTTATTTGGGTCTGTACAGAAGACTAAATCAATAGTAATGGGATGGAGAGAACTAGAGAGAGAAAAATAGAGGCTTAATATGAAGGAAAACATCCTAATGATTAGAGCAGCCCCAAGTGAAATGGGTTTGAGAGGGTTGGACTGGACAGTCAACCTCTGAGTTTCCTTCTAACTCTAAACCCAAGATCTTGTGCCTGAGAAGGGAGTGGATAGCCCCTCATTGAAGCTCTCCAAGCAAAGGCTACATAACCATTTGTCAGGTATTCGGTAGTGAGGATCCTTTTCCAGGTATGATGTCTGCTTAGGCCTCTTCCTGGTCTCAAATTCTATGGTTCTGTGAATAGGGTCAAAATTCACAGAGGCTGTTGTTCTTGAAGTCATCTTGGTCCATCATTTGAATTTTTATCTCCTAAAGCACTTCTCACTGATTTCTCTTCTACCTGTGAGTTATCAAGGTTTCTTCAGAATGGAGTTGGAGCTCTGTCCCTAAGATCCCCCTAAGATCCTGGACTATTGATGGGTGACCTCTCACCTAATCCTGCCTGGAGCTAGGCTATCCCCCAATGCCCTGCACTCTGGTCATCATCCCCCTCCCAACAGAACTTGGAGTCTGTCCCTAGGGCTGTGGGCTCTGGTAATTAAGCTTTTGCCTTATCTTGCATGGAAACAGGCGCCACATCACTTCCCAGCCATTTCCAGATAATGTCACAGCGTACATATCCACCCTCTAAACTCCTCAGGTGCCTATTCATGCTTCTTTCTACCAATTGAGGGAAAATTTCATCTTGCTTATTTGTATTTCTAACCCTAGTGCCTAGCATCCAGGCATAGTGAGTCCTTATAAATTCTGTTTTTCCATCCATTAACTCCCTAGCCAATAATCTCTGGGTGTAAGGAAGGATAAAATGACCTATCAAATGAGAAGATGCAGTTTCAGGGTTCACTTTCAATAGGTGATTACAGAGCATGCTGACGATAGTGGTCACTGAAGGGAGATCAATTTTTCAGGCAGTTTTGATATCCCTCTCTCACAAAACAAGAGGTTGTTTGCCTTTCATTTTCAAAGAGGACCAGTGACATCATGGGTGATGTCTTAACTATTAAGTGAATTGGACTTAAGTGAGGCAGAATTGCACCAAGTTGTCAGCCTCACTCTCTCAAAATTATGGAAGTCCAGTGATAACACAAAAGTCAAGAGGACTGCTGATGGGCTAGTGGCCATCAAATGAACCCTGATTTAATCCTACTAGATCCTCTGGGAGCACAGATGCTAATTGCTTCCCAGTATTCTCCTAAATACCAAGAGAATCCCTTCCCCAAAATGATGGGTTTCCTTTTCCTAAAGATCTGCTGGGGTGGAGGGGTGGCAATTAGCAAAAGGGCTGTTCCAAGGAAGGTTCTAGAGTCTCCAATTTAAATTTATGTCATCTTCTGAAAAGAAATGAGCCAATGAAAGTAAGCAAATTGAAAATGATGAAACTAGGCCTCAGGATTCTCTGGAAGCACTTTAAGGGGAAGTGTGGGAAGGGAATCATTCTGTGTTTGAGCTGGGTGTGGGGGCAATGGGCCAGGGAATAAAACTCACATTTGCTCCAATCAATCAATGAGCATTGTTAATCACTTACTTTATGTCAGGCACTGTACTTGTTTATGAACTTTGACAGAAGAGGCCCAAGGAGACCAAGGGATATGTTTTGTTGTTAAATGTCCCTGTTGACCTGGTTTGACATTGTCTCACCATAGGTATGGGTTGGAAAGAACTACAGCTACTGTTAGAATTTTTTTAAAAGTCTCAAGTGGAACCTTTATTGAGCCTGGTGACTTGAACTGTCTTTTACTAGCATCCTGAAAAGCCCTTTTTATGAGAAGAAATGCTAAATCCTTTAAAAATTGTTCTGCACATTCAAGCCTGAGAGAAATGAATTCTGACTGGAGGGATTGTGTTCAGCCCAGCCTTAGTCCTTGTGGGATGAGCAGGGGTTACTCTGCCTTTCCACATACCCTATAGACCAAACAGAGGTATTTTTCTGATCAGCCTGGAAATCAATCACAGAAAGAGAATTTTCCTGCAGCAATTCAGTCTGACATTTAAAGCTCTCCACCTTACATTTTAAGCCCTATCTACCTTTCCAAATGGACTTTGCATCACTCCTTTCTATGCACTGAAGGGTGTGCTGATAAATGTTTAACAATCAGCTCCCTAGGTGGGTGGGGAAGGAACATGTACCTACTAACAGACTTTAAAACTTAATCTGTATTATCAAATTCTTTTCTATCCCTTTCTTAAGTCTAGAGTCCAGAGATGTCAAAGATACAGCTGCAACTCACAAAACTCCAGAGGCTCAAACCTCATTAAAATGTCATTTGGAAATGTTTGACATAATTTTTAAAATACAATACAACATAGATGATGTTAATCTGTGACTTTCTAAGTCAATATGCAACCTGTAGGGATCAGTTTCTATTTGAGGTTGACTACACTGGTAAACAATCAATTGGACAATAAATTGATAAATCACTCTGATTTGTAATGCTTCTCTATTTCTGAGATGCTTACAGGGAGAATTTAACATTTGGCTCTCATGAAGCAGTTCAAGTGAGACCCGGCACATTCCTGCATGTACTCTATGTTCAGCCTCAGTTTCCTCATCTGCAAAGTAGAAATCATAATGGCACCTACCTCTTGGGGTTGTTATGAGGATAAAATGAGATAATGTTTGTAAAACTTGAAGTGTGATATAAATGCCATCATCATCATCATCATATTGGCCTATTGTCTCTATTCCAGGAATGTGGCACACTATTGCCCATATCTGTGCCTGGGATGTATTCTCTCTTCATCTCTAGTTCTCCTTTCTCCCTTCCCCTCCACAATAGAGTTTTAATATTTGACTACCACCTCCTCCAATCTTCCCTCCCTTTTTTCAGTCCTCCTCCCTTTTACTCCCCTTTCCTTTACTACTTCTTCTCTCCCTGTTAGCCTCTCCTTCTTTTTCTTTCCCCTTTACCCTCCTACTGCCTATAGAGCTAGTTACATTTCTATACTTAACCGAGCTTGCTGTTCCCTTCTTGAACCAAATCAGAAGAGAGTAAATCTCAAACAACGTTCATCTCCCTTCCCTCTTTCCCTGTACTGCAATATATTTTTGTGCCTCTTCCTGTGATGTAGTTTACCATTTTCTGCCTCCTTTTCACATCTCTAGTTACAATCCCTTCACACCCTCAAATCACATTTTGTCATCACATCATTTAACTTAAACCCACCACCTCTATCTATGTATATCCCTTTAATATATCATAAAAAATACAATCAAGACTAACAAGTATCATCTTCCCTTTAGGGGTGTAAATAGTTTGCCCATATTGAATAAAATTTTTTTTTCCCCCTGTTTACCTTTTTATGCCTCTCTTAAGATGTGTTTGAAGATCGAATTTTCTATTGAGCTCTGGCTTTTACATCAGGAAGATCTAGAAATCCCTTATTTCGTTAAATGTCCATCTCCTTGTCTGAAATATTATGCTCAGTTTTACTGGGTAATTGATCCTTGGTTGTAGTCCCAGCTCCTTTGCCTTATGGAATATCATATTCCAATCCCTCTGATCTTTTAATGTAGAACCTGCAGGATCCCGTGTGATCCCGACTGTAGCTCTTTGATATTTGAATTATTTCTTTCTGACTGCCTGCAGTAGTTCCTCTTTCATTTGATAGTTCTGGAATTTGGCAACAATATTCCTTGATATTTTCAGTTTGGGATCCCTCTCAGGAGGTGAATGGTGGATTCTTTCAATGACTATTTTGTTCTCTGGATCTAGGACCTCTGGGCAGTTTTCCTTGATGATTTCTTGGAAGATATTGTCCAGGCTCTTTTTTCATCGTGGCTTTTTTCATCATGGCTTAGATTTTCTCTCCTGGATCTATTTTCCAGGTCAGTTGTTTTTCCAGTGAGATATTTTATATTTTCTTCTATCTTTTCATTCTTTAGATTCTGTTTGACTGGTTCTTGATGCCTCATAAAGTCATTAGCTTCTACTTGCCCAATTCTAATTTTTACCAAATTATTTTCTTCAGTTAACTTTTGCATCTCCTTTTCCATCTGTCCAATTGTTCCTTTTAAGGAGTTATTTTCCCCAGTTAGTTTTTGTACTTCCTTTTCCCTTTGTCCAATTTTCCCAGTTAGGTTTTGTGCTTCCTTTCCAATTTTTCTTTTGACTTCTTCCGTGATTTCTTTTTTCATATTTTTAAAATCATTGGCCAATTTTTCTTCTACCTTCCTAATCTAGCTTTTAAACTCCTTGTTGAGCTCTTCTAAGAATGTTCTTTGGGCTTGAGACCAGTTCATATTTCATTCTGAAGTTTCAGATGGGAGTACAGTCTCAATGCTGACCTCCTTGAACTCAATGGAATTCTATGGTCTTACCTTTTCTGGTTTGCTTCTTGCTCATGATGATCCCCTCATTTTCTGGCTTTTAAAGTAGATCTCTGCTTCTGGGGCACAGGGTGCTCTGTTCCACAGTTCTTGTTCTTAGAACTTGAGGCTTTGTGGATTGTGGCCTCTGGTTCTTTCAGTTAGAAGCTAGAATGCTGTAGCTTACCTGGTGCTGAGCTGGCTACCAAAGCAGAGGCCAGGTGAAGTCTTTCTGAGTTTCCTCAGAGCTCCCCTGGAGTTTGCTGCATTAAATGTGGGGGAGGGGTGGTCTGGCCACAGAAGGTCTCCTCTCCTGAGCTCAGTCAGATTCAGTGGTTGGTGAACCCTATTTGCACTAGTATCTTCCTGATTCTCCTGGCTGCACTGAGGCATGCCTGTGGTCCTGGTGTTCACGATTATGGGCTACACCCTCTGGGGTTCAGGATCTCCTCCCGGTTTGCTAACAGCCCCAGTGGGGCTGTCTAGGACAGCTCCAGTTCTGCACTGGTCCTCTTCAGCCACAGAAAGAGGGACCCCCTTTGCAATTTTCCTAGCCTCACAGGCTAAGAGGCTGTTTACCCCTTTGGCTGATCCCACTGTTCCAGGATTTTTCCTGGGGAAATATTCTCTGGGTTTTTCAAGGTCAACAAGGGGAGGGTTAGAGCATTTACCAATCATTCTGCCATCCTGGTTCCAAGAAGTTCAAGTAGGGGACTTACAGGCATTTAATCTATGGACTGATTATCTAAGGAGCGGCTGCTGCAGTTACCTGGGGTTCTGCAGTTCTCTCTTGCTCAGTTCCACTGGACTCCCATCCTGGGCTGATATGTTTGAGAATCTGCAGTATAGCTGCTGTTCCAGGCTGCCTGGGGCTTCCTTCTCAGCTTTGCCATGGCAGAGGCTGTGCTGGTGCTCCTCCAGCCCCATGCAACAGATCCTTCCCGTCGATCTTCCAGGCTGCCCTGGGTTGGAAATCGGCCACATTCTGTCTCCTATTGAACTCCGCTACTCTAAAATTTGTTCAGATTCTCTTTTTAGAGGTATCTGAAGGAGTTTGTCTTAGAGCTTAGATGAGTAGTTGCTGTCACTCTGCCATCTTGCCTCTGCCACACCCTCTTTATCTCTAACACTTAGAATTTTTAACTTTGTTTAAGGAGCTACCTCTTATATACTGCTTTAATTAGAATACTAGTATTGGAGTTGGGAAGAAATGTATTCAAATCCTGCCTCCAACACTCCTTAGCTTTGTGATTTCGAGCAAGACACTTAACTTCTTGGTGGCTTAGTTTCCTCATTTGTAAAATGAGAGAGTTGAACTCAGTGGCCTCTAAGGTCACTTCCAACTCTAAATCTATGATGCTATGATTCCTTTAGTCCTTTGACTCCTTAAATTATCTTGTATTTATATGGCTGTGTACATGTTGCATTCCCCACCCCTCCAGCTCTCCGCCCCCCCATACACACACATACACACACACACTCCTGTAGAAGATAAGCTCCTTGAGGACAAAGTCTGTTTTCTTCTTCTTCTTTTATCCCCATGCCTAACTCAACGCCTGGTTTATATACTAAGTGTTTAATTAACAGTTTGTTGAATTGAAGCAGTATACTAAGACACTGAGGAAGAAAAAGGTAAAGTATTTTGTGCCAACAGGAATCAAGGACAAAATAAATTAGGTAAGCATTGATTGTGATGTCCAGCCACCAAAGTCTTGCCCTGAAGTAGGGTTCCCTGCACCAGGAGAAGGAATAACTGGAGGGAAACTAGAGCATCAAAAGAAAGGAAAAATTTTGTCATGAACTCCCCAGATCATTTAAACATTCTGCTGTATCTAGACAGGGCTTATGATCCAGTCCTCAGGGAAAAAACAGCAGAAAGGTTGAGAAATCAAAGACTGATTCCAGCCCAAGATCCCATGTGGTAGAATTGCCTCATCACAATATAGTGACTAATGGTCAACAATTTATATAGCCCTTTCAAGCTTTTCAAAGTGCTTTGGTGTCTCATTTGAGCCTCCAAGGAAGAAAGGAGGGAGACAGAGAGGGAACAAAGGAAGGAAGGAAGGAAGGAAGGAAGGAAGGAAGGAAGGAAGGAAGGAAGGAAGGAAGGAAGGAAGGAAGGGAGGGAGGGAGGAAGGGAAGAAAACAAACACTTATTAAGCAACTACTATGTTCCAGAGTAGCAGCTAGATGGCAAAGTGGATAGAGCATGAGACCTAAAGTCAGGAAGACTCATCTTCTTGAGTTCTAATCTGACCTCAGACACTTACTAGATATGTGAGCCCAGGCAAGTCACTTAACCCTATTTGCCTCAGTTTCCTCAGCTGTAAAATGAGGATAATATCAGCACCTGTTTCCCAGAGCTATTGTGAGGGCCAAATGAGATAACACCTGTAAAGCACTTAGACAGTGCCTGGAACAGGAATAGGGAACGTGCAGCCTGGTAGGCACATGTGGGTCTTGTCGTTCCTCAGTAGTGACCTTTTGACTGAGTCCAAGTTTTACAGAACAAACCTTTTTATTAAGGGGATTTGTTCTGTGAAGTTTGGATTCAGTGAAAGGGTGGCACTTGAGGACCTAGAGGGCCACATGTAGCCTTGAGGCTGCAGGTTCCCCATCCCTGGCCTGGAACATAATAGAAGCTTAATAAAATGCTTCTTTCCTTCCTTTCCTCTTTTCATTGCATCCTTCCTTCCTTCCCTTCTTCCTTGCTTCCTTCCTTCACCACAGGGATGAAATTATAGTACTCTCTAGTATTTGCAGCAGGTTGACAGGTTCTTAATCAACAGATTAAGAAGCTGAGTCTCCTAAAGCTTCCTGTATCATTCAGCAACCTGGTAGCTATCCACAAGCCTACAGGAATATATGGTTATAAAACTACCCAAAGGCAAAAGATTTAACCAGAAGAGTCTCCGGCCTCTACCCACTGTCAATATGATGAGAGTAGCCAACCATAGGGATTTTGACTTTTCCAAATTTCTTCCTATAAAGGATTCCTGGCTGTGAATAATGCCATATAGAACAAAAGCTCTTGCCCTTCTTGAGAAGCACACAGAAGCTGACACTTCCTTTTAAGCGCCTGCTGGATGACAGAGCTCTTCTTTAAATGGGTGGAAGTCAGGGCCAAGATAAATCAGCACCAGAAAGTCCTCAGTTGCTGATGCCATGATTCAACATGGTGGTTGGGGCTGGGGAAGAGGTCATATGCTTACTCTCTTACACGTGCTTCCCCTCTTGCTCCGAACCTTGAGTTCACCAGTAGGTTGCTGAGTATGTTTTTCATCATGCTTTCTATTAGGTTGCATCTGCTTCTCATTTCCAAGCTTCTTCATCATTTATATCTTCAGAATGTTGGGCTATACATCACTGAAGCTGGTCCTCAAACATTTTGACAGTAAGGGAGTCACTAGAAACTCCCATCTCCAGAGAACTCTAAAAATAGCAAAGACAGCCAGCATCAGTCCCTAGTTGACTTGGTGATGAGATTAAAGAAGGAGGGCAGGACAAAGTGACCTTGAGGTTCCTGCCAGGCTGAGGGCTTCTGTCATTGTTTAAAGAGACTATCTTTGAAGTCAAAACACTTGGATTAAAACACTGGCTCTATCACTTACTAGCTATGTATGATTTGGGGCAAACCACTTGAACTCTTCAGGTTTTAATTTTGAGGAGGTTAGATTCTGAAGTCTCTCCTAGTTCTAAATCTATGACCTATCCATTTGCCTTACCTATGACACATCTTATCTCAAAAAAGGGGTTTATTTTCATCCAAAAGAATGTGGGATGGAGAAGTAGAAGGAGACCTGGCTTCTAGTCGAAGTTTGGTCACCAATTTGCTGTGTGATCACTTTTTGGGGCTTCTGTATCTTCATCAAGAAAATGGAACAGTACCAAGATAAGGTCAAAAAGGGATGTGTGTATATATATAAATTATATATATGTATACATATATAAAAGGAGCTGCTACAAGGAAATTTGAAGAACATGGAACATATTACCTGTCAGACTTATGGATAGGTGAACAATAATTTGCTCAACTCAAAGGTATAAGAAGAAAAAAATCTCATTAACAAAATCTAAGTAACCTCTGCACCTCAAAACCCCAGAGCACCTCAAGGTTCATAGGTAAACTAGATTTTTGACTCCAAGTAAGGATTCAGTAGCTACTATTACCAACAAAGACCATTCTCTCCTGTAGACAACACTCACTTCCCCAGAACCTTGAAGGACCTCAGATCAGCAGGTCAAAAGATTAACAGACAGCCTGCAGAAATTGTCTCATTTATTCAGCATCCTGTTAGCTATCTTTTTCTGGCCCAGCTAAAAATACTCTGATCAGAATCCACAACATCTTACTTAGGAAAATATGCTTCACCATATCAGATGCTAAGTTATATATTAGAGATAAACATACAAACTTAAAAACTTTACTCCTTTTTGTATATTCTTAGGTCAAGACATCCTTATTTGGAAGAATTGTCATTTCTGTAGTATTTAAACCTCAGCATGCATCAGCCACTAGGGGAGTATTTGCAAATCAGTGAGTGGAAATAATTATGGAATCTTTTTTCTTTTTAATTATCTTTTAAATTAATTATCTTTTAAAAATGTATTTATGTCTTTAGTTTTTATATCATCTTCACTTTTAAATGTCTTCCTCCACACTCTTCTACCCAGAAAGACATCCCTTAATAAAAAGAAATTATAATCACTTGATGATTACAATTTATAATTATATATCATATTCTACATTAATATAATTCTAGTGAGCAGTTAGGTGGCACAATGAATAAAGCAGTCAACGAAGAATCAGGAAGACTTATCTTCTTGAGTTCAAATCCAACCTCAGATGCTTACAAACTGTGACCCTGCGCATGTCACTTAACTCTATTTGCCTCAGTTCTTCTGTAAGATAAGCTAGAGAAAGAAATGGAAACCACTACAATATCTTTGCCAAGAAAACCCCAAAATGGCATCACAGAGATCCCATTACTAGTTGGGCAAGTCACTTCACCCTGTTTGCCTCAGTTTCCTCATCTGTAAAATGAGCTGGAGAAGGAAATGGTAAACTGCTCCAGCATCTTTGTCAAGAAAACCCCAAAATGGGGTCAGATCAGACACAAATAAAAAACAGCAATAACATAATTATAATGCAGTGGCATCCAATCCAATTTGGGGTTTTGGGTGGGAGGGGTTTGGTTATTCTGGTTCTTTTCATTTCATTGCCATGGTCACTGTGAGGGTGTAGGTTTTTAATGAAATTTCATTAAGCTCTTATTACATTTTCCCCCACTCTCTTTTTGGTATCCTCTTGAGTTTTCCTTGGGGAGGGAAATTGGAGGGAAAGGCGAGTGAAGAGCTGGCTCCCTTCATTCCCCTCACCACTACATCTAGCATCATTCTCAAACACAGAATCTTTAACCATTTTTGCTGATGTTCCAATCCTTCAGTGAATGAACAACATGAGCGAAGCAGACATTTCTCTTCACTTACATTCTGAAGGGAGAAGGGCCCAACCCAGCATCATAGGAGCGAGGATTTAGAGTGAAAAGGGGCCTTAGAAACCATCTTGTCTGACCCCTTTATTTTGCAGATAAACAAACAGGCTCACAGAGATAAAGCGACTTGACTAAGGTCACACATGTAGAAAGCCTCAGAGATGAGATCTGAACCCAGATCCTCTGACTCCAGCGCTGGCCGTGGTACCGTAGTGCCCTCCACAAGAGTGAAGTGGAAAGCATTGTTCTAGCTCCAGATTTTCTACTTGTGTGACTTTGACCAACAGTCCATTTGGGGGTTCCCTCCTGTGTAACATGAAGGTCTTAGACAGGATATCTTCTGAAGTTCATTCTAGCTCTAACAATCTGTGGGACTATGGGAAATCTTTATTTCTGAACAGCACTAAATTAATTACTTGTTTTAAAAATCCATTGGATATAGTTCTCATTATTTAAAAGTCCTTTCTTTTTAAAAAAATTTTAATTGCTATCTTTCATTTTTAAATCACCTTCACAGCTAGCCCCTCCCTTGTCACAAAGACCAAGAGACACAGAGACAGAGTCAGAAACAAAGACAGTTATCGCAGACAGAGAAGTTGAACAAAATTAACCAGTACATCAGCTAAGCCTGACATAGTATCTTTACGACATTGAGGAAATCATTTTTGCCATTTTGTGCCTCAGTTTCTTCATTTGTAAAGAGATGGGGTTGGATTAGATGGCCCCCAAGATCCCTTCAAGATGTGAATCTATGATCCAATGGTCTGATATGCAATGTTCCACACCAATATCCCCCCACCTCTGCAAAGAAGGGAGGAAGATGCATTTTATCAGATGCCCTTGGTGCTGCTGAGGCTGGCCATGTTTTGGGACCAGAAAGGGTGGGGAGGAATATGTGTTAATCCTTCATTGCCAAAGAAGACCATGCCATCAGAGAAATGATGACATGACTTGCACTTGACTTTGTTTTGAGCAAGGGAGAGCTGTGCAGGTCACCAGCCTCACTTCTCCTCCAGAGTCATCTGAATCCAGTGACCAGATATTCATCAGAAAGACTGGAGATGACCCAGGATGAGGTAACTGGGGTTAAGTGACTTGCCCAAGGTCACATAGCTAGTGAGTGTCAAGTGTCTGAGGTGAGATTTGAACTCAGGTCCTCCTGACTCCTGCATTAAAGATTTCAACTGAAATAAAGATAGGGTCCACTTGGAGGGTTCAGTCCTATAGTTCTTGGAATCAGAATTGTCTTCTTTAGATAAATAAGACTAAGAATGTTCTCTGGATCAATGAACTCTTCCCAAGATTTTCCATACTACATGCTTATCCAAACGTTTATATGGACTCTCTGTGCCTGACCTGTGGTACAGTCTTCCAATCTTGTCTTGGTCTGAACAGCCATAACCAGTCACACGCTATACCCTGACTCCAACATAGTGGTGTCACTTTGGTCTTCTTTGAGAAACGAGGACAACCAACCAATCATCCAACCAACAACAGGAGTCTACATGGCCATTCCCTAACATCTCCTTGCCTGTGACATTTGTGGGACAGGAATTCAATTAAGCATACTTGTCAACACCACGTCAGTCAATGTGCACATGTGCAAGCAAACACACACACACATACACATACACACACACACTTTTTGCCATGACACAAAGGCTATCTCATTCAAGATCATGTGACTTCCTTGGGTACATACTTCCCTTATTGTCCCTACATCCCTAGTCTTCCACCCCACAGTGTCTCAAGATACACCTTAAGCCTTTCCTTATGTGAGTCAAACATACTGTAATAAAAGACATTATTTTAAGCATTAGTGGTCTATCAGACTGCTTCTGGAAACACCTCTGTTAAGCCCTCAAACCATAGGAACAGACTGGGACAGAACCCAAGCCTAACTGATTAACATTTTGGGCACATACTGATGACATTTTCACTGCTTGGCACTCTGGGGAACTACCTAGACTGCTCTGGCGGAGAAATGACATATAAATAACATTTAGTGTTATTATTATTGGGCTAGACTCTCATCCGGGGAAACTCTGAGAATTTAAATGCTCCAATGTATTCATTAGCAATGTTCTACTATTCACCTTCCTCCAAGAACCTCTTCCCAAAAGTGGGAGAGGTGTTAGATGAAGAGGAAAGGCAAAGAAAGAGATCTATTTTTAAAATCTGTTGACAACAAAAATAGTTGGAAAATAATTGGCACACCTTAAGATACGTTACAATGAATGATGTAGCTAGGGAAGCCATATGGGGAACCTTGTTCTCCATGTTTCCTTGATCTTTTCACTCTCTTGTGCAGGAGGTAAGGATGCAGAGAAGCATGGTGGAGAGTATTTAACAATGGGCACACTCAAAGTACACATCACATTTTTACATGTAATCTGCATAATAACATTTTCTCCACCATTTTCTTCCGTCTAAGTAATCTACAAAATAATCAAACCCTAGTTTGCAGTTTGGTGGGCTTATAATTCTCAGACTGCAAATTTCACAATCAGTTCTCCAGAGCCAATTCAAGCTGCCTCTAGAACCTCCCTGGATTGAAAAAATATACTTATTTTTTCTTTATTAACTGACCAATTTGTCACAGTGATTTGTCTGAGGTCTAACAAGTAAGGAGCTTCAAAAGCATTGACCTAGGAGTCAAGTTCCTTGGGTTTGAGCCCAGACTTTATCACTAACTTTGGGCAAGTCACTTGACCACTCCAGGTTTCCTCATCTATCCAATAAGCTAATAATGTTTCCACAATATACACCATACTTTACAAGGTTGCTTTGAAGATTTTCTTCTTCATCAGTTGAAAAGCAATGTGAAAGAACCCTGACAAGGGACTCAGTCAGATTGGATTCACATTTCAGCTCTGATGTTAACTAACTACCTGTGTGACCCTAAGCAAGTCACTTAAGTACTTTAGGCATCAGTTTCTTTTACTGTAAAAAGAGGGAATTGGCTTCAGAGATGCCTTATAACTCTATGTTCCTACTTCAACTAATTATAGTAGCAGTGGTAATATTCTCATCCTAAGGGCATTAGAAGGTTATCTTAGCCTGGAAGATGAAAGAGTCAGTGACAGCAAATTCTTTTGGTTTACAACAGTAAGATAAGATCTAGAGGAAATAGGAGTTTCATTCTAAGAGGAAGCACAATAAACCAACTCCTGGGGAGTTATTGCATTAAATTTTTATTTACTTATATGTATAACTATAACACCCTCTCTGGGCTACTCCCCCACCTTGGCACTCATACTCAAGTGTCGGGGCCCTAGAGGGTAATTGCCACCTAGAGGTTCTAAGGGTAGTCTATGAGGCCATCCTTCAAAAACTATAAAGCACTTAAAAGCCCCCACCAGTGTGCTCCTCACTAATAGCCCATAGATATGATGAGGTCTTAGCAGAGATATTTACTATAATG
This sequence comes from Bettongia penicillata ogilbyi, assembly GCA_023548195.1. NCBI lineage: Eukaryota > Metazoa > Chordata > Mammalia > Diprotodontia > Potoroidae > Bettongia > Bettongia penicillata. Next base: position 2,329,320 of record JAJHZJ010000024.1, read on the forward strand.
GCATCATGAAAACACTAACTACAAAACATTTCCCACATAAATCTGGAATGTATTGTCTCACAAATAAACCCCATGGGATGAGTGTGCACAGACCTGGAATACAATGGTACTGAAACAAACACATAGCAAGCAGGTGGTCACAGTAACTCAAAACTGCAGTACTGCAGGACCTTGATTAATCCTTTCTTTTATCAGAGAATCCTCATGAAGGTGCACTTAGGTACAGAACCTCTGCTGAGAGGATTGACCAGCTGGGTTCCCAGAGTCTGCTGCCCTGCAGCTCAATTCTTATTCTCTAAGGCTGTTTCTTTCTTGAGCTCAGAGCTGGCTCTCTTCTCTGCTTATAGAGGCCACACTCTTTGTTCCCTCACATATTTCTCTATATACATTTTTGCCTAAAGTATATGTCTCTGTTCCCTTTACTGTACTTAAACCATTCTCAAGTCAATAAGCTCTCAAACTACTTGATGCAGTTTCTACCTCTGGGTAAGCTGATGCTAGATGTCATGGACAATGTGGGAAAAGAGGGAGAGAAATCTCCTCATCACCGCCTTTGCAGAGATCTCATACCAAAACTGCCTTGATGTAATGCTAATCAGAGAGTTTAAAGATCTTTCCCACCCATTAATGGGCTGGATTAGGGAAGGCCCACACCTTTTCTTAATTTCTAATGCACTGTTTCTCAAGGATTGTGATGGCCCTCTGGCTCTGAAAAATGTATAAATACTCTAAGGTGAGGTTTTACTTTGGCGCTTGCTCATTGGAAGTGTTTATTTGGCCAGATGAGACTCTGGGCAGCCCTTAAGGAGCCCCTTGGCTTTGAAAACCCAGATGTTGGTGCTTCTGTCTCTGGTAACCAGGTATGTATCATCAGACAGTTGGATCTGACACATATATCTGTGATGTATGTATTGCTTATGTCAGATAGTTGAAAGCCCTGTCTGTTGATCTTTATTTCTCTATATTTTCTCTGAAATTCAAGTTGCTAATTTTATCCCCTGAACTAAGTAAATGATATATGTACTTGATTAAAGTGATTGTTGACTCCTCAAAAGTTGCTTTCCTTTTAGAAAAGCAGATCTAAGAACCTGTACAGCAGGCCCTACTGTGCATGTTGGGGTGCTTGCTGTTATACTCCCTAGAACTAAACTGCCACCCCTAAGTCCTAAATATTTGAAACTCTACAAAGGCACATCTAGTTTTTGCTCATCTAATGCAGTTTCTGCTTTTAGTTCCATCAGAGAAAGGTGCTCACATATCATGAAGGGATCAGGGAATAGATTGTGTCTAATGTATAACTCATTTACATCTTGTGATTACACAACTAGATTGAATGTAATGGAACAAGGCATGACAAGTGTAAGTCAGCTGCCTAATAATACCAGGGATGACTGGTTCTGTCTTCTGGGCTGGGGAACTGGTAAAAGATCAGCTCCTCAAAATTTTTATGTTGCTTCCCCTAATCAAAAAGAAACTCCTTGACAGCAGAGGCCATTTTGATGTTGTCTTTGTATAGCCAGTTCCAGGCATAATATCTGGCATATACTAGGTACTTATTATTATTACTAAAAACAGTAATTAGCATTTACACAGTACTTTAAGATTTTCAAAGAGCTTTCCATGTATTATCTCAATTGATCACAAAACCATGGAGTTAGAAATGGAAGGGACCTTAGAAGTCCTCAGTCTAACTCTTTCATATTACACAGATGAGAACAACTGAGGCTGAGACAGTCTAAGAACTTTCCCAAGGTCATACTCCTAATAAATGCTTTCTGAATGGAATGAAATGGAATTCAATTGAATTAGGCATCTCACTAGGGCCAATACATAAGAGTATTTGTACCACAGTGCTTCTAAGGTCCTCAGATGCTATGATTCTAAATCACAGCAACATAGATTTGCAGAGCTAAAAAGGCACATTAGAATTAAGAATATAAATTGCCTCAACTTGGTGGATGTCTTAATTTTCTAGACTGTGAAATGTTTGTGGATGGTGTTGTGTTGGTTTGCATTGAACCCCAGAAGTCTACTTCTCCCTCAGCTAGAGGTATGATTATTGTAAATTGGTCTGCCTAGGATCTCTTGAGTTCTGGAGTTCTAAGTTATGCAGGTTGGATGACCACAACAAATTCATTCCCTAGGAGTGGGAGACAACCAGATTGTCTGAAGAAGAATGAGCTGGCCCAGACTAAAAACAAATCATGTCAAAACTCTCCTCATGTGGTCAGTAGCATCAGACCCATGAATAGTTCCTGTACAGCCAATCTAGGTGAGATATGGAAACCCAATCTTTTTTAAAAAAATAGATCCTCCTAATAATTCACACAGGAAAAACCAAGTGGATGAAAAATTCCTATTGCCTAGATTATGATATGCATCAGAGGAGCAACCATTGAATTTGTTCATCATCACATTTATCTGGGACAAGTATGACAGATGGTCAATGAGACAGGCCCAGAATTGGATAGCAAGAGGAGATCTGGCTGGACCACATTTGGGAAATCAAGCTGTTCACTGCTGCAAAAGCCCAACCCTTAAAATAGCTGTATTGCTGAGAATTATGGATTGCCACAATTTCTAAAGAACTGAAAATTACAGGTAACCCAAACATTGATAGAAAGTTACACAGAGGGTCTAAGTCAGTCTCAGCATATTACCAGTGATAACCGATGCCAGAGCAGTGGCATAAAAGAGATTAGCCTTACATATACGACTATGAAAATCATTACATGGGCTCATCATGAAGCAAGAACAAAGTCAACATTTGATCAGTTGCACTGATATCCATGAAATATTAAAAGAAAAGCACAAGATTTAGAGTAAGAAAATCTGGGTTCATATCCTGTCTCTGCCTCTTGCTGCCTGTGTGGCCTTTGGAAAATCACTTAACCTGCCTGGGCCTCATCAATAAAATTGGAGAATTGGACTAGATGGTTTCTAAGGTTCTTTCTGTCTCTTAGCTCTGATCCAGTGAAACAATAGAGAATTTATGGAAAGACATGGGTGAGAACTGCACACAATGACAGGTCATATGGTATAGTGGGAAAGAATTTGTAATCAGAGAACCTAGCTTCAAGTGCCAGTGCTACCATTTTACAACTTTGTGATCTGAGACAAATTGTTTAATTACTCTAATATAACTCATTAATATCTTGTGATTATTGAACATTGAACATTGAAAATTACCAGTGACCCAAGGGGCAATGGAACAAGACATGACAATTTGAGTTCATCTGTAAAATGGGAGATTGAATTGGATGGCCTCTAGGCCCCTTTTAGCTCTGAATCTGTGTAACTATGGATGAAAAGATGGGATTGTATTTGTACCACTGGAGGGAAGGAGTGCCCACAGTGATGAGTTAACAAGTCCATCAAAGTACCTAAATACTGTCAGTGGATTATGAATCTTCCCTTGCCAGGATCCATTTTAGTCATCGTGCCTTTCACAGTCAGAAAGGTCTTCTTTATGTCTCACCTAATTGCCTCCTACTACAGATGAAGCTCATTTCACTTTGTTTGAGGTTGGGGGAACCATTCAGTCCCAAATGCTAACCCTGTTGAGTTAGTTCAATTCTGACTCAGCTTCTTAATTGGAATCAAAATAATAGATTTCTAAAAGAATAATAGCTTGGATTTAAATAGAGCATTGATTTCATTAAGCTTCTTAATTAGAATAAAAATCACAGATTACTACTACTAATAATATATTTAAATACAGCGTAAAAATTTATAGAAAGCTTCCCACACTACAGGCCTCTGAAATAGGTAGCATGAGCATTAGTATCCTGTTTTACACATGGAGAAACTGAGGCTCCAGGAAGCTTAAGAGCAGAATTCAACCCCAAGACTTCTGAGTGTTTTCCACGGCATCACATTACCATCTTGTAAGAATCCTCTGCTGTTTCCTCATAGAGATTTGATTAAATTAGCCCTAGTCCAACCTGAGAACTGCAGATCTTGGATTTGGGTTTTTTTTCCCCCAACAGCATCTACTCTGAATAAAAGTGCCTCTCCCTAGACATCCTTGCCTCCTCCCTTCCTCCCCAATGTCCTTTTTCCCCCATTTTTCTCTGAATGAGATTTAAAATTAAGCTATAAGAACTAATGTAGCATCTGTGTATCTGTCAGATAAAGATCAACTAAGGATAGTTAGGTTTGTGCCCCAGGCAAAGATGATAATACAGTCTGTCTTTTAAAGGCTTGATTATTATAAGGATGCATTTCTTTTAAAAGTTTAGAGCTATTTTTTTTTAAATTGTGGGTTGTGTTTCACTGAGATTCATTTTCTGTAAATAGTCTAGTATATGGGAAATAGGGAGGCCTCTGAAAGTAACAGTGTCACATCCTTCTGTAACTGTCCTAGAAAAACCACACTCTTTTGAGCTATTATGCCTATTAGCAATCTGTGCAGGTCATGGTTATTCCTGGAAACCACTTCCACTCTTGAACCCAGCTTTAAGAAAACAGAAGGATGTCCTCAAAACAACCTGCTCTTTTCAGAATATAGACAAAGAGAGGAATGGATGACATGACCTTCTGGCTCTTTAAATAGGACTTTTTAAGCTTTAAAATCAGATAATAATAGCTAGGTGCTGTTGTCATGTATTTTCTCAATTGAGTCTCATAATAGCCCTGAAGGTTATTATCCCCATTTTCAGTTAAGGAAACTGAGTCCAAGAGAAGATTAGTTATTTGCTCAGGATCACACAGCTATTAAGTGTGTAAAGCAGATTTGAACTGGGATGTCCCTGAATTCACTCCTCATTCACCAAGAGGAAGCTAAGTGGTCCTGTGACCAGCGTGCTGGGTCAGTCAGGAAGCCCTGAGTCCAGATTAGCAGTACTGTTTTAAGAACAACCTGGAGCGAATAAGTCATTTTGATGATAATAATGATTATAAATATCCAAATTAATATAAAGGACATATGAAGAAAGACATTCTCTGCATCCAGAGAAAGACATATATGAAGAAAGACACTATGTGCATCCAGATAAATTGAAGTATGTATAGAATAATTTTACATATATATGTATATATGTATGTATACACGTATATGTCTATGTGTATATGTATACATATATATTTGTCTAACGGTAGCCATCTCTAGGGGAAGAGTGGGGGGGGTGGGAAAAAAAGAAAAAAATTATTAATTATTTAGAAGGAATAAGCAAATTGTCCATAGTAGACTTGCAGTTTCATGTGTGACCACCTTTTTTATTATACTATGTTATGAAAATGCTTGCTTTACCCCACAAATTAAAAATAAAATAAAAGGCCTCCGAAATGTGCTAGCTATGTGACCCTGGACTAGACATTTCACTCTGTCTGTCTCAGTTTCCTCAACTCCCCCAATGTCTCTGGGCTCTTGGTAGGATCAAATGAGGTGATATTTGTAAAGTGCTTAGCATAGTGTATATAGAAGGTGCTTAATAAATGCTTGTCCTTCCCACCCAACACACACATCCTGAGGTATTTTTAAAGCACATGACTTTGTGTAAAGATCAAGTGAATTTTCCTCTATAAGAATTGCTTAGAAAAGCTTCAAGGTATTTATTATTATTAGAGCCCATTCAAATTTTTATCCTGCAATTTTTGTTGCTTCCATCCATTGAGCTCCAGCTAATAACTGCCACTGACCTGTATTCTTTCTTTGTTACCTACTTCTTCTTTAGTTCAGTTTTAATGGCTACTTCTTGCCTCTAACCACCTGTGATCCTGAGGCTAGACAACCCCTTGGGCCCGAAGCACCATTTCAGGAACGTCTTTAAGGGCCTGGTGGAAATTGCTCCATTTTCCAACCTCATTAAATTACCCTGTCATGGCAGGGTCTTGGAAAGGGAACGTAGATCCCAAAAAACCCATTCTAGAACAGCTTAAGGGATACCAGGTACGTTTCTATAGCCTATTGCTAGACCAAAGGTTCATGACTTAGGGTCCACACATCTCCAGGGCATCTGTGGAAGGATTTCAGGAGGCCCTGGAACTTGGACAGCGACACCAAAAAAATGCACCTTTATTTGACATTTAGCATTTCCTTCAATTACGAATGCTACTGCTGTTCAGTTGTTTCAGTCATGTCTAACTCTTCACGACCTCATTCGGGTTTTCTTGGCCAAGATATTGGAGTGGTTTGCCATTTCCTTCTCCAGCTCATTTTATAGCTGAGGAAACTGAGGCAAACAGGGTTACATGACTTGCCCAGGATCACAGTGTCTGAAGTCAGATTTGAACTCCGGAAGATGAATTTTCCTGACTCCAGGCCTGGCGGTCTATATCCATTGCACCACCTCATTACCCAATTAATGAATGAATGTAGGCAACAAATATTATTCTAAGAATCTATAGGCTTTACCAGAACCCGAAGGGTCAATGGTACAAAAAAGAAAGCCAATCTAGACTTATTTACATTAAAGAAGAGCCCACTAGAGTATTTTATGCCAAGTAAACAGTGGTTTCACCAAGTTCTTTTCATATTTCTTCTCTTCTCATTGCCATGACCCTCCACTGATGGCCTCCTCTGATACCTCACTGTGGTACCCAAGGAGGCATGCCTGGGCTCTCAAAGGCTCTGCTGGCAGAGTCTTTGCTAGGACTTAACTAGGTTTATGCCATGGTCTTGGAGTCAGAGCTCTTGGATTCAAATCTCAGCCTTGTGTGTGACCTTGGGCAAGTCACCCAGCCGTTAGCCCTGTTGTCTCATCTGTTGTTCCTTGTCCTTCATTCTTGAAGGGAACCATGACGTCAGGTAGATGATGACATGATTTGCAAGTGAATGGGATTCAAGTGAAGGAGGGCTGTGCGAAGTCACAGCATTACCTTCTCTTCTGGAGCCATCTGGGTCCAGTGGCAAAACATAGATTAGGACGACTGGAGATGACTGTTTTCATCTGTAAAATGGAAGGGCCAGATGATCTTCTATAGTTCTTTCTACTTCTAAATCTAAGTACCTATGGGAGAGGGGAGCATTTCCTTACTTACAAATGTTTTTTAAAAAACAAAAACAAACCCTGTGAACTCACTAGGATTTCCTACTATGCCATAAAATGGATATGATAACTCTCACTGAATCAGAGTTGGAAGCAGCCTTTGGAGCCATCTAGTCCAACTCCCTGATTTGGATGGACTCACCAAAGGTTAAGTGACTTGCCCAGGGTCTTATAGCTGGGGAGTGACCTGTCTCTTGGGACTTGCATAACCAGAATTCTTTCCACTTTAACAGGCTGCCTCAGCAAATGTCAGTGGAGAGAGGCCAATGAAGTGAGCAGGGTGGCTTAGTGGAAGGAGCCCTGGTCTAGGACCCAGGTAGGAGCAAGTCTCAGCTCTGCCACTAACTTGCCAGATGACCTTTGGCAAGTTACTTCTCACCTCTAGGTTCCTACTTCTATAAAAACTACAAAAGGAAGTTGAATTAGATAATGTCTATTACTCCTTCCCAGCTCTAACAATCTGAGACTTTTCAGAAGTACTGAAGAAATCTAGCCAAGGTACTCAGAAATTTACTGGCTGTGTGATTCTGGACACTTAACCCCCACTGGCTGTGTGACTGGACACTTAACCCCTACTGGCTGTGTGACTGGACACTTAACCCTTATTGGCTGTGTGACTCTGTGCACTTAACCCTTATTGGCTGTGTGACTGGACACTTAACCCCTACTGGCTGTGTGACTGGACACTTAACCCTTACTGGCTGTGTGACTCTGGACACTTAACCCCTACTGGCTGTGTGACTGGACACTTAACCCTTATTGGCTGTGTGACTCTGGACACTTAACCCCTACTGGCTGTGTGACTGGACACTTAACCCTTATTGGCTGTGTGACTCTGGACACTTAACCCCTACTGGCTGTGTGACTCTGGACACTTAACCTTTACTGTCTATGTGACTCTGGACACTTAACCCCTACTGGCTGTGTGCCTGGACACTTAACCCCTACTGGCTGTGTGACCGGACACTTAACCCCTACTGGCTGTGTGACCGGACACTTAACCCCTACTGGCTGTGTGACCGGACACTTAACCCCTACTGGCTGTGTGACTGGACACTTAACCCTTACTGGCTGTGTGACTCTGGACATTTAATCCCTATTTGCCTCAGTTTCTCATCTGTTGAATGGGGACACAGTGGAGAAGGAAATGGTAAACGACTACAATCTTTGCCAAGAAAAGCTCAAGTGGGGTCATGAAGAGTCAGACATGCCTGAACAACAGCTAACGATCTATGCCTCCAAAGATTTTGACATTGCATCTCCCTGATCGGCACATTTCTTTAGCCCACAATGCCATCAAAATGAGGGAGATGAGCACTGTGAGAACAGTGGTCCAACCAGGAGCCCTCCTTCAGAATGGTTGCTGTCCTTTGTCCTTCATTCTTCAAAGGCAAAAAGGAAGGGAAGGAAGTTTGTGATAAGAAAGTAAAAAGTAGAACCCGATAAAGTACAAAAGCAGTTAGGAAGACGCTAGGCTGAAGTGTAAGAAGGTCATTGTGCTGGGTCATCCTCCCCGGGGATTATGAAGGGAGCCAGATGGTCAAGGTCAAGATAAATTGAGTTTTTTATTCCAATCCTGCCACTAACTAGCTGAGAAACCTTGGACAATAACTTGAACTCTTTTTTTAAAAGCAGTTTCATCTGTAAATATGAGAGGTTTTATAAAGACAGCTCCTAAGAGAGGGTGCTAATAGAATGCCCAGGGGATGGGAGAAGATGCCAATCCCACAAGCATTCATTAAGCACCTACTATGTGCAGGGTACTGTGCTACTATCCAGGATACAAAGACAAAAACAAAACAGTCCCTGTGACCAAGAAGGTTATAGATCCCCAATGTGATACATGTCAAGAGAAGCTAGGGCAATGAGGAAAGATTTCCCATAAGAGGCAGCACATGAGCCAAGCCTTGAGTGAAGCTGACAATTGTAAGAAGTGAAGATAAGAAAGAAATGAATTCCAAGCACCAGGAACAGTCTGTTCAAGGGCACGAAGACAGGAGAGAAATGCCAAGCTCAAACGTAGAGTGTGCGAAGGAAAATAATGTGAACTGTCTGGAACAGGCACGCTGCAGCCAGATTATGCTTTAAATATTAGGCTAGGGAATTTGTATTTTATACTAGAGGCAACAGGGAACCACTGGAGTTTCTTGAGCTAAGAAGGGACATAGTCAGTCTACTACTGGAGGAAGAATATGCCACCGTTAACTACACTCCGCTTCTAACTGATGATAATTCGCTTGTATTGCTTTAAGACATCTTCACAATGATTCTGTGAGGTAGGGAATTCATGTATAATTATCCCCATATTAGAGATTATAATTCATACTGGTATTTTATAGGTCTTTAAGGTTTACAATGCATTCTCAGGAAGCACCTATAATATTGTTTCCATTTAACAGATGAGAAAAGTGAGACTAAGAGAAAGGAAAGGATTTGTTCATGCTTACCTAGCTAGTAAGGCACAGGAGCCAAGATTTGAACCCGGTCTCCAGACACCAAGTCTAGTGTTCTTTTCACTGTAGCATGGGAATCCCTAAAAATCCACAGGCAAAGGGAGTAGGTGATGGAGGTAGAAACTAGCTTGGAGCTCTACAGGTAGCCCTACCAAGATGGTGCTGATGAAGGTGGCCTCTGGGACAAAATAGGTCTGCCCTACTATGATGCTGTCATAGCCCTGCTGGTTAGTCATCAGAGGAGAATGCAAACCAGGAGCATGGGTTCTCCGGAGCATCACCATCTTACCTCAGCACAGCTCCTCCCCGCAGGGAGACAATCCAACCAACCAAGAGCTTTTGTCAATTCAAACTACTTTCTGCCTCACTGGCTCCCTATCTACTGTTCCCTATCCACTCAGTTCTCATCTGAAAATATTTTTTTCCTTCTTTCCTTCCTTCCTTCTAATCATAGTTCACACTTCTATAATGCGTAATAGATTTCAAAACCTTATCCTCACAACAACCCTGTGATCCCAGCTCCTTAACACAGTGCTTGACACACAGTAGGTACTTATTGACTGAACAACTAACTTAGGTGGGTATTGAGGTATTATCATCATTATCCTCATGTTCCAGATAAGAGAACTAAGACACAGAGAAGCTAAATGACTTGTCCAAGGTCACACAACCTCATCAGTAGCACAGCTGGAATTTGAATCCAGGTCTTTGTCTCTCTCCACAGCTAGTTGGTCTATATCTTTCCTACTCTTTTTTCTACAACTGCATTGCTAAATGTTGAGGGGCAGTCTTGGCCTGGTGGGCTAAATTAAAAGTGAGATTATAAAGTCATACCAGAATCTGTGACATGGGCCTTCCTAAAAGCTAACAGGGTGGATATTGGAGAACAGTGGCAGTAAGTGCTCCAATGTCTACACAGTCCAACTTGCCAGGTATGGGAGGGTTTATGTGTAACACCACCCCACCAATCTTCCTCACCCAGATCCACATTACCTACAGTTCTACCAATGGAACTTTTTGTCTTTGTAGATTAAACACTGCTTTCTTAAAAAAATGCAAGTACTCCTAGGATGTGAACGGAGGTTGAAATAAGAATTTTAGCATCTGTGACAAATTCAGCTTAGAAGGAGGAAGGATGGGGAGGGGAAGAAATGACAGTCACCACAGAAGATAAAGCAATCTACCCTCCAGAGAGTTTGGCCTGAACCCTGCCCCTACCCCATGTATGACTGATGATCCTCACCTCGGGGAGAAGCAGAGGGCAGGGGACAGGCATCATGGAGGTAGGGGAAGATAGGGAGAAGTCAATGCAAAGATGGTGGCCTGGGTCCTGGAAGAGGAAGTAGGGCCAGACCCACTCCCTGCACAGTGAGGTACCAAGAGAGGTCCATGAAGCACAGGGTGTAAAGAGGAGGAAAATGGAGGAAAACCACAAATTTAGGGAGGGGCCATATTGGGAAGAACTTTAAATGTCAAACAAGATTTTACTCTTGATCTTAGCTAGGGAGCCACTGGAATTTAGCAACTAGGGGGCTGACATGGAAAGGTTAGCAAAACTACTTTGGCATCTAATTGGAGGATTGGAACGGGAAGAGACTCAAGACAGAGGAATCAATTTGAATAACTGGAAAAATCCAAGTATGAGGAAACGAAGGCTTGTACCACATTGGTTTGTTGTTGAGTTGTTTCAGTCATGTTTGCCTCTTTGTGACTCCATTTGGGGTTTTCTTGGCAGAGATATTAGAGTGGTTTGCCATTTCCTTCTCTAACTCATTTTACAGATGAGGAAACAGCGGCAAAAAACAGCTAAGTGACTTGTCTAAGGTCACACAGCTAGTAAATGTCTGAGGTCATATTTGACCTCGTTTTCCTGAGTACAGGCCCAGCACTCTATCCACTTTGCTACCTAGTTGTCTACACCAGATTGGTGGTAGGACAAATCTTAGAGATGTTGTCAAGGCCAAGATGTGGCTTGGCAACAGATTAGATGCCTGGCCCATCATCATACAGCTGGTAGGTGTTGGAGCAGGACAACACGTCCATACCTACAAGTGCAGCAGAATAAATGTCTTTGAGAAAAAAGAAGGAGCCAAGGCCTTCCCCCGCTCCAAAAAAGGCAGGGGGGCTGTTGCAAGGAGTGGGAGAAAGTACATTTCTCTCTGAGTTTGGCCTGTGGAAGTTACCATTACCTGAATGTGTAGAATTCAGAACAAGCCCGTCAATCTAAAATACAAGGACTTAGCTAATGAAGGGGACCTGGGAGGAAATCTTATTTGATATAGAGAAGGAAGTGACAAACAGTCCCACTTCCCACTCACCCTCTACTTCAAACAGATAAGCCAGTTATGAAGATAGGAGAATCCCAAGTCTCTTCTCCTATCCCCTGGGCTCCTGCAGGAAGTCAGAGTCTTGCTGTGAGCACAGACTAGCTGTTTGATTTCAGACTCCTCACCCCTCCTCCCACAGAAACCCTGTGGACTAGGCCAGGGTGGGCCTCTAAGGTCTGGAACCTTCTCTCCCTTCTCTTAAAGTGATCTAGGTTTTGATCACAAAGCATTAAAGCTGACAGTAGATAGACTGCCAGTCCTGGAGTGAGGAAGACTCAGCTTCCTGAGTTCCAATCTGGTCTCATACATTTGTTGGCATGTGACTCTGGGCAAGTCTCTTCACCCTGTCTGCCTCAGTTTCCTCTCATCTATCAAATGAACTAGAGAAGGAAATGGCAAACCACTCCAGTATCTTTGCCAAGAAAACCCCAAATGGAGTCACAAAATGTCAAACATCACTGAAACAAGTTGTTAACAACAACAGAACATGGGACATAGTCAGAGGACCTGGTTTTGAATTCTAGCTCTGCCACCTACAAACTCAGGGACCCTAGGGCAGGCCTTCAGCTTCCTTATCTATAAAATGAGAGGAACTGAACTTAATCACCTCTAAAATCATTTATAACCCTAAAAGGATGATATTGGAATGGAAGCTTAAATACTTTGGTCACATAATGAGAAGATGGCACTTACTGGAAAAGACCCTGATGTTTGTAAAGATGGAAGGCAAAAGAAAAAGTGAAGGAGATAGATAGATGGTGTCATGGAGACAATGAATGTAAGCTTGGACAGACTATGAGGATAGAAAGGGCTGGTGTACTATGGTCCATGGAGTCAGGAAGAGATGGAAACAACTGAAGGACTGAACAATACATGAACTAAATATCCCTTCTTCTACTTTGACCTATTTTACACATGAAAAAACCTGAACTAAGAGAAAGGAAATACTCTGCCCAATGTTATCAGCAAGCTAACAATAGAACCTGAACTAAAACCCAGGACCTATAACTCCTGGTACAATGTTGTTTCTACTACCCAATTTCATTCCATTCTAAATTATAATAATTAGGATATATGGAGTGTTTGGGGAGGACTCTCTGGTGTGAGAGCTTGCCAAGTTCTTTTCAGGGTTTCTCATCTACTTTTGATGTCTACCTGACACTCAACTCTCACCTTTGGCTCTAAGATGCTTTACCATGGGTAGTAGCCATACCCTGATAAATCATCTTGGAAGATGGGTAAATCCAGGTTGAGGGTAACCTACAGGCCCCAAACTCCTCAGTGAGTTAGGGGATACCTACCTTACGCATGTGGTAACTTCCCCCAATGGAATGGGCAGATATGTTCCAATGGCCATGAAGGCAGCTGAAGTAGTCACTAGGGAATGCTTAGAGCTTGGTCAGACATCGAAGATGCCAGTCATCCACCGCATCTTGGGCCATCGCCAGTCATCTTGACTTTTGTCTTGTTACCAGACTTTGATGGGAAGAGAGAATGAGGCTGACAACTTTGTGCAACTCTGCCTCACCTAAACCCAATGCATTCACAAATCAAAACATCACCCCATCGTGTCATTTGTCCTCTTCAAAAATGAAAGACAAATAATAACTACCTAATTCCATTTCATTCTATATAGTAATAGTAGTAGTAACAACATTAATTTGATGCTTTAAGGTTTAACAAAATATATTGTAAATATTATTTCATTTTTTTCTCACAACAACCCCAGAAGAGTATGCTATTATTACCTATTTTACAGATGAGGAAAGTGAGGCAGACAGCAGTTAAATGACTTGATAATAAGTGTCATCTGAGATCTTCTTTACTCAAAGTTCAATATTCTGGACACTTTGCCACCTAGTTGCCTCTTTATAAACATTCATTAAGTGCCTTCTATGCATCAGGCACTGAGGATACCAAACCTAAAGAAAAAGACGGCCCTACAAAAGGTTTTATTTTATTGGTTTTTACAACTTATATGCATTTACTCAACATGCATTTATTAAGTAATTGTAATGGGCAGACACTCTACTAGGCTCTTGTATTGCCAAAGCAATAATCATAGCACTAACAGTGACTGTGAATATGCTGGCATAGTTAAGTCACAATGTATAAGAGACTTTCCATATAGAAGGCAGAAGAAAAACATTTATTCAAACACCAGAGAGCCAAATCCTAACACCAGAAAGTCAAATCCATCATAGTAACCAAAAAGTCAATACACATTAGCACTGCAGGGGACAACACCATTCCCAAGCCTTCCCCCTTCTCACAAGCAAAAACTCACAAGACTAGCTATGCCTGCCTATGACCTCTCTCTTCTCCCCTAACTACTCTCACCAACTTCCTCCCAGTTCTACTCCACCCTTCTTGTTCCACTGGTTCAGCAAGCTTCTCCCACCACATGTGACTTAGGCTTCCATGTGATTTAAGCAGGTCACATGGGCCTATTATGAATGGGAAAGATATTCCCATTTAAATTACCATTACATTCGACCCCAAGATCTTCCATATTCATCACATAGATCAATGGGGCAACTGGTATCAACAAAACTGTAACAGGGATAACAGAAAATAAGCATATAAAATAATATTTTAGGCAACAGAACTTTACAACAATATAACAGGGATCATACAAAATAAGCATATAAAACAATATCTTAGGATGGGGCTTGAGCACAAGCACCCCATCATTCCCTCCTTGAATGAATGGGTCCTAAAATCTTGGGTGAAGGGTGAAGGTCTCTTCTTCTATAGATACTTTCTGCTGAAATTGTATGTAGAGCTGTCCCTGCCACAAGAGGTCCCATTCAAGAAGTCAGTTCTTTAGAACCACAACCAGGGGTGATACATAACAATCATAGATAGAGGATGATATCTGGCTTAAGTAATCAGGCATCTGCAGGTGGAGGGTACTGGGCCTGAAGGAAACAAATCTAGCAAACAAGCTTTAACAGACAAAAAAACAAAAAAGAAACAAGGAGACAGTAACCAGAAGCAGGGTAGATATAGGCTCAGCCATACTTGTGGAGTCTTTGAACTCACTATCATAGACTAATCCATGATAGAGTATATGAGTTAAGGGTATAATTTGATAATCATCTACTCCTGAATAAACAACTGTTATGGTATTATCTTTCCCACTATAATGTCTGCAGCCTTTGGAACATTGTTTAGCTTCTGTTTTACCCATATTTTAGCTCCCAATTTTATTCTATCAGTAAAACCCCACCCTTCAGTTCCTCTACTAGGTATTTCATAAAGAGGGTCAGTTTTCACAAAGGGTATTGTTTCACAAGGAATAATCATCATTTGAACTATTCTATCATTTTTACAGACTGTATGAGTTCTTTGCCTAAACTTTGGAATGTTACAATAATTTTTCCTTGATAATTAGAATCTGTCACTCCAGCCAATACATATATTCTTCGAGCTGCTAATCCTGATTCAAGTAATATCTATCTAAAATGATTTTTAGGGATTCTCATACATATTCCAGTAGAGATTTTTCTCATTTCTTTTCTATCCAATCAAAAGTTCTATACCATGTAAATCATATCCTGCCGAACCAGGAGTTTGGTGCTGGGACATCTGGCCTCACAGACCAATACTCAATATTTGGGACTTTACTTGTTTGTTGTTTTCTAATTTGCAGATCTGAGGTCATCATACTGGCTAGAGGTGTTGTGCCTCCCAACAGTTTGTTATTCAAATTATGCAAAGCAGTGAAAAAATTATCTTTCCAATGTTGATAAGAATTATTAGAACTTAATTTCCTTAACTGTTCTTCAACAATCCATTCATTTATTCAATTAACCCAGATGCTTCTGAATAATATGGAATATGATATATTCATTCTATATTGTTTAATACACAATATCTCTTCATTTCATTACCTTAGAAATGTGACTCTGAATCTCCATTGGGATTCAATAATATAGACTTATGATATCTAGAATTTTGCAGGTGTTTTTTCTGCATTGTATTCTCCTAGGGACAAGTCACTAGTACACCTGAATAGGTGTCAGCATAAGTACACGTAATTTTTCATTCTTTATCTTGGGGTAGGGGTTTAATATAATCTATTTGCCAAATTTTGGCTGCCCTTGTTATCTCTCCAGCTACTACCTGGGGAACTGTTCATTCCTTTTCCAATAGGCATATGTAACATTCCTCTGCTACTTGTTTTAATAATGAATGAAAGATACTAATACCTCAATTTTGTGCCCACTGGCATGTGGCCTGGACCCCTAAACGGCTGGTCATCTGATGAACCCATTTTGCTAGTACCGAATCATCAGTTTGTGTCAGAGTAGGAACAATATGTTGAATAGCAACTTTTGCTAGTTGATGAGTATGTGCATTGTACTCACATTCTGGCATGATGAGGGCCACATGAGCATCTACATGAAAAAGTGACAAATCAGTAATCAAAGACAAGTTCCATATATCTTCCCATAATTCTTTGCCCCAGACTAGTTTGCCATGAATTTCCCAATTTTGATTTTTCCACATGGGCATTCACGTAGCTAACCCATTAGCTACAGCCCATGAATCAGTGAATATATGACACTGTCCTCCTTGTCCTGTTTTGATAACTTGATGTACTGCCATAAGTTCAGCATATTCACTACTCCCACCTATCCCAGTACTTTTCAAAGGCCACCTAGTACATGGGTTGGCTACCGCTTTCCATTGTCTTTTGTGGCCTAAATATTTTGCTGTCCCAGTAAACCATGCATGTCTCTTTTGTTCTTCAGTTAATCTATCATATCCCTCATCCTCTTTTACCAAGGACTGTACCGCCTGTTCAGGGGATATATCATTTCCCTCAGTACCTATGTTTGCTATAGATTCAGGTGTAGAAATTCCACTTTTGCCTGTTTTAGATCTACTTTGAATATACCATTTAATCATGCTAGCCTCTTGTGCATGTCCAATTCTGTGAGAAGATAAGATACTCATTACCTAGGTCATAATCAGGATTCCAGGCCTTATTATTGCCTCATGGCTCAGAGTTAGTTGTTCAGTTTCTACCAAATCCCAATACACAGGTAAGAACTGCTTTTCAAAAGGGGTATGTTGAATTTCAGACGAAGAAAATTTTCCTAGACAAAATCCTAAGAGTACATTTTTACTCTGTTTTCTCTGCCATAAAGTCCAGTTTGCATATTCATTCTGTACAGTCACTTGCAATTCCACTAGGCCACTTTGCATAGGTCATAATTCTAGGGCCATATATATAGCAGCCTTTGCTCAAGTCCCCAATCAAATTCATATTTTTTTCCCAGTAATTTTATATAGGGGTTTCAAAATTTGTCCTAGATAAGGCATGTGAGGTTACTAATATCCAAATAATCCTATAAACTTTTGGACCTCTTTCTTATTGATGGGGATAGGAAAATCCTGAATCTTCTGTCAGGCTTGTGGGAGAATCTCTTGTACCCTTTATTCCATTGTATACCCCAAAATTTTGTGGTTTGAGCTGGCCCTTGAATCTTTGCAGGGTTAACTTCCCACTCTTTGCTTTTCATATGCTCAATTAAAAGGGTTAAACTTTTTCCACTTCTTTTACATTTTTTTCCTGTATCACAATATCATCTATGTAGTGGGTAAGCTGTACAGCAGGTAGCTCTAATTCATCTAAATGTTCAGTGACAATTCTATGACAAATAATGGGGCTATGCAGATATCCTTGTGGCAAGTGTGTAAAAGTATATTTTTGGCCCTGCCAAGTGAAAGCAAATTGCTCCTATTGTTTAGAATCTATTGGGATAGTAAATAAAGCATTGGCTAAACCAATAACTGTGTACCAAGTTCCATCATTTTTCTGGATCCTTTCTATTAAGGTAATGGTATCTGGAAGAGGAGCATATAAGAGAAGAGTCACCTTATTCAATTATTTATAATCCACCATCATCTTCCATGTCCCATCTGATATCCATACTGACTAGACAGGATTATTCCATTGAATGGTTGGAGGGACTAACATTCCTGCCTCAACATATTCCTTTATAGTATTGGTAATTTCATCTTGTCCACCTGGCACATGATACTGCTTTAAAGTAGTTATTTTAGAAGGTTCAGGTAAAGGGATTGGGTCCATTTTTATTTTACCCACTAAAACTGTGTTAATCCTATCTTCCTTACTGCAAATTGGCATTTCCCCTCAGGTAAAGTTAGAGTCATATCTCTCAATATATCCATTCTGATGATGTATTCAGGAATGGGTACAATTACCATGGTATATTCATTCTTAGTTAACTGTCCAATTTTCATTGTTAGGTTGACTTTCTGGCTGATATTTCATCCCCTCCCAGTCCTGTGGTGCTGATAGGAGTTCCATGTTTAAACTTATCAGGGTTTCTATATATAAGGGAGGCCTCTGCCCCAGTATCTATTAATGCCCTAGTTATAGTATTTGGTCCATTTTTCCAATATATAGTAAAAGTGATATGGCGTCTGTAATCCCATCTGTGTGTTTCTTTAATCTGAGCTGGGGCTCAGCCAACTTCCTATTGTCCCTTAAAGTG
This sequence comes from Bettongia penicillata ogilbyi, assembly GCA_023548195.1. Classification (NCBI taxonomy): domain Eukaryota; kingdom Metazoa; phylum Chordata; class Mammalia; order Diprotodontia; family Potoroidae; genus Bettongia; species Bettongia penicillata. The sequence goes on from JAJHZJ010000024.1 coordinate 2,347,622, forward strand.
TGATGAACCTGGATATAATGTTTCAGGAGAATCTGTAGGGGCAGCTCTTACTTCTCTATTCCATCTAATATCAAGCCCCTTTTCTCAGTACATTCTGTGTAGTTCATTAGTTGGAATATCTTCTATGCTTCCAAAATCTACCCCTGCTATCAACAGAGCAGTAAACAATTCTTTCCTTGTCAAACTATTCTGACTTGGGCAGAAGAGGGGCAGTTAGGTGGTGCAGTGGATAGAGCACCAGAGCAGGGGTCAGGAGGACCTGAGTTCAAATCTCACCTCAGACACTTGACACTCACTAACTGTGTGACCTTGGGCAAGTCACTTAACCCCAATTGCCTCATTCTGGGTCATGTCTAGTTATCCTGATGAATATCTGGTCACTGGATTCAGACGACTCTGGAGGAGAAGTAAGGCTGGTGACCTGCACAGCTCTCCCTCACTCAAAACAAAGTCAAGCGCAAGTCATGTCATTATTTCTCTGATGACATGGTCTTCTTCAGCAACAAAGGAAGAAGACATATTCTGACTTTGAATCCACTGGCTATTTACTCTTCTCTCTAGAAGAAATTTATCTTCTCCCTAGTCCCCTAAGTCATTTAACTGTGCAATCTTGTCCAGAACCTCTGAAAGAGGTTTCCCCAATTTATTTCCCCAATTATTAGGGTCAAAACTAGGAACTAGCAGGGGAAGCCACCTTCACTATTATATTCCTATGCAAAATTGCTAACGGGTATCATAATATGCATCTGCATTTCAGATCACTATGGCAGGCTTCATTACCTCCTCCTTTAACTTTCCTATATGGTCGCTAAATGAATACCAAGGTCTATCTCCAATAGGCAACATAGAATCAGTAGGATACTGCTTAATGCATCCATCCGTAGCCAAAGCTAACTTGTATAGTTACCTCCTTGCATACTGTAATCTCTAAAGGCTTGCTGTACAAAAGGATTCTGATTGATACCTAGGAATTTCAAGCAATCCACACAATCTGTAGATATTCCTCTAACCCCTTCATCACTGATTCTCACCATCCAAGACATTAATGATTCTCCCATCCTTTGGGTGAACCAACTCAAAATTACCCTGCTGAGTAAAATCCTCAATTATCTCCCTAGACACTGTGTTGCCCCCTTAGTGCTCCTGTTTTTACCTTAGAATTGAACATGCTTCTGCCTGAGAAGCTTGTCCCTCTAACACTGTTTCACTTTCCAACTCTGAGCTTGTTACATTTTCCTCCCATGCACTCGTCAGGCAGTCATCACCACGGGGACTAGGTTGAGTCTGGACAATGATTGTATGCACACTCCTTTTGCCAACCTTCTGCTTCTTTTTCTGAGCTAACTGAATAGCTTTTTCTTCCAACTGGGACTGCCCCAGTTTGCTCTTTTAAAGGACAACCTGAACACTGAAAATTTCATGTAAACTAACTCTTTTCCATATGAATTTTTTTCCTTCAGCAGCTTGTCTTTGCTTTTACACATAATACAATAACCTGTTAATAAAATCCATCCTCTCCTACATACCCCTGCTAGTTCTTTCCCTGGTTTTATTGGTATTCCTTGCAAACATCTTTCTAAATCTCTAGGTTCTCCCTCCTGTAACCTCAGTTCTCAGTTATCACAGGGTCCAGTACTTTTAACCCATTCCCTTGCTAAGGAGGAATAAGGTAAATTCTCCCATCCTGGGATATCTGTTTCTTCCTCTAAAGCCTTTTTGCCTCCAAAGAGAGATTTTATACCCTGAGATCCTGTTCACGACACCAAATGTATCACCCAGGCAGTATTCACAGCACTGATGGTAACTATGGATATGCCAGAGTAGTTCTGAATCACAAAGTATAATAGGCTCTCTATACAAAAGGCAGAAGAAAAACATTTATTCAGATACAAGAAAGTCAAATCTCAACACCAGAAAGCCAAATCCATCATGGTAACCAAGAAGTCGATACACATTAGCACTAAAGGGGACAACACCATTCCAAAGCCTTCTCCCACCCTTGCCAGAGCCTTCTCACAAGCAAACACTCCAAGATAAGCTGTGACTGCTTGTGTCCTCTCTTTTTTGCCCTAACTTCTCTCACCAACTTCCTCTCAGCTCTGCTCTACCCTTCCTGTTCCACCCATTCAGCAAGCTCCTCCTACCACATGTGACTTATTCTTCCATGTGAATTAAGCAGGTCACATGGGCCTATTAGTGAATGAGAAAAATCTTTCCATTTAAATTACCATTACAGCTCTGGAGATGCAAAGATGCAAATGAAACAGTCACTGCCTTCAATGAGCCAACATTCAGCCCTCTGATGGCTCTCATTCCCTAGGACACAACCTTCTATCTCCTTCTTTTCCTCTTTCACACAGTCATTCCTATGCCCCAAATGCCATCCCTCCTCCTCTCCATCTCTTGGAATCTGAAGCTTTCTTCAAGATCTAGTTCAAGTTTTACATCTTAAACAGCCTTTCCTTATTATCTCTAGTACCCCTTCCCCCACCACATTGTCTTTACTTTGTATGTTATGCATTAACATACCCTCCCATAAAATATATACTGGTTGAAGGCAGAGATGTTATTTTTGTCTTTGTACCCTCAATGCCTAGCATGGTGTCTGGTCCAGAGTAACCCCTTAATAACTGTGTTTGTTTGATTGGCTGATTAGAGATTCTATAAATGAGAAGAGAGAATATCAAAAAATTTTCAGGCTTTGGGTAAAACCTGGGTATAGTTCTATGACCTAAAGTTTAACAATTTCACAATATTTTCAAAATAACAGGGAGAGATTAATCCATTCAACAAATATTTATTGACATTTTACTATTCATAAAGCACTGTGTTAGACCCTAGGGGGGATACAAGGATGAATAATATTCTCATAGAGTTTATAGGAGAGATTGCATGCATACACAAATAACCCTAATACAAGGCAGAGGATTCTAAATGTGTAGTCACACTGAACAGTGAGGGGCCATCATAAGACCATGATGTTCAGTACTGCTGGGATAGAAATTAAACATAATGCAGAATAATTGAAGGAACTGGAGTTGTTTAGCTTACAGAAGACAGTTGTCATGCTATCTCACGTCTTTTGTTCAAATACTGGCATAGCTCACCTGATGTCATTAATAGCCACTGCCAAGACAAAATGTTAGGTGAAATCATATTCTGCAGGCAGTTAATTCCAGAGGAATAAAGTGATATGTTATAAGTAGATGTCTGGGAAAACAACCTTACGCAAGGATTTCAAAACTCTATAGTAGAGTTTTGTTACAATATATTAACGTCATTGAAAAATGACCTTACATGCTGTATATATGACTAGTGGTGTGTTGAAACTGGCTTGTGCTGGCTGACTTTATACCTCAGAAATTAGCAAATGCTACAAATCAGGGCTTGATGTATTGTTCAGTTGATTGTCAACATAATAAATTGGTGGAGAACATATTAATGATACAGATCAAAGAAATGTGCTATAGGCAGTTTTTTTTTTTTTCAGAGAGGCAACTGTTAAACATTTACCAGCATATCTCTGGGTATGTCTATATTTGTAAGACTGATGTGGAAGAGGCTACTACTAAGAAGAGAAGTCAGAGACATGCTGTTGGTTTTGATTTGATATAGGAAAGAACTTGTTAACAATCATAGTTATGCAAAAATTGAATTATTTCCCCCATGAAATAGTGAGTTATCTGTCACTGATGATGTTCCAACATGCTGAACAGCCATTAACCTGGGATACTGTATATTTGTCTGATGCAGGATGCAAACAAATATATACAAAGTAAACTACATATAGGATAAATAAGAAGTAAATAACAGAGGAGAAATCATTGGAATTAATAAGAGTTGGGGAAAGCTTTCTGTAGAAGATTAGATTTTTAGTTGGGACTTGAAGGAAGCCAAGGAAGCTAGTAGAACAAAAGAGCGGCAGCATTTCAGACATGGGAGACACCCAGAGAAAATGCCTGAAGCCAAGAGATAGAGCATCTTGTTGGTAGAACAGTGAGCAGGCCAGTTATCACTGGACTGAAGAGAACATGGGTATAATGGGTAAGAAGTTATAAGGGACTTTGAATGCAAAGTAGAATTTTTTTTATTTATTACTAAAGGTAACAGGGAGCCACTGAAGTTTACTGAGTAGGGGAGAGAGATGATTAGACCTATATTTTAAGAAAATCACTTTAGTGACTGAATGAATGGTGGATTGGAGAGGAGAGGGATTTGAAACAGGCAGTCCTACCAGCAGCTATTAAGATAGTCTAGGCATGAGATGATAAGGGCTTACATGAGGGTGGTAGCAGTGTCCGAGGAGAGAAGTGGGTATACTTGAAAGATGTTCCAAAGGTGAAACTGACAGGCTTTGGCAACAGCTTGGGTGTGGGAGGTTAAGAGACAGTGAGAAGTCTAGGACGATTACTAGGTTGTGAGTCTGAGGGGCTGGGAGGATGGTGGTGCTCTCTCCAACAACAGGGAAGGTAGAAGAAAGTGAAAGTTTAAGCAAACAGATTACAAGTTCTATTTTGGGTATATTTAGTTGAAGATGTCTACTGAATATCCAGTTTGAGATATCTGAAAGGCAGCTGGAGATGGGAGATTAGAAGTCAGTAGAGATATTGGGATAGGAAAAAGTAGAGTTGAGAAACATCCAAATAGAGATGATGATTAAATCTATGGGAGCTGATGAGATCCCCAAGTGAAGTGGTATAGAGAAGAAAAGAGAAGAGAAGAGAAGAGAAGAGAAGAGAAGAGAAGAGAAGAGAAGAGAAGAGAAGAGAAGAGAAGAGAAGAGAAGAGAAGAGAAGAGAAGAGGAAAGGGAAAGGGAAAGAGAAGGGATGGGATGGGATGGGATGGGATGGGATGGGATGAGATGAGATGAGATGAGATGAGATGAGATGAGATGAGATGAGATGAGATGAGATGAGATGAGAAGACAGAACCCTGAGGAATACCTGTGGTTAAATGATTGATCTGGAGGAAGCATATAATATGCAAATAGGAAAAAAGTTATCTTCTGTCTATATTTATGATTTTAGTTCTATATTCTTATTGCTATAGCATTTCTAAAACAATGTCAAATAATAGTTGGGTATGGGAGCACTCTTACTTTACCCATTTGTTCCAGGAAAGGGCAGTTAAATGGAGCAGTGGATAGAGTACAGAGCCTGGAGTCAGGAAGACTCGTTTTCCTGAGTTCAAATCTGACCTCAGACACTTGCTAGCTATGTGACCCTGGTTAAGTCACTTAACCCTGTTTGCTTCAGTTTTCTTATCTATAAAATGAGCTGGAGAAGAAAATGACAAACCATTCCATTATCTTTGTCAAGAAAACCCCAAATGGGGTCACAGAAAGTCATACACAACTGAAAAACAACTGAACAACTATACCAGGAAAACTAATGTTTTTCCATTGCAAACAATACTAGCTCTTAATTTTAGATTTATCGGGTGTTTTTTTTATCATATTAAAGAAGGTACCAATGTTGATGCATTTTAGGTTTTTAAACATAGATGAGGCATATTTTGTCAAAGGTTTTTCTGCATATATCAAAATAATCATTTAGCTTTTTGTTTACATGATGATGTATATGACTTGTTTTCCTAATGTTCAACCATCCTTGCATCCATGGTAAAAGCTAATGTATCTATATTACCATAATATCCCTGCAAAGATTTTATTTAAAATTTTTGCATCAGTATTCATTACTGAAATTGGTCTATTGCTCTCTTTGTATGCTTAGTCTCTCCCTTGTTTGAGTATAAAATCCATATTTGGCTCATAAAAGGAGTTTGGAAAAGTGATTTCTATTTCCATTTTTGAGTATAATTTTTGTAGGATAGGAATTAGTAACTCTTTGAATGTTTGATAGAATTCATTTTAAAAATCCACCTGGCCCAATTATTGGGATATTTTTCAACAGTTCTTTTATTACTTTCTTGGTTCCTTTGCCCCCCAGGGACTGAGTTATTTAAGACTTCCATTTCTGGTCTTGTTAGCGTGGGCATTTTATATTTTTGTAGACACTCATTTCCTTTGAATCTTCAGGTTTTCTGACATGATCATCCATAGTAGTTTCTAATAATTCTCTTTATCTCCTCTCTACTTTTTATGAATTCACATTGTTCATTTTGGGGAGGTGGTTTTATTTTTATCTCTCTTTTTCTTTATCAGGTTAATAGATGATTGATTTTGTCAGTCTTCTTAATAAACCAACTCTTGGTTTTCTTTATCAATTTAAGTCTTTTTTATTTTCAAGTTTCTTTATTTCCCCTCTAATTTTCAAGATTTCTTCTTCTGTACTTCCAACTGCAAAACTACTTGTCTATGTATTTTTCTAGTCTTTTTAATTTCATGCTCAGTTTACTGATCCTCTCTTTTTCAATTTTGTTAAGATAAGTTTTCAGAGATAGAAGTCTTCCTCTGAGGAGTGCTTTGGCTCTATCCAAGAAGTTTGGATACATTACCTCACTGTTATCATTAGCTTTAATGTAATTTCTTATTGTTTCTATTATAGGTACTCTGATCCTCTCGTTATTCATTGCAATGTTACTCAAACTCTATATCCTCAAAATAGAACTCATTGCCTTTCTAAATCCATGTCCCTTCTGAACTTTATATATATATATATATATATATATATATAATATTATATATGTTTATACACATACACATATATATATATATTTTTTTTTTCCCATAGCACCACTATCATCCCAGTCATCCAGGTTAAAAATCTCAAAATCCTCACTCTCACCCCGCATATCCAGCAGTCAATTATTAAATCTTGTCGTTTCTGCCTGCACAACATTTCTCACATCTGCCTCTTTTCTCCACTTCACTTAGCTGCCACTGTTTCAGGTCCTCATCACTTCTCATCCACACACTTAGGGTAGACTCCTGCCCCAAGTCTTTCCCCTCTCCAATCCATTCTCAACACAGCTGCCAGAGTGTGATTTTCCTAAAGTGCGGGTTTGACCATGTCATCCGCTGCTAAACAAATGCCAGTGGCTGCCTGTTACTTTTAGGATTAATACCAGTTCCTCTGTTGATCAACTGAACCCCAGCCCACCCCTCCAGCCTTGTTCCATGCTCCACTCCTCATGTTCTACAATCCAAACTGACAGTTTCAATTATTCCTCACACCTGACACTTTACCCTAAAACCCACTTCTATGCCTTCCCACTGGTTTCCCTCCAACTTCTGATCCTTCTCTTCTATTCCTCCCTCCTTTTCTTCCTTCCCCTCCCTTCCTCCCTCATTCCTTCCTTCCTTCTTCTTTCCATCTTTCCTTCCTTTCTTCTTTCCATCTCTCCCTCTTTCTTTCCTTCCTTCTTTCCCTCTCTTCCTCTTTCCTTCCTTCCTCCCTCTTTCCTTCCTTCTTCACTCCTTCCCTCTCCCTGTCTCTCTCTATGTCTGTGTATGTATGTTGTCTGTCTGTCTGTCTTCCTCCCGACCGTGGCTCTTTAAAATTCCATGATGCCCTTCAAGAATTAACTCAAGCATCACTCTCTACATGAAACCTTTCCTGCTCCCTCCAGACACGTATGTCTTCTACCAAAAAGACTGCCTTTATATTGCATATGTTCTGCTTCTACTTCTACATGAATAAGTCCTTTCTAAAGGATAGAACATAAATTCCATGAGGGACAGGAACTGTTTGACTTCCATCTTTGTACCCCCAGTACTTAACACAATGGCTAGTATAACCTTTTCAGTCATTTTTTGTTCATGTCCAACTCTTCGTGACTTCATTTGGGGTTCTCTTGGCCAAGATACTGAAGTGGTTCACCATTTCCTTCTCTACCTCATTTTACAGATGAGGAAACCGAGGCAAACAGGTTTAAGGGATGTGCCCATGGTCATATAGCTAGTAAGTGTCTGAGACTGGATTTAAACTCAAGAAGATGAATCTTCCTGATTTCAACCCCAGTGCAATACCTGCTATGCCACCTAGCTGCCCAGTGTCATATATATTATCTCTAGTTATCTTAGAATCAGAGAAAAATAGTCACTTTGCTATGGGAGTCACTTTGGAGGCTATATTCAAATACCTCATTTTATAGATAAGGATACTGAAGTCCAGAGAAATTAAGTGACTTTAGTCTCTTTTTTCCAAAGATATCATTTCCCCTACTTTTCATCACACTAATTATCTCCTCTTAAAAATAAAGAACAATTACAAAAAGTCACTTGAACCAAGAGTATGTAGTACTATGGAAAGAACGCTAGATTTATAGTCAGAAGAGCTGGTTCAAATTCCACTTCTTAATGTTTACCATCTGTGTAACAAAACTTACCTAGGACTTCACTTTCCTCAGCTATAAAATGAGAGGATTGGACTAGATGGCTTTTGAGGGCCCAATCAGATCTAGCCTTTGATCTATAACTTAGCCAAACTCCTGGGACATGCAGACTGCACCTACTACCTTCACTTACCAATATCCCATTTATTCTTAACCCATCCCATCCTCCACTCCTTAAAACTAGATTCTGCCCTGGCTCTCCATTGAGCCTGCTATTCTGAAATTTATGAGTTCTTTCCTTTAGCCCAAATCCAATTCCTTTTCCTCCTGCCTCCTTCCTCCTCGCCAATCTCGTCACAGAATTTGATACTGTAGGTTATTCCTTATTTCTTCAATTTAGTTCCATTTGTTTTGATTCAATTCAGTTCAGTTTAATTAATCAAAAATGAATGTGCAATGAAAAAAGTACTGTACTTGGGAGTCAAAAGACCCAAGTGTAGATCCTGACTTTATATGCTTTGAACAAGTCATGTAACTACAGTGGACCTCTGCTTCCTCATCTGTAAAATGAGAGAGTTGGACTAGATAAGTTCTAAGAAAGAGAGAGAAAGAGAGAGAGAGAGAGAGAGAGAGAGAGAGAGAGAGAGAGAGAGAGAGAGAGATAGGGAGAGAGAGAGAGAGAGAGAGAGAAAGGAAGAGAGAGTTCTTGGATGTTTAAAACAAAATCCATAATCTCCTCACCCAAACTAGTTTCTCCTCAACTGTCCAAGTTTAATCCTTTCTTTCTTCTCCCTTTGCCACTATCCTAGCTGAGGCCTTTATCATCTCTCATCCATGCTAGGTGACAAACGTTTTACTTGTCAAGTCTCCACCATGACACTAGTGGCTTCCAACACCATGCTACCATTACTTATCCCAACTGAAGTTTGCCAAGATTCCCAGTGGCAAGAAAATCAAAGCCAGCTCTGTTCAAGGACTTGGTTAAGAACACAGATTTAGAACTGGAATTATTTTTAAAATTCTTTCTCTCTCCTCTCCTTCCTGACTTCCTCCCTCCTCCTCCTCCTCCTCCTCCTCTTCCTCCTCCTCCTCCTCTTCTTCTTCTTCTTCTTCTTCTTCTTCTTCTTCTCTCTTTCTCTCTCTTCCTTCTCTCTCTTCTATTCTCTTTTCTTGCAGGTAAACAAGGTCTAGAACAGATCCTGAAGCTGCCCAAGGCTAAACTGATCAGATTCCTATCCCTTCTTTTAAAGGAAAGCAGCTTATTGACCATAAATGAAGTGCCATGCATATTAAAGCACATTATAAAGGAATTTATCAGCCACCACGAGAGCTGCCATCCTCTGGGGCCTCCCTCTGAGGAGGTATTTTATCTTTTTAATGAATAAAAAGATATACTGTGGCAGAGAATTCATAAAGTACAGCCATAACGGATGACTTCGTCATGCTTCCTCAGACCTCTTTCTCTCTCCCTAGGAATATAGCCTGTAGTTGCAGATTCCAGACTTTTGTCTGTCAGGGATGGCCTCTATACCCTATAGTACTGATCCATTCTTCATAGATCACCTATCCACCTAGCTTAGATGGGAAGTCTTCTGGATAGTACCTATCTCATTAATTCTAGCCATCCATAATCACTTGGTACATAACCATGCCCTGGCATTGTGCAAATACTGTAGAAGAAAGATATTAGACACATGGACCACAACATTCCTGAGTGTTACCCAAACCAGATTAATATATAATTGGGAAATATTTAATAAAATCCACAAAACTACAAAACATAGATAGATGTTATCAGTATGTGGTTTGGGGGCCTTCATGTAGATGGTGGTTTTCATGTAGATGGTGATGACGTGTCAACATGTAGTTTGTTGTTTTCATGTAGATGGTGATAAGGAAGGAAACAAGGGTTCTAGAGTCAGAAGTAGGAGGAGAAATGGAATTTCTGGTATGGTAGACAACTAGTGCAAAGTCATGAAGACAGTCCAATAAGAAAGCCTGTTTGGCTCTACTACGGTATGCATGAAAGGGGATAATGTATATTATCATTGGAAAGGTAGGATGAGGTCAAGTTGTAAAGGGCTTTAATGTCATAGTGAAATATATATTTGATGCTAGAGGTAATGGGCTGCCACTAGAATTTATTGAGTAGGGGAGTGATAGGAACCAATTTGTTCTATAAAAAAATCACTGGTGACTGTAGAGGATTGTTTCAAGTGGGGAGAGACTTGAGGCTGGGACACCAATGAGAAGGTTACTGAAATAGCCTAGGTGAGGTGGAAAGGGCTTGAACTAGTGCCACAGAAGGGGAAGAGAAAGGGATGAATGGGAAAGATCTGATGGGGAGATACAGAGTAAGATTTGGCAATTGACTGAATATATGGGTTGATCAATAATAAAGAGTAAAAAATGATACTGAGGTTGGGAAGCCAAGTGATTGGAAAAATGGTGGTGCCCTTGGCAGAAATTAGTAAGTATGGAAGAGGTATAGGTTGGGAGGTGGGTAAGTTGGGGAGAGATGTGTACCATTTTGGACAAGTTGAGTTTGCAGAGCCTAGAGTATTTGGTTTAAAATGTCCAACAGTGGAGATGGGTGAATGGAAGTCAGAAGAAAGATTAGGGATAGGGAGAGAAGGAGACAGAGAGAGACAGACAAACAAACACAGAGAGAGATCGAGATAGAAAAAGAGGGAGAAAAGGACAGGGAGAGAGATAGATAGACAGAGACAGAGAGAGAGAAAGAGAACGACAGAGACAGAGAAACAGAGAGGTCCTGTATATATGCATGAGCATAAAAATGATAATTAAAGCCATGTAAGCTGATGTCACCAAGCAAGAAGTGCATGGAAGGAAGAAAGCAGTACTCAGGCAGCCTGAAGAGTGGTCAGATAGGAAAGACCCAAAAGAAAAAAGGTCACAATAACCTGGAAAAGACAGTATCTAGGAAGAGAAAATAATCCACAGTGTCAAAAGCTGCAGAGATGTAGAGGGATGCAGATCCTAAGTATTTACTGAATCCGAGACAATAATATTGCTATCTCCTTCCTGAGTGGATCCATTCATGAGGCTCCAGAGAGGACTTGTTCAGTGCTGATCTATCTGGAGGACTGAGAGGGAGGCAGTATGTTTGTTGTAAAGGGGAAGAAGCCAGCAGAACAGTATTCAAAAACTGATGACACAATGTTTTTAGCTATGGTTCCTTGGCCAAGTCATTTAACCATTTTTATCCTCTTTCCTCAATTCAATGCCTGAAATAATTATTAAGCTTCTGTGCATCATCTATAAGTTGGAGAGTGAAGGGGGTGGTCAGCCAGATACCTCCCAGATCAAAGATCCAACAGTCAGTTCTTCTGGGAATTGGTTGCTGCTTAATAGGAAGCCCTGATGTATAAGGCAGCTAAGTGGTATAGTGCATATCAGAAAGACATGAATTCTAATTCTAACTCAGTCTTTTAACTAGCTGAGTAATCCCAGACACAGTCTCCTAATCTGTAAAATGGGAACAGAACGGACCTCGCAGGGTTGTTGCTAGGACCAAATGAGATAATAAATATAACACACTGGGCAAACTTTAAAGTTTTTTATAAATGCTTGCTGTTGTTATAACAGGAGAATCACCTGTAGGATTTAGGGGACACTCCCACCAAGAAAGCTCCCAAGCAACCATGGTCATCAAGATGGGCCTTCCTTACCTACTTCCAAAACTTAAAGGCCCACAAGGGTGTTTCACTTGATTCGGCTTTAAATAAGGTCAGAGAACCTTCTCTGTCCTCTCTCTGTGCTCTCTCCGCTTCTCCTTTGATGAATGGAGCCATGGGACAGAAGAGAGAAGGTGCCCCTCACCCTTTTCAACGCCTGGCCAGAGAATCCAGCCAAGGAAATAAATAGCTGTCTTAGTGACAACGTGCAGATTAATGAAGTAAGTAATAATCTCTGGAAACCACGATGCTCTGTGTTCTCTAACAAGGCTGCAAATGATTTGCACTGGGTGTTTATGGCTCCGGGTAAGGGCCCCCAGGTCCTGCAAGCACTGAATTAAAAACTTTTTGATTAACTTCTGCTGTGAGTCAACTTTCTGTTTGTTTCTGCCGAGTGAATAAATAGGGACCCCACAACTCTGAGAGAGCAGAGAGAGCAGCCCTGGTAAATCACTGCAGTCCTCCCCAGCAGCTCACCTGGAACCTGCAGCCAGTCCGGGCATCATTCTCAGGCTTGACATCACCTATGAGACTCAAGATTTGTCTGATTCATAAAAAGTCCATCACATAGGTGTGTAGATGGATCCTTTCCCATTTATTTAAAGGGCATTTTAGCTGTCAGGAGGTGGGGTTACTTGGACTTGGGATTTTTTATGAGGAAGCAGTATTTTTCACTATTTGATGTTGAGAGGTGCTAGTGCGAGTATATAGAGAGAGACACATACCCAGTTTGGACTTGAAGTCATAATAAATTTATACGCTATTTACACATGGTTTTAAATCAGTTCACTAAAGGAAAGTGTGCAGTGGAGCTAGAAATTTAACTACTCTTCCAGCTGCATAAATTGGTCACTGCTTTTATAAGGAGAATGGAAGCAAAGGACAAGAGCGAAGGAAGAGGTTTTCCAGCAATAGGAAAGTCATGAATGCCCTTGAACCTTCTACTTAGAGTCCATGATAGCTTAGAGGAGAGAACTCCTGCAATGGAAATCAGAGAGACCTGGATTCAAAGGTCGCTTCTGATATTGACTATGATGACTGTCAAGGCAATTGACCTCTTTTTTCAGTTTCCTCACCTTTAAAATGAGAATAGTTAATGCCAGCACTACCTAGCTTGCAGGGTTATTATAAGGCTTAAGTGACATAATATATTTAAAGAGTTTTGGAAACTTTAAAGCACTTTATCAATATCAGTTTTCATTATTATCCACCCTAGGACAATACACTATGTGCTCAGGGGTGTGCTGGAGACAGACTCTGAAATTTTAGCGCAAGCATTTATGCATCTGACATCCAGCTGCAAATCAAGCCTCGATTTGTTGTTGTGTTGGTTATCTAGAACTCTAGAAAATGCTGGAGAAAATATTAATGAGGCAGATTAAATTTAAAAGCATGTTTTGTGAAGGGCAGCTAGGGGGCAAAGTGGATAGAGCACTGGCTCTAAAGTCAGGAGAACCTGAGTTCAAATCTGACCTCGCACACTTACTAGCTGTGTGACTTTGGGCAAGTCACTTAACCCTGACTGCTTCCAAAAGAAATTATGTTCTGTGGACATCGCTGTTTTGGAGAGCTGGCTGTTAAACACCCGTGCTCCACCATTTATTAGCAACCTTGAACAAATGACTTCACTTTTCTAAGCCTCAGTTTTCTCATTTTTCAAACCAAGATAATAATGTCCCTTTCTTTGCATATCTTGAAGGTAGGTTCAAATGTGGACAGTCGGGTACAGAAGAGACAGCAGTGGATTTGCAGTAGAGGACTTGAGTTAGAATCCCAGCTCTTATTCCTATGCAAGTCACCTGACCTTTCTCACCTCAGTTTCTTCATCTGTAAAATAAGGGTAGACTAGATGATCTCTGAGGTCCCAGAAACTTCAAATCTATAATCTTACGTTATTGTCCAATGAAGAATCGGCCCTCAGCTTTATCACTTGTTTTCTCTGTGTGACTCTGAACGAATCACTCACGTTCCTCATCTGAAAAATTAGGGGCTGAATTCAAGGGTTCTCAACCTTGTTATATCATGGACCCCTTCAGAACTCTGATGAAGCCTATGGTATGCTTCTTAGAATGATGATTTGAAGTCATAAAATAAAATGCATAGGATTACAAAAGAAACCAATTATATTGAAATAGTTATTAATTTAAAGGGAAAAAACCAAGTTCACTGGACCCCACAGGAAGATGATTTCTGGGGTCCTTTCTGGGGTCTCAATCCAAGGATGAGATAATTTAGAAAAGGACTTTACAACATTGTTCCAGCACAACACCTTGCAACAAAATATAAATCTGGACTCATTATTATATGAAACATTTCTTTAGAATTTCCTATTTCCTGAGCTTCCTACAGTCATTGAAATGTTATACACAATCATAGACACAGAAATGAATATGTCTAGCTTTTCTAGATTCTGCTTCATCAGTATGTTCCTTAGACCCTCCAAGCCCCTTCTAGCCACTATTTAAATAGTTCTTGAGTCAAGGGTATTAACACATAGTATTTTCCAGGGGAATCTGACAGATAGCAATGACAATCCTTGCCACACCCTCTGCAGGGCGGACTTTAGAATGCTCTTCCAACACTGCCGGCCTTTTGGTCTATAAATGAACATGGAGTAGGAAAAATAGCTTCCTTTCCCAAGGAAAATGGAGGGGGTGAATATCTGCTTGCCCCATGCTTTTTAACAAGCAGATTTACTCTAGGCCCTGTGACCTAGAGCACTTCGAACTGAGTTCCTAGAACGTGGTGGTGGAAAGGGATAGAACACGGACAATAAGAAAACTTCTGTTGAGTGTTGAGATGTACTTTATCCATTTATTTATTCATTCCTTCAACAAGTATTTATTACGTTTGTTTTGGAGTACGAGAATCTAATTTTAATCCTACCTCTGCTATGAAATATTCATTTAAGATCTTGGGAAAGTCAATTAACCTCTTTGGGCCTTGATTTTCCCTTCTTTAAAAATAAGCGGGGGGTGTGGACTAGATTATCTCTAAGGCCCTTTCTGGCTCTCAGTTTAAGATCCAATGATCCAGTGCTCGAAACATTTCCATCTGGATACCCTAAGGATGTCCTATCCTTTCTGGGGTGGACCTCAGTCTCTATGACAATAACAGAATGGATCCTGGGTTCTTTGGAAGAGTAATTTCCTAGTCATTTCCAGGGCCTAGGATGAGACCTGTAAGCTTCACAAAGTAGACTCTGATCTTTAAGACTACATTCAAACCCACACAGTTTTTTGTTTTGTTGGATGGGAACCCAGAGTGTCAGAAGAAAGTGGACTCAGCTTGCTTCATTTGTCATATTGCTGCACTTCCTGTTGGGAAAGGCTTTGGCACCAGAGCCATCGGCTTTTTAAAAAATTCACATTTATTTTTTATTCTGGACTTAGTAAACACCAAATAAAATTTCATATTAAAAGCAGAACACATAAAGAAGACTACATTAAAATCATAAATTTCTATTACATGCAGGTTGATTTTCCATATATATATATATATAATAAACAACATAAATTTTCAAAGCTGACCTCATTGTCTGTAATTTCTTCTGCCCTTCCTTCTGCTTTCTCCTGTGCATTTTTTAATAAAATATTTCTATCTGGTAACCTTATCTTCAGTCCTGGTCTCCGTCCCAACACCTCAATCCTTTTTCAAAAGAAAAAAAAAACTCTGGTAATAAATATGTATAATCAAGCAAAACAAACTTCCACATTGGCTGTTTCTAATAGATATAAATGTGTGTGTGTGTGTGTGTGTGTGTGTGTGTGTGTGTGTGTAAATTTTATACTTTGAGTTTACCTCCTCTCTTTCAGGAGAGAGGTAATATGTTTCACCTTTTGACCTATGGAACTATGCTTGATCACTGCATTAATTAGAGTTCTTTAGTCTTTTAAAGTTGTTTGCTTTACCACATCTTTTTTTTGTATAAATTGTTCTCCAGCTTCTAATCACTTCATTCCGCATTCGTTTATGTAGGTTTCAGGTTTCTCTTGAAACAACCCTTTCAGCATTTCATATAATAAAATAATGTTCTATTACATTCATATATCATAATTTATTCAACCATTCCCCCATTGATTGGCATTTCCTTAGTTTCTTGTTCTTCACTGTTCAGTCATTTCAATCACGTTCAACTTTCTGTGACTCCATTTGGGATTTTCTTGGCAAAGATACTGGAGTGGTGTGCAATATCCTTCTCCGGCTCATTTTTACAGATGAGGGAACTGAGGCAAACAGGGTAAAGTGACTTGCCCAGGGTTACACAGCCATTAAGTATTGGAGGTTGGATTTGAACTCAGGCCTTCCTGACTCCAGGCCCAGTGCTCTATCCACTTCACCACCTTCTTTGCTATAATAAAAACAGTCAATATAAACATTCTTATACATATAGTTCCCTTTCCTCTCTCTTTGATCTCTTTGGCAAATAGACCAACGCATATGCATAATTTGACTTTTAGGGCATAGTTCCAAATTCTACTCCAAGAATGACTGGACCTATTCACAGCTTCATTAATAGTACATTGGTGTGCCTATTTTTCTGAGGCCCCTCCAACAAGTGTCATGTTCCTCCTTTCATCATCTTCACTGATCTGGTGGGTAGGGGGAGGATGTTGGAACTGTTTTAATAGGCATTTCTCTAGTTACAAGTGTTCTGGGAGCATTTAAAAAATATATATGGCTACCGTTAGCTTGAATTTCTTTCTTTTAGAAATGCCTGTTCATATCCTTTGATTATTTATCAACTGGAAAATTACTGCATTGGTTTTGTTTGGACAAAAACTTTTTAATTTTATGTAATCAAAATTATTAATTTGATCTCATACAATCATAATTTTTTGTTGTTCATTTAATCCACAGTTTTGAAAGGTACTCCTTCCCTATGATATGACCTTTTATGGCTAAGTCATGTGTCCATTTGGAGCTTGTCAAGACAGGCATATGCTAAGAGACGTTGGTTTAAATCTGATTTCTCCCAGACTGTATTCTAGTTTATTCCTAGCAGATTTGGTATATAGTGAGACCTCCAATAGCTGGAATCTTAGGGCTTATCAAACACAAGGCTACTATGTTAAGAGAGCATAGAATAGTTTATCTGTTAGATTTATGGATAAGGAAAGAATTTAGGACCAAAAACATATAGAAAGAATTAAAATAGATAAAATAGATAATTTCGATTATATAAAATTTAAAAGATTTTTACACAAAACCAATGCAACCAAAATTATAAGGAAAGCAGAAAACTAGAGGAAAAATTTTGCAACCAGTATCTCTGATAAAGGCTTCATTTCTCACATATATAGATAACTCAGTCAAATTCATAAAAATACAAGTTATTTCTCAGTTGTTAAATGGCAAAGGATATGAATAGGCAGTTTTCAGACAAAGAAAGCAAAGTTATTTATAGTCATATGAGAAAATGCTCTAAATCACTACTGATCAGAGAAATGCAAATTAAAACAAGTCTGAGGTACCACCTCACACCTATCACAGTGGCTAATATGGCAAAAAAAAAAAAAAAAAAAGGAAAATGTTGAATATCAGAGGGGATGTGGAAAACTGAGACACTAATGCACTGTTGGTCAAGTTGTGAACTGATCCAATCTTTCCACAGCACAACTTGGAACTATGCTGAAAAGGCTATAAACTGTGTATACCCTTTGATCGAGCAATGCCACTGCTAGGTCTATATCCCAAAGTCATCCAAAAAAGGGAAAAAGGACCTATTTATATAAAAATATTTATAGCAGCTCTTTTTATGGTGGCTAAGAATTGGAAATCAAAGGGATGCCCATTAATTGGAGAATGGCTAAACAATCTGTGGTATACGATTTTAATAGAATATTATTGTGCTATAAGAAATGACAAGCAGGATGATTTCAGGAAAACCTGGAAAGAATGACATGACTTGATGATGCACAGTGAAGTAAAACAGGAGAACACTGTACACGTTAACAGCAATAGTGTTTGATGAAGAACTGAATGACATCTATTCTCAGCAGTATAAAAACCCAAGACAATTCCAAAGGACTAATAATAATATTTAATACCTCCAGAGAAAAATTGATATTGATTGAACACAGACTGGAGCATGCCATTTTTCATTTACTTTCATTTTTGTCTTTTACTCAAGTCTTCTAGTACAAAATGACTAATATGGAAATGTTTTACATAATTGCATATGTATAATTTATATCTGACTGCTTACCATCTTGGGCAGGGGATGGGGTGAGGAAGGGAAGGACAGAATTTGGAACTCAACACTTTAAATTAAAATGTTAAAAATTGGGGGAAAAGAGTCACTTGTAGAAGTCTACTCACTACCTACTAATACTCTCATTGAGAATGCCATCCATTTGTGTAGAGATGATTCATAAAGATTTTATATAGATGGAAAAGTAAGTTGATGGGCTGGTAATTGTTAATGTTCTCTTAATCACTTTTTTCATTTTCAATAATGACAAGGCTTCTCCCTGCCCCACGACTTTGGAATGTTTCCCTCTTTCGAATAATACTAAAATTATTATCAGTTCCCCAATATCCTCACAATTGTAGTTACTCCAGCACAGATCTCTTCTTTATCCACTTGTTCAAATGTGGATGCTCTGCCCATCTTTGTTCTTTAGTGTTACTTTTATTTCTTATATAAGAGCATCCAGTGATGCTAGAGTACAAATGTGGCAGTTCTTTGATTCTTAATGGAGAAAGTCACTGGTTAAGATATTTTTGTTTGTTTTACAAATCTTTTCCATTTTTCTTCTATTTGTAATTCTCCCTGCATTTTCATCATTGAATATTCTTGGAGTATTTTGAGTCTTTCTTAAAGAGGGAAAAAATATCATCCAAGGCAAAACTCATGAGAGTAAATGGTCTTTGTTCAGTGAATTCGGGAGCCCTGACAAAAAATAAAGACATAAAAGAAGTAAGGGAAGGGTCCTTCCCTCCATGAACAGCTATGAAGGATTTAATCTTGGTGCTTCATTGATTCACAGCTGACTCAAGGCAAAATAGCAGGAGATACGAAACAGTATCAGGCAACCAAGGTGATTAGATTGGCTTATAATTGCCATCCTCATTCATCACAGCCACATCCTTGATCGTTGGGGCATCCCTGGAATTTAACGTGGTGAACAAAATGAATTCTTTACCTGGGTAGCTAACCTCAAGGAGAATCATGTTGTTAGATGAGCTGATTGAAAAAAAAACTCTCAAAATGGCCAATACAAGCTATTGTTTTTTCTTCTCTGCAAAGGAATCAGAAGATCCAAAGCTGGAAGGAATAGCTAAAACACTATTTGACAGAAGTGGGCTCCAGTATGATGTCAGTAGGCCTGAGCATTGGACATTCAGCCCAAGACAAAATTTAATCATGATAAACATAAATTCTTACATAAGTCTAAAAATTAATTCCACAAGTGCAAGACAGGGAAGACATGGCTAGAAAAGACTCCATCTAAACAAATCTAGTATTTTTAGTGAATTATCAGCTCAATATGAGGCAACAGTATGATATGTCAGCCAAGAAAGTTAATATGACCTTAGGATTCATTAAGAGTCAGTCAATATTAAGTGCCTTCTGTGTGCCAGGCACTATTCTCACTTCTGGGTATGCAAATAGTAAAAAAGGACATCTCTGCCCTCAAGGAATTTACTACATGATGGGGGAAGACAAGACATAAAAGAAGCTGAAATACAGAAGCAGGAGGAAGGACAGGAGAGTGGGCTAGGGGAGCCTGGGGTAGGTAACTGACCTGAGGCATGGTGGAAAATCAGAGAAGTCCCAAAGTAGTGAGCTCCCTCCTTATATGGAGTTCCTGACTTTACCCTTCAATCAAGAGGGTTAGAGGATGGTGATGAGGTAGAATCTCAAGACTGATGGGATCCTGCAAGATGATGAGGTTTTCCCCACAATGAGTTTCCTTGGGCATGGTGGAAAAGTCATAGAAGTCCCAAAGTAAGGTATCTATGAGAGAAAGCTATTATGATCTTAGGACACATTAAGAGAAACTTAAGAGTCTAGGACAAGGAAAGTGGTTGGACCACACTTGAAGAACTGTGTTCAACTTTGGAGACCAATACTAGGAAAGATGTTGATAAAAAGTACAACTTCCAAAGTTCATGTTATGTGAAGATCATTTGAAGAACGTGAAGATGTTTTCAACAGAAAAAGAATGACTCAAGAAGAACTTGATAGCTGTTTTCAAGTATTAGAAAGACTGTTATGTAGAAAATAGATCGGATTTGTCTGCTTGGCTTCAGAGACCAAGATTAGGAGCAATGAGTGGAAGCTACATATATCAGCCCCATAGAAGGAAAATCTAACAAACAGAACTGTCCCGAAGTGAACTGGGCTCCGCTTTGCTAAAGGTTTTCAAGCCATGTTGTATGACCTCTTATCTACCATGTTAAAGAGTATGTGCTGGACTAGAAGAGCCCTACCAGCTCTGAGATTCTGTGACTATGAATTAACGATTCTTCCAAGAGCCACTCACAGCAGGCTATAATATAGAGCCAGAAAAGGAACAATTCCATGACATCTTCCTGCAGGGAAGGCTTGGGCTTCCAGAAGATTTCATCCTAAGAAACATTCAACGAGTACTCTTGCTTACAGGGGAAGTCTGAAAGACCAGATATTTCAGCAACAGGGATAATACCTGAAACACGACCAAAGAAAGTAGATAGCATTTCTTCCCCAAATCAAATAATATAGCAGGTAGAAAAAAATAACTAGTTGGTGGTCCAGCAATTTCAATATAAGGCTATGGAGTGGGCCTGGAAGAGTACAGGTCCAAATGAATATAATATTTTTGTCATTCCTGTAGGAATATCTCCATAGTACCAATTATCTTTTTAATCCAAAATCAGTGTGTTCTATTGGCATCCTACTGATACCTGGAGAAAACAAAGAAGGTCAACATATTTGGTGGACCCCCTATGGATGACTGATGGTAGAACATAGAAAAAGTGCCACGCAGGGTGGGCACAAATAGACAGATTGCCATCTGTGTTGTGGAAGGCAACTCCCACAATGATGAGATCACAGATCTAACTCTGGGTGAATATCCAACTTCAATGACACATATAGTCCAGTCTATACTACAGTCTATGCTGTAGCAAACTACAGCCCAAGGGCCAAATAGAGCCCATTGCCCATTCTTCGTATGGCCTGCATCCTAAGAATGATTTTTACATTTTAAGATATGATAAAACCTTACTTATAAATGTAAAAATTATTCTTAGCTCATGGATCACACAAAAATAGCCAATCTGTCAGATTTGAACTGTAAGCCATAGTGTGCCAACCCCTGCAATAGTTTAATTCCCAAATTCAAAGCAAGAGATGCTCAGATGTATCTGTGATAAAGGAGAATTACAGTTACAAGCAGGACAAATCACCTTGATTATTCGCTGTTATCGTCAATCTCCTGCTGTTATTGTCCTGATCCAGCTGTGCATTGATGAAGGAAGAGTGAGTTCCTTAAAGACTTACCCACAACACTGTGTGCCATCCAGTTGGGCAATCATAGAATCTAGCACAGTGCCTTGCTGAAAGTAGCTCCCTGAGACCTGTTTGCATGGCAGAAGGCATATCATGATCCTAGTTTGCCCTATTTGGCCAAGCTGGTAACAAGTACTGGAGATGGAAGGTTAGTAGGTAGTAATAGATACACCAAAAACCATCAATTAAATATTTTTAAAATTTTACTTTTTCCAAATTACATATAAAAACAATTTTTAACATTCTTTTTTTAATAGTCTGAGTTCAAAATTTCTCTTCCTCCCTCCCCACATTCATTGAGAAAGCAATCAATTTTACATAGAAAACGTATTTCCATATTACTTACCTCAGGAAGGAAAACACAGATCAACAAGTAAAAATAAAAACATAAAGTTAAAAAGAAGAAGTATGCTTCCATCTGCATTCTGACTCCATCAGTTCTTTCTCTAGAGATGGATAGCATTTTTCATCATAAGTCCTTAGGGATTGTCTCAGATCTTTGTATTGTTGAGAACAGCTAAGTCATTCACAGCTGATCATCCAATATTGCTGTTACAGTATACACTATTCTGTACACTGTTCTCCTAGTTCTGCTCACTTCACTTTGCATCAATAATGAAACATTTTAAAGTGCAGAGTAGGAAACAAAAAGGTCACAGAGGAGGATACATATGTATGTGCATATGTGTATATACATACATGGGATGAGAGGCAGATACACACACATACATATAAGTGTAACAGTCAATGTCCATAACTGTGTGTGTATTTCAGTGATTGCCTCTGCAGTCAAAAGGCCAGTTATGTTACATTTCACCCTTTCCCCATGGTTCTCTAGAACTTTAAATGGGGTTTAGAGGTATCTAGTTTTTGCTATTGACTCAAACCTCCACTGATGGTGTGTGTTCACTCAATTTTGAAAGGGTCCCTAGCACCCCAGTTTTATTCAACCATTTAACAGACAACCTTTTATGAAATATTTGTTTCAAAGATATAACAAAAACAAACATATAAACACTCTCCCCAAGCCCAACACCTGTGTTGCATAATTCCCCCTATACATCTTCAGGATCTAAAGAGTGGAGGGAGATTGGGTTCACAACTTAACTCAGTAACTATGTAGTACAGTCTTACCAAGTTAAAAGTCCAAAGCACCCCTGGGCTAGAATCCTAGCACCTTGGCTTCTCAGGGCTTCCCACCTGGGCTGGAAATAACATCCAGCCTGGAATCCCTGCTCCAAGATTACCAGAGCTTGATTTACTGGGTTCAAGGACCACTGGCCTGTGCCCAAAACTGAAAAAGACAAATGACACAGACCTGAGGTTCAGGACTAAAGAATGTAAAGTGAAAGAGAGAGAAAGGTAGACTTCCCTCCTATACACACACTCAGCTTACTGTACAATGTCCATGCTGGGGGTGGATGAGCTCTTCACACCACACACACACACACACATACTCCCCCCAACCCCTGCCAGATGCTGCTAGAGAGAAAGAACAAATCTAAATTTTAAGAATACAACCTCTTCTAGCTACACAGCCAATGGAAAGAGGCTGTCCTTGCCCATGAAGTAAAGAAACACAAAGTATCTTCTTCCAGAAGCAGGTCCCTGCTGTCTTCTACATGGATGCCTCTATCTTAGGTGACCTAGGTATGTGCAAAGTCTAGCTACATACATACACATATATATTAGTATATCCAAATACATTTATATATATTGTTATATGAGTATATATAAATATGTATATATTATTATATACAAATATGTATGTGTGTGTGTGTGTGAAGGAGGCATAATGGATAGAGTTACCCTTGGAACCAAAAAGATGGGTGTAAATTCTACCTAGGACCCAATGGCTTTGTGACCTGGGCATATCACTTAAGCTCTCAGGGCTCTTGGTAAATCTCTAGAAATTCCTCACCAGAAGCTCCCTATACCAATGAAATCAGAAGTTTGATCTTGATCTATCGATCAATCTGTGTGTATATGTATGTCTGTGTAATTTCTATAATTTAACAAGGTAGTACTTAAAATCCTCACCATTTCCTATGCTCATACACTAATGCAATCATTCTCAACTTAGCTGTTCAGGACCAGTTTTGAAAAGACAGATAATTTAGGAGCAAGTTGTTCATTGGTAAGCCACCTACCTCAACCAGACCACCTTGTTGGTGCTTTCCAATACAATCCCTCATCATGAAGCAAGCATACCTAACTTCTTACAAGAAGTAAACCAGATTATAAGCTATTAGAGTTGTTCCTTAGAGATCATTTAGTCTTTTCCTTTCATTTTACAGTAAAGAGATTAATGGACTTGTCCAAGACGGCACAGGTGACAAATAGAGCCAGGGTGTGCCCCAGTTTGCAGATTTCAGATCCAATGGGCTTTCTAGAACACAGCACCAAAGAGAGTGGGATAAAGGAAGAACCAAGGTAGGAGCTAACAACCAGGAAACGAAGGAATTTGTCAGGGGTGTAGCAAACCCAGGTGCAACTCGTCAGTCATGCGCCTTTGTTTCTTCCTTTTTCTAGTGGGTTGACATAAGTTAGCCAAACTTCCCCCTGCTTATATTGAGTTTTTCAAAGGAACAGCCCCTTGGGAGAATAGATCTGGAAAGCAATGGTTGCCTTTGTTGTGTTTTAAATTTCACCCTTTTGCCCCTCCTTAGGCTCACATGGTTAGTGTTCCTATAATCAGAAGAGCAGAGCTACTGATTTGGGGAAATAACAAATGGTGACTGCTGACGATGTCTCTGAAGATGACACCATTATTTTTCCCACTCTAAAGCTGACTTTGGGCAGCACTTAAAGCAGGGAGAGTCAGAGTTCCTAAATTGGCTATTATACTGTTGCTATAGCACTTACTCTGTTGAAAGGAGGCAGAGTAAGAGATTCAGGAGAGATTCATGAGCTCATAGATCTAATATTAAAAAGGACCTTAGAATCCACCTTTTCCAACCCCCTCATTATATAGTTGAGGAAAGTGAGGCCCAGAGAGGTGATGTGACTTGCCTGGGGTCACACTGCTAATAGGTTGCAGAGGCATAATTTGAATGTAAGTTCCGTGCCTCTGGGGTTACTGATTTTTTCACCACACCATGTGATGGCAGAATAATAACGCTCCAAGCAGCCAGGCTGCAGATGGGACTTTTCCTGGATTCTCCTGTTTACACCTGCCCACCCTCACTCCGACTCCCATACTGAACATGTCCCTGGAGAAGTTTCATACGTTAAGCTGTGCTGCAAACTACATGAGGTCTTAGGCATGGGTTACATGGTGAAGAAACCTTGTGGAGCCCCTGGCCTCTTGGGCATGCTGTGTCTGCAATAACAGGACCTTGGTGATTACCAGTGCTGAGATCCTGGTAAGATGGTTGTTGTCCTTGGTGCTGGAAGAAGACCAAAATGACATCACTGTGTTGGGATCAGAGTACAGCCTGTCTGACTTGTGGCTGATCATGGTAGAGAATAAAGGAAGGTGCAGGCATATCTCCGGTGTTTCAGAGATGTATTCTTTTCCTCATCCATCCTAGTACTGAGTTCTGCCAACTGTTTATTGCAATAGTAGCAGAGTCTGAGTGCATGGACATTCAATATTCTGCTCACACCTCAAGACAAAAATTGCCTACAAAATGTTCCTCATACTACTTTTTGTCCCTTTGTCTTCTACATCAGTTGATATTTCTAGAGGAGAGCAAAAGATATCAGGGCTTGTGTCCCCTTTCCTCCTCCCCTAACATACACATCCAAGAGTTGGCTTTTGTAGACAACAGCATGTGTAGCATGCCTTGTCGATCTTGAAAAGGCTACAAAGTAATAGACTGCCTATCTAGACATTTAAAAGGCATTTTTGAAATGCCAAATGTCTGTTCTCTGACTGATCAGGTGATCCCCCAAGCTTCATTGCTACTCTCACTTTATGGGAAGGGGTGCTCTGGAATGCACCAACATGCACAGGGAATGAAAAACTTGGTTGTAACGTGATCCATCTTGTAGTAAGAGCCCCAAACGAGATCTGGGCTAGGGTGGCTTACTAATTAACTACCTGCCCCTAATTTATCTGCCTTTTAAAAGCTGGTGCTGGGGAGCTAAGCTGAGAGTGATTGCATTATTACATGAATTTGGGAAATGGTGGGGACGAGAGCAGAGGTAGATGGGAATGAATCCCAGGTGTCCCTAGAGAGATCTGCAGGGGCAGGAAGGAAGGCAGTCATCTGCAGAGGGAGAGACTCTTCATTTCACATTTACCAAGCAGTACAGAGTTTCCTTATTTGTTTTTGATAATGTGTTTATTTTGTTCTATTATCCCAACATTTGGCAAACTGTTTCAGAGTCCAAACATTTACTGTTATTGTCTGCTAGGTGAACGTGAAGCTGTAAGCCAGCTCTAGGCTCGATTCATAAAACTAGTTATGAGGGTATTCTGTAATTTTGTCATGGATCTTTTATACAGCAGTCAAGCTGTACACTGAATGCTTGATTCACTAAGAAAATCACTGCATTGTGTGGCTAGGCTGAGAGATGCCTGCAGCACCCTGCCCAAGGTTAAAAATATGGCTTAAGAAAAAGATTATCTACCACCAAAGAATAGGAATAGATCTAAACTCCTAAGACACTCTGCTAGTCTTGTGTTTCCTAGGTTACCCGAATTTAGTCATGTCCTACTAACGGATTATTTAATAATATATAGAGACTAACCACAAGTGAAGCTGATAACTTAGGAGAATAGCTAGCTGTGCATCATAATGTTTTTAGGAGATGGAAAGAAATACACAAGCATCCCCGAAGGACCAGTCATCCTTATGCTGTCGATTATGCTGTCAACAATATTTATCTAGCAAGTATTATGTGCTAGGCACCATACTAGGCATCATAAGGCACAAAAAGGTTCAAGACAGGTCACTTCCCTTCAAGGATTTTACTATACAGTTGGGAAATAAATGAATGGAAAGCATTTTAGAATTTACTATGTACCAAGTATACTGGGGATAGACAGCCTCTGTTCTCAAGGATCTTACAACAGGGAGATACAACACACTTAGAGAAGTGGATGTTTCAGTCTGGGAAGTCCCAGGGATAATGAAAGGAATCGGAGGGCACTTGATTGACATGGCCTGATCAGAAACAATGGTAATGGTGACCTGATTACCATTCTTACAGTAAGAGATGGGAAAGGAGAGAGGGAGATGGAGAAGAGATTATTCACTGGGAATGGAGGACAAGAAGATGGTTAGAGGGAAGCATGGGAGGTCTGAGACTCTTGCTAATTAGGACAGCTTGGCTGCAAAGAAGGATCTCTAAATTTTACTTTCCTAGGGTATCGTCTTTGGAAGGCCAATTTAGAGAGTATGGGCAAATGGAAAAAAAAATGTCATAGGGTGAAGCATGGCCAGAAAGATTAAACATGCCCATCTGAAAAGGTGACCAACAATATGTCAGTACATTATATAGGCAATAAATGTTACAGGAATTCAGAGAAGAAAGAAATCACCATGAGCTACACTGCTCAGGGAATACCTTAAGGCTCCTTTAAAGATAGGCAACATTTGGACAAGTAGAAAAAAGGGGAAAGGTATTTCAGGTGGAGAAAATAGTCCGGCTAAGGTTCAGAAGAAGGAAAGTTCAAGATGTGATCCAAGGGTAGTAAACAGTCCATTCACCTCATCCATTTATTCATTCAGTAATTTTTTTGAGTAGCTATTATATATAAGGCACTATGATGGATAGAAACCATGTTCCTCATTTTAGACAGCACCTTGAAAAATTCAAGTGACTGACAAGCTAGATGAGGATCAGCTGAAGGAACTGGGATTGTTTCTACTAAGAAGAAAAGACTTGAAGCTATCTTATACAAAAAGGACTGTTTTGCTTGATCCCAGAGGTTAAAACAAGAAGCAATGGATAAAAGTTTCAAAGGCAAACTGAAAAGGAAAACGTTAATAGTCAGAGGTACCCAAATGTGGAATGAGCTGCGTCAGCAGATGATAGGTTCTCCCTCACTAAAAGTCTTTTGCAGGAAGATTAGATGGTCACTCATCGGAAAAGATGTAGAAGAGATCCTGGGATGGATCTCTTAGGTATAGACACCCTCCAAGGTCTTAAAGTCTGTGAAATAAACGTAAGACATGATTCCTGTCCTCTGGGAGCTCACAACATCATTTGAGAGATATAATTTGCACAAATAAAGACAAAACAAGGTACTATGTGATAAGATCAATTAGGTCTTAGGACAGAGATAAAGCTTGAAAATTAAGGATGGAAAGTCTCAACTTCATTCTGGAGATGGGGAAAAATTTTTAAAGGTTCATACACAAAACCAAGACACGGGCTTTCAGAAGGCTTTGGAGGGAATATACATTATATTCACACAATACAAATGGCACTGAACTTCACAGTGCTAACCATGGGGTCCTGGACCCTGAATTCAAAGCCCAGCTCTGTTGGTTACTCCCTCTATGACCAGAGGCAAGTCACTTTGCTACTTTTGGTGAAGCATTTCTTCATCTTCTTCATTCATAAAATGAGAGGTGGTGTAGTTGATAGGACATTGGATCTAGAGTCAGGAAGACCTGGGTTCAAATCCCACCTCAGACAACTGCTACTAACATTGTGATCTTGAACAAGCAAGTCGTTGGTGGTTTCTGTGCCTGTTTCCTCATCTGTAAAATGAGGGGGCTGGATTTGATGATCCTGTAAGTTAAGGTAGCATCAAAATGAGAAAGTTCTGAAATAAGGAGACAAGTTGGAAGATTTTAAAAGTTTTATAAGGTGATAAGGTCCTGAATAAGATTTGTGTTGGAGAAAGCCAGATGATAAAGAAAAAGCACCACATGATGTGACAGCTGATTGGTGATCTTGCAGCATGACGATTTGGAGACAGAGGCCCTGAGTTCTAATTCCAGCTTTGCCACTTGTGTGACCAGGGGAAAGTCACCGAGTCTCTCTGGGTCTCAATTTCTTTACTTATAAAATAAGGAGATTGCTTTAGAGTTATGATCTCTAAGGTCCCTTCTCCCAGTTATAAATCTATTATTCTTTGGACTTTGAAGAAGGCACAGAAAGGAAGTGAATGCAACTTGAAGGTTTGAAGTCTTGGTGACTAGGAAAATGGTGGTGTCATTATCACAAATGGGAAAGTTAGGAAGGATTCCTTTTAACAATTGTAGTGGCCGGAATTTAACAAAGGGCAAACAAGGGGAACTCTCCAAGTGAGATATCATTTATTAGCCAGAGAATGCAGCCTGGTAACAAAAGGGTCTATGGCTAGCTCCATTTGCGTCAAAAGACCCAGAGGAAGGGTCAACAACGTCATCCCTTTCTTTGAACCTTCCCTGGTAAACATAAGGCAATGCTGATTGGTGGACATTTTAATAAGGAGGTTTTGAGTTCCTCCCTAGTACTTCATTGTTAGGGGGCAGGACTAATCCTTAGGATCAATCTGCAGCTAGGAAAAGGGGTTGGCTTTCAGATTTAACTGATCACACCCCTCTCTGACACCCAAGGAATGCCAGTTGCTCCATGAGAGACAGCTGCCTCCAGCAATCTTGGTTAGGAAAACATAAGCCATCTTGATCAGACTTTTACTGGCTTGGCCTCCCTTTTTTTAGACCAGGTGACCCTAAAATTCGATGAGGGAAAAAGCAAGACAAAAGAACCTGTCACTGGGGGAGAACATAGCTTACACTAGCTTCTGTTTACAGGGTAGTTTATCCTTCCTTTCAAAGAGGAACCAAAGGAATGATGTTTTGACTTGTGCATGAATTGAGGCAGACTTGCACAAAGTTGTCAGCCTTACGCTCTCTTCCAGAGCCACTGAAGACAAAAGTGGAGACAATTGGTGATGGCCCAGGATACAGTGGATGACCTTGGCATTATGGCTGACCAAGCTCTAAGCCTTTTATTGCTCCTGCTTCTGCATCCTTCATGGCTGTTGGAATAAATTGCTCTCATCCAACCATTCCACCAGGGAAGGTTTTCACATGCTTGAAGTAGACCTCCTCCTGACTCACTAATGGGTATGAGCCCTGTTGGTTACCCTTAACCTGGTTTGGCCCATCTGCTGAGAAAGTTTATGGAGTGTGGCCACTGCACATGAATGGGTGAGAGGTGGCCATCAAAGGTGGTTGGAGAACTCTGAAAAGGGCTCAATAAGCCCTCTCACCAGAGGTGCTGGTCCTCTCTGAAAACATTAGACAACCCTGTTTACAACAAAAGCCCAGGTCTCTGCCCAGGTAGATGCCTTGGGGGCTGGGAGTAATTATCTTACTCAGCTATACCCTTCAGAAATTGCCTGACCTTCAACGGTCAGGCGTCTGAGGAAATGGATGGATTCACATAGAAATATTGGTAGTAACTAATACAATCCAACATTAATTTCCCTCATAATAAACACTTATTAAAAGTCTATTATATGCAAGGTACTATGCTAGACACTGGTCTAGACACTGATCATTTGGTAGGAAAAAAAAAGTTTGATCTTACGAATTTGAAATACCTGGCACAATATTCAGAGAGAACCTTCCAGCAAGCATTTAGATATAGGACTAGCGCTTGGGAGAGGTTGGGACTCCCTCCTATATGAGGCCTTTCCCAGCTTTAGATATGACCTTTAATCTGATAACAAAAGTATGTTAGAATGTTGGTTAAGCAGGTGCCTTAAGTGAAGTGTGAAAGGATTTTCTATCCTCTACTGCACAGCAAAATTCAGCACTTAACTTAACCTCCCATGACCCTGACCCTGCTTCATCAAAAATAGTCATTGAGATTTTAATAACAGCCCTAGCTACCAGTTCCTGTGACCTTGGACAAATCACTTCACTGAGCGTCTGTACCTTCATATATAAAAGTAAGTGATTCCACCATTTAAGCTTTTAAGATACCTTCCATCTCTAAATCCATGACCTTGGTTGGTCATGGTGGTTCCCTTAACCACTGTCTAGTTCATTCCAACCCCATCTGGGCCCAAGAACTGACAAAGATATACCACAATGTAGATAAGAACACATATGCTCTTCTCATTGGATTAGATGACATCTAAGGGTCTTTCCAGTATTAAAAGTCTAATTCTGGCAATGAACTGGAAACTAAGGGGGTGCGCATTAATTGAAGGATGGCTGAAAAAATTATAGTACATGGATGTAATGGAATGCTATTGTGCTGTAAAAATTGTTTCAGAAAATCCTGGGAAGACTTGTATGAATTGATACAGACTGAAATGAACAGAACCAGAACAATATATAGTATAACATCATCGCTTTAAAAATGAACAGATTTTTTTGTTACCCCATTGACTTTTATTTTAAATAGTATTATATTTTTCAAATTACATGTAAAGATAGTTTTCAACACTCATTTGTACAAGATTTTGAGCTCCATTTTTTCCCTCCCCTCCTACCCTCTTTGCCCCTCTCCTCCCCTGTTCCCAAGATGGCAAGCAACAGGACATAGAGTATACATATGCAATCATGCTAAACATATTTCCACATTAGTCATGTTGTGAAAGAAGAAACAGAACAAAGGGGGAAAAACACAAGAAAAAAAAGAAATGTAAATAGTATGTTTCAATCTGCATTCAGATACCATAGTTCTTTCTCTGGATATAGATTGCATTTTCCACCATGAGTCTTTTGGAATTGTTCTGGATCATTGAATTGCTGGGAAGAGCTAAGTCTATCACAGTTGATCATTTCACAATGTTGCTGTTACTGGGTACAATGTTCTCCTGGTTCTTCCCACTTCTCAGCATCAGTTCATCTAAGTCTTTCCAGGTTTTTCTGAAATCCACCTGTTCGTCATTTCTTTTATATAGCATTCATAAACCACAACCTTTTCAGCCATTCCCCAATTGACAGCATTGCTTCAGTTTCTAATTCTTTGTTAACACAAAAAGAGCTGCTATAAATAAAAAAATGAACAATTTTTAAAGACTTAAATCTGATTAATGCAATGATCAACTGTAATTCAAAAGAACCAGTGATGAAGAATACTCCTGACAGAGAGGTGACAGACTAAATTAGCAGAATGAGACACACAGTTCAGGACATATGGGAATTCTTCTTATGCTTAACTATATTTAGTTATTACAAGGTTCTTCCTTCCTTCCTTTCGCTGTCTTCCCCCTTCCTTCTTTCCTTTCCTTTTTTCCTTCCTACCTATCTTTCCTCTCTTTCTTCCTTCCCTCCTTTTCTGCTTTCTTCTTCCTTTTCTGCCTCCCTCCTTCCTTCCATTTCCTTCTTTACTTCCTTCCTCCCCTCCTCTCTCTCTTCCTTTGCTCCATCCCTCTCTTCCTCTTTCTTTTTTTCTTTCTTTCTTTTTTTCCCATCTTTCCTTGCTTCTTCTGTCATTCTTTTTTGCAGAGGGTAGTAGAAGTGGGATGGGAAAAATTGCTTAACCAGGGAAAACAATTTTAAAAAGTTACATGTGTTAGGATTCTAAGTTGAACCTATGAAATATTTGCACATTGTATTAGCTCTGTCTCTTAACTTGCCATGTCTTCTTATTCTCCTCCAGCTCAGGAAGAAGAGCCCATGAGCCAGAGGTTTCTCATGCAACTAGATACCTCTGATTGACCCAAATGATCCAATCTCTTAAAAAGTCAGAGTTCTGGTTTTGAGTTAACAGCACCTCTTTCTACCTTACTGATTCTAGATCTCATGATGCTACCTGGACATCCCCTTCATGACCTTTTCTATTCAAGTCAAACCAGCCTTATTTCCTACATACAACATTCCATTGTCTAGTGCCATGTCACTGTGCAGGTGTTTTCCCATATCTGAAATATACTCAGTTCTCATTTCTGCCGTTAGAATTCCTTGGAGCTCCCTTCAAAACACACCCTCAAGTTCTTAATACACTCTCTCAAAATTACTTTGCAGGTTGTGCTCATGTATATGCATATTGTCTTACTCTAATAACAGAGGATCTGAACCATTTTTGCGTGGGTCATGGATCCCTTTGGCAATCTGGTAAAGCCTTGTTGCCTACATTCATAACTGAAGGAAATATTCAATTTCAACTTAAGGTTGGTGAAAACAAAGTTGTAATATTTCTCCCATTCAGATTGACAAATCCACTGCAATCTATGCATGAAATTCTTGGATCCAGGGTTAAGAACACTACTCTAGTAGAATGTAGGTACCTTGAAAACAAGGGCTCTTTCTTTCTTTCTTCTTTTGTCTTTGAATTCCCAGTATATAGTTTAGTACCTTGCCCATGAGAGGCCCTGAGTAAATATTCATTAAATTTATTTGGATTCTTTCATTTCCAGTATTTCATTGAAATAACATTTTAAGATGCTGAATTCTTGCCCTACTAAAATAAACTGTGAGGTAATCTCTTATCTCAGGATGTCCCTCACATATTTTGAGGTTCAAAGCTTCAGGAACTTCCTAGTATCAATACAATGAATTAGCCCCAGTGCTAAGAACAAAATAGAAACCCAGACAAGCTATACCTCTAACCCCTAGAGCATACTCACTCTCAGATGGGAGGAACTCTAATTAAAAAGAGGAGTGATCAGGTCACTGAATGACATGCCTGGAGTTTACTGTCAAAGGTATCTAGAAATGGGGCTTTGAAAGTCACTTTGCTTCCGACTTGTTCATATGTCTAAAGACTAATTAACGATGACAGGCTGACCATTAGAAAAAAAATTTTCATACCAATGACAAGATGACGGATGATTCCATGCTGTTACAATGTCATCCTTAAAAAAGATGTGACAAGTCTAAGTTCCAATTAATTAGATGAGCTTTACAATACAGTCGTCCCTTTCAAGCCACTGAACCCATTGCTAGAGGCTGACAATGTGTCACCTTCTCTATTTTTAAGGGCTGTATTTATGGGCCAACAACACAGGGAACCATTCACGCTGAACCTTCATCTCCTTGTCTGGTAACTGGAACTAGACCTCACAATATAAGCTGTTGCTTCAAGGGTCTGTGTCCTAGATGTGAAGCTTATACAGCTTAAAAATGACTTCTGTAGCAGCTCTTTCCCATTTCCTTCACTGAGCATAGTTAAGTAGGAGTTACATTTATTTTTTAATTTTAAAGAGTAAGAAGAAAATGCTCCAATACCAAGGGGAAAGAAGTCACCATGAAACAGCCTTGTTTCACAGATCAAAAATTTTTTGTTTCCACAGAGACATATTTGGCAAAAAAAAAAAAAAAAAAACCAAAACTTGCCTATACTATTGAGAACAGAATTTGGGAACTCAACCAAGCAGGAAAGACATTAAACCAACAAAACTGTAGGGGTCTCCTGCTAGTTTTATTGACAATGACATTTCTTCAGGCAGAGTTCCCTCAGTGGCAGAAGGGAAAATTTCCTTCTAAAGAAGACTGAAAATAAAAATTCCTGAATTCTACCACTGAAGAAGTCATTGACACAGCCCCTGACCTTGGAGAGTTCCCTGAAATACTTAAGTACTACAAGTCCCCATCTGTGAAGTCAAGAATAGAAAGCTGGGCTTGGAGTCAGGAAGACTATGCTCAAATCTAGCCTCAGATATTTCCTAGATGCACTACCCTGAGCAAGTCAATTAATCTCTGTCTGCCTCCATTTCCTCAACTGTAAAATGGATGTAATAATAACACCTAATTCCCAGTTGTTATAAGGATCAAGTGAAATAATATTTGTAAACTCCTTAGCACAGTACCTGGCACAAAGCAGGTACTTAATTAATGTCTATTCCCTTTTCTTCTGCCTTTTCTATCATATTAAACATTCAGTCTTTGCTTATGGTTTGGAGAAAGAGTAGAGGGAAGTAGCATGGGTTTAAATATTAGCTCTTAAAGTTCATTACACAGTGGCTTCAATTTATCTTTCTAGAGTAATTTTGCATCATTTCTTTCCCCACCTTAGCATAGAGTAAAGGACATATAGTATGTACTTAATAAGTGCTTGTTTACACACACATTCCTACCAGTCTGGACTATTTGCTGCTCCCTATACATGTATAAATGATATATGTATACATTTACTGTGTACATGTTTTGTAGTTATCTCTGTGTACGTTTCTCCCTCCCTTGGAGGGTGTTAGGTCCTTAAAGGAAGAGATTGTTTCCATTTTGGCCTCTGTATCCCCAACACTGACATGGTTCCTGGTATACAGTAGGTATTTTTAAAATCCTTGTTCATTTGACTTGAACTGATACCTATTAGCTGTGTGACTATGTGCAAGTCACTTTTCCTCTTGACCTCACTTTCCTTATCTGTAAGATGAGGAGGGGTTAAACTAGACAATCTCTAAGTTCTCTTCCAACTATAAAGTTATGCTCTTATATTCTGGTGGACTTTTTTTAGTTTTGGCCAATTACTGACTGACTATTGGAGTGTATTTATTTAGGATTCAATGTTCTCTGAGCCGCTTTCTTCACATGCAAAAGTGGGAATAGTAATTTTCATACTATCTACCTCAAAGGGATGCTGTGAACAAAACGCTCCATAGATAGAAGCTTTTATTAAGCGTCAATGACTATAGGCTATCAGTAAAAGAAGATCTGAAGAGTTCTTTTATTCAAGTTTCGCAACGCTAAATTTTAGTACAATGAGAAAATCATACATTTCGTCCATAGAATACATTTAAAGGTCTTAAGGTTAAACAAAATTTCCCCATTTCTCTCTCTCTCTCTCTCTGACCTTTAGTATTTTCTATCTTCTCTAGGGAGGTCTCTAATATACATTCAGGCACACAGGACAATAACTAGCCATGTAGATGCTTGGGGCACTGCAAACCAACAACGTCCAGAAGAAGGACCATGAGAAGCATCTTCAGATAACCTTTTCAACATGAGTAGAGACCATAGGCACTTACAAAGCAAGAAAACTAGGAAAGGTAAAGAGAAGCCATAACCCGTCAGAGGAGGTATTGCCTGGGGGTGCCATCTATCAGCTTTCTCTTTTAACTAATTCCTCTTGCTAAGTAGGTGCTAAACTCTGCTGTTTCTATCAAAACCTTTCCAAGTCAAGTGCCTTTGGAAAAAGCCTAGCCCTCACCCTAGTTACAGTTCTGTACCTGTGTGTGTGTGTGTGCACACCGCATGTGGGCACATGCACATACACATACATACACACACACACACTACAGTTTTAATGTCAGCCTATTACACCAAACTTCAGGAACAGTATTTCATGTGTGAGGATCCATAGGCACAGAGGCAATACATATAAATGCACACATGAACTACTTCAAATCAATAGCATTGCTAAAATCAGTTTTAACAAATGAACATGAAGCAGTTCTTGGGCTTTGAGCCTCATTGCTCCCAACCCTTTAAAACCTTCAAGGTGATAAAGCACAATCCAAAACAATATGATAATTCATGCCACTAATAAAATGCCAAATTTATTTCCTTTTGATTTTGCAGTGCACTTCTTAAACCTTGATTATAATGTGCCAGGAAAATAGGAGGAAACTCCAGAAAGAATGGCAGTAGGTATAACTTTTAGGATTTAGAGCTAGAAAGTCATCTGATCCAAATGCTCTCCATTTAGAGATGAGGAAGTTGAGGCCCAGAAAAGCTGACTTTCCCAAGGTCATAGCATCTGGTAAGTAGCTGGGCCAAGGTTCAAACTCAGGCCTTCTTCATCCATCATGAATGATGCCATGATACCATGCAACAGTATACAACCTAAGCTTTCTAGTCCCAGGATAACAATTCCCAGTTCCTTCAACTGATTCTCACCCGGCATAGCCTCCAGTCCCCTCCTCATCCTGGTCATCTACTTCAGTGGCTTCATACCAAAGAAATATTAGCCATTTTGTCATTTCACATATAAGTTTTCCCCCCATCCAAGTTCACAAATTCCCTGAAATGTATCCATGGATCCCAGCTTGAGGACCACTGGTCTAGTGGACAAAAGATGGCATTGGTACCATGAAGACTCGAGTTATCTCACTTTTTTCTTCTCACTTTTCCTGTTTTGGAATGACTGAAATACGACTTCCTCTATCCCTCCCAATCCAGAGACTGGTCCAGCTTTCAACTTAAGCATATCAGAGTTGGTCTAGACCCAGTTCTGAGAGTCGACTTTCAACTACGGCTAAGTCCTGAGTCAGCCCTCCTCTGGGGACTCTGGTAAACAGGGTCAGTTCTGGGACTGACTCCATGCTAAAATCCAGGGCTTCTATCAGCAGATCACTCAGCCTGGTCAGCCTGCAGTCCCAACGTGAAAGGCATCAGGTGAGACAAGACAGAATCCACTGCATTTGGGACTTTGACAGAGAGAGCAGATAGAACAACCTCATCTACTGGGGGTGTTGTGTGAGACAGCAACGTTGTTCACTCCAGCTTTCAATCTTAGCCCCACTCTTCCCACAAGAGCAATAGATCAATATAGGTTCACCCACCTTGGAGTTAAAGGAGAGCTATTCCAACCTAGGCCGCTAGGTGGCACAGTGGACAGAGACTAGCCTGGAATCAGGTAGATTCATTTCCCTGAGTTCAAATCTGGCCTCAGACACAGCTGTGTGACCCTGGCCAAGTCATTTAACCTTGTTTCTCTCCGTTTCCTAATATGTAAAATGACCTAGAGAAAAATATTCCAGTATTTTTGCCAAGAAAACCCCAAATGGGGTCCCGAAGAATTGGACATGACTCATCAACTGAACAGTAACAAATTTCCAGCTTCAAAGCTGTGATCCTATGATTTCCCCACATCACTCTTTAGTGTGGTTCCATGAGCTGCCTTCCTTCACTCAACAAACCTCCTGATGTTTCAGCCAGCTATTAGAGATGACTGCCTTATATCCATAGCCCACCCCCACCCCAAAAAGAAAAAAGACAAAACTGAAAAGAAGAGCTTATGCGGTTTACAGTTTGGTGGATTTCTTTTCCAAACCTTTAGTCATTTTCCCCATGTAGCTGAATACCAGGAAGGCTGAGGTGAAAGATGGGCTTCTCAGAGTGCTGAAATCCCAGGCTGCATAATAAATCTAGTTTTAGGTCAAGATTAGAATTGTCTGAAGACACAGCCTCTTGGTCTAATCTATCATCAAAGGGGTAACCTAGACATCTTTTAATGTTTGCTGCTGATGCTGTTTTAAAAATGTAACAGAGGTATGGCAGCAAAGCTCTAAAGCTGGAATGGGTGAGCTTTATAATCTGAAAATCACCTTTCCCTATTGTCTGGAAAACAAACATTTACATGAACAAGCTAAGCAGGGTCCCCAGACAGTCCAGCACTTTCCTCTCTTTACTAGCAGGAAGAGGCTTGACTAAGGGTGGAGGAGGGCGGGAATCAATACTTAGACCCAGTACACCAACATCTGTTTTGGGAGGGGTGGCTCTTTATACTTATCTATGAAAATATACTGAGCAATACCATGTTGATTTTCCTGGAAAATTCCATCTTAGGACAGATAAATCCTTTCTGGGAGGAAGGATAGATGGCTTGTAACTAGAAATAGTTTTCTTAATGATCTGTCCAGAATCATAGAAATTGAGAGCTATGAGGGGCCTTGGAGATTACATAATACAACTACATAATTTTACAAATAAGAACACTGAGGCTCATGGACACTAAGCAATGTAACCAAAATCCTACAGCTTAAAAGAGGCAGAGATAACCCGAGTATTCACAGTACCAGTGCCATCTTTTATTCACTAGACCGGTGGTTCTCAATCTGGAATTCATGGATAAATTTCAGGGTATTTGTAAACTTGAATGGGGGAGAGGGACCATTATATCCTTATTTCATTCAACTCTAACAGAAATTTATTCACCATTTCTATCAATCATGAGTGTAGGCATAAGCCATAATATTATTTGTACCAAAGGGGTCCATGGCACAAAAACGCTTGAGAACCACACCAAACTACAAACAAATCTGTTTGTCTGTTGGACTAAGTATCATTCTTATCCATGAAACCCTTTGGATCATCATCATGGTGTTTGTAAATATTTCAAAACCCATTAGGCAGAAATGCCAGTGTACACTGTGATACCTCCAAAGTGCTTTGTTACTTTAAAATGCCATACAAACAGAAGCTTCTTCGAGAGCCTGGGATCCTGCCATGTGGGTTCTCCATGATGCTGTTGTGGCTGTTCAGTCATGTCCAACTCTTCCTGAGGCCATTGGGGTCTTCATGGCAAAGATACCATTTGCTGATTCCTTCTCCAGCTCATTTAACAGATGAAGAAACTAAGGCAAACTAAGTTAAGGGACTTGCCCAAGGTCCCA
Organism: Bettongia penicillata ogilbyi; assembly: GCA_023548195.1. Lineage (NCBI taxonomy): Eukaryota > Metazoa > Chordata > Mammalia > Diprotodontia > Potoroidae > Bettongia > Bettongia penicillata. The sequence goes on from JAJHZJ010000024.1 coordinate 2,386,240, forward strand.
CTGCTAGCGTTTAAGGCCAGCCTTTAACTCAGGGAGAGGAATTTTCATGACTCCAGACCTAGCACTTTACCCACTGTGCCACCTAGCTACCCTGTCGTCCATGAGGCAGGCTGCCAATCTGCAAGAACTTCAAAGAGTTTTCAAGAGTTGCTTCTGCTTTCATCAATCAGGAATGTTTAAACAATTGTGGTACATGAATGCAATCGCATATACTATAAGAAACAATGAACATGAAGTATTCAGAGAAGCATATGAAGACTGATGAACTGAAGCATGGTGGGCTATGGATATAAGGCAGTCATCTCTAATAGCTGGCTGAAACATCAGGAGGTTTGTTGAGTGAAGGAAGGCAGCTCATGGAACCACACTAAAGAGTGATGTGGGGAAATCATAGGATCACAGCTTTGAAGCTGGAAGTTGATGAAATAGGCAAGACATAGGAACACAAATATACAATGAAAAAAAAAAAACAAAAACACTAAACCTCTGAACAAATAAAATGACCCTGGATGGTCCCAGCAAAGATTTGAGAAAATCTTGCTTCCTTTCTTGCTGCAAAGGTTGGAGACTATTGGTATGGCACATCACATATACTGTCAGACTGTTTTTGGTTTGGTTAGTTTTGCTAAACTGTTTCCTCTCTTTCTTGTTCATTTTTTGTTATAAGGGATGGGTCACATAGAGAGGAAATAAGAGGAATACATTTGGAAATGAAGAATATGTAAAAAACAAAAAATAACAATGAAAGCTTAACAATTTTAAAAAAGAATGACCCAAAAATGTTATCATGACTAAATAATTTCTCTTTCTCCGGCCATCGTAATGATGAGCCTCTTCAAGATGGTCCTCAGATGCAGTCCATTCCCTAAGGCTTTCTAACTCATCATGCCCTGCCAGAGCCAGAGCTCCACTGTCATAGCCTTGGTGAATCTAGGGTTATTCTCTGCCATAGTGAAGCATCAGAGGAGGATATAAGTGGAGAAAAGGAGATATTACTAGTATTATCATCATAGGATCACAGATACATTTAGAGCTGGAACAGACATCAGAAATCATGAAGTCCAACTCCTTAATTTTACCAACAAAGAAATTAAAGCCCAAACTGGTTTCAAGGGATTTTTCCAGGGCTCGGTACAAATAGGACATAATTAGAGACAAAATTTAAATCTAAGTACTCTTGCTCTAAACCCAATTCTCTTTTCACTGTATCTTGCTTCTGCTCAATGTTATTAATATGGTCTCAACCATTATCTTTTCCCACAAACCCTTCCCTCTTCCAAACTTCCCAGTTACCATGGAAGGCACTAGCAGCCTCCTAGTCACCCAGGCTCTTCACTCTCATTCATCTCCTAAATGCCATCTGTTGTCAAATCCTGTCACTTCTACCTTTGTGACAACTTTTCTATTCTCTGACATCCTGATGCCTTAACTCATACCAGAGCTGTTGCAATAGCTTTCTGGTTGATCTCCCTGACTCAGATGTCTCTCCATTCCAGTTTAACCCCCACGCAGCTACCGAAGTGATCTTCCGAAAGCACAGGTCTGATGATTGCACTCCATGCCCACTCAAAAAATCCCAGTGGCTCCTTATGAACTGCAGGATCCGAGAAAAATCCTCTGATTTTTTTTTAAGTTCTTTAAAACTTGACCAATTCCTATCTTTCTAGACTTTTTTTTCACTTTACTCCCCTTCACGTATTGTACAATCCAGTGACACTAGCCTTCTTGCTGTTTCTCAAAAATGTCACTCCCTCCTACGCCCATACCCCACACTTTATGACTTTTCTTAATACTTGGAATGTTCTTGCTCTACATCTCTACCTCCTAGATTCCTTCAAAAGTCAGCTTAAATCCTTCCTTCTTCAAGAAGCCTTCTCTCCCCCGCAAAATACTGGTACCTCCCCTTTAAGATTTCCTACAATTTCATATATACATACATACACACACATATGCATATGTATATGTATGTCTGTATGTGTATTATGTATATATGTGTTATGTATGTGTATATATACACATATACACATGTGTGTATGTGTGTGTATACATTGTTATTTGCACATTATCTCTCCCATTCAAATGTCAGTCCATCAACTAGTAGACAACTACTATTTATTTTTTGTGTGTGTCAGGCATGATATTAAGTTCTAAGGATACAAAAAAAGGTTAATTAAGCTGCCCAAAATAAAAAAGGTCTCTGTTTTCAAGGAGCTCATAGTCTTGGGGACAGTGTTTTTGAATGACTGTTTTTGCCTTTCTTTGTAACCCTAGAGCTTAGCACAGTGCCTGGAAATGGTAAGTACTTAATAAATGCTTATTGACATGATTTCACTTTTTTTTTTTAAAACCAAACCTGTGATTTCATGGGTGTAGGGAATGTCCAATGAGAAAGTTCTCTCTACAGATGCAGTTCAGCACCTTCTCTGCAGCACAGTCTTATAAAGTTCTCTGAGAGCATTGAAAGGTTAAGTGATTTGCCCAAAGTTACACAGCTAGTATTGTCAGAGGCAGAATTTCAACTCATTTATTCCCGATTTAAGAGCCAACTCTATCTGGTTCACCACACTGCCTCCCACTGCTTTTGGTTATTATCTTACAATAAAATAGAACTACTAAAGAATTTGTTCTCCCTCTATAAAGACTTATTTCATTCATTTTGATGTCTGCCATTAACAATCTCTCTCTCTCTCTCTCTCTCTCTCTCTCTCTCTCTCTCTCTCTCTCTCTCTCTCTCTCTCTCTCTCTCTCCCCCTTTTGGTCAGTCAGCTTAATTTAAAATGACCACTTAAGGTGTCATTGTTTTAATCAAATATTAGGCAGAGTCCAAAGGATCTCCCCTCCCAGACCACCCAAGTCAAGGCGAACACTCCATTCAGAGGTCAAACTGGTGGTGGGCTAATTAAATCTGCTTTTATTTTGAACTTGTGTTTCTTTTTAGAATCTTGATAAAATACTTCTTTATTTTCTGTGGGGGGATTTTCCACAACCTCATTTTTATTTTTTTAGAGCTGAGCTTGGCTTCATTGGTTTTCTCCATGCCCTTTCAAGTAAAAAGAACTTTGATGAATACTATTTCTTCATTGGAAGGGCCTGAGATGTTGAATAGAGTCTTATTGAAAAATACAGGGTGATATGCTGGGAGAGCATTTCCTTAGATTTAAACTTTTCTACATGAGTCAAGAGCCCATTATCTCAGAATTCAACAGACATTGATAATTTTTCATCCATTCTGCATTGATAAAAGTGAAGACATTTGAAAAGTGAGTGACAAATGACAAAAAAAGAAATCTCTTTCCCAAGGCTAAGTTCCTTTTATACATCTTTCTGCTGCATTCATTTGCTATTCATCTTTCTTAATTTAGGACTGATCAGGAGATCCGACTGCGTTTTAATGAAATCATTTTTATTCTGTTGCTTACTGAGTTACTCAGGGAAAGAGGCTGAGCTCTTTGAGAACTCAGAATACCAGAGGGATACTCAGTTCCCCTGGAGCACCATTTAGCAAGGATCTCAAGGCACCTTGTAAATCTCCATTTTTTTAACAACCTTCCAGAGATAGGTGTCTCAGAGGCAGGTCACTGTCAGTAACTCCATTTCCCAGGAAAGAAAACGAACCACTGAGACTAGTAATTACTTCTCCTAAGTCACCAAATTGCAATAGTAGAAAAGGCAGGAGTAAACCTTTCTTTATTTACTGAGTATGACTTCCTACAATCAGGCAAATCCCAAAAAGCATTCCAGTTGAGGGACTGAGGGTAGCCCCTGGTATCCCTTGGACTTAGGTACCAAAGTAGAGGGCATTCACCCATTCCCTCTTTCATCATCCATCCCTTCCCTTCATTCATCTGCCCATCCATGTGACAAGTATTTATTGATCAAATATTCAATACCCAGCATCCTGCTGGACATTGTGGGAATAAAAAAGAATCAAACATGTTTTTGTCCCTATGGAACTTTCTGCCTACTAATAGATATCTAATATTATATGTAACAGATAAAATATTAATACTAAATTATGCTGCCATATAGACAACATATGTCATATAACATAAGAAAAGTACAAAAATTAGGTCAAAAAGTAGTGACATATTTCCAGCCAGAGTCAGTGGTACTTGAGGTGGGTCTAGGTGATCTTGCAGTCAGTGGGGAGGAGAAGGACATTCCACTATAGGTAATAGCATAAGCAAAGACACAAGAATCAGGAATTCATGGGACTTATTTGGACAACAGCAAATACTATAGTTTGACTAGCCTTCATTCCTGTCCTGGCCCTGCTCCTGACGTGAACTCCAAAACCAGTCCTCTGCTGTCTCATCCGGGAACTCCCCTCAGTACCTCTGGCCTCCTTGCCCTGGAATACCCAAACTGTGGTCATCTCACCCTAGAAAATCCCTCTGCAATGCCTACCTTCTTCTCCCACAGGTCAGTTTCTCCTGAAGCCTCCCTTTTGTGGAGGATCCTAAGCTGACCAGCCTTCCTTCCCTTACTCATCCAGTTACTGACTTTCTGGACTTCAAAGTGCCTGTGCCAAGTACCTTCTTCCTCCCCTCTTTTTCATACATCTGCAGGGTGTTGTCTTCCTCCATTAGAATGGAAGGTCCTTGAGGAGAGAAACTCTTTTTTCTGCTTGTACCTGTAACCCTAGTACATAGTGAGTGCTTAATTAATGTCTTCCTTCCTTCCTTCTTTCCTTCCTTCCTTTTTTCCTTCCTTCCTTCCTTCCTTTTTTTCTTCCTTCCTTGAGTATAGGAGGTATGTCACCCTTCTCCCTTCTATCCCCTCAATACACTTTCAATATTTTCTGTACAGCCCACCTTCCTTTCATATACACATGGGATTATTGGCCCAAGAAGAATATTGGGAGATAAGTATGGAAATGTAGATTGAGGCCAAATTATGGAGATCCTGAAAGCCAAATGAAAAGTTTAGAGTTAATCTGGTGGATGATAAGGAATCAGTCATTCAAGATGTTGAGCCAAGAGTCAATGTGGGACTCTATGAGCATAGATTTAAAGCTCAGAGATGATTATGGTCTAATCCCCTCATTTTACTCAATGAGAAACTGAGATCCCTAGATCTGAAATGGCTTGCCCAAGGACATACACGTGGTGGCCAGCAGAATCACAATTCCAACCTAAATCCTCTGGCCCTAATTCTAGTACTTTTTCCATCATTCCATGACTCTCCATGAAGGTGACAGTTCAGGCTGTTATGGCAAATCTTAGGGTAGATGTAAAATACAGTCATGCACCTGGAAGCAACTTCACATTGTCCCCAGGTACTTCAGGCAGCACTCAGAGATTCCTAGCAGAATTGTAACTGGGCAAGGTGACTGTGGCTTTGTTCCAGGGGACTGACACCTGGAGGGAGGAGGGCCATGGAACACCCTTCTTCCTTGTGGAATCATGCAGTCCTCCCTGGAGTCTCGAGCACATGGCATGACCCCACTCTTTCACTTGGTCATAGGATTATATGTATATTGTATATTGTATCACAGGTTTAGCATCAGAAAGGACTTCAGAGAAAATCTGGTCCATGTCCCTTCTATAGATTAGGAAACTGAAGTACACATCACCCCCCAGGGTCCTGTGGCCAGTAGTGTCACTCTCCTATGTCACAATCCCCTCAATCTCAATGGAAATCTGGGCTAAGCTGTCTGTTGGGCAAGCCTCCCCATCTCCAAGCCCTGGCCATCATCAGACTCGGAGTTGTCTCCCTTCTACTCTCCCCCTCATTTAACTGTCCTCTACATTCTTACTGTCTTCCACAAGAATACTGTACTGTATGCTGCTCTCATACCCTGTTCCCACCACTCAACCATCCTCTGCACCATAGTCTTCCCTCCCAACCCTCAGACTATCCTCAGAACTGCCACTCTTACCCCTCATCCCCATTGCAATTTTGGATGCTTCACCCTCCAGTCTGAGGACTCCTACCCTCAGCTCCAGCCCCAGAAGAAATCATTCTTTGGCTCTGCAGCAAGGAAATAATCTCTTGCATGCAGAAGCATCATGAACCATCTTTCAGTGCTGGTTTTGAAAATGCAGCCCTTCCCTTTCAGTTGCCTAGAGACTGTTGCAAAGCCACAACTCTGGGAAATAAAGCACTAGGGAAATTCAAGATTTGATACAACAAGATGAAGTTTTGTTTTGTAGCAGCTGGTAACTAGATCACCTTTAGGCCTGGGTTATCACTCTCTGTGCTCCCTCCTGGTCAGTGTGTGGGGATTCTGGTACAGGGAAGGAGATGGTTCTGGTCCTTCATGTTCCCACAAGAGCAGAGTTCCTTTGGGGCTGACTGCCTTCCTCACAGGAACTGTGCACCCCTGGAGGGGAGAGGGCTGGTGAATGGGAAGCAGATCCTGAATGGGTCAAATGACTAGGGGGCAGAGGTTGCTGATGAGGTTTAATCTCAGGATCACTAAGCAGAGCTGGAAAGGACTTCTGTTCTCTTATCTGATTTTTCATGATGCTGTGGATCACAGTATGCCAACTGTCCATGACGTTTTCTTGGCAAGGATATGTGAGTGGTTGGCCATTTGCTTTTCCAGTCAGTTTAAGGCAAGCTGAGGGTAAGTGACTTGCCCCAAGTGGCACAGCTAATGAGTGTCTAAGGCTGGATTTGAACTCAGCCCTTCTAGACTCCAGGTCCAGTTCTCACTGAGTCATCTAGTTAATTCAAATGGCCTTAGGGGTCATCTATTCCAATCCTCTTATTTTACAAATGAACAAATGAGGTGTGGAGATATTAAAGAACTTACCCAAGGTCCCCAAGTTGGTCAGGGATTTGACCAGGCCCCCTGGGCCAGGATTTGAATGGAGCATTCCTTCCACCATACTTTCTCCATCCACAGATTTGGGAGCTGAAAGAGTGCTGGGGCTTTGCTTGACTAGCAAATTAAATTGGAGGTGTCAAAAACAGACCCCCTACACTCCTAAGTGAAACCTGAACCAAATTAAGATGTGATTGAGAAATATTCAACAAAAGAAGTAAAAATACAATAGAACATAGGTCATGTGGTTTTCTAAGACAAGATGTACCTGCATGAATCCCTGTGTACAGTTTAGTGGTCCCTGTTTCTGCTTGAGTTTGATATTACTGCTGCAGATGAGTTCAACTTGGCAAACACTGATTAAGTACCTATTCCACATGAGCTACTGTACAACTACTGGGGATGCAGAGAGAAAAAGAAGACATTCCCTGCTTTCTAGGAACTGACACTCGAGGGGGGGAGAGGGATGGTACAGAAATATATATATGTATATATATATACATATATATACATACACATATATATTTTATACACACATACACATAGATGCACAATATATACACATATATACACATGTGTGCTTGCATATGTGTGTATATATACACATATATACATGTATACACACACGTGTATGTGTATATAATGTAAAGATAATATATATACCAAGTAATTTCAGAAGAGAAATACTAATGAGTGGGGGGATGAGGAAAAGACCCAGGTAGATGAGGACATCTGAGTTGTGTTTTGAAGGACTCACAAGTTTCTGCTGGGGAAAATAAGAAGTCAGGGAAGCTGCACCAGCAGGATCAGCAGAGGGTGACTCTGTAGGCCCAGGAATGACCCCTGGATCGGTAGGGAATGGATCCTGATTGACTTTGAGCATGGGTCCAGCCCGACCTCCAGATCACTGGTACCTTCACCCTTCCTCTCATTACAGAACTGAAAAGTACAGTACACCACAAACTGATCTCTGCTCTTGTCTTGTATCATGCATTAGCCATGTGTGATGGCCTTTGGGTCTCTGGATCATGCCTGTTAACTCTACTGGCTTCCTAAAGAGGTGCTTCTGCCTCTCAGCTTCAGAGGATGAAATGTTTTCTTTTTTTTCTCTGGAAAAACAAAACAAAACAAAACTCTGAGCTGATTCGCAAATACCATATCACAGTTCCAAGTTGGCACTGTGTTTCAGAGTAGATTTTATGATTATTCACAGCGGAGAGAGCCCCCCAGCTCTGTTCATTCCCATCCCCCAATGAACTAGGCTTGACGAAGTAATCTGAAGTCTAACCAGCGGGAAGAACATCAGGGGTTCAGATATAATACAATAAAAGCCATCGACTTCTTTTCTCACTGGTTGCCTTGTAGCCAAGTGTTAATGGTGTCTTCTGTTGAACTGATTGAGAGTGTTGGCTGGGTTTCTAGTGCCCCATGATATTGCTGCTCTAAGCACTTTCAGGCTCTTTATCTCATCATTCTTCAGCATGTTCACTCTGGAGCAGGGAGGTCTACCACTCTTCCATGGAACAGATAAGAAAACTGAGGCACCAGGTCAGACAGCAAGTTTCTGGCAGAGAAGAATGCTGTTATTGTTTGACCACTTAGCAGTATCTGACTCTTCATGATCCCATTCGGAGTTTTCTTGGCCAAGATACTGGAGTACTTTGCCATTTCCTTCTGCTCATTTTACAGATGACGAAACTGAGGTAAACAGGGCTAAGTGACTTGTCCAGGGTCACACGGTTAATAAGTGTCTGAGGATGGAGGATCTGAACTCAGGAAAATGAGTCTTCCTCACTCCCAGCCTGGTGCTCTATCCTTAGTGCCACTTACCTGCCTAGGATAGAGCACTAAATTTAAAAGCTTCAATTCAGAGTCATTGGACTTGAGTTCAAATCCTATCTCTGCCACCTACTATTTATATCACCTTGGCTAGTTCACTTAACCACAAAGGACTTCAGTTCCTCATCTGTAGAAATGAGGGGATTGGACTAGATGATCTCTAAGACTCCTGCCAGTTCTAGCTTGATGACTCTATGAACCAAATCCTTGAGTCCGCATACACTATAATGATCTACCACTACCTTCCAGGTATGGATAGGTAGATTGGTTGGTTTGATCTTTTTATAAAAATGCACCCATATTTTGTTTACTAATACGATGAAAGTCATAACTGGCAATTGTCACCAGAAGAAACATCACAAAATGTGTCATTTTTTTCTGAGAGAAAGAGATATTGAAAATTACAACATGGCGACTGAGAGTAGCTAACCAGAGATTGAGGGGCAGGATATGGGTACTTGTCTATTTTAGATCATCCTTCTTACCAACTTGGTGAAGGGATACTGGTGTTGTCAATGCTTTCTACAAAGTCACAGTCACCCCATCCTAACTGCAGCCTTACTTCATACCTTAACTCTTATATTTCTTGCATCTATCTACTTTCCACAGAAGCAGTATTATTATCACAAGACTAAGAGATGAGAAAATTATACGTTTTAATTGGAAGGCATAGCCTACAATGTGTTGCAGAGGCAACCAGCCTGCCTGAATTGCATCTTCTGATGGATGTGCCACAATGGGTGTTCTTTCCACAGAGAGGGTGTCAGACCTCATCCTGAAGACTAGGGGCTGAGTGCGGTTAGCACTGCAGTCAAGCACCACTGCCAAGGGCACTGTGGGTGTAAGAACAAGGCCTTTGGCGATGCTGGAGGAAGGAGCTGGGAGCCACCCAGGAAGTCTTCAGCCAGGGTCAGCCTTCCACACAGTCAAAGAAGGCAGCCTGAAATCACTGTTAGTGTCACTCCTTAGGGACCTTCTAGAAATACCTATATTTTAACTGGGTTAAATGAATCATGTTTATCTGGAAGGTCAAATGCATAACGCATTTACAAAGACTGGTTACTGTGATTTCCCCTTGTCTCCTGAGGGGGCATGGGGCAAAGGAGAAAAGCAGAGGTGAGAAGGCAAGTCGAGAAAAGAGAGGAGACAGAAGAGAAGGGGAGAAGAGGACAAGGCGGGGGAGATGGAAAGGGAAAGAAAGGGGAGAGGGAAAAGTGGGAGGAGAGGAGAGAAGGGACCGGGAGGAAAGGAGGCAGAGAGAGGAGAGGGGAGAGAAGGAAGAAAGAAGGGAAAGGGAGAGTTAAGGATGGAAGAAGGAGAGGGAGAGGAGAAAAAGGAAGAGTCAAACAAAGGGGAGAAGAAAGGGAGGAGGAGAGAAAAGACACAGAGCATGATGTGCTACCCAGTCAAGTGGGGGCCTGCATTGGGAATCACAGGACTCCATGTTCAGTGGTTGCCAAATCCAAATACCTCATTTTACAGATAAAGGAACTGGGGTCCAGAAAGGTGAGGCGATTTCTGGATTTGGGGACCTAGGTCCTCTGACTGCAAACCCAGTAGTGAATCCCTGGACGTACAACCACTCTCATCCTACCCCCAGGACACTGGGAGTCAAGGGAGGGTCAGGCCACAGGAGGCTGAGAAGCTAATGAGAGAAAGGAGAGAGAAGGTACTGGATGATAAGCTTACTTCAGCAACTTTCTTAGGGCCACTGTCCACAGTAGTTCCTCGTTGGGGTCTGGGAGCATCTGCTCAGAGTAAGCCAGGCAAAGACTTCAAGGCTAAGATACCATGACAGTGACATATAGCAGAAAGCATCTACTGGAACTATAGTCAAAGGACTTGAGTCCCAAACCCAGATGTGTTATTTCCTGCTTGTGGTTGCTTGTCACTTAACCTTCCCAGGTCTGTAACACAAGGGCATTAGACTCCTCTAAGGCCTCTAAGATGTCTTCCTGTTAAAAGTCTCTGATCCTGGAACAGCTAGCTAGGTAGAACAATGGATAGAGCACTGGCCCTGGAGTCAGAAGGACCTGAGTTCAAATGTGACCTCACATACTTACAGTGTGACCCCGGACAAGTTACTTAACCCTGACTGCCTCCAAAAATAAAGACTCTGATCCCGCAAAATCATGTTAGACAGAAAACATGGGCTCAAATCCAGCTCTACTCCTAATTCCCTGTATGAAGAGCAGTTGGCTTGGATGATCTCCAAAGTCTTGTGACAGCTTCCGCAACCCCAATCTCCTCCTTAAGGCCAACACTACCTACATAGGGCCCCTTAAAATGACCTCCATCAGCTCATGTGCTACACTGATGAACCAAAGATTAAGCTCAGAGCACTTTTCATCCTGCAAATGATGCCTCCTGTACCAGGATCATACTGCCCCTGAAAGTGACCTGCCTCTGCACAGAGATGATAGCACATTATTATTTCACTAGAGTATACACAAGGAACTTATGGGTATGATGGTAGAGTGATAAAAAGGAAGATCAGGGCTCCAATTCTGCTCCTGACACTTATTAGCTGTGTAAAGATGGGAAAGTCACTTAGTCTCTCTTTGCCTCAGTTTCCTCTTTTATTAAATGGACATAATAATGCCTGCAGCACTTGGCTGTGAGGCTCACATAAGTTAAAAGATATAAAGTACTTTTGCATATTTTAAAAACTCTACATAAATGCCAGTTATTGTTAGGAGCTCTTGCTAATTTTATCTCTTCAAATGATCGTACAGTAATAAGCTCCCATTGCACTCTGCCAAAAGCTTCACATCTATTATCTCATTTTAGCCTTGAAAAAGCTCCATGAAGTTCATAGCATCATGTATCTAGATCCAGAACAGACTTCAGAGATAATGTGAGCCAGCTCTCCTTATTTTACAGCTGAGAAAACTGAGGTCCGCAATAGTTAAGTGGCCTGCCTGAGTAAGGCTAGCAGCGAGATTCAAACCTAGGATCCTTGATTCCAAAGCCAGTGTTCTTTCCCCAAGGTAGGGCAACTATGTTGTTGATGTTATTTCAGCTGTATCTGACTCTCTGTGACCCCATTTGGGGTTTTCTTGGCCAAGATACTGGAGTGCTTTGCCATTTCCTTCTCCAGCTCATTTTATAGATGAGGAAATTGAGGTAAATAGGCTTAAATGACTTGCCAGGGTCACACAAACAATAAGTATCTGAGGCTGGATTTGAACTCAGAAAGATCAGTCTTCCTGACTCCAGGCCCAGCACTTTATCCATGGCACCACTGAGCTTCCCCAGAACAAATGTAATTGTCTCCATTTTGCAGATGAGGAAAACAGTTTGAGAGAATCCAAGTCACTTGCCCAAGTCCGTGTAGCTAATAAGTAGCCCTGCCAAAATCCGGAACCAGGTCTTCTGTCTCCTTCCCCATCCCCCCACACTACTGCATCCTAAAGGGCAGAAAGGTAAGTGCCCAACCCAACTTCAGGAATCCCCAGCTGAATCACTGATAAGAGCAGGAAGGAGGCTATCTCGGCACTGGCATTCATTTCTTCTAGGGCCTATCCCTTGTAGAGGCTCTGAGTTTGGTGAGCTTGTCTAAGCCTATTTCTTTTCCAACCTCATTCAAAGCTTTAGCAACTATTACTAGTATTTAAAAAAGAAGAGGAAAGCAGGGCCACACATCTTGCTGATATAGCAGAAGAGAGCTCTCTCCTGGCACAGAACATATTGGCCAGCATCCACAAGAACAAAACAGCTTTTGAGCCCAGTCAGCAACCCAACAAGCCGGCTGATGGCAGCCGGGCTTGGGCCTAGGTAAAGACAGGTAAAGAAAGGTAAAGACAGTCTTCAGAGCCCTTAGCCTCACCCTACCTGCTCACTCCTAGAAATAATACCACTAGAATGAGAACAGACCTAAGAGGCAACCCAGATTTCCCCCTTATTTTTCAGATGAGGAAAATAGTGCTTTTCTGTGGCCTTTCCAGTCTGGCCTACAACAAAACATTAGCAAATGCATTCTGTTCACTGCTCCCCACCCTACTACCCCAGGTTTTAGTGCTACCCCTAAGGGGAGTATTTGCATTTTTAAAAATGGAGTAGGCCATCCCACTACTGGACATTCATCTCAAGGAGGTCAAAAGCTGAAAAACCCCATATATACCAAAACATGCTTAGTAGCACTTTTGGGGAAAAAAAAAATGAAAACAAAGTTGACTGGCAAGTTGGGTTGAGACAAAGAGAGAGACCATGCCTGTGATTTTATTAGTACAGGAAACTCCAAGGTAAGGAAACTCTCTCCACCAGTGCAGAACAGCAAATGATACTTAAAAAAGTAACAAAGTTAAATGATTTGCCCAGGTTCAATCCACCATGATTTGTCAGAAGTGGGACTTGAACCCAGGCTGCCCTGTTTTCAAGGTCAATTCTCTAGAGAAAAAAAAAACCATGATAATTGTGCATCTAGAAGGAGAAATCTTGCATACCTCTAAGCCCTGGACTAGAGGCTTGGAGGCTGCATGTCCAACACCTATAGTTTTATCCCAACATGAGTCACCTCGAGAGTCTTAGCATGAAAATGTTGTATACATCCTGCTGGGGTATCTCTGCTACAAGCACACATGCACACAGACTGTTACCCAGCTAATGATCTCAGTTTGGGATTTTTTTCAAAGCACCTAAGAGATTATCACAGACCGTGTGCTTTCCACTCTGAAAAATGCTGACAGCTCTGAATCAGATTTGAACACCAAATGCCAATTTTAAAGTACATGTGTGCGTATCTTTGGTGTATTTAATGCTTGTGGAAATTCTGGATTGACAGCCCTGAAATGTCTGCCTGTCAATCTGACAGCCTACCTACCTTGGTATCTCTATCTCTGAAGTTCCAGTTGTATGGGGGATCAGGGTTCTAAGAATGAAAGGCATCCTTTTATCTATGAAGGCACACAGCAAGAGCTTTGCCAAGGTAGGATTTCCTTATCCCACCACCACCTGAAGAATGGGAGGCAATTGTGGAGTCCTATTAATAATTTCAGATTGGGAGCTGGAAGGCCAGAGTTCAAGTCTAGGTACCATCACTTTTTGTGGACCATAGCATGCCAATACCGTCTATGGGGTTTTCTTGGTAAAGATTCTGGAGTGGTTTGCCATTTCCATCTCCAATGGATTAAGTCAAACAGAGGTTAAGTGACTTGCCCAGGGTCATACAACTACTCAGAGGGCAAATTTGAACTCAAGTCTTCCTGACTTCAAGCCCAGCATTCTATTCCCTGAGCCACCTACCTGCCTCCAAGGCAAAAAGTGACTTGCTCAGATGCCTCTATCCACTGAGCCAACTAGCTGGCCCAACACTTACTAGCCCTTTGAGAAAGTCATTTATTGTTTCAGGTTCAATTTCCTCGTAAAATAGTGGGATTAAATTCACTGATATCTACAGTCACTTTTATCCCTCAAACACTATAGTTCTAGGCTAAACCAAGTGCTCTGGCTCTTGAAATTACCTTTAATATTCTTTGTATTTAAAAGACCATATTTAGTGCGTGACTCCACACCATCTTAGGGAGCTGTCCAGTGGATTGAGAAATGAAGTGACATCCATTATCACGCAACCAGCATTTGTCAGAGGTAGGCCTCGAACCCTTTCTCGCCTTTCTAACTCCAAGGTCAGCTCTCTGTCCCCTATTATTGACTGAAATGCCAAGAATTGACACCCACATGGTAGGAAATGACAAGGGTCAGCTCAACTAATGCCAAGTGGAGGGGCCCCTAAAAAGCCCACTTTTCTAATTCTGGTATCTCCCCTAAGAGGGAGTGTGTTCTGGTATCAAAAAAAAAAAAAAGACCTGACCTTGGAACCACCAGAGACCGGGTTTAAAATCCACTCGGATACTTTGGGGAGCACATTACTTCAAGCCTCTGGACCTCAGTTTCCTCATATGAAAAATGGGAATGTGCAGTGCCTATATCACCTATGTAATACTTGGATATGTTTAGATTCATTGCAGGGAACCCCTTACTTTATACTCTCTTCCCCAACACCTGCAAAGGCCACCCTCCTAGTGTTCAGTAGAGGCAGTGGATTGGATAATCACTATGCATATTTAGGTTTATCCCCACAGCAGGATAAATAAAGGCAAATATATACAGGTCCTGTGTTTTGGGGACCCAGGCAATGCAGAAGTCTCTCCAAGGGACTTGTAACTCTACCTATGGGGTGACCAGTGGTCCTTTATTGATGTCTTTGCAGCCCCAGCAGAAAAAGCTGTATTCAGGGAAAAGGTGGGGATAGTGGGGAAGGAGGGAGGGGAATTATGAGGGAAGGATAATAGTACTAGCTGGCAGTTATATGTGCCTTTAATCAGTTCATTTGAACCTCAATACAGCCCTACAAGGGAGGTGCTGTTATGATTACTGTTTAAAGAAAAGGAAACTGAAACTAAGAGAATTTTCCAGAATGAATCAACAAGCATTTATGAAGTACTTACTATGTACCAGGCAGGCTTAACAGCCAGGATGATTCTGAAGCAGCATTTGAACCCAAGACTTCTTGATTCTAAGCTCAGATTTCTATCCACTAAACCAAATGACCTCTCTATCAGACCCCTACTTCCTCCACATCCACCTCCAAACACACTCACTGATCAAATTTCTTCCATCAAATGGACTGGCAGGGATAGAAAGAGAGAGAAGAACCCAAGGGAGTTTTGCTTTTTATTATAAAAGGCTTGGCTGAGAGGGAGGGTTGAAACTAATGAGTAAAACAAGAAGGTTCAAGAATTTTACTCTGCTTAAGGCCTGTCATGCTTGTGTCTGTGTGTGTGTGTGTGTGTGTGTGTGTTTATGCGTTCGTCCTTCATTGCCAAAGAAGACCATGCCTTCAGAGAAATGATGATATCACTTGCACTTGACTTTGTTTTGAATGAGGGAGGGCTGTGCAGGTCACCAGCCTCACTTCTCCTCCAGAGCCATCTGAATCCAGTGACCAGATATTCATCAGGATGACTGGAGATGACCCAGGATGAGGCAATTGGGGTTAAGTGACTTGCCCAAGGTCACACAGCTAGTGAATGCCACGTGTCTGAGCTGAGATTTGAATTCAGTTCCTCCTGACTCCTGCACTGGTGCTCTATCTACTGCACCACCTAACTGCCCTTCTACATCCTTATTTGAAAAGGAAACTATGTTAGGGAAGATGGGGCAATCAGGTCGTAGGGAACAACCTTGTCTCCTATTAGGGAAAGTTAACCTTGTTGCAAAGAGGTAAGAAGAGGCTGGACCTGCCCCAGGTTGTGGTGGGGGGAAGGAGAATGAAGCTAAGTCAGCGAAACAGGGGCCAATGGGATTCTAGAACCACTGCACAGAAGGGAGGGGGAAATGCCAATAGATATTAGTCCTATCTCAAGGAGCTTAATAAATGATCATTGAATAAATGAATGAATATGAATGACCAAGTTAGAGAAAGCCAAACTTGCTATGTTTTAAACTTTTGGTTTCAATTTGTTTCTGTTTTTAAAGAAGCTCAACAGTGTTTATGCAGTTCCAACAAAATTATGTCATTTCAATTCAACTTGATAGACATGCTAGGCTTGATGTGTTGGCTGAATGGCATCATGCTAGATGTTGGGAAGCTGCAAAAGTTTAAACAAGGTAAAGTGTCTGAACTCATAGAGCTTACAGTGTAGTAAGGAGCCAAACATAGAGCTGTTGTTTAGTCACTTTCAGTCATATTCAAATCTTTGTGACCCTTTTTTGAGTTTTCTTGGCAAAGATACTGAGATGGAAACTGAGTCAAATGGGTTTAAGTGACTTACCCAGGGTCACACAGCTAGTAAGTGTCTGAGGCCAGATTTGAACTCAGATTTTCCTGACACCAGGCCCAGCATCCTACCCACTGTGCTATTCAGGTTACTTAGAAAAAAACATAAAATTGTTTTTTTCCTTATGCACTCACACTCTGGTATTGCAAAGAAAAAGAGAAAGTAGTCCTTTATTGCCAACCAGGTTTACCTAGCTAAAGGTGCTTTTATTTGGGGTAAGTGGATGTTAGTTTAGAATTCACTGACCCCCATAGGTAGCTGGATATTTGAATTCTAATTGGTAGGTGAATGTAGAATGATGGTTAACCCACAGCTGCTATTAAAAACATACTTCGTAGTTGATGTTAGCTACTTGTAAGGGATACCTCAAAAACTCTTCCCTGACAAATGTCTTACTTAAAGCTCTAAATGATGACTTCACCATCTCTGATTTCATCATCACGGGGAACTCCTGGTATGCAAACTCCCTCCACCAACATCACCATCAATGGCTCCACAAAGCCTAGGGCCAGGGGGTACATGCTTTGCCTAGTCACACAACTCATAAATGTCAGAAGTGGAATTAAAACCTATTTCTTCCTGAATCTAAGACATTCTCCACTTTGCCATGCTGTCTTTCTTTGCTTTTACTAGCTCTAAAATTATTTGTAACATATATATTAGGCATATAAAATACAGAACTAAGCCCTCTCCTAAAAAATCTTGTTAAATATTCTCAGCCTGGGTTCGACACCTTCAATGACTTCAGGCTTCTCAGGAAGTCAGACTGCCCAACAGACAAACACTTGGGGGGCCACTGGCCTGGGGATCTCCTTTCCCAGAAGTGGAAACCAAGCAAAGGAGTAGGTCAGCAGCTACTAGCCACAACAACTGCCCCTCTGTCTTCTGGAAATGAGCTAAAATCCCGTGCCAATGAGCAAACGTGGCCTTATTCTCTGAGGCAGTCTGACCTTGGTTCAGTTAGTGATTAATTTCTGAAGGGCCAAGAAGTGGAAACTTTCTCTGTTTTCTTCTTTGCACTCAAATGTTTCATTTGTTTCTCTCACAAGACTCAGCATAGGAAAACTTTTTCTTATCATTCAACTTCAAAACCCCACTCTCATAAATCACTGTAAGAAAGTTTGGCCCATGAAGCTCTCTCCTGGACCTGCTCCTTTATTACCTGGCTTCCTGGCAACACTGGCTACTACCCCTGTTGTCATTACATGGTCCTGAGTGCCTCATTTCCTTCCCATGTCTTCTACTATTATCTGTTCCATCCTTGAAGTACCCACCTCCCCCACAGCCACAAGGGATCTTGAGGCAGAGCCCACGTGCATGGGGATGGCAGGTGGGAGGGCGGGAGTGGGATGGTGCTTCATTAGAGAAGTAGAGATGCCAGTTACAGTCATTATCCTTAGCTAATTTTTAAGGTTCATCAATCTCCCATTTCTACAAATGAGCTGGCCAGGCAGATGCAACAGAAGAACTGATTTGTGAAACAAACAGACCAATGAAAAAGGAACAGTTGGACAGTCGTGGAGTGCTGTATGTTGCCTGGTCTGTTTCTAAAAAAAGGAAAAAGAAAAATTCTGTCATTCTTGAGTTCCTGGGATACAGAAAAAGGAGAGAGAGAGAGAGAGAGAGAGAGAGAGAGAGAGAGAGAGAGAGAGAGAGAGAGAGAGAGAGAGAGAGAGAGAGAATTCAGACAGCATTCTGAAGGAGTCACCTGCATGGCATCTTTGACCCAACCTTAGCATTTGCTGCACACCCAGTATCTTCCCAGGTAACAATCCAAGCAGCAGAGGATTAATGGAGGTGGGGGGAGGAGGTATACTTGTTTTTCTAAGAAACAGACTTGTCAAACTGGGTGCCTCAAATGATTTTGGATTCACACCCACTGTCTCCAGAACAGCTTGGTGCTGACGAGATTAGCTCATCGAAACACACTGGGATTTGCACAGACACTGCCCACACAGAAGAGGCTGGCACTATGGCAGAGCTCAAACAGACTGAGGGGTTTTCAGGAGCAGCTCCTTTGTGGCTGTTTACCCCAAGATTGACTTTTGGGTTAGTGTGGCAGGTCCTTGGCCCCAGGCTTAGGTCACCCAAGTTTCTTTCCATTCCTCACCCCCAACAGTACCACAAAGGCAACTCCTTGGCCCCTTTTGCCAGAACCTCAGAAGCAAACTCCAGTCCCTATTCTTTTGACATATTGCTATTTATATTTCTAAGCATCTGAATAGGCTGCTTTTCCTTCACACCCCCACCAGCTCTCTCATTTCCCCACTCTCCTCTGCCTTGTCTGATAACCTGCTTATGTTGGCAGAGAGTTTCCTGTGACACAGATGCCTCACCTCCCTGCAATGCTGACTTTCCAGCTCTGCTAGAGGTATAGGGGTAGAATGGTGATGCTGAGCTGTAGCCTATGAGGACCTGCATGGATATGAGGACCTTGAGACTAGAGGAGACACAGGGTAGAAGAGGAATACAAAAATCACTCTCAGAAACCATTAGAGGAGGGTGGAAAGAGGCTACTTTCACATCTACAGCTAGGAAGGGGAGAGTTCTTGACCACTTTACATTTTCTTTTGTCTTGAACTCCTTTAGTAGTCCTGTGGAGCCTATGGATTTGTTCTCAGAATTATGTTTTTAAATGAATAAAATGCAATACATTGGACTGCAAAGGAAACTACTAACATTAAAATAATTTATCAAAAGATTTTTAAAAACAAATTCATAGATTTCAGGTAAAGAACGCTTGAACTAGGGATAGAGGTGATTCTGAAGGCAAAACAGATTAGTTCCATTGCATAAAGTTAGCTTCTGCACTAATGAAATCAATGGAGATCAAATCAGGAGATAAATTATTGAGTGAGAAAAAAATTTATATCAACTATTACTGTTAAAAAATCTGAAATCCAAGATTTATAGGAAATTGATATAAATACATGAGAAGACCCTTCTTTTAATATGTAAGTAGTCAAGGGATAAAAACAATTTTCAAAAGAATTGCCAGCTATGAATGGCTATGTAAAAACATTCCAAATCATTAATAATAAGAGGAAATTAAATTAAAACAACTTTTAAGGTTTCATCATATACCCTGCAAGCTGGCAAAGTTGATTTAAAAAAATTGGAACAGTCAATGATAGAAAGTATAGGAAAATAGATATACTAAATCACTCTTAATAGCTGTGTCTTGGTCCAACTATCTGTACATCAATGTAGAATTATTCAAGAAATTGACTAAACTGTTCAGTTTGATTCAGTGATCTCACTGCTATGCATATATCTCCAAGAGTTCAAAAGTCAGGACACCCAATACCTATCACAATATTCATAGCAAAATCTTAAAAGCAAAGTAATTATCCAACTATTGGTGGAGTAGGTGAAAAAACTGTGGTATACAAACCCGATGGTATATTATTGTGCAATAGAAAATGATGAATAGAAAATATTCAGAGAAATAAGGAAAATTTTATATGAATTGTTGCAGAGTCAACCTGTAACCACTGAGGCAGGAATAAATGGATGCCAACGAACAATAAACATGGTATGTCAACTATGCTAACATTTACGAAGAGATCATAAGAGGAGATTAAACCGAAAAAAACTGAAGTAACTGAAAAACCAATAATGGTTCCCAAGAAAGGATAACGAAACATACCTTCCTTTTCTAGGCAAGGGATGGACAACTGCTAGGGCAGAATGTTATACATATCATCAGCTGCAGTCATTGTTCTTGCTTAACTGTTTTCTTTTGTTAGACGGGTAGAGTCAGTTCTGGGCTGTTCATCATCAAGGAAGAAGAGGAAATGAAGGGAGATAATCAGAAATGACTATGATACAAGAAATATCGATAAAAGTTTGTTGGGTTTTTTTTTAAGCACCAAAGTTATACCCTAAGTCCCAACTCTGTCCTACCTATAGTCAGCAATTACATATGCGATTGTCACATAATTGTCATTTAATCTCTTCCTGGAGATTTCAACTGGTTCCAATTGTTTTGGCTAATAAAAACTAAGGCGATTTGCAAGTAACTCCAGATGCATTTGAATACTTCAGGGGATTGTGCAGCCGGAAAGCAGATGAAACTTAACTCAAGTAAACATAAGGTAATACACATTGGCAAAAGGACTCTAAACTGTTAGTGTATGTCTGTGAGATAAGAACTAGTAGATGCCTCTGAGGAGAAAGACTTGTCAAGTCTGAGTGGGCTAAGTAGATGGAGCATGACCCAGACCAGCAAGCCCTTGATAGGATGAACTGAACCAATATTAATGTAGAGTCTGTGGATAACCCTAACTGGGACTTATGGCCTAGAACTGTCCCTCAATACACACCACCCTTCCACAAATTTCACATTTACAGACTAGGGTAGGGCAATAGGAGCTTTGCCCTAGGGTGTTGAAATTTAGAAGGGACTAGTATTACTTGTACTCCATCAGTATGTAGAAACAACTGAATTTAGCAACTAGTTAGCAAGAATTATAAGTTATACTAAGAAGCTACCAGATGGCACATTTCTTCCTCCATCAGCTGCATTCCTGCTAAGTTTCTCCCCATAGCCTTGTTCCCTCTCATGTATGTGGCCTCCTCAGAAGCATTCTCCCAATGTCTGGGGCTTCTCTTTTCCCCCAAAGAGATAATATCCTGGGGACTGTTCACATCCACCCACCTCCAGAGCTTTGTGTTCTGAGGTTCAAGTTCTCTCCCCAACTCAACTAACTTTGTCTTAAAAGGGATCTTAGTGATTATCTAGCCCAGAGGTTCCCAATCTTTTCAAGTATGAGGACCTCTTTTTGATGAAAAAATTCTACAGGATTCCTTCAAAGATGTAGTTGCACACAATGACACAGAATGTTGTTGCTGGTTTTTAAACTATGATGAATTCAGAAATTTTTTAATGATTTTGTATTTTTATACAGTAGCACCTAGATATATGTGTGTGTATATATATACATATATGTGTATGTGTATATATATATATATATATACACTAACACATTGTAAGATATTGTTTTTCCAGCCTACAGTAGATATATTTGCTAAAGAGCATTAAAAGGTTTGGTGTGCACATAATTCTATACCATTCCAAGGGTCCTCCATCAACGGAGTGGGAAGCAATAACCTAATCTAACCTGATTATTTTGCTAGTTCTCTCTCCAGCCTGTAACTGTGAGGCCAAGATAGGGGTGAGCTACAGGCAATGACAGTATTTATGTTTCTATTACATGTGTTTAAGAAGTAAATAGGAGGGAAGGAAGCTTGATTGCATTTGGAAAATCATGCAGTGTCTTTAATAACCTCAAGATTCTCCCTAAAGCAAAGGCCTATCCTTTAAAAAACAAAACAAAACACTAATATTCTCCTGGTGAAGCAATCTGTCTACAAGGAACAGAACACTCTACTAGTCAAAGAACTAACGTGAGAGGTTACCCCAAAGGGCAGCAGCAAATTACATGGAAGGGAGGAGGAGAGAGCGTAGCATATGACCAACAAAGAGTCATGCTGGGAAGGGGCCAATAAGGATGTCAGCAAAGACGTGGTGACAGCGAAGAGGAAAAGCAGTCATACAGTCACGTAGCAAAGTGAGGGAAACATCAAGAGTCCATCAATGAAGTAATACGCTTTTAAGAAGGACCTACTATGTGCTTAGCACTGCTAGGTAGCCCATGTGTTCCACTGTGCAATACCAAGAGTTCTAGAGGAAAGCCCCAAGCGTATTTGACTGGACCCACCAAGGGAGGATTTCCTGGAGGAGATGGACAAAAATGGCATAGAATGGAAAGATATGAATGGGTTGCTGTCTATACTGTTGGAGCTAACAACATAGATGAAATCCCTGATACATGGAAGTAGGAATTTATATTGTACTTTACATACATTATCTCCCTTTAACCTAGCAATTACTCTGTTTTAATCATTGTTGTTCAATTGTTTCAGCCATATTCAACTCTTCATGACCCCACCCAGGGTTTCCTTGACAAAGATACTGGAGTGGTTTGCCATTTCTTTCTCCGGGTCATTTTACAGATAAGAAAACTGAGGCAAACAGGGTTAAAAGACTTACCCAGGGTCACGCAGCTAGTAAGCATCCAAGGCCAGATTTGAATTCAGGTCTCCCTGACTTCAGGCCCAGCATTCTATCCAATGTTAGCTACCCCAATGTTTTAATAAGACAGGTATCATTATCCTCATTTTAAAGATAAGAAAAATTGAGGTTCCATTGAGACTCAAAAAAAATAAGTGACTCTACCATGACCACACAGCTGGATGATGACGATGATAACAACGACAATGATGATGATGATAAATTATACAGGACTTAACGGTTTGAAAAGTATTTTATGTGTTATCTCATTTGATCCTCACAGAAACCTTGAAGGTAAATACTATTGGCATCACCATTTTACAGATGAGGACACTGAGCTGAGAGAGGTTAAGTGACGTGCCAAGGGTCCTAAAGCTAGCAAGTTTCTGAGGTAGGATTTGAACTCACATCTTCTGACTCCACATCCAGCACTCTATTCACTGAGCAGCTTGGTTGTCTCAACAGAAATACCAGTATTTAGAAATACCAGAGCTTCATGGCTCCAAGTCTAGGACTCTGTCCACCACTGTGTTCCTCTCTAGAGGGAAATAGCTAAGGATATGTCATTAAATGCATTGATTTGTGTTCATTATAAAAGGAAAGTAAGAGTTAGATGATAATACACATAGAGAACTCAAAATCTTGTTGAATGAACAAACCTACAGAAGAGCTATTAATGGATTTCTCTCAACTTGGAGGAAATTTTCAAATAGAGAGTCTATGAATATGTCCTTGGTCCTGTGCCATTAAATATTCTTAGACATGATTTCATCTTGATAAATCCACAGAAGGCATGATTATCAAGTTTTGCAAAAATTATATGAAACTGTGAAGCACAGGTAAGATACATGACCGTAGAGTCAGAATTGGGGGAGGAGGGAGAAACCACCATCTCCATAGGCCAAAATGATGGGTCAAATAAGACAAAAATTCATAGAGATAAATGCCAAATTCTGCACTTAAATTTGATGGTGCCACGTGATTCTCTTCTCTACCAAGGTCATCTCTGGGACAGAGAGATTCTGCCACACACATGACACCCATGTGGAGGCAGTAAAAGAGCACCCCAGACCAAGTGTTGACAGAAATTGGGGGCAGTAGTGGGGTGGCAAGAGGTCATGGCCCCAGCTAAGGGGAGTCACTGGCAGAAGCAGGTCACACTCCTCTCCTGTCAGCCCTCTTAGTCATGACAGACAGGGAGAGGCATCAGTAGTGTATCTTAGTCCAAGAAATTGCCAAAGTTGGATGGGTGGTGAAGTAGCAAGATTCCTGGATCCCCAAATAAGACACACACCACCACCTCTAGACCAAAGCGCATTCTTAGGTCTCTGGTCTGCACTCTGCATTCTCACATATATTCTCTCTCTCTCTCTCTCTCTCTCTCTCTCTCTCTCTCTCTCTCTCTCTCTCTCTCTCTCTCTCTCTCTCTCTCTCTCTCTCTCTCTCTCTCTCTGTCCCCCCTTTTTTTCTTCCTCCTCCAATCTCATTCTCTCCTCCTTCTCCTTTTTTCCTCCCATATTCCTTCTGTCTCTTTGACTAGCAAATCTGTCTACTCCTTTTTACAGGATAAAATGCAGAGGCACAGCCTAGATCTAAAATAGCCTGATCCAATTACAGGGACAGAGATTGAACTTGTGATTTCATTGCTATAGGGTATTCTCAAGATGCAAATTAGCACTTTCAATTCAATAAACATTTATTAAATTCCTACTATGTGCCAAGCACAATGTTCAGTGCTGGGGATACAATAAGAAAAAGATACACAATCCCTGAACTACAGGAGCTTACAATCTAATAAGGAAGATTACAAACAAAAAGAAGCTAGAAGAAGTTGGGGGGCACAGAAACTAGGGAGTCTTGGTGCAGTGGAGCATCTTGCTCTGTAGAGTTAAAACCAAGGAGGACTGCAGATAGAAAGTGGAATGACCTAAATGTCCAAATCCCACTGTCTATAAAGGAAATCTCTGCAACTTAGAATCAAGAGAGTTGTCCAGGGGGCAATGAGATTAAGTGATCTGCCCAGAATTCCTCAGCCAGTATGTGTTAGAAGGAAAATTTGAATCCAGGTCTTTCTGACCCTAGGATCCATTCTCTATCTACTCTACCATACTGACTCTCAACCTAATCAAATCACAGCCAGGATACAATCAAACAATCAAAGGGGATATTTGCAAGTATCATGGAGGCAAAATCAAAACTTCAAAAAACAGTCTCTTTAGCTTCAATCAAGGCTTTCTTACCTATACTTATTATTAATAATCTTAGTGACTGAAAAGTAGCATGAAGCTGGGCTCAGTGGAAGGCAGACCTGGATTCTAATTCTGCCTCTAACGCATGGGCAGGTCATTTAACCTCTCAGTGCCCCTAGACAACTCTCCAAGGCTACACTGAGAATGCGCTGGACTACAACGGTAAAGGAAGTTTCCTCGTCAGGGAATCCCCTACACTGGTGAAATCCTACGCTACAGGATGTCAGTGACAAACTGGGCAGTACTCATGGTAAGTGCTATCAGAGAAACGGGGAACCATTCGGATTTTCCTGAATAGAGGTGACGTGGGTCAGATCTGTTATTTAGGATGAGCAGCAACATGGTGGAAGTCACAAAAATGCAAGAGACTTAGGGCATGGAAACTAATGAGGAGCACACAGCCTACACAAGAGAGGACAAAGCACATAACTGTGCTTTGACAGGTGTGAGATTTTGTGAAGGTAAAACTGGCAAGACTTGGTAACTATTTGTTTACGTAGAATGAAGAAGAATGAGAAATTGAGTTAGATTTTGAGACTGCAAGTCTAACTTAATACAAGTAGGAAAGTTCAGAAGAAGGGTGGATTTGGAACACAAAGATCAGATCTATTTTAGATATGTTGAGTTAAAAATGTCTACAGGTCACCTGGTCTGAAATATCCAAAAGGCAGTTAGTGATTCAGGACAGAAGCGCAGGAAGGATGTAACTAGATATATAGATGTGACAGTCATCAGCACAGAGATAATTTTTGAACCAAAGGAGCTAATGAAAACACCAAGAAAAAAATATATGGAAAATGAAAAGGAGAGGTCTGGGACAAAGCCTTGGTGAAGTCTCACAGCTGGGGAAATAATCTCTAGTTTAATGACAACTCTATCCTTCGAAAGGTAGAGGGACTGGTCAAGAGGAAATTCTATACTGAATCTGATTCTTATTATAAAAGACAGCAAATGGTTGCTAGAGGAAAGTAGTAGGAAATTTGGAAGTAACTACTCTCTCTGAGTTTGTAATAAAAATGGAGAGAAAATCTAAGCACAAGCTAATATACATCCTAGATTTTAAGAGATCAAATTTCATATGATTCAGAGGAAAAATAAGATCCCATAGACAAAAATTTTTTAAGAGATAGCTAGGTGGTGTAGTGGGTACAATGGACCTATAGTTAGGAGGATCTTGTGTTCCAATATAGTCTCAGGTACTTAAAAGTTGTGCAACCCTGAGTAAGTCACTTAATTTCTATCTGCATCAGCTTTTTCAACTATAAAATAAAGATAATAACAGCACCTACCTCCCAAGATCTAATCAGATAATATTTGTCAAATGCTTTGAAAATCTTTAAGCACTATATAAAATTAGCCTAGGAGAGGTTGAGAAATTCAAGAACAGAAATATGAAGTTAATACCAATAAGGGAGAAAAACAGTTATTTAAAGAGAATAGTGTAGATGTACAGGGAATTCTCTGAACTTGGATTTTTTAAAAATAGGCAGATTGTTTGTAACAGGTTTGGATTTCTTTCTTTCTCATGGCATGTATATGTGGGAGGAAGAGGTGGGAGTGGGAAGGCAAGAACACAAAATTTCATTGATTGAAATAAAATTTAATTTAAAAAAAAGTTATATAGAAAAGATGGAATCAAGGGAGGTAACAGAGGATCAATATTAGAGTATAGCATGGTTTTGTAAAAAAATATTAGAAGTGCCAAAGCTCAGAATGAGCTGCAGCTGGCAAGTAAAACAAAAGGTACCCAAAAGGGGATGAGTTGTGGGGTTTTAATTATTTGGGGAAGAGGAAAGGCAAAGAAGGAATTGAACTATTTGGGGAGATTAGGATGATGAAGACTAGCCTTAGAGAGAGGATAAAGATGCTCATTTCTTGTTTCTTTTTTTAACTTTTATCTTATATGACAAATGGAATGACCAATACCCTGGAAATTCTAATCAACTAATGGCTAGCAACAACAGGGAATGATAACCAAAATAAGTAAGAAGACAATAAGAGAGAAGTTAGTTGCATTGGATGAGCTCAAATCACCTAGCCCAAAAGAATTTTATCCCTGAGCATTGAAAGAACAAGCAGTTGTGAGCGCTGAACTCCTGTCTAATATCTGAAAATGGTGGTAAACAGGAATGGGAGATGTCACTGAAATAGAGAAAGTTAAATATCCCATTTTCCTAAAATGGAAGAGAATTAGAGTGTATAAACTATAAGCCAGCGAAACTTACTTTGATTGCCAGGAAAATTCTAGAAGACACCATTAAAGAAATAGTTAATGAACACCTGGAAAAGGAAGTAGTAATGATGAAGAGCCAACATGACTTCATCAAAAACAAATCATGGCGGAATTATCTAATTTCCTTTGTTGATAGGGTTATTAAACTGGTAGACTAAGGGAAGACTATAGATGTAGGTTATCTAGTTTTCAGCAAAGCAGTTTATAACGTATCTCATACTATTCTCGTGGGAAATATGGAGATAAATAGATTAGACAAACATAAAACTAGATAGATTCCAAGCTGATCAAATGGTCGGACTCGAAGAATAGTTTTTAATAGTTCACTGTCAACCTAAGCAGGAGATCTACAGTGAAGTACTCCAGGGAGAGACGCTTGGCTCTCTGTTATTTAACATTTTACCTATGAAGACTTTTTTTTATCAGATCTGTGGATGACACATTATGAGGAAAGATAGTTAAGATAGGATCCAAAAAGATCTCATCAGGCTAGGCAGGGGTTTTTATCCTGCTATCTTTGAACTCTTTTAAAAACATTTTGATAACTGTGTTTTAATATAATCAATTTCCCCTGAAAAACTATGTCATATAACACTATGTCATATCTTATGCATTTAAAAACACTAATCTGAGGAAGTATTTATTCATAGGCTTTACCAGATTGCCAAAGGGGTTCATAATACAAAGGTGGTTAAGAACACCCTGGCTATAACATTAAAAAGGATTAGATTTAATAGCGATAAATTATGTTTGGATTATGCCTGGATTAAAAAAAATCAACTTCAAAAGTATAAGATGGGGGTTAGACAAGCTTGTCTGAAAAAGATCTGAGGGTTTTAGTGTCCTGACTTAATATGAGTCAGCGTTGTGATGGGGCAGCCAAGATGAGCTAATGTGATCAGGAACTGAATTAAGAGGGGGCAGAGTCTTCCACTACAAGGAAATGACAGGCCCTCTGAATGCTGTCATGGGTCTACTACAGCTGGAGTATTAGGTTCAGTTCTGGTAACGATAGTTTAAGAAGGACATGAGTAACATGCAGAGCAGCCAGAAGAGGCAACCAGGCCGCTAAAGGATCCGTATAAAAATTGTTTGAAGGAAATGGTGATGATTAGGCAGGAAAACAGAAGACTCCTGGGGAGAGACAACTATATCCAAATAGCTAAGGGAACAAGCTGAAGAGATGTTAGATATTAGGTTTGGCCCCAGAAGGCAGAACCAAGAACAATGGGTCAAAACAGTGAGGAGGCAACCTTGGACTTGATGCAAGGAATTACAGCAATTCAAAAGGGAAATAGGCTGCTGTGGGAGCTCCGGCTTCCTCCTCACTGAAGATCCTGAAGCAGAGGCTGAATGGATATGTTGTAGTGGGGTTTCCTCTGCAGCTATACATTTAATTCGATGGCTAGTGAGGTTTCTTCTAATCTTGAAGTTTTGGACAAGGGCAGGGCTCGAGTAAAGGACATATATGGAGGAGGGGATGGTGGGAGATAAATCTGAATAGGTAGGGTGGAGAAAGATTACGGAAGGTCCAGAGATGTAGGAAAGAAGCCTAGAAACGTGTGAGTAGGGGAAGTTCATGAAGAAAACAGTATTAAAGGTATCCATGGCAGAGTGGATAGGAAAATGAGGGAGGCTATTTTCAAAGCTTAGTTCAGTTAAACAGAACCAAGTTAGTAATGGCTTGAACTAACATGGTGGTAGCAGGATTTGTCACTTGAAACTCATTAGGGAATCATCCTAAGAGCTAGGGATACCAATGGTCCCTACCCTCAAAGAGCTCACCTTCCAACAGAAGAGACAGTATACAAACAACTCGGAATGCATGTTTATACAGAGTAGATGGAAGGCAGCTGTAGAGGGGAAGGCACTGGAAGCTTGGGGTAGGGAGAAGGAAATAATTAGGAGAGCCAGTATTTAAGCTCAGACAGAATAAAGGCAATGAGATGACCCCTCTTCAAAGACTTGGAATGGGGTCCTATTGCCAACCCACTTCAAATATTCAATTCAACAAAAAGCTATTAACCCTGTGCCCTAAGGTTCTGTGCTAGGTGATAGCCCCAATATGACAATTCAACATGCTGTGTGCTAAGTATTGGCAGCCATCTTTAGTAATAGGATAAAAAAGGTATGCTTAAGGATTGATTTTTTGGAAAATGTGGTAGAAAAGGGATGAAATGTAACTAACCCTTCAAATGGTTTCATTTTGGTCTGTGGAGCTGTGGGCAAGGGTCCTATTGTCAGTATTTAAGCAGAGGCTGGGTGGCCATCTGTCAGGGATACATCATAAGTGGTTCTTGCCAATCCTCAAATTCCATCATCCTGTTGGAAGGGTTCTCCATATTCCCAGCAGGGAAATTCTATGGTCAGTCTGTCAGTCAGCCAACACATTTTACAGGACACCTGCTATGAGCAGCAGTGTGCTAAGCGCCCCACAGAGATGTTCAGAAGAAGCTTACTAGGACACCAAAAACTGTGTATAAACACAAACAACAAAATGTATGTATGTATATACACATACATACATATATGTACACACACAGAGTTATGTTGTGTCTTTCCCCCCACAAGACTGAGGGCAAACACCATGGCTTAGCTCAGCTTTATAACTCACTCGGGACCTGTCCCAGAACTCTGCATTCAGGAGGGGCTTAATAAACATGAATCAAATTGTTGCGTGATTAGGATCAGCCAAATAAGTCTAATAAAAAACTGATAAAGGAAAGAGTTTCCTGAAACAAATTTGAAAGGCAGGTTGGAAGGGAGGGAACCAAACACTTTAAAACTACCTCAGACACTGAGCAGAAAGATTAAAAAAACACATTAGGCAAAAGCAAAGTTCAAAATAATAACTGAAATGTGTATACACACCCTCTGGTTTGGAAAATGTTTTAGATGCCCTTGTTTCATTTAAGTCTCACAAATAATACCATCTTACAGAAAGGTCAGAGACACCCAATGACCTGCCCAAGGTCACACAGTAAGTGTAGGAGTTAGGACTGCAAACTCAAGTCTTCCTGATTCCAAGCCCAGTATAAATTGAATACACTTTAGCACCTCTGTGATGTTCATTAGGAAAGCCAACATGCAGCTCCTCAGGAAAAGAGATCTACCAAAACAATAGAAAGCTAATTCAACTAAGAACAAGGAAATCCACACAAAAATGACAGGTCAGTGTCTCATTTGTCCCTGTGTCCTTCCCCGTAACATCCACTCTGAGGAAGGAACCCAGACCAGTCATCCTTCATTCATCAGACCTTTGCTACCAAGCCTACTCTGCCTCCCTTAAATCGAAAGCACCTGCAAGTCATCACCTACAAGGTATTTAGTCCTCTACACCTACTTTTCAGTTTCTCTTTTATGTGCTACCTTCCCGCATTAGTATGTAAGCTCTTTGAGTACCGGACTTGTCTTTCTTTCTGCTTCTGACATGTGGTAAGTGCTTAATAAATGCTTGTTCATGGACTGACCAAAGAAAATCTTCAGAAGTACCTTTCAAAGAACTTAAAAACCTATATGGTAATTGGAAGTTTCTCATGTATATGAAAAGCTGGAAACCACTTAAACAATTAACTGAGTAGGTACATTACTTGTCTGTATATAGACTTTTCCCCTCAGTAGAAGACACTGTCCTTGAGAGGGCTGTTTCATCTTTGTCTTGGATCCTCAGTGCCTCGTATGGTATCTGGCACACACAGTAGACACTTTATTAGTGCTTGATGAATAAATGAATCAACGAATGATTATTTGATAATCATGGTGCTACTAAAAGGTCACTACAGGATAAAGGAGTGGAATGATGAAATATCTATGGTGGTCTTTACTGAGGAAGAGTCTGGAGGAATCCCCAGTCCCAAACTGGGCCATGAGACTTAAAGGTTGATAATATCAGATTAGACAGCAGTAAGTGCATGGGACAGTCTAAACCCAATTGACCCACAAAATGTACACAAATCACCAGAACCAGATGGCCTCCATAGGATAATTTTGAATGAATGAAGAGTGACATGACAGAACCGTTGGCCAAGACAGGTAACCTGATGTTCCAAATGGCAACTGTGCTGAAGTACTGGCAGCATGCCAGGGTGACACCCCCTCCTCTGCCCCCACTCACTGGAAGGATTCCAGAGGGAACCCTGCTAAACTACAGAACAGTGAACCTAATTTCCATACTGGGCAAGCAGGTAGAGTCTATCATTCCATGTAAAAAAGATAGAATCACTGAACACAGAAGCACATAGCCCATATGGATTTTCTAAGAGGGAATCCTACATAAGGAATTAACTAGAGCTCTTTGGGAGTAAATTCATTAGGGAAAGGAAGATTAATCTTGGTAATTTCTTCAAACTTTCAAAAAAGAAATTAACAAAGTTTCATATCTAAGGCTATTTTTTAATGAGTCATCATGGATTTGAGCTATTGTTTTGTTATAGATGGGAAGCAGGCCAAGAAAAAACAAAAGCGGCCAATAAATGGCAATTATGGAAAATAGCAAACAGTGTTATTCCCCAGAGGATATGGCTTCAACATTGTTATAAATGATTTGAAGGTAGAAGAACACAACTGGAAGCTTAGAGTCAAGAGGGAATGAGTTCCAATCCAGTCTCAGATACTTACTAGCTGCCTAACCCTGGGCTATCACTTTAACCTGTGTTAATTTCCTCATCTGTTAAATAGAGATGATAATAGTATCAACATCCCAGAGTTGTTGTGTAGGTAAAAATGAGATAATATCTGAAAAGCATTTCACATAGGGTCTGGCACATAGTAGACGCTATATCAGTGCTAGCTAGGATGATGATGAGGATAAGGACAATGATGATGAAACTTCCAAGTTTACAGGTGACACTAAACTCTTCCAGGTAGTAAAATGCTAAGTCAAGGACACAGTAGAAAAAGAAACTTCACCTTTTAAATCTTTATAGAGGGAAGTTGAAGACAAATAAAGGGTAGAAGGCAATAAATTTATGGACCCATTACCACCAAGAGTAGCATAGACCAAAAATACACTTTGTATGATTTTGATAAATTCTTCATGAATTTTCACTCCATAATGGGACTGAAGGGAAACAGGGATGTTACCAGAAGATCTCTAACCTTGAAGACTATCTCCCTTCTAATACAAGCCTTTAGGTGCATGGTCAGAGGAAGAACACAAGTAGAAAAGAGTGGGTACAACCTAATTTAACAATTATTTTCTTGGACTCTGAAGTCAAAGTTGCAGAATGGAGATTTTAGGAAACTTTAAGCTCATCTAATCCAATCCCTTCATTTTAAAAATGAAGAAATTGAGATCTAGAGAGGCTCAGGGACTTGCCCAAAGTCTACAGAAAACAAGTACAGCCCTAGGAGATGAACTCATT
Organism: Bettongia penicillata ogilbyi; assembly: GCA_023548195.1. Taxonomy (NCBI): domain Eukaryota; kingdom Metazoa; phylum Chordata; class Mammalia; order Diprotodontia; family Potoroidae; genus Bettongia; species Bettongia penicillata. Next base: position 2,418,550 of record JAJHZJ010000024.1, read on the forward strand.
TCCCATGACTCCAAATCCAGCATCTTTCCAGTACACCATGTTTGGCTTCCACCACTTAAACCTGGCTATTTTCTGGAAAAGGACCGTGAGTAGGAGCCAGTGAGAATTACCCAACTATAACTAATTCAGAGGGAACTGGAAGGTCTTATGAATTCATGGGACATGCCATTTTAAAAAATGCATTCACATGCCAAAAACTGCATGCAGCAAATTTTAGAATCTTAGTGGAAGTCAGAACCTAGTTATCCTAGCTATCAAACTTTGCAGTCTGACCCCAGATCATATATCTCTTCACTTTTCCCTTGAGACTCTATTGCAATCCTAATACTGATCGTGCTTATGCTTCACACCCAGCTTCCTTCCTCTGGCACCTCAGCTGAGTGCATTGTATGAGGTCAAGTCAACAAGCATTTATTAATCACTTACTATACACCAGACACTGTGCTAAGTGCTTCAAATACAAGCAGAAACAAACAATCCCTGATTCTGAAGGGCATAGTAGACAAAGACTTGTGAAGATGAGTCAGGAGGACAATTTAGAGAGGAAAGAAGACACGGTTGGCCTTGGCTTCCTTCTTAAGATGGAGGTTCAGTTAGACGCAGTAGGGCAGGGGTAGAGTGAGCTTTCTGGGTAAAGAAGCATGTGCGGCATGGTAGAGGAAGTCCTGTGAAGATGAATCCAGGAGCACAGCCTGGCCCTTCCATCCCTTGCAAGTGGCTCCATAGTCAAAAAACCCTCTCTTGTTTTCTGGGCCTAGACGCTTTTGCAGCATGCTGCCTCTGTCCTAACCATCTTCCTTCTTGCAACTGTCTAGCCTCTTTCTAGAAACTTCTAGAATATTTGATTCCCTAAAATATGCATGCTGGATACTTCCAAGTCCTTGGCCTGCATGTAGCCAAGGACTTGAACAGCCAATCCCCAATATCTCTGTATCTGTGAGTTCAGAGATGGGAGGCTAGGGGAACACTATTGGAAGTTTCTCATACCTTCTGGAATGGGAACCTCTCAACCTCAGCTTTTCAGGTTCTTCAACCCAAAAAGTTTCATATTATACCATGAAATTGTCCTTAGATCCAGTCCATGACTATTCTAGAATGGGTCTGGAAGAAACGAAGGGGAGGGGGAAGAGGTCCATGAAGCTGAAGCAATGAATCTGAGCCAGAGTGTGGCAGGAAATGTAATCCAAGAAGACGACTCTGAAAGAGCTCAAGAATTTAGGCCAATATAATGAGTAATCACAATTCCAGAAGCAGCCTTACCCACTTCCTGCCAAAGAGGTGATGGACTCAGGGGGCAGAATTAGACCTACATTTTTTGATATCGTCAATATGGGAATGTGTTTTGCTTGACTATGCATATTTATTAAAGGGCTTTTATTTTTCTCTTTTTTCCTACTGAGGGTCAGGGGTAGTGGTGGTGGAAAGATGTGTGTGTGTGAGAGAGAGAGGCAGACAGACAGAGAGAGAGACAGAGAGAGAGAGAGACAGAGAGAGACAAAGAGAGAGACAGAGAGAGAGAGACAGAGAGAGAGAGAATAAATACTTGTTCATTAAATTTTTTTTAAATATTTAAAAGAAATTATAATCAAAGAGCAGACTCTTTAATACAGGCTCATAAAACTAGTTCTGTACAATTAGGGGGGCTGGCTGGGAGTAGTAGATGGATCACTCAGGTCTGAGTTATCCTAAAGTGTGTCTTAAGTCCCCAATTGTGAATCTCGGAAGAATATCTCCAAGTGGCCGCATTTAACCTCAGCCATCTTTCCCTTCTTTCCTCCCTGCATCCCTCTAAGCTTCATTATTCGTAGCGCTGGGCACATCCTTCTGAAAAGGCTCTTTAAAAAGATTATTTGTAGATTGTACCTCCTTCTGAAAGGCTGTTTAAAAAGATTATTTGCAGATTGCCCTCAGGAAATGAATGGATAAGTGCCTTCCTGTCCCTTCAATTAACTGATTGGTTTATTATGTGTGCAGAGGAGTGTTTACTGGTCTGTGTCACATCACAGCATCTGTGAAGATTCCTTGGCAAAGGAGGCCTCTGACTCGTCTGACTCATGCTAGGGCTTTGTCCCTCAAGTCTGAGTATTTGCACCTGCTGTATAGACAAAGGACCCTGTTTGAGAGAGGCTGTGAACAAAGGTGGATGGAAACCCGAGCATTGTTGAGCTTCCTCAGGACTTGCTGATCCAGATCTGGTCTACCTGGGCTTCTACTCAGTCAGTTCAGGGCTTCAAGGGAGGTGCAAGTAGATGAGGCAGGTTAATAAGGAAGTTAGAAAGGGAACCCCCACCTCCCTGCAAGGCTCATAGCTGTCATTGCTATTTAATCTGTAAGGTTCCAGAAGTTATTAGGACTCAAACTATCGGTAGAAAAGGAATTCTTAAACTTTTTTAGTGTGATGGACCCATTTTGAAGTCTAGTGAAGCCTTTGGATTCCATCTCAGAAAAATGTTTTTAGATGCAAAAAATAAAATACATAAGATTACAAAGGAAACCAATTATGTTAAAATAAAATTCTTAAAATGTTATTTAAGAAAAAATAAATTTATTCACCCCAGATTAAGACCCACTACGCTGGAAGAGCCAATGGCAGTACAAAGCCAAACAAATTAACACTAAACTTTCAAAAGATCATCTCTATGCTTTCTGAGTCTTCCTTAAAGTTCCTGCTGAAGCAAGTTGTCAGAAGTAGTAGAGATATGAAAACATCAACAGTAGACTTAAAGTCAGAAGATATGTGAGCTGGCCACTTCCAGGCAGTGTAACCTTGGAAAGTGAACCAATGACTAAGTACATCACCTCTCTGCTTCGATTTTCTTATTCCTAAAATGAGCAGATTAGACTACATGTCCCGTAAAGTCCCTTCCAGCTCTAAATCCTATGATGTGGGCTTCTTTGTGACTGTTATTTTCGGTGCCTATACATCAAATAATGCTTTCTCGTTGAGTTTTCACAGTGTGGACCCAGCTGAGACAGGGAGCTCAAGGCACAAGGCAGCTTTAATGATTTTTAATTTGGGGAGACCAGAAAAAGACCACCCCAACAGTTCATTTGCCTAGAAGGTGCTAGTGGAATCAGTGGAATCTACTTAAACTAAAAACTGAGGATGTGGATAGCCTGTCTCCATTAACTATTCATGTAAGTCATATGTGCATAACTTGAGTTTTGCTTTTCCACTTAAGTGTCTCTTTACCAGGAATTAGCCTCTCTTGACCTCTACAGCCACTTCCCAAAGACAAGGTAAGGCTTGCTCCTCATGTCACAAGTTTCTCCTAGCCCCCTGGCTTCCACTGATGTTGATTATGCAAAATTGACCAAAGACCTGTCATGAGAACACTGCCTACATTTTCCATCCCTCCTCTGGTATATAAAACACCTTCTATCCAACTCAGCTCTTGGGGTAGGGTCCCACCTGCTGCCACACATTCCTAGCTCTTTACTGCCTGTCCCTTCAATTAGCTGATCTGTTTATTATGTGTGCAGAGGAGTGTTTACTGGTCTGTGTCACATCACAGCATCTGTGAAGATTCCTTGGCAAAGGAGGCCTCTGACTCTTCTGACTCATGCTAGGGCTTTGTCCCATCAGGTCTCCCAGATAACCCTTCTGTGGTAGCACATCATACCTACAAGGCTGCTGATTGACATGTTCTCGTGGCTTCTTAGAAGAAGTTCCCAACATATTCCCTTTCTGCATCTCTTTAAGGAAATCTGACCATAGGCCCCTCCTTTTACACACGAGGAAATGAGGCTCAGAGATAATGTTGGGCTGGTCACTTAATCTCTTAGTTTCCTCATCCTTATATAACTCATGTTCTCAACTCTGGACTCTCATAGAACATTGGTTTCAATATGGGATAATGGGGGGAAAAAGGCATATATCAGCTGACTTGAGCCCATCTCTCAGGCCAGTTGGGAACCTCTGAAATCATCCAAACTCCTTTTGCAACTAATTAGTAGACTAGACAAGGAATATGCATTTTAAAGTAAAACATTTTATCGGGATTGAGACAATTAGCAAAGGAAGAGGAATATACATCTCAAAATCCATTCTTAAAAAAGCACAAATTCATCCCAGTTTCTCTTCAGAGTAGTTAGGAAAAACAGAAAAAAAATCTCTCTGACTCTGTCTCTGACTGTCTCTTTTGTGTCTCTGTCTCTCTCCTCTATGATCCTCTCTCCCCTTTTTCTCTCCTCTTTTCTTTCTCTCTTCCCTTTGTCTCTCTCTTTCCTCATTTTTCCTTTCCCTTTCTCTTCTTTCCTCTCCCTTCTTTTTCTCTCCCTTTTTCCTCCTTCCTTCTCCTCTGTTTTCCTTCTGTCCACTTTTCACTTCCTTTCTCTCATTCAAGTTTCCCCTTTCTTGCCTTTCCCCTACCTCTCTTGAAACTCTTTCTTCTTCATTCTACTCAGTCCCTGAATCTCATTATGCCCTCATCATTCCCCGTCCCTGCGAGAGGCAGAGGTATCTCTCCTTTCCCCATGGGGTCTCAGTCCACTCTAAGTAGCCATCAAGTTGGCTCCTTTGTGGTTGTCTCTCTTCCTATACCAGACATAGCTATGATTGCTTCCACCAATTAGGGAAGTAATCATTTTCTTCCTCTAACCTAGAAGTCTTCCTTGCCATCCCCCAACACCAGTATAATCCCCCTTACATGCCCCACATTTCTACACGATGCCAGCAATCAATGCTAAAGGCACATAGCCTCCCAAGAAATGTAGTCTTAATTATGCCTAGGTTGTACCTGATGTTCAGTACACAAGGAAATTCAGGACTATCCTTGCCTAATCTCTTGCTACATGAAAAATAGGAATTTTGGATATGATAACTGACACCCTTTCTAGCTCTTTGCAGTCTGAATCACTGTGAAATGACTTGCTTAGGATCGTAAAACTTATAAGTAGAAAACCCAGCTCTATACCACCCTTCAAACAGGTCTCTCCACCACGCTCATCCATTTATCTAACAGGAATGATCCCTACTATGCCCAGTGTAACTGCTACTCCCAGCGGAGGGACATAACAAAATATCATTGCATCACACCACAGAACTATGTTGCCAAACTTTCCTCTACTTTTCTTTTTGTACTCAGAATTTTCTGAGACACAAATATTTTCCCCCTTCAGGTACCTACCTGGCTAGGCTTATCAGCACACTGCATCAGAGATGTCTAAAAGGAAAAGAAGAAACATAACAGAGATGAGACATGAAAGCCAAAGTAGAGACAGTCTCTAAAAGATCAATTCTATAACTGGTTTTAGTAGGTTATAAAGTGTTGCCCTTTGGTCCCTTGCCAAAAGGCAAATCACCTCATCTCCTACTTCACGATTTGGATTTGGCTTCCAGTTCAGAAACCGTGATTGTTTAGTGCTTTTGCATTCACAAAGAAATGCCATGTGCTTTATGGCTAAATATAAGGAGGAAAATGCCATTTGAGAACCATCCCAAAGTAGCACACTTCTGCATGCAAAATGCTGGTGCCTCTTTGGACCACTTATCCCCATTTGTTCTCTGGCCAGGTTCTGATGGGCACAGAATAGTAATCAAGTTCTTCTCTCCCTCACTCCCAGATCTCTATTTAAGGGCACTTGTCAAACTGATTCAACTCTGCGCAGCACATGTGCCTTTGTGAGCTGAGTCACAAGGAAATAGGGGTCTCTTTTGCTTAAAATCATCCAACCTTCATAGCTCATGAAGAAAAACAGGAATGGGAGTGCATTTCTTATGCTGACAAGTCTATAATTACTGATCTAGATACCTGCAAAAATGAATGACCTCCGTATTTTTAGATAACAACTGTTTTAAGAATAACTAAGGTCAACATGCAGAATGAAGTTAAAGACTAACTTTGCAAGGATGAGAAATTACACGAAGATCATTAGAACAAAAAAATGTTGCAAGCTGTCAGCCCTGAAAGCAACCCCTATGTAAAGTCTCTTTTTTGGTGACCTCCACAACCATCTCTCCTTATTTAAGGCTTCTTTAGCTTCTCTATTCTGTGACAAAGACAAAAATGAAAAGGGTCAAGGAACAGGGAGCCAGTGTCCAACCTCATCTTGTTTCTTTGCATTTCATAATGTCTCTGGTTAGTTCAGAGGATGGAAAGTCTCACATTATGCATTTGAGTCTTGTACGTACAAATTAGCTCAGTTCTAGATCATGGCTACAGATTATATCCCTTCCCCCAACCAGCTGCCTCACAAATGCACGTGCTTGGGTGCAAAAGGGATCATGTGGGAAAGCATGTGGATGGCTCAGTTGTACATCTATCACCACTCTAGTATTCATGGAAAAACAAACCAAAGCTCACACCCTAACTGTGCTGGGTCAATAGTGTCACCTTTGCACTCACTCAAATGGATCTGTGATCTCATCTCTGTGGGTATTTCCTTCCACTATGCAGATCTCCACCCATCCCTTCCTGCCCATCCTTCAGGACTCTTGTCCACATCCTTCCATATGTTCACCACAGTGAATGTGCGAGGGACATTCCCCACCTTCTCTTGATATGGAGATATTAATGGAGTGCAGGCGATATCTCTCAGTTATTTCCTGCTCTTGTCAAAAGAGCTATACATTTACTTGATGACATCTTTGTTTCCAGTTCTCCTAAATAATTACTATTTGTGATGTGAGACAATCTATTCACATTCACCATGGGCCTCTCCATTGCTCCATTTTCAGTTTCTTTGTAAAGTCTAGTGTTCTATAATTTTAAGCCACATTCCATAGCCAAAGAGCAATGGATTTGAAGGCTGAGGATGCGAGTTTGAAGCTTAGCTCTGTCTAGCTGTGTGACTGGGCAAAGGACTTAATCTTTCCAGGACTCAGTTTCCTTATTTGTAAAAACAAGGTTAGAATATATGAATTCTAGGGTACCTTCTATGTCCAAATCAATGATTCTTTGAATCTATATTGGCCTTTAAAACATGAGTCTTTATTTCAGGGAGGGACATGGAGTCATTAAAAGAACTCTATAACTTCCCAAAGTCAATACAATCCATTTTCTTCTATTTCATTCTGTGTCCACCTCATCATCTCTTTGTAGTATCTCCTAAAACAAGACTGAACACTCAGTGTGAATAATTAGTCATCTGCCCAGAAACCTGATGGAAAATCTGCCCTAATTTTTTTTTTCCAGGATGGTAGAAATAAGAATTCTACCTATTGACTTGGCATTATATGTGACAGCATGGTGTAACAGATAGGGCAATGCACTTGGAATCGGGAAGACCAGGATTCCTGTCTCAGATACTTACCAGCTGTGTTTCCCCAGCAAGGCCATTTAATTCCTCTGTGCCTCAGTTTCTTCATCTGTAAATTACAACTGGATTTGATAGTCTCTAAAGTCTCTTCTAGTTCTAAATCTATGTTCCTATGATCTTCATCCCAGAATTCTTGCTGAGACAAAAAAGGATTGAGATCTTGGTAGCTGGATGGAACATATGTTCCCAATGAGACTGAAGAGCCTTGACAATCCTGAGAGAGACAATCAATCACCAAGTATTTATAAACACCTACTATGCACCAAGCACACTAGGTGCTGGGCCTTGGAGTCAAATCCTGCCTCTAACCCATTTTTTCTGTGTGAGCTAGGGCAAGACATTTAACTTCTCAGTGCTTCTCTCTGAAACTGTAGGTGACCGATGAACTGCACATGAGCATCATTCTGGAGTGCACACCAAGTGTACACACATATGTACCACAAATGTACACACATACATACATATACATACACACATGCATATACACACATACACACACAATTTCCCAAATCCTCTACATCTCTCATTTAACAGAAAGAGAATCTGGCAGCTATAGGCCTTGCTTCCCATGTCTTCTCTCAGTCTTTTAGGGCTAATCCAGCTAATGTGAAATGGTTTGATTTAGGCCACCTGATACTTCCATCTTTTCCCCTCTGGCCACGACTTAGATTTATAGCCAATTCTCTCAGATGTAAAGTCCACAGAGCCCACTGCAAAGTCAGGAAGGTCTGGCCCTCCTTCAACAACTGTAACTTTTCCCAAGGGCACAGATGGGAAGTGTTTCTCTGGCCCCTCACCAGGAAGGAGGATATATCATCAGTATTGGAAGCCCGAGGTCTGGGAGTCCTACTCCAACCCTTGCCATTAGTTTGCTGGTAATATTTGTGACCTCAAGGGTTATAGCTTCTTGCATCTATAATTCTGGATGTCAGTGCCACTGCTAATGGAATATAGCAGCACCTAGGTTAGCACCAACCACCTCCAAAGTAATCAAGAAAATCATGCTGTCTGCCACCCCCTTCCAGGGAAACCAGGTGCTAATGAACAAAAAGAGTGGCCTCAAAGGGGTTGTGAAGTCCTCAAAAGAAGCCTACGGGAAGGGTGACTAGGGAGGGCTGTGGAGAGGGGGCCCAGGGCTGATGATGTAACACTTTCAGTTCTTTTTCAGCACCAGGTGCAGAAACCCTACCTTCTTTCCCCTTCCTGTGTCTGCCTTCCTGTGTCCCTGCCCAGAAACCTTGACCCTCTCCAAAGCATGTAGAGTTTTGCCCGGAATTACTTGTATATCTCGGAAGAGCCTTGCATTTGTGATTCCTGGTAGCAGAAAGTGAGAGAAAACCTCTCAAGTAAACGAGGAGACATTAGCAGTGTCAAATCTCTCTGATTCGGGATTGCAGCATCATTTACCAATATTGTGACTTAATTTTCCCCAACTAGTTTATTCTTATTTATTGTATGCCTTGGGCTTAGAGGAACACTTAGACTTGGAATGATAACAACCCACATTGCTAGAGCTCTTTGAGGCTTACCTAGGGAGCTGGCAAGGCTCAATGGACAGTGTTGACTTGGAATTAGTGAGAGCCGGATTCAAGTGTTGTCTCTGACCTTTGTTAGTTGTATAAACATAAACAAAGGAGTTTCCTCATCTGTAAAATGGGAATAACACCAAAAAATATCTGCCTCCCTGTGCTGTTAGGAAACTTGTGAGAAAATGTATGTAAAGCATTTTGCAAATTGTGAAGTGTTCTCTCTGTGTGTATATGTATGCATGCATTTATTTATGCTATTTATCCACACCTGCAATTAGGAGATACAGGGGAAAGAGCACTGGCTTTTAGTCATAGGACCTGGGTTCAAATCCTAGCTCAGCCACTTACTAGAGAAGTCATTTAACTTCCCTGGGCCTCAGCTTTCTTATTTGTAAAATGAGGGGGTTAGACTAGATGGCCTCTGAGGTCCTTTCATTCTCTCAGTCTATGATCTTATGATTTAGCCATAAAGAGAACTTCTGAATGAATGAGGAAATGAATGAATGAAAAGCATTTACAAATTACAAATACAAGTTAGACAATTCTTGACCTCAAGAAGTATACACTTGATAATATGGAAAAACGTCTTACATGATTGCATGTACATAACCTATATCAAATTGCTTACCATCTCAGGCAAGGGGTGGTGAAGGAGGGAGATAATTTGGAACTGAAAAAAATTTCTAAATGAATGTTAAAAATTGTCTTTATATGTCATTGGAAAAAAATAAAACATTATAAAAAACAAATATAAAAAGTATTCTAGTATCCCTAAAAGAGATAATACAGAGAGGGGAGAAAGAGTTGGAAAGAACACTGGAGGATAGCTGATGCCTTACAAATGCCTTTTAAACTGGTAGCAAGTTATGTGGTAGATCTGCAACTGAGCAAAAGAAAGTAAAAACTCACCAATGAGAACCCAGGGCCACAGGGGCACGAGTCTGATTTCTGTTTGGAGGAGGAGAAGGAGGTTTTGGAGATGACCGGGAAGTGGCAAATAGCAATTGATCAGTAATTTATATACCTATATATTACATATATACATTGTATGTCTATATATGTATAAGCATATTACACATTATTTTATTTGAACTTTGGAACAGCCCTGTGAGGTAGATACTACAGGTATTTCCATTTCACAAATAAGGAAACAGACCCAGAAAGAACTAAGTAGCAAAACTGAGATTCAAACCCAAGTCTTTAACCCCATATCTTTACATGACACCACATTACCTTCTGAAAACATGAAATTACATGGCAAGACTAGCCTCAAAAGCTAAGTAGATGGGCTCCCTGTCCTATCTCCCCTATTGCCCAAAGAGACAACATGGCAGATCTGAGGAAGGAGTGGAAGGCCTCACCCCCAGACCTTGCTCTGCCAATGACCAGCTCTCTGACTTTGGCCAATCATTTCACTTGTCTGAATCTCAGTTTGTTCATATATAAAATGCAATTTGTTCTTCCCAGTACAAAAGAGATTAACCTAACTATCTACAAGGTAAAAAATAAAGTGGATTTCCCAGATTATGACATGCAACTGAATAGGCATGCTATTGAGGTGGTCCATCAGTATCTTAGGCAGGTACTGCAGGTGGACAATAAGCTGAGGTCAGAACTGAACAGGAGAATAATGGGGTGGCTTTCAGGTAGGAAGTTGCAGAGGGCTTTCAGAGCTGCTCTCTGCCATCTTTTCAGTGTCAATGGCCTTCCCAACAAATAATCATGATCTGTGGTATCAAACTCAAATAAAAGTGGAACATGAAACCATTCATGAGGATCCCTGTGGGTTACACATCAACTTAGAAAATCATATATTTATTTTGCTAAATGTTTTCCAATTACATTTTGTGCAATTGGTTCAGGCTGTTTTGGGGAGTATTGCAGGGTGAAGCTGTGTTTTTTACACTCCTAATCATAACTGCCACGTATTTATGAAATATTTATCTACAGTATCTCATTTGATCTTCTGAACAATCCTATGAGATAAGAACTATTTTTATTCCTACATATTCCAAGGAGGAAACTGAGGTTCATAGAAGATAAGTGATTTACCCAGGGTTGAACTTTCTATCCACTAAAACATCCTGAATGATGGAAAACACCACAACCAGTCAGTCAGTAAGATTAAGTGCTCCCTACGTGGCAGAAACTGTGCCAAGAACTGAGGACACAGAGAAAGACAGGAACAAAATCCTAAATATCAGAAGAATCTCAACTACAGGTGACCCAAGGGTAGAAGGCATCAGCTGGTTGCTACGTGTTAATAGTAGTATTTGTGCATGCAAAGTAACACAAGAGATCCTCAAAGACATGTTTGACTCGGAGGGGAGATGGGCTGGTCACATGTTGTGAGTGAGGAATTGCACATTAGAGTTATTGTTTAGTTGCTTTCAGTTGTATCTGATTCTTCATGACCCCATTTGGGGTTTTCTGGACAAAGAGACTGGAGGGGTTTGCTATTTCCTTCTCCAGTTATTTTTACAGATGAAGAAACTGAGGCAGACTTGTCCACAGTCATACAGCTAGTAAGTGTCTTGAGTCCAGAGTTTACTCTAAGCCTGGCCCTCCATCCCCTATGCCACCTAGCTGCCTATGTATTATACTGGAATCTACCAAATATCTTAGTAACAAAAGATGACCTCTAACACATAGGTTAGACCATTTATATAGAATTTATGAAAAGGCATAAACAATAATGACACAGAATGGGAGGTCATAGATTGCACTGAGATCTTCAAGGTTCCCACACCCATGAGATCATAGATTCCTCAAAAACTAAGTGATGATACTCTTCCAGGCACAATTCTACATCTGGCACAAGGGACCACTCAAAGACTGACGATTAAGATATATAATTTTAAAAAATAAAACAGATTCAGTAACTCTCCAGGTAAAAATAGTCCACAAGGAAGTTCCCTGAGGCCTGACAACCAGCTCCCTAGAGCTGTCTTTAAATATTACTTACTAGAAGGGCCCACGGTTGGTCCAAAGTCAATGCACCTGCAGGTAAACTTAACCCCAGGTCCTCTCTATAGCCTTGTGGCTCACAGCAGTTCTGGTTCATGGTGTGGGAGTGTGTGAGTTAAGGTAACCCAACCAGTCTCACTAGTTTATTGTCCTACAACTATCTACTGGTTTATACTACCTATGTTATGGAGTTCAATCCCAGAAACATCTCCTAAATACTTACAAGGAAGCAGTATAATATAGCAGAAAGGTCATGGGCTCCGGAGTAAGAGAATCTGGGTTCAAATCTTCTCTCCAACATTTACTATAGAGATGGCTTTGATATGGGTTTGAATCCTGGTTTTGGTACTTATTACTGAATGACCTCAGGCTGGTCATATGTCATCTCTGGCTTCAGCTTCCTCATCTCTAAAGTGAGGGATCTGTGCTAGGCTGCCTTTGAGGTTCCTTCTAGATGTGTGGTAAGGAGGAATCCTTGGATAGGCCTTACAAGCATACAATGCTACTCAATTCTTGTCATCATAGAGTTCAGGGGTTCTTAACCTAGGCTTGTGGATAGACTTCAAAAGGTACATGAACTTGAGTGGGGGAAAAATTATATCTTTATTTTCATTAACCTCTAAAATTAAAAATTAGCATTTCTTCCTATGACAGATGTAATTAACAAAGCATTATTCTGGGAAGGGGTCTATAGGCTTCAAAAGGGGTCAAAAGGGGTCTATGACACAAAAAAGTTGAAGAATTCTTATTCTAACAGAATCATAGATTTAGAGCTTGATATCTCCTAGAGACCATCGAGTCCAAACTTATCATTCTAAAAACGACACAAGGAGAACAAGGAATAGTGTACTTGTCAGATTTATGGAGAATGGAGAAATTTATGACCAAACAAGATAGAGAACATTGTGAAGTACAAAGTGGATAATTTTGATTAAGTTAAATTGAAAAACTTTTGCACAAACAAATCCAATGTAACCAAGGTTAGGAGGGAAGCAGAAAACTGGGAAAGAATTTTTCCAAGTAGTGTCTGTGATAAAGGCCTCATTTCTAAAATATAGAGAGAACTGAGTCAAATGTACAAGAATACAAGTCATTCCCCAATTGATAGATGGTCAAAGGATATGAAGAGGGAGTTTTCAGAGGAGGAAATTAAAGCTAGCTATAATCATACAAAAAAATGCTCTAAATCACTATTGATCAGAGAGATGCAAATCAAAACAACTCTGAGGTACCACATGACACCTATCAGATTGGCTAACATGACAAAACAGGATGATGATAAATGTTGGAGAAGATGTGAGAGAGTTGGAACACTAAGTCATTGTTGGTGGAGCCATGAGCTGATCCAACCATTCTGGAGAGCAATTTGGAACTATGCCCAAAGGGCTACAAAATTGTGCATACCCTCTGACCCAGCAATATCACTTCTAGGATTGTATCCCCAAGGGATCATACAAATGAGAAGTGTCCCACATGTACAAAAATATTTATAGCAGCTCTCTTTGTGGTGACCAAGAACTGGAAATCAAGGAGATGCCATCAATTGGGGAATGGCTGAACAAGTTGTGGTACATGAATGTAATGGAATACTATTGGGCTATAAGAAACGATGAACAGGAAGACTTCAGAGAAGCCTGGAAGAGCTTATATGAGCTGATGCTAAGTGAAAGGCGCAGAACCAGGAGAATTTTGTACACAGCATCAACTACAATGAGTGAGGAATTTTTCTGGTAGACTAAGTCCTTCACCGCAATGCAAGGACCCAAAATATTCCCAAAGGACTCTTGAGGCAAAATGCTTTCCACACCCAGAGAAAGAACTATAGCATCAGAATGCAGAATGAAGCAGACTATTTTCTCTTGTATTGTGTTTTGTTTTGGTTTGTTATTTCTCATGGTTCCCCCCATTCATTTTAATTCCTCTATGCTATATAACTAATGTGAAAATGTGCTTAATAAGAATGTATGCATAGAAACCATATAAGACTGCACACTATCTCAGGGAGGGAAGGGGAGAAAATCTAAGACTTATAGAAGTGATTGTAGAAAACTGAAAACAAATAAATTAATAAAAAAAGAAAATACAGATAAATTAAGTGATTTACCCAAGATCAGTCAGGCTGCAGGTGTTAGGGGCACTACTGGAATCCAGGTTAGATTTGTTATGCCTCCATAACAATGCAGCCTCAGTGGAGGATGAATGGAATAAACCCTGATAAGAAGGGCATAGGATGAAAAGTCAGGAAGAGGTCACTATTCTCGATCAGATATCAAAGAAATCTCAAATCTATTGAGATACTGAAGCAGGGATAAGGTTGTGAGGGAAACTGAGAATTACTAATGATGTAAGATTTTAATTTTAGGTACAGATAGCTTTTCAGGCTACTAGAATCCCCAATTAAATTACAAATGCAATGGGAGGGAGGAGGGTGGGGAGAGGGAGAGAGGAAGCACTGGAATGCCCTCAAACTTCTCAGGCAACACCTTAGTCCAAGATGGTGAGTGAGGAGGGGTATGGAATACCAAAGGAGAGAACAGAGGTGGAAATGTGACAAGGAACAGCTTCCCCAGTTTCCCAATTTTGCCCCACGGATGATTAGGTAACCCACAAGCTACTACATCAGAGGGGAATAATTTCTTCTCTTTTTAGAAGAAACACTGTGTGAGTCTAATGTGTTAAAAGGAAGAATTCCAATGTGAAACTCTCAGGATAGAAGCTACATGTAACACCAGACGGCTGCCAAACATTCGCTTTAAAGAAAGTGACAAAGAAAAGCTCTCCCACCAATCAGAGATTGTCATGGAGGACTTCTGTGTGTGGAATGAGAACCAGGGAAGGAAGAGAGCCCCATGGGGAAGCAGAGAGGTAGGAGGTGCAATGGTGGATCTCAGATGATATTCATTGTGTCTTAGTTTTTGTTTAAATGTTTTTGTTGCCGCTGTTGCTGTTACACTTGTTGGGGGCAAAGTGTTAAAGTGGAAATGACTGTGGGGTAAAAGCAAAAGGCATCATTTTTTTAAAATCCCTATTGGAAAGAGCTTGAGGGTTCTTAACATGGTGTTCATGGACCTCACCCCCTCCCAAAGGATCCATGGATAAATTTCATGTGGTCTGTGAACTTGGACTAAATATGTTTATATTTACTAGCCTCTCAGTGAAATTGAGCATTGCCTGCAATTATTTAAAATTATTATTCTGAGACAGATCCACAGGCTTCATCAGACTGCCACAGGGGTTGGTGAAATACAAAAGGTTAGGAGCCCCTGCTTTAGAGCTTATTTCCACAGATGGCAACAGAAATCATAGATTTAGAGCCAGAAAGAAGCTTAAAGGTTATTTAGTCCGAACTACTTTTTTTGGTTTTGTTTTACAGATGAGGCATTTAGGCCCAGAGAGCAGCTATGGCCAGCCTGCTCCACTCCCCACCAGCTGCCTCGCTAGGGCATCGTCTACTCCCCTCTTTGAGCTCCTCTTCATGTGCTCTGTTACAACTCCTTTACTAACGGGAGAGACAACATCACGTAAGGTGAAAGACATACTGTAAAGCGGAGGAAATCTCAGAGGAAAGGCAATGGTGATGAAGAGCTTCTCAGAATCTATTTTCTTTGGCAGTGGTTCCCAGCCCTGGAGCCCCAAACCCAGAAATGACTAAATATAGTTTCTATACCAAGCAGACCTTATGCACACTTATAAATAAATAAATAAATCCCTTATAAAAATATGAACATATAATTGTTCAAATTCTTAGAGATGCTATTGGGATTAATAAATCCATTTAGAAAAAGAAAGGATCTGAGCTCATTAAGAGTAGGTATCATCTTTTCTTTTCTCTTCTTTCTTAATATTCCCCAATTCCTAGGATATAAGTTCTTAATGTTCTATCTAGCTGTATTTCTCATCTATACCTATCAATAAGTTATCTGTATTTATAATCTATCTCTATCAATATCTATTTCTAGCATCTATATCTACATACCATCTACTTGTCATGTGGCCATCATATATCTCTATCATTTATGTATTTCACCTGTTAATCATTGATCTCTATCATCTCTTTCTCTATATCTATCTCTATATTGATCATTTATCTCTATCTTTTGCTTATCTCTATCAACTATCTCATACCTCCATCTACTCATCTATCTTTTATCTGTCAGTCTGTCCCTATTTATCTATATCATCTATTTCCCTAGCTAAGAATAATACACTTGGGATACAAAAAGAAAATGGATAATAGTTCCTTTCCTCAAAGAGTTTGCATCTACTGAAGGGATGCAACACATAAAGAAGTAAATAAAGACACTATCATTTGAGAAGGGAAAGAGCACTAACCATTGAGGGGATACAAAAAAGGCTTCCCTAGGCAGTGGTTCTAGCCTCTTTTTATGTGTCATGGACCCCTCTGACATTCTAGTGAAGACTATGACCCTCTACTCAGAAATTTTTTTAAATTTATTTATTTAAATTTTCAACATTCATTTCCACAAAATTTTTAGCTCCAAATTTTCTCCCCATCTCTCCACTCTCCCCACCCCAAAATGGCAAGCATTCTAATTACCCCACCACCAATCTGCCTTCCTTCTAACATTCCTCCCTTCCCTTATTCACATCTTCTCTTTTGTCCTGTAGGGCAAGATAAATTTCTATACCCCATTATTTGTATTTCTTATTTTCCAGCTGTATGCAAGAACAATATTCAACAGTTGTTCCTAAAACTTTGAGTTCCAACTTCTCTTCCTACCTCCCTCCCCACCCATCCCCACCGAGAAGGCAAGCAATTCAATATAGGCCATATCTGTATGGTTTTGCAAATAACTTCCATAATAGTCATGTTGTGTAAGACTGACTATATTGCCCTCCATCTTATCCTGCCCATTTCTTCTATTCTCTCTTTTGACCTTGTCCCTCCCCAAGACATCTAACTGCTCCCTCCTCCCATTACCCTCCCTTCTATCAGGCCCCCCACCCTGCTTATCCCCTTCTCCCCCACTTTCCTGTATTGTAAGACAGGTTTTCATACCAAAATAAGTGTGCATTTCATTCCTTCCTTGAGCCAAATGTGATGACAGTAAGCTTCATGGTTTTCCTTTCACCTCTCCCTTTTTTCTCCATTGAAAAATCTTTTTTTTTCTCTTTCATGAGAGACAATTTGCCCCATTCCATTTCTCCCTTTCTCCTCCCTATATATGCCTCTCTCACCCCATAATTTCATTTTTCTAGATATGATCCCTTCCTATTGAACTCCCCCTGTGCTCTGTGTGTGTGTGTGTGTGTGTGTGTATAATCCCACCAACTACCCAGATACTGAAAAAGGTTTCAAGAGTTATAAATATTGTCTTTCCATGTAGGAATGTAAACAGTTCAACTTTAGTAAGTCCCTTATGACTTCTCTTTCCTGTTTACCTTTGAATGCTTCTCTTGATTCTTGTGTTTGAAAATCAAATTTTCTTTTCAGTTCTGGTCTTTTCATCAAGAATGCTTGAAAGTCTTCCATTTCATTGAATGATCATTTTTTCTCCTGAAGTATTATACTCAGTTTTGCTAGGCAGGTGATTCTTGATTTTAATCCTAGTTCCTTGACTTCTGGAATTATCATACTTGATCCTTTAACGTAGAAGCTGCTAGATCTTGTGTTATCCTGATTTTATTTCCACAATGGTCAAACTGTTTATTTCTAGCTGTTTATAATATTTTCTCCTTGACTTGGTAACTCTGGAATTTGGCTACAATGTTTCTAGGGAGTTTCTCTTTTTGGATCTTTCAGGAGGTGATTTTTGGATTCTTTCAAAATTTATTTTGCCCTCTGGTTCTAAAATATCTGGGCAGTTTTTCTTGACAATTTCATGAAAGATGATGTCTAGGCTCTTTTTTTGATCATGGCCATGGTAGTCCCATAATTTTTAAATTGTTTCTCCTGGATCTATTTTCCAGGTCAGTTTTTTTTTCCAATGAGATATTTCACATTCTCTTTCATTTTTTCATTCTTTTGGCTTTGTTTTGTGATTTCTTGGGTTCTCATAAAGTTATTAGCCTCCATCTGTTCCATTCTAATTTTGAGAGAACTATTTTCTTCAGTGAGTTTTGAACCTCCTTTTCCATTTGGCTAATTCTGCTTTTTAAAGTATTCTTCTCACTGGCTTTGTGAACCTCTTTTGCCAATTGAGGGAGCCTATTTTTCAAGGTGTTATTTTCTTCAGCATTTTTTTGTGTCTCCTTTAGCAAGGTGTTGACTCGCTTTTAATGATTTTATTGCATTTCTCTCATTTTTCTTCACAATTTTTCCTCCACTTCTCTTACTTGATTTCAAAATCCTTTTTGAGCTCTTCCATGGCCTGAGACCACTGAATATTTATTTTGGATGTTTGAGATACAGAAACTTTGACTTTTATGTCTTTCCTTGATGGTAAGCATTGTTCTTCCTCATCCAAAAGGATGGAAGATGTCTGTTCACCAAGAAAGTAACCTTATTTTTTCTCCCTTTTTTGGGCATTTTCCCAACCAGTTACTTGATTTTTGGGTCCTTTGTCAAGAGTAGAGTATACTCCAGGGATCTGTAAGATCTAAGTTCCTCCAAGGTGGCACAATCAAGTCTGTACACTGGTCTGGGAGCGATCAGAGACTTTTGTACCTGGAATCTCCAAATAGTAGAGTTTCCTCTCCACAACCACCTTGCCTCCAATTCTGCCAAGCCAGCATTGAGGGTTGAGATTCATAACAGCTGCTCAATTCCCTCAGGAGCTTTAGCTGGGTGCAGGGCCAGCACACAGGGCTGAGGTACAGATCAGATGTTCAGTTCCCCCAGAGGCTTTATGATGAGGTCTTCAGCAATGGATGCAGGCTGCTACCTGCCTTGGGAGCTCCTACCCACATAGGGACACCCTGCTCCATTCTTGGCCAACTGCAAAAACCCTTTCACTGACCTTTGGCACCTGTGAATTGAGGGATCTGCACTGCTGTTGGGGATTCTGTCCACAAAGCCTGCTAAGTCCTGCTCCTCCCAATGCCATGCTGCCCCTCGTAGACCTTTCCCATCAGCCTTTCAGGTCACCCTTGGCTAGAAATGTCCTCCACTCCGTTGTTCTGTGGCTTCTGCTGCTCTAGAATTTGTTGAGAGTCTTTCTTTACAGGTATCTTATGGGCTGTGAGGGAAGAGCTAGTGTATGTGTGTCTTTCTACTCCACCATCTTGGCTCTGTCAGTCAGAAAAATATTTTTAAATGAATATAGTAAAATATACAGGTATACAAATGAAGCAAATTAAACTGAAATTTAGTTATCAAAGTATATATTTTTTAAAAACTCAAGGACCTCAAATTAAGAACCTCTTCTAGTCCCAACTACAATCCCACCTTCTACAGGAAGCCTTCCCCAACCCCTTTCCAATGCCTTCTTTCTGTTAATAACCTATTTATCCTATATAATACAGCTTTGTGTATATTCATTTGCATATTGTCTCCTCTGTTAGACTGTAAAGCTCCTTGAAGGCAAGGGCTGTCCTTTGCTTCTTTTTATAGCCCAAATGCTTAGCATGGTACCTGTCACATAGCAGACATTTAATAAATACTGATTGATTGATAGAAGATGGAGGATAAGCTATACCTTGAAGAAGGCCCAAAGTATAGTCTTTCTGAGGACAATTCCCCCTGAAACACCCTCCCTACTCCCCCTCCAACCCCCACCTCCACCTTTACCCCTCCCCACACACACACACAGTGAAAAAGAGTCTGAGATTTAGGAATTAATTTCCCACCACATCTGGCAGGTAGATCCTTCTACTATACTGGCCCATACAGGAGAGCAGATGGCAGTTCCGAGGAGGCAGGCAGGGTTGGCAGAGCATGAGGCCTTCTCTCCAGTCCCAGTAGGGAGCCATGTGGTTGCTGGCTGGCAAACTCAAGGCCAGACACGTGTTTGGGATTAGGGCTGCTGAGTGTTGGAGAATGTTTGTGGCCCAACACAACCTAGGCTGCCAGGACCTGTTGCTTAGAGCCCTTGCTGCTGCCCCAACTCCAGTCTCTGATGTCCTGGTTGGAAGGACTTTGTTTGCAGGGTGCCAATGCCAAATCTCTGTACTGGAATGTGAATCCTGGAGACCAGAGCACACACTTCCCTATCCCTGGACCAGGCCTTGCCAAAATGTGGCCTAGGAGGTCTGTCTTCTATGGTCTCTAGTTCTTTCCCATTGTTTCGGCATCTAGATTCTGTCTAGCCCCAGGACACAAGGAAAGGGATCTATTCAAACTAATTCACATTTAGAGATTAATAGAGTTAATGTGTTATCCCTCGAAATCAGAGGTTCTTAACTTTCTGTGTGTCATGGACTCTTTTGGCAGTCTGGTGAAGGCTATGGACTTCTTTTTAGAACATTTTTATATGCATGAAATATATCAGATTACACTGGAAACCAAATCTATTGAAATAAGCTTTATCAAAAAAATTATTTAAGTTCGCAAACCTCAGGTTAAGAACCATCGCTCTATTAAAAGAGGGTCTGCAGGACAGGATAATACAAATGAATGAATCTCTAATGATAGAATTTTAATTAAGGTAAATAGACCCAGAAGAACAGACATTTTTCAAACCGGGTCAGTTTCTTAACATTTCTCAAGTCATATCACATAGGTGACAACTTCTTCTAATTGAACAGAAGACAGTCCTGTGCCCATTCATTCATTGGGAGTTTCGGGTCAGAGAACAGTGTTGAACATGCAACTGCTCTTCTGAAACTTCTGAAAGTCTGAGTCCTCTCTATGCCTGAGTTGAAATTTCCTCAGGATCTGCAGTACATAAGCTCCAGTTTTTGTCTTTCTATTGCCAGCAATAAGCATGATTCCTGGCACACAGAAGGCAATTAATAAATGTTGGGATGAAGAGAGGAAAGATGCAAGGAAGGAAGGAAGAAAAGGTAGGAAGGAAGGAAGAGAGGAAAGGAAGAAAGGGAAGGAGGGAGGGAGGGAAAACAGTCAAAGATTGCAGAGTCAAATCTAGAGCAAGGATATTTGAAGAAGTATGTCCAGATTGAAGAGATATGTTTAGAGGTAGGCCTTTCTGGATTTCCTCTTGAAGAAACAGCACAATACAGTAAAAAGAACACTGAATTTGAAGTCAAAGAGCTAATTTCAAATCCTTGACTCTGCCACTTACTACCTGGAAAACCTTAAGCCACTTACTGAACCTCTCTGGTCCTCAGTTTTCCTTATCTGTAAAATGAAGGGATTGGGCTTGCAGGTCTCTTCCAGATCTGAATTTATGATTGCCTCACTTCTTATCACAGGGTCCCAAATCCAACGTGGATTTGGGGGTCATGAAGTCTAACCTATGCCTGAACAGGAATCCCCTGATGCTATTTCCACCAATTAGGCCCCTGGCTCCTTCGGAAAGATACTCATTTCAGTTCAACCCCATTCAGCAAGAACTTATGCCCATAACGGAGAAGCCTCTCTGGAAACAGCTCTGACAATTACAAGGAAAGGTTTTGAAGTCTGTCTTCTTCTTGGTACCTTCCCCCATTTTGTCCTCTGGGGCCAAGTAGGACAAGATGCATCTTTTTCATTTGTACATTCAAACCTTTGAAGCCTGCCACAATGCCACTTCTGTCTCCTCTTTTATAGGTTATACATTCCTTGTTCCTTCAACTATATAATATAGATATACAGTATTCTGATTAATCTCATTACTCTAATATTTCTTCCATTTTGTTAATGTCCACCTTAAAACAGAGCACCCAGACTGAACGTAACACTCCAGGTGTGATCCAGACATGGTTCAGAGGTGCTCTTGTTTTTATGGAAGACTTGCTCCTTCTTCTCTCTTACCACAGGTGATTCAATAATGAACAGTCATGTGAATTAAATTGTGGGCTTCGGTTTGGTTTGATTTGGTATTTTGTTTGCTGTTGTTTTGGAAGTTTTCGTTGAATTTTGTTAAGCTGAATTTGTTCATCAAAAGGTTTGCTTGATTGATCATGCTTGAAGGGTTTGCTAGGTGAAGTAAAGGAACTGGTAATGGTCAACAAAGAGTGTTTATTAATTATCTTCCAATGCCAAACCAGCTTTAATTAGTGGATGAGGCTACAGGGAGAACAGGGGATAAGGTAATAGGAGTCTTGCTCATACCAAAGACTGATCAGAGAGGTGACTGTAATGGGAGGGGACTGATAGGACACTGGTGGATAAAGCAAGTGTGGAATCTTCCTGAGGACCTGGAAGGACTTTTAGGGAGCAGAGGAGGTATAATGGAGGTGGAAGGGGAATAACAGCATCTGATAAGGGGGAAAAGAAGAACATAAACAGGAAGTAAAATGCAGGAATCCAAACACTGAAAAGTCAGGGGCCCTGGGAGTCAGGGAGCTATGTCAGTGTTTGATAAAGTTAGATGAGGTTTGGGGGGTGGGGGGAGGGCAAGATAAAGAACTGAAGCCAATAAATCAAGGCATAGAGGAATTACTCATGGGAAGGTTTCATGAAAGGGCTCTAATCAAATAAGGGGTTCATTTAGCAGTCTCAGTGTTCTCTTGTCTATGGGTTCTTGTGTGACAGCAGTACCTTCCCCAATCCTTCCCACCTGCACTGGCCAGGGTACCTAGAAAAACTGAGATCACTCTAATGTCTATGCAGAACTTTAAGATACTCACCTTCCATCTAGACCTCCAGTATTTTAATGTCAGGCACCTTAGTTCTCTTCTGCTTTCTTCAACTATGAGAAATAAAAATTCATTATAGGTCATGCCTTGGCTCCACTGGCTCCACAAAAATGCAGTCTTAGGTAAAACAATAATTGTGGATGCCAGCTAGTTTCATAGAAATAATGTTATAAATATTATACTAACTGATGTTTTAGTGAGTTTGGATATGTAACAGCAAATAAATAGAATACTGCAAAATCATGTTTAAGCTGGTCAAGTGAGGGCACTTTGAGCCCTAGAAAGCTGTCTACAAGAGATCTGTCTCTAGGTGGTAATACATACAATGACCTGATAGCTAGTATAGCATAACAGAAAAATGACTGGCCTTAGAGTCAGAAAAACCTGGGTTCAAGTCATGCCACTTTATATCTCATTTGCTAGGCAACTTATAAAGACTCTTAAGTGGCTAATCTGCTTCTGTGGAGGGAGATTCCACACTGGGAGTTACCTGCACCAATGAACTCATTTCTGAACCAAAAAAGCCTTTGGCTGTGTCACCTTCAGTACAGAGTACCTACCTCGTAGGGAGCATAGGAAGCCCTGAGCAAGCTTACAAAACCTACGCTTCCCTCTGGCTTGTAGACATCTAGTCACTAATCAAACCCACAAGATTATTTAATTTTTAAGGATAAGGTCACAAGTGAGCTCAGAGATAATGTTGATGCACAAGAGGCAATCCTGAGAGCTGGAAATGGGGTCTTGCATGTGATGGTGATTTTCTGTTCTTTTTTTCTTGCAGCACTTAAAAAATAACCAACCATCCTCTCTGCCAAAGGGAGTTATTTTTTTGTGCTGGATTTATTGGCTGTATCTAGAATCTATTTTCTCCAAAGGCACTGTTATGGATGCTCAGTCCCATAACCTCTCCTGGGGGTGTAAAGTGATCTGAAGTTGACAGGAGGGAGAAGAAATTTAAAACCCAAGAGGGACCTGAGCTGCCCTGTCACTGGGTGCTCTATTTCCAAGTGTCATAACTTCCTTTCTTCCCCAGGTGGGCTATGCTACAGTAAGGTGAAGAATTCCCCAAGTCAGGGTCCCTAAGGAACCCATCAAGCAAACTAATGAGTGAAGAACTGGTTTGTACTTCTTTTAAAAAAAAACAGGGGAGAGAGGAAAGAACAAGAAGCAATTTTCTCTCCTCTTTTAACTGAATAAGCCAAGCCTCTGACTTGGCAGCTATTCACTTTTGCAGGGAGGGTCAGGGGGTAGAACACTGGATTTGGAGCTGGAAGAACTAGATTTGAAGCTTGGCTCTGTGCCACAGTACCTATGTGACCTTGGGCAAGTCATCTTCCCTCTCTAGGCCTCAGTTTCTATGTCTGTAAAATGAGGAGTTTGGACTAAATGATTTCTAGGGTTCATTCTAGCTCTAAAGCTAGGATGCTCTGTGTTTCAGAGGCATTTATTTCAAGGCAGGCTGGCATCCCTCTCCAAGGTCTAATTCAGTTCTGACCCAGGGAGAGAGAGGGATTTTTTATTCTAAGAAAGAAAAGTGATTCTCATCTTCCTTTTAAGATTCCATTCTCACCCAAGGCAGGGCCCAGCAAGATTGGACTCCGGTGTCTATTTCCTCCCATACCCAATTCAGGGAGCAGAATCTCTAAAGGTCAGCTGGTAGTGACTATAAGAAAAAACACACAAGAGATAGTACAATCTCACAAGTTGCCACACAACATGCAGTGGCTGCTTAGACATAGGAATGACTTTGATTCTACAAGAGTCTATCCACGAGAGCCAACTCAGCTCACAGGGCATAACTAAGGGCTGGCGTATCCAAAGCTGTACCAGACTTGTGCTCCTCCAGACTATGGGATGCTCGCAATAAGGCTGGGAGGGACCTTCGATGCCATCTACTTCAATCCAGTGCAAGAGCTCCGTGGCACAAAAAAGATTAGGAGACCCCTATTTTATTAACTTTAGATTTTTTTCAATCTCATTGCTTCAGAGGCTGTTTTGCATTCCTATGTTCTTTCTGAGGGAGCAGGGTAATATGGTAAATAGAGGGCTAGGCTTGGAGTCAGGAAGGCTGGATTCAAATCCTGCATTTGACATGGAAGGTGCTTGATCTCTCTGACCCTCAGTTTCCTCATCTGTAAAGTAGGTGATAACAATTACTATAGGACTTGACACACAGGTTGTCATAAGGCTAGACCCTGATAATGTATGGCATGTGCTATGCAAACTTGAATGAGCTACTTAAATGTCAGTAATTATTATTATTTTTCTATCAACTGAAGTATTAGATTAATTGGTGGAGGTGGTACAGATAATCTTGAGGGAACTTTCTCCTGGTATTTTCATTCCCATGACCTAGAACGGACACTGACAAAGAAGCATTTGATGACTGATTGATTGGTAGACTGAAGGAGTACTTTGGCTACTGCCATATGGCCTCCATTTCAAGATGTATACTTCTGCTGAGATCCAGATCACAAACACAAATTTTCTAGAGCTTGTTTATACAATGTAATTGTTCCTTCAAAATGCTAAGAACAGCAAACACTAAACTATAAGGAGGATTCCCATGGAGATAGCTTTCTAAAACAATCAACTACTAGGTAGAATGCATTTCTCTGTTATTTCTCTGGTGGCGTGGTCTTCTTCAGTAACAAAGGACCAACTTGCACACAACTAAAATTCCAAGTAGGATGTGGGTGTTTCATCTAAGTCCTGGTGTTTTCTTTCAGAACAGAGCTTCAGCACCACCAGAACAGTTGCTGCCAGTTTTGCTACAGTTTCTAAGAAGGGTCAGTGTTAAGCTTATTTGCATATTGTTTGGCATAAATTTGAATATTGATTTCAAGAACAATTACTTCTAAATATGGAGAATTATACACAGCTGACTATAACTGTATGCAAACGCATTACTCAGGGCATGACACATATAAAATACCTAAAAGACTCTTAAACCAACCAATTTAATCTGGTTGTATCTAACACTATAGTCTGTTTTCCCTCCTCCCTCCCTTTCTCTCCTCTCTTCTCCTTCTCCCCACACACATACATGCACACATTTAAAAAATAACACTGAAGAGATACCCAAGAGTCATGAGGCTCCATAATGAATTTATTTTCTTCAATTCTGCTAGTCAGATATAAAAGCTCTGAGCCAGAAAACTGATCCACCAACTTCTGGACCTAGTATCCTACACATGAACTGTAGAATTGGCAGCATTTGGAGATACTACAATTCTTCCTCAATGAAGGTTTTCAAATGGACATCAGAAAATAACTTGGAGATGTTGCAGGGGGCTCTGGGAGAGGGGTCAAGTACAGATTTTATGACATGACCTCTGAGGTCCCTTACAACCCTAAGTGGTCTACAATCCTGTGGTAGGTTCCTGGGGAGCTTTGGGTAAAGTGAGGAAAGGATCATTCTGCCCCCATTAGGATAGGAAAGCAATGCCCATCCGTTCCACCTACCAAACCCCACCCCACACCCCTGGAAAAACAACACCAGCACAGTGGCTTCCTGTTACCTTTAGGATCAAATATAAAGTCCTTTATCCCAACTACACTGGTTTACTTGTTGTTGCCTTTGCAGGGGACCCTCCCTCCATTTCTGACTCAGTGTCTGCACTGGTTGTTCCTGTGCCTGGAATGTTCTCCCTCCTCTTTTCCCTGGTTTCCTTCAAGACTCAGCTCAAATCCTCCCTTCTGCAGAAGGTCTTTCCTGGTCCCATGCTCTCCTGCTCCTCCCCAGTGCCTTTCCTCTGAGATCACCTCCCATCCACCCTACATATATACCTTCCCCATTCAAACATGAGCTCTTTGACTGCAGCTGTATCATCTGTTCAAATGAAAACACGATCTAGGAAGGAGTCTGCACAATGACAAGAAACAAAGATCCAGTTAGCAACAATGCAAGTAAATTAGATAGAAAAACTTCAAAACAGATTATCCCTTCGTGATCACCCTGTGAGGAGCCTACCCCCTGTCCCCCATCTCCCCGTTCACCTCAAAGCCAAAGGCCTCTTCTACCATACTACCCCAGGCCTGGGCCCAACTTAAGTTCCTACTTTAGGCTCCCAAGATCCTGGCACCTGTCTTCTTTAACTGCCTGATGGGAAAGAATTCCTTTCAGGCAAAAATTCTTTTTGACTGACACCTGTCCATGCTGATAAACAATGCTGAGCAATTAAGCCTGTCCTGGTTTGTTGGTGTCCCCATTTGTGCACCCCTGAATTATGGAGAGTTTAAGGAAACTATCATTTGTAGGCACTAGTTTCTGGATATGCCAAATTACTTGTTTGCATAATTTACAGCACATTCATAAGTCTTACTCAGCACCTGAGTGCAAGTTCTCATTTAGCATACAGGTGCATAAAAAATGCATAAGGCTTTTCTGCCTGGGACACTCTCCAGATATAATACTCATCCATAAACAGGGACTTCATCAGGTTTTTTTTTAACAGGACTACTGGAATGGGAACATCAAGTTGATAGGATCTGGCTGTTCTCTGGGCTCTGACCTATTTGTCTTCTTCCCTGGCACTTTTTCTCCCACTTCTCCAGGCCTCCCCCAAATCAGGTCATCCTCAGGAACAGACCTAGCCCAATCTTAGCACTTTGCCTCTGTGCCCCCAATATGTCCATGTAGGTGAAATGGGGTTAAATTAGGCAACCTTGAAGGTGAAAAGAAGTCATAAATTTCAGTCTAAGAGGAGCAGAATTCTCATTGCTTTGTTGGATGGAAGGAAGCTTTTATGAGCTGATTGTATATACATGCCTATTAGTTACAGGTCTTGAATCACCTCCTTACTGGCTCACTGCCTAACTGAAAAGGGGTAGAAGGAGGTTACAGAGTACCAGCCTAGGCCAATATCCCTGTGGAAGGCTCTGCCTCTTCACTTCCCTTAGATTCAAAGGGAACATTCCCCATGGCGCTGCTAAAGTCTCCTACAGAGTCATGGCCCCAAACAGCCTGGACAAGGGGGCTAAAATATCATCTTGGCCAGCTGTTTGATTGCATGTACTTGAGCAAAGTACAGGGCTCAATTTCCTGTGCAAAAAAGAAGCCAGTCTTGAGAGGCTAAAATTCATATCATATTTTGTACAGATCTGATGGGAAATTATGTCTTGGGAAAATTCTGCAACTTACAAATATGCAAATTCTCCATTTGATTGTAATGCCAATCCATGATCCCATGTTAGAACCTTGCCTTTGTCACGATGAGAGGCTATAAACATTAGTACATTAAAAACTGTATCCACCAAAGTAAAATTAGTGCTTAGCAAATGCGTATTTTTCTAGAATTTTATTTCTCATATGGATTGGCATAATTTTCCACGGTACATATTGCCAGCCTGCTATAAATATATAAAACCCATCAAAACTTGATAGAAAAAAAGCACTAGATAATACACTGTGAACTAGGGATCAATCCTAAACTAGCCTCAGGGGATGGATTTGGTGACCTAATAAAGTGTTTCCATCTCTAATTTCTTGGATTCTGTGAAATCCATTTCTCTATAAACTATACAAGGGCAGAGACTAACCATACAGACATAACAGGCATGTCAAGTGATGGTATAATGAGCTTTCTGTTGTCCTTTTTATGGAAACTAACGGGAGGGTGTTAAAAGGAATAAGATACTGTGGACATACTGAAGATAATCATTTGTGGTCTCTATTTTTCTGGCCTTTCAAATGTCATGATAGAGCACACTAGCTCTCAATCCCCTTTCAAAGGAGAGTCAAAAGAATCATTATGAATTGAAATGATGATGAAAAAGTAGCTGAGAGGGGTTTCACCTTCATCAGGCAGTCAAGAACTGGCTAAGCTAGGGCATGTCTTTCAGTGCGGTTCACATGGCAGCTGCCTGAGGAAGGCAAGTCACATGGCTGAGTCAAGAGCCTGCTTTGTGATGGGAATGAGTTGGTGGATCCAGGCATTTCATTTCAAAAATACCTCTGCCCAAGGAAGATCAGATGAAACCGAAGTAAGGAAATACCAATCCAGGATGAACTGAAGGTTAGCATGGTATCCCTTCTAAACGACTCTGTTTACAGGGTATAGAGATTACCAATGAACCCTACATGATGCCAGATGGTATCATAGGAAGGCCAAATGTGGCATAGTGAGAAGAGTACTAGATTACTTTATTAGCTTCACTTAAACGTCACAGAGAGGCAGACTCATAGAATTTGAGAGTTAGAAGGGGATTTAGGAGCAACGTATAACCCAAAGGAATTCCCCCTCTGATATATCAAACAAGTGATTATCCAGTCTCTTCTTGAAGTCCTCAAATTAGGGGGAACCAACCCCTCCCAAGGTATCCCATTCACTTTTTGGATAACTTTAGTGTTAGGAAGTTTCTCCTAGCATTTAGATGTGTGTCTCAGCAACTTTTACCCGTTTCTCCCTATTCTTTCCTTTGAGGCCAAACAAAGCAAGTCTGTTTTCTCTTTCAAGTGACAGCCTTTCAAATACTTGGACATAGGTATCATGTGAAGCATATGATACCTTAGTCACCTTAGTCTTCTGCTTTCCAAACTCAATATCTCCTGTTGCTTCAACCAATCCTCACAGGTCATGTCCTCAAGGCCCTTCCTGGGTACCCTCTTCTGGATGCTCTCAACATTATCCAGGTCTGTTTCAAGTTATTAAGCCCAGAACTGAACGTAACATTTCAGACGCAGTCTGACGATGGCAGAATACAGTGAGGACTGTCACCTCCCTAGCCCTGGGATCTCTGCCTCTCAGGACTTTCCAAATTTACATTAGCTTTCTGGCTGCCCCCTCATATTGCTGACTCATACCGAGCCTTTATTTTGAAAGGGAATAAAAACCTGATTAATTCCTTTTATCACACAAACTGCTGTCTAGCTAGGATTCCTCCATCTTGTACTTGTGGAGATTATTTTTTAACCCAGCTGAAAGACTTTATACTTATTTTTGATTAATTTCACTTCATTAGATTCAGCCTGGTGCGTCAGCCTGCCAAGGTCTTTTTGGGTCCAGATACTGTAATCCAATGCATTAGCTATGTTGTGTCACCTGCAAACATGATAAGCATGTTATCTATGCCTTTATCCAGGCCACTACTAAAAGTGCTAAAAAGCAGAAGGTAAAGAAAAAGAAATGATAAATGCTGGGAGGGCTATGGAAAAATGAACACACTTTTGGTGCATTTTAGTAGAATGAAACATGAATTGATAAAGCCATTTGGAATATAGTCATTTGGAACTATATCCCTCAAATCACTAGCCTGGGCATACTCTTTGACCCAACAAAACCACTCCTGAGTATACCCCAAGAGAGCAAAGAAAGAGGAAAAGGAACCAAACAAAAATATTTATAGCAGATCCTTTTATATTATAGTAGCAAAAACTGAAAATCAGAGGGCTGTCCACCTCTGGGAATGGCCTATCAGATTATGATATATTCATGAGATAGAATATTATTATACCATTAGAAATTAATAATTTCAAAGGAGACCAGAAGATCTCAATGAATTGATACAGAGTAAAGTCAGGAAAACAATTTATGCTGTGACAACATTTTAAAGAAAAACAACTTTCAAAGTCTTTAGAATTCTGTTCATTTGAAGGACTAACCATGATACCAAAGGACTGAAGATGAAATATGCCACCCACCTCCTGTGAAAGAAGTGATGGTCACAAAATGTGAATCGGGACATGCATTTTTGGACACTGTCAATGTGGCAATTTGTTTCATTTGATTGTGCCTTATCTTGTGATGATTTTATATTTATTGTGGGGTATGTGGGAGGGAGAGAGAATAAATGCTTACTAATCAGAAAAAAAATTAAGCCAGAAGGAAGCGAGGGAACGAAGCATGGGAATAATGAGGCACTTCACGGAGACCCGCCAAACTGGCTTTGAACTATAAACAACTACTTTCTATCTGGTCATTCAACCAGTCTCCAGTTTTTCTCACTGAATCATCATCTAGTCCATATTGTTCCATCTTTTGCACAAGCCTGGTAAGAAAAAAATCAAAAGCTTTGCTAAATTCTAGGCCTTTTCCTGATCTATGATACTAGTCAAAAAATAGTAAAAACTGTTTTTAAAGGAAATAAGCTTAGTCTGTCATGACTTGTTACTGATGAAGCCATGATGCTGATTCTTTACAGTGACTGCTTTCTCTTTCTGGATGTTCATTAACTATCTCTTTATTCATCTGTTTTATAATTTCCCCAGGAATCAAAGTCAAGCTCCTGCCTTTTAGTACTTCCCTTTCTCCTCTATGATTCTAAGATCCTTTAAAAAAAAGTTGAGACAATATTTGTCCTCCTCCACTCTCATGGTAAGGACAGCTAAGTGGCACAGTAGACAGAATGCTAGACCTAGAGTCAGGAAAATTCATCTTCCAGAATTCAAATTCAACCTCAGACAGTTATTAGCTGTGTCACCCTAGGCAAGTCACTTCACCATTTGCCTCAGTTTCCACATCTGTAAAATGATCTGGAGAAGGAAATGACAAACCCCTCCAGTACTTCTGCCAAGAAAATCCCAAATGGGGTCAACAAAGAGTCAGACATGACTGAAAAACGAAACTAAAAAATGACTGCACAGCTGCTCTGGTACCTCTCACACTTTCCATGTTCTTTCAAACGTGACAATGACAACTCCACAGTTATATCTGACAGCTCTTTCAGTGCCCAGTGATGTGGAGCTCACTTGGCCCAAGTGACATGAACCCCTCAAGAGCTTCCTATCTCTTTACATGTCTTGAGCATCAATTTAGAGTATCAGCCAGTTTTGCTCAGTCATTCCCACCGCCAAGGCCATGCCTCTTGTCAGCTAATGCAGAGGCAAAGAGCTGAGTGGCTCTACCTTCTCTTTGTTGTTTGTTACCTCTGTCCCAGATCTCTCTCAAGCAGCAGGACTCTTCTCTTTCTTCTTTGATTTGCCTTTTCATCCCATCCATTACAGTCTTACAAAAGAAAAAAAGGCTTGTTTCCCTTCATTTCCCCCATCTCTCGCAGCTCATTCTGGGTTTGGTACTCCTGACATGATTTTTATAGGATCGTGCCACATTTTACATTGATCTTCTGTTATGAATAAGAATTTAATTCTCCTCTCCTCTTGAGAAGTGATCAGTTGCCTGATGCTCAGGGACGAGTACTACAATTAAAATCTTAATAGGAGTTCTCTGATAATAACAATCAGAACTACCATTTATATATCATTTTAAGAATTACATGCACTTTAGACAAATTGCCTCATTTTAAAAATTTCTCATCTCCAAATTCAACCTCTGGACTTCTTCACAAGTCTAAATATCCCCAAATCACCTCCATAATTTCCCTCTCCTTATGCAGCTCAGAGCCTCTTTTCTACGACTTCTTTTCCCACCAAGACTCGGAAGCTCAGTCCCAGCCCTATCCCTTCGTGAATGTATGGCAATTCAAATCACATAACTTAGAATACTCAAAATAATATTTTCCCAGCCTACCTTGCAGGATTGTTTCCGAAGATTAAATGAGATAATGATGTGGTCGATAACAAACTTGTGTACAATCATATATTATTGTATATTGTGGTTCTCTATGTACCCTATTTCTCTACTAGATTACAAGCTCCATCAGGGCAGGAACCACATCTTATCTAAATATTATATCTCTCTTAGCACTTGCATAGTTCTCTGCACACAAAAGATGCTTAATAAATGCTTACTGAATAAATGATGCATACAAAAGTGCTTTGAAAATCACAGATTCCTATGTTAAAGCATAACTCACACAGATACACTTTATTCACTTCTTAGACACTCAAAGCTAAATTGTTCTTCAAATATAGGTGATGGGGCTGATCTTTTTTTTATTTATTTAACTTTTTACATTCATTTTCACAAAATTTTGGGTTCCAAATTTTCTCCCCTTTTATCTCCTCCCCCCACCCCAGTACCCCAAGCAATCTAATTTTCCCTATCTCCAATCTGCCCTCTCTTCTGTCATCCCTCCCTTCTTTTGTCTCCATTTTCTCTTTTCTCCTGTAGGGCCAGATGACTTTCTATTCCTCATTAACTGTATGTCTTCTTTCCTAGTAGCAACAACAATACTAAACAGTTGTTCCTAAAACTTTGAGTTCCAAATTCTCCCCATCCCTCCCTCCCCACCCATTCCCTTTGGGAAGGCAGGCAATTCAATATAGGCCATATCTGTGTAGTTTTGCCAATGACTTCCCTGATAGTCGTGTTGTGTAAGACTAACTGAATTACCATCCCTCCTAACCTGCTCCTCATTGTTTCTCTTCTGTCTTTTGACCCAGTCCCTCCCCAAGTGTTGACTTCAAATTGCTCCCTCCTCCTTTTGCCCTCCCTTCCATCATCCCCCCCCCTTGCTTATCTCCTTCTCCCCCACTTTCCTATACTGTAAGATAGGTTTTCATACCAAAATGAGTGTGCATTTTAATCCTTCCTTTAGTCAAATGTGATGAGAGTAAACTTCTTGTTTTTTGTTTTGTTTTTTTTCTCAGCTCTCCCCTTTTTCCCTCCACTAAAAAGTCTCCTGCTTGCCTCTTAAATGACATATAATTACCCCATTCCATTTCACCCTCTTTCCTCCCACTATATTTCTCTCTCACCATTTACCTTAATTTCTTTTAAGATACGGTCCCATCCTATTCAATTCAATCTGTGCTCTGTCTCTGTATGTGTGTGCATGTGTGTATGTGTGTGTGTGTGCATGCGTGTATATGTGTGTGTATGGACCCACCAACTACCCAGATACTGAAAAGTTTTAAGAGTTACAAATATTGTCTTTCCATGTAGGAATGTAAACAGTTCACTTCTGGTAAGTCCCTTAAGACTTCTCTTTGCTGTTTCCTTTTTCATGCTTCTTCTCATTCTTGTGTTTGAAAGTCAAATTTTCTTTTCAGCTCTGGTCTTTACATCAAGAATGATTGAAAGTCCTCTGTTTCATTGAAAGACCATATTTTCCCCTAAAGTATTATACTCAGTTTAGCTGGGTAGGTGATTCTTGGTTTGAGTCCTAGTTCCTTTGACTTCTGGAATATCCTATTCCACACCCTTCAATCCCTTAATGTAGAAGCTGCTAGATCTTGAGTTATCCTGATTTTATTTCCACAATACTGGAATTGTTTCTTTCTAGCTGCTTGTAAGATTTTCTCCTTGACCTGGGAGTTCTGGAATTTGGCCACAATGTTCCTAGGAGTTTCTCTTTTTGGATCTCTTTCAGGTAGTGATCGATGGATTCTTTCAATACTTATTTTGCCCTCTGGTTCTAGAATGTCAGGGCAGTTTTCCTTGATAATTTCATGGAAGATGATGTCTAGGCTCTTTTTTTGATCATGACTTTCAGGTAGTCCCATAATTTTTAAATTGTCTCTCCTGGATCTATTTTCCAGGTCAGTTGTTTTTCCCATGAGATATTTCACATTCTCTTCCATTTTTTCATTCTTTTGGTTTTGTTTGGTGGTCTTGTTTTCTCGTAAAATCATCAGCCTCCATCTGTTCCATTCTAATTTTGAGAGAACTATTTTCTTCAGTGAGCTTTTGAACCTCTTTTTCCATTTGGCTAATTCTGCTTTTGAAAGCATTCTTCTCCTCATTGGCTTTTTGAACCTCTTTTGCCAATTGAGTGAGCCTATTCTTCAAGGTGTTATTTTCTTCAGCATTTTTTTGGGTCTCCTTAACCAAGGTATTGACCCATTTTTCATACTTTTCTTGCATCTCTCTCATTTCTCTTCCCAGTTTTTCCTCCACCTGTCTAACTTGCTTTTCAAAATCCTTTTTGAGCTCTTCCAAGGCCTGAGCCCACCCGACATCCCCCTGGGGTGTCTGGGGTGCTGAGGCCCCGCCCTCCACATCTTTCCCTGATGGCAAGAATATTTCCTCCTCCTCGTCAGATCCGAAGGTCAGGATCATTTGCATTTGTTGGAAAAAACTCTCTATAGTCTTATTTTTCTTCCCTTTTCTAGGCATTTTCCCAGCCAGTTACTTGACTCTGAGATTCCTGTCCACCCCTGCCTAGATCCGCCCAGCTAGTGCTTGGGGTCTGAGATTCAAATGGGCTTTCCATGGCAGGCACGGCTGCTAATCAATGTGAGCTTTAGTTCTGGTGCTGGGGTGGGGGCAGGGCCGCCTCCCAGGCTCAGCTCCCTCAGGGGCTTTATGCAGAGACCTTCAGTAACGGAGCAGGTGGGGGCGGGGCCACCTCCCAGGCTCAGTTCCCTCAGAGGCTTTATGCAGAGGTCTTCAGTAATGGAGCGGGTGGGGGCGGGGCCGCCTCCCAGGCTCAGTTCCCTCAGGGGCTTTATGCAGAGACTTTCAGTAATGAAGATCCTGCCTGCTGCTGGGGGGGTCCCGGGCTGCCGCTGCAGCTGCTGCCTCCACGGCCGCCCCCACCTCTGCCGCTTCCTGCCCCCGCCTCTGCCTCTGCAGCTTCCTCCCGAGGGGGCCCAAGTCACGGAGACACCCTGCTCCCCTCTTGGCCGGCCCAGCCGTCTCTCTCACTGACCTGTAGCTTCTGTGGGCGGAGGGACTTTCCTGGCCGCCGAAGCTTCTGTCCCTGAAGCCTGCTCGGATCAGCTTCTCTGGGACCACGGCCAGGGCAGTGCTGGGGTGGGGTCCGCTTTCCGGGGCGCGACGGACCCTGGGGACGGCTCTCTAGGGCTCTCTGGAACGGAAATCTCTTCCACTCTGTTTCTGCACACCTTGCAGTGATCCAGAACTTATGGGGATCTCTTTTTACATTAAATCTATAGGCTGTGGGTTTGGAGCTCGTAAATGTGCATCTTTCTACTCCACCATCTTGACTCCGCCCCTGATGGGGCTGATCTTAAAGCACATAATTGGTACTTCTTTTAGTTTCATTCAAGGCGTGCCACATTTGTCCTTTTAATGTGCAGTACCATGAGTGCTATGCAGTGGTTCTGTGGGCTTGAAGCACTACAGGGCAAACAAGATTCCTGGAAATTCTTTCCTTAAAAAAACTATTTCCAAGATTGGTACAGATTCTTCCAGTGAGCCAATTACCTGGAGTCATAAACTGATCCAGTTCTGAAGTACATTCACTCTTTCAAGGACTCAAGCCCTGGTGACTCCCAGCAGCACCCTGATGTCTTCATCAAAGTTGTGAAGCTGTCCATTGTTTTCATTTAAGAATATGGCAGCCAACCAAAAGGGGTTTTTTTGGAGGAGGGGGAACATATTTTCTGATTATGAAGGGCAGCATTTTGAGCAATTTTTAAAATATTCTTTTCCATTTTGCTCTGGGTCTGCAAGCATGTAAACTTGCATTAAGATTTGGTTTGCAGCACTAGTCCTCGAGCATCAAGCATTTGGTAAGAGGAGGAGAAAATTACATTCTCATTGAATTCCAGGAAACCGGGGGAAGGGGAGAATATTTTCAGCAGCTCTTCATAAAACATGGGGATCTCATTAAAAGACTCTGATGCATCTTCTCTGTAGCTACCATTTAAACTTCTAGTCACGACAGGTTCACTCAAAACAAGATAACAGATTGCAATGTGGGCTGATTCCCGAAGACATTTTCATGTACACATTAATACTGAAGACCATGATTACTGGAGAAATTAAGTTTAAACTAGTTACAAAGTTGGAGGCATTTGAAATTTCTCAAAGATGAAGTTCCAATGTGTCTTCTGAACGTATATCAAGGAAGCCTTGAAATCAGCTCATTTGGAGAGTCAGTATGGTATATGAATAGTGTTATTGTAACAAAGACCTGGGTTTGAGTCATGTTTCTGGCAACTGGCTGTGGGAGCATGGGCAACTTAACTTCTATGAGTTTTGGCTTCCTCATCTATAAAAATGAGCCAGCAGGAAGAGATAATATATATTGGATGCTATAGTATAAAGATGACCTGGGTTCAGCTCCCTCCTCTAATGTTCTCTACCTGTGTGTCCTGCTCAATTCACTAACTTCCCTGGACTGTGTTTTCCTCATCTATAAAGGGTGGTTTGAACTAGATGGCCTTTGAGATCCCTTCTGGCTCTTGAACAACGACACTATCACCTACCTCATAGGATTTTGCATCCTCATGTACCAAACCTAGTTCAAATTCCACCCATGCAACCTCAGGGGGTCAGTAGTTATAAGGTTCAAGTGAGATGATGGATATAAAAATGCCATATAAATGTCAGCTACAGCCCTTTTTTCCACTGCTGCAGAATGAAAAAACCACAAACAATACCTAATTATGCAGATTTACAAGATGCACTTCCCAGATGAGGTATTATATAATACAAATTTCTCATTTCAACCTCCCTTTGTGCCTTGGAAACCTTCCTGCTCTTTTCTATATGGATGTCCAGTACAACTGACCTTTCATCACGTGGTTAGGAAAGAAAATTGTTCTGCTCTCCCATCACCAAACCTTTGGTCAGAAAATAAGCCCTGTTCCAAATAGGAATAAATGAAAGCACTGAGTCTTCATAGGTAAATGCAATTTCCTATCTGGCTCTTTTTTCAAAAGCCTTTCCAGTGGGTTACTAAGGTCTTGCTGATGAAGAGCACAGCTTGTAAACACGACTGGCTAGGTTCAGTGTATGCAGACAGTTCATTATGGTGGAAGGGCTCATGAGATTATGCCCAGTTACAACCTGATTAACTCCCTGTTCATCAAATCAAAATTTTTTTTTCATATCACAAATGTCCCTGCAACTTTAGCATAAATTTCCTCTATGTAGCGTCTACCTCCTCTTGATTATGCAGCACAGCTTTCAAAGACATGAGTTGCTATGGCTAACCCTAATTTAAGAGGAAGCTTCTGCTCCCTCATTCTAGCTCCAAGCTGAGCCCCATTTCTGATGCTGTCCACTATTCACACTGAACCACACTGGAAATATCTGGAGAAATTTTAGCAACAAAGTGCAACTCAGCAACGCCAAGTCTCAGAAATTTCATGGCACCATGGGCTTGGGGTCTGCAACAAAGAGAGTCAAGTTATGCAGTAACATTTACAAGCAGCTGCCAGCAACTGTACACCCACAGAGACTGTGATCAGGAGCAAAATGTCGGTTCTCTGGCTCTCCACAATTCCCCAACCCAAATCATTTGTCTTTCAGAAGAGAACTCAGTGTTGGAGGAGTCCCTCTCTATTTGGAAGAAATAAATAGGTTGATGCCTTTTTAATCTGAGCAGATGCAAGGAATTTCCTAAGAGGGCCCCTCACAAGGATTCTTAAAATTACATGATTTCCTCTAAGAGGGAATTTAAGGAGCCTGGCATCCTTCTGGATCCAAGGCACATGCTCTTCATTAACTTACTCCGAATGTATATGTATAAAATCCACATCCCTTTAAAGAGGCTGAAATTACCCTATTGGCTTGTTGAGGTGGGCAGGGATTGAAAATCTCATTGGCCCTTAAAGACAGAACTACTCCATAATTGAAGAAATCCTGCACGGACCATGAATATTATTTAGCCTTCTCATTACCCTGTGATCAACAGTGGTAAGATTATGTGTAAGCTCAAACGGAGGGAATCTCCTGAGTTTTATTTGTTGAATGATGCAGAGAAATAATTCTTCATGGCACTGATAGGATGCTTCAAGAGTATAAGCCAATATAAGCCATGTTGCTTTGTTTCTCTACAAAGCAATTGACAAAGGAAGCCTCCTGAAGAGTAGGTGTCCAGCTTTCTGGGTACTTCTTCTTCCTGTGCCTCTTCTTCCAGGTTTATTTGGGCTTTTTTGTTTGCCTTTTTTTAGCTAACCCTAATGTGAAAAGGCTGGCTCCTGAAGGGGAAAAGAGAAGGCTTGGCTGAATGCTGAGTCCAACTTGACCTGAGTTATATGCAGATGTGAATGTGTATGAGCTAAGTGTGCTCTCTGGTTTCTGGGTCTGTACATACCTACACTGGTTTGGGTTTTCAGATAATCTTACTGGTGCAGTTCAGAGGGCAATGAGGTTAAATAAGGTTCCTGGCCATATGAGGATCTCTTCAATTCCAGAGATATTCATATTTTGCCTGCCCTAAATAAATAATATAGGAGGCAGCATGGTACACTGAAAAGAGGATGAGCCTTAGAATAAGGAAAGCCTACATTCAATTTTATCCCCAGTAACACCACAGAAGAAAGAAAAGGAAGGAAACACCTAGCTGCTTTTTTTGGACAGATTACTCAACCTCTCAGTACTCTGGGCAGTTCCCTAAGATGGAGAACTGCTAAATTGTAGCTGAGCTACCAATCTGCATTTCCACAGTGCTACTCTCATTCCCACTCACCCACCTATCCCCCACACAGGCACCATCGATTGTTTATGAAAAGGACACATCATTTGGCCACCTGTCATTTGAAAAGCAGAGTGATAAATCAGGAGAGTGCTGGATTTGTAGCCAGGATGTCCTGGGTTTGAATTTTACCTCAGATACTTGCTGTGTGACCTGAGCAAATCACTTATTTCTCTAATTCTCAGTTTCTTCTGTAAGATTGGGGAGTTTCATCTCTAAAATTCATGCTCCTAGGGTTCCACTTGCCATTCCTGACATTCTCTAGACATTCCTCTCTGTTATGTGTTTGTTCCTTACTAGAATATAAATTTCCTGAGGGCAGACTGCATCATTTTGTATTTACATCTCCTACACTTAGCTGGGAGCCTAGTACATTATAAGCAACTGATAAATGTTTTTCATTCATTCATTCTTTTATTCATTCATTCTTTCACCACACTCTGTTCCTTGGCGATCTCATCGACTCCCCTTGCCTCAGCTACCACCTCTAGGCAGCTCTCCAACCCTGACCTCTCTTCCATGGGCTCCATAACTAAACCTGCAGCTCTCTCACCAGCACCTCAAAGTCAATATGATCAAAACTGAGTTTATCATCTTCCTCCCTAAAACTATGCTCCCTTCTGATTTCTCTGTCTTTAGCATCACACACAATTTATCTTGTCTCTCATGTTTATAGCATTGGGGTTATCTCTGACCCCTTCTCAACACTCTGAACTATAGCCAAACTTGTCTTCTATTTGTATCCCAAAGCTGGCATGTCTCCCCCATTCATGCCTGTGTTCACACTATTCAGTATTTCTGGAATGTCCTTCTCCAGCCTCACTTGCCGAATTCCTGCACATTCTTTAAAGCCCGTCTCCCTTTTCTCATCTGTCCAGTCAGAAATAACCTTCCCCTTCAGATTTCTAAGACTTTGTTTTGTTCTTGTCCAATGAACTTAGCATGTAATGATCTGTGCAGTGTAGTTATCTGTTTGTTTCTCATTTGGACACTCAGTGAAGATGAGGATGCTGTTTTAGATAAATTTCATCTCTCCTTCAGTGCTTCACAGGGCTCTATCTACACTAGGTCAAGAGTTCTTAACCTGGTATGGTTAACTGGGGGGTCCATGAACTCCTCAGCAATCTGTGTATAGATTTCAGGGGTCTGTAAACCCTGTAAAATGTTTAAATTTTTTTATCTTTATTGCCCTTTCTACTGAAATTTAATATTTACTTCAATAACTTTTTCAAAACCCATTATTCTTAGGAGAGAGCCATAGACTTCATTACATTCTCAAGGGGTTTATGTCAGCCCCACAAAAACCCCTGCACTGGACATTTGTGTAAAATTAAACCTTTTGATTTTAGTGATATAGGAACCTCCCCCTACAAATTCAGACTGACACCTCATCTAAAATTTAGAGAGTTGCCTGAGGGTACCAAAAGATTAAGGGACCTGTCCAGATACACCTGGCCAGTTTAGAGTGCCACTAGAACCTAGGTCTCCTTCATTCTCAGGCCATCTTTTTCTATCTACAATGTCATATTGTCTCTCACCTACTTCTATTACCATGCTTTGTCTCAAAGCAGTACTAATAAATGTTTATAGAATGAATTGATTTTTTTCAATCTCATATAGAAAGGTTAAGACATAACATACCAAAGTAACTAAATTAGTTTTCAGGTTGCTTACTAAATTGATTTACAAAATACTTTGCACATACTAAATAAATCCTACCATGACTGGAAATACATTTCATGGCTATGTTATAGTGTCACTCAAGGTAAAGGTGATTTGACCATTTAAAAATAACATTATGGATACATAACTGAACCCCAAATCTATTGGTGAGGAGTGAAGAGTCTAAACCAGAGATGTCACTGATGTGGAGAATTCCAATTGTGGAACTTCCACCACTGGCATAGATGGGCAGTTCCTCCATAATTTATAGTTGTGAGCTGTTGCCTAAGTTACTCAGAGATTAAGTAACTTGCCCATGGTCATGTATCATCAGGAATTATCAGAGACAGGACTTAAAACACAGGTCTTCTTGACTCTTAGGACAATTCTCTATCTGGTAGGCCATGATGTCTTTCCAAATCCAAACTCAACATCACAAAATTCTACTGTGATGTTTCTAGGTCCATTTCCCAAGGTGGACAGGAGATGGTCAGCTACAATCTGAGCCAGCTCCTGACCCTGCCTGATCTTAACTTCTCCTAGTACGGGGCAATGAAATACCTGCCCCCTGTAACCTTGTTTCATCTGGATGCTTTCACAGAATCTATTAATGTACTTTGGATACCTTTGTATATACTTTGTATTTCCTTATCTGGGTATATATTGTATTTACCACCCTTCCCCTTCCTCCAATACAACTTGAGCTCCTTAAGAATAGGGGCTGTTGGGGGAGGAGCCAAGATGGCGGAGTAGAAAGACACACATACACTAGCTCCGAACCCACAGCATATAAAATACCTGTAAAGAAGAACTCCCAACAAATTCTGGAGCAGCAGAAGCCACAGAACAATGGAGTGCAGGAGATTTCTGTTCCAGAGAGACCACAAAAACCAACACCAAAGGTCCGTTGCACACCAGACCTGGAGCAGAGCCCAGCCCTGCCTTGGCCATGCAGCCCAAGAGGAACAGATCCAAGCAGGCTTCAGGGACAGAATCTCCAGCAGCTGTGAAGGTCCCTCCACCCACAGGCACAAAGGTCAGTGAGAGAGACTGTTTGGCTGGCCAAGAGGGGAGCAGGGTGTCTCCATAACTCAGGCCCCTTTGGGAGGCAGCAGTTGAGGCAGCAGCAGACTGGGGCTCCCACAGCATGCAGGAGCTGGGATCCATTGTTGAAGATCTCCACATAAACCCCCTGAGGGAACTGAGCCCTGTGTGGCAGCCCTGCCCCCATCTGAGCACCTAAATTAAGCTGAACTTAATCTCACATTGAATAGCAGCCCTGCCCCAACCTGAGCACCTGAATTTAACCTTACATTGAATAGCAGCCCTGCCCCCTCTGAAAGCCCTGAGGCTGGGGAACAGCATTTGAATCTCAGACCCCAAGCACTAGCTGAGCAGATCTGGAGGAGAGGTGGGTGTGGAAAGGAATCTCAGAAGTCAAGTAACTGGCTGGGAAAATGCCCAGAAAAGGGAAAAAAAATAAGACTATAGAAGGTTACTTTCTTGGTGAACAGGTATCTCCTCCCGTCCTTTCTGATGAGGAAGAACAATGCTTACCATCAGGGAAAGACATAGAAGTCAAGACTTCTGTATCCCAAACATCCAAAATAAATATTCAATGGGCTCAGGCCATGGAAGAGCTCAAAAAGGATTTTGAAAAGCAAGTTAGACAGGTGGAGGAAAAACTGGGAAGAGAAATGAGAGAGATGCAAGAAAAGCATGAAAAGCAGGTCAACACCTTGCTAAAGGAGACCCAAAAAAATGCTGAAGAAAATAACATCTTGAAAAATAGGCTGACTCAATTGGCAAAAGAGCTTCAAAAAGCCAATGAAGAGAAGAATGCTTTAAAAAGCAGAATTAGCCAAATGGAAAAGGAGGTTCAAAAGCTCACTGAAGAAAATAGTTCTCTCAAAATGAGAATGGAACAGATGGAGGCTAATGACTTTCTGAGAAACCAAGAAATCACCAGACAAAAGCAAAAGAATGAAAAAAAAGGAAGAGAATGTGAAATATCTCATGGGAAAAACAACTGACCTGGAAAATAGATCCAGGAGAGAAAATTTAAAAATTATGGGAATACCTGAAAGCCATGATCAAAAAAAAGAGCCTAGACATCATCTTTCATGAAATTATCAAGGAAAACTGCCCTGATATTCTAGAACCAGAGGGCAAAGTAAATATTGAGAGAATCTACTGATCACCACTGGAAAGAGATCCAAAAAGAGAAACTCCTAGGAACATTGTGGCCAAATTCCAGAGTTCCCAGGTCAAGGAGAAAATATTGCAAGCAGCTAGAAAGAAACAATTCCAGTATTGTGGAAATACAATCAGGATAACACAAGATCTAGTAGCTTCTACATTACGGGATCGAAGGGCATGGATTAGGATATTCCAGAAGTCAAAGGAACTAGGACTCAAACCAAGAATCACCTACCCAGCAAAACTGAGTATAATACTTCAGGGGAAAACATGGTCTTTCAATGAAATAGAGGACTTTCAAGCATTCTTGATGAAAAGACCAGAGCTGAAAAGAAAATTTGACTTTCAAACACAAGAATGAGAAGAAGAATGAAAAAGGAAAAAGCAAAGAGAAGTCATAAGGAACTTACTAAAGTTGAACTATTTACATTCCTACATGGAAAGACAATATTTGTAATTCTTGAAACTTTTCAGTATCTGGGTAGTTGGTGGGATTACACACACAGACACACACACACACACACACACGCACGCATGCACGCACACACAGAGACAGAGAGCATAGAGTGAATTGAATAGGATGAGATTATATCTTTAAAAAAATGAAGGTAAACAGTGAGAGAGAAATGTATTGGGATGAGAGAGGGTGAAATGGAATGGGGCAAATTATCTCTCATAGAAGAGGCAGGCAGGAGACTTTTTAGTGGAGGGAAAAAGAGGGGAACTGAGAGAAAAACAGGAAGTTTACTCTCATCACATTTGACTAAAGGAAGGAATAAAATGCACACTCATTTTGGTATGAAAGCCTCTTACAATACAAGAAAGTAGGGGAGAAGGGGATAAGCAGGGTGGGGGGGATGATGGAAAAGAGGGCAATGGGAGGAGGGAGCAATTTGA
Source organism: Bettongia penicillata ogilbyi (assembly GCA_023548195.1). Lineage (NCBI taxonomy): Eukaryota > Metazoa > Chordata > Mammalia > Diprotodontia > Potoroidae > Bettongia > Bettongia penicillata. The sequence goes on from JAJHZJ010000024.1 coordinate 2,461,938, forward strand.
AGTCAACACTTGGGGAGGGACAGGATCAAAAGACAGAAGAGAAACAATGAGGGGCAGGTTAGGATGGAGGGTAATTCAGTTAGTCTTACACAACACGACTATTATGGAAGTCATTTGCAAAACTACACAGATATGGCCTATATTGAATTGCCTGCCTTCCCAAAGGGAATGGGTGTGGAGGGAGGGAGGAATGAGGAGAAGTTGGAACTCAAAGTTTTAGGAACAACTGTTGAGTATTGTTCTTGCTACTAGGAAATAAGAAATATAGGTAATGGGGAATAGAAAGTTATCTGGCCCTATAGGACAAAAGAGAAGATGGGGACAAGGGAAGGGAGGGATGATAGAAGAGAGGGCAGATTGGTGATAGGGGAAATTAGACTGCTCGGTGTATTGGGGTGGGGGGAGGGGACAAATGGGGAGAAAATTTGGAACCCAAAATTTTGTGAAAATGAATGTAAAAAGTTAAATAAATAAATTTATTTAAAAAAAGAAATAAAAAAGGAATAGAAAGCTGTATATAATAGATTTGCTGTTTCATGTACAATCATCTTTTTTATTCTACTATGTTATAGAAATGCTTGTTTTATTTCTAAATTCAGAATAAAATAAATGATATTTTAAAAGAAGAAAAGAAAAAAAATAGGGGCTGTTTCATTTTTGTCTTTGTGTCTGCAACACCAAGCCCTGTGCCTTACATGTAATAGGTAGTTAATAATCCTCACTGAATTAAATCAAATGTTAGGTGTCATAAGCCTGTATTTTACAATCTTTCACTTAATTCTAATAAGTTTTTTTTTATAGAATTACCTGTCATTCTAGAGAACAGTGGAGATAATGTCACTCCTCTAGATGTAATTTTGCATTACAGCCAAATTTTCTCTGTTTTACACTAATACTATTTGCCTTTCTGCCTATGATGTTCACATTCACTTATTGCTTGAAGAGGCTGTGTAGTACGTACATATGATGCTAAACAGCTGTTAACTTCCCCTCCAAGGGATCCTACATTACTGGTAGTTGAAGTGATCTGTTCATTCTCCTTACCTTCATACAAGGGTCTGGCAAAACTTAATTAAGATTAAGTAAGTACTTTGAAACCCTTGCATGAAAGTAACCGTACATATGTGCTTTGTTGGTATAAAAGTGGGGGTCCATTTTTATGCAAGTGTTAGCATTTTACAATGTGAAATTCAAAAAGGTTGATAATCTACAATGCACACCTGAATTTTTAAAATGTGTGTACCAACTTCCTCCCCAGAAAACTCACTTTCAGTTCCAAACCTGACAAAGGCTCCTTCCTTCTGATTCATCTCTGGGAATGAAAAGGACTCTAATGCTAGTTCACTTTGGCACAAGCCTTCTTTTTTATTTTATTTGCTAATGTACAGCTAATTTCTGAATGGAGAACATGCCTGTGAGGGGGGTGAATAAGTGTTTTACCTCAATCCATTAGCAAGTCTCTGTATGGGGTAGAGATTTTTTTTTTATGACTTTGGCTAATTAATATATCCTTAGTGTTTGAGGATTCAAATAAAATGTAAGGGTGCTTGGAAAAATATAGATTACAGTTTAAAAGTCTTAATAAACTTCTCAGAAGGTCAGTCAGTGAGCTGGCTAACTGCTTTAAAAAAAAAAAAAGAAAGAAAACCGGACTCAGGATTTCATTGGTATGGGGAATTTCCATGGAGGAAAATCTTCCTACCAATGAAGATCAGAACCCATTCTGAATTGTGTAAACTTCAAGAATCTCCTGGGAAGTAGATAAGATGAGTGATCTGCATAGGCTCACACAGCCAGTGGTTTCAGGGGCAGGAGTGGAGCTCAGCTTTTCATGACTCTGAGATCAGCAATCTATCCATTATACAGTAATGTCTTCCATCTGCTTCTATCGCCATGTTTTAAAAGACCAGAAATGAAAATGTCCAAAATGCCAACTTTTGACAAAAAAGCTTCTTTTGAAAGATTCAAGGGTGGTTTTGTTTAGCAGGTTTAATAGCACAGTGTGTGAAAGGGTACAACAGCTCAGCTTTAGCATTTACTGGTATTCACAAAGAAAGGCCTTTTTACTTACCTTTTTATTTATATATACTTGAAGAGAATGAATCAATTAAATAGCCTGTAACTGTGTAGCCAATCTCCAGATTTAGAGGGAACCTTAAAACTCAAGACAGAGGAGTGAGAGGGAACTTTGATTATCTGAATCTTTGACTTCTCAATGTGTTCTTCTTTCCTTATTGTGAGAAGATAATGGAAGGGAGAGGGGAAAGGAACACCTTAGTAAGATTACTCAATTACGTGCCATCCAACCTAGACCAGAGAAAATAAAAGTTGTTTAACCAATGATAAGAACTGCTCCTACTCCTCCCTGTTCAGTCACTCCCACAGCCAACATATGGACAAGATCAATATACTTTCCTCAGAGCCCCATTTTCCCTAAGGAACACATGAACACAAAATTCATGCCTTGGTGTTCTCACCTTACTGACCAAACCTCCCAACAGTACCAAAGCACAAATGTTAGGATTGAAGAGCCTAGAAAATCCAAAGTTCTGTTAGCCATGGTCTCCTTCCAAGACTTGGAATAGTTACAGCCTCTGCTACTACATAGCAACCCAATGAGGCACTCCACATTCTGTCTTTGCAGAACTCCCCCATCAGAACTGTCAGACTGTCTTTCATTAGAATTTTATGTTCTAAATTCTTGGTGTTATCTTTCTGCTCTGGGGTGTCATTCTCTATAGGTGCTCCTGCCAGTCTATGCTTTCCTCACATGAAAGTTGCTTTCCATGCTTACAACCTCCATGCTGTGCTGGTGTATGGCTGGCTTGGGTCCCTGGACACTGTAGCTCTTCATAGTTAGTTGAAAAAGGAATCCTATACACTGAAATGACAAAGATCCTTAGAGTCTAGGCCTTGCCAAAGTTTTCTAGCTATAGAGTCACCCAGTTTTGCATTACAATCATATCCCCAGTAACAGATTTTTCCATGAAACTGTTTGAATCAGTCCAAGACTCACAATTTCAGATGTAGTATGGGGTATGAGGTATAGGGTGTGGGTGGTTAATGGTCAGCACAGATTAGCATGAGCTACAAATAAAAAGGAACTGTTGCCTAAGTGAAGGAGTACTGAACCTGAAGTGAGAAAGATTTGGGGTCAAATCCTACCTCTGAAATATACTAATTATGTGATAGGCAAGTTATGTGATAGATATGTTATAGGCAAGTCAGAAGCCTCAGTTTACCCATCTGTAAAATGGAAATATAATAATTCCTATAGTACCTGCTTTGCAGCACTGTTGCAAGGATCTAATGAAATAATAAATGTCAAGTTAAGTCAAGTCAACAAGAATTTATTGAATAATAAATTGAATTTACTGAACAATAAATTGAATTTATTAAACAATAAACTGAATAACACAAATTTATTGAGTAGTAAGAAAGGCAAAAAAACAAAAGCAAACAAACCATCCCTGGTCTCAAAGATCTCACAGTCTAATGCCAGAGACAACATGCAAACAACTATGCACAAACAAGATACATATGTAGACACAGAGAATAATGGGAAAGGCTTCCTTTAGAAGGCAGGATTTTAGCTGAGACTTAAAGGAGGTCAGGGAAGCCAAGGGGAAGAGATGAGGAGTAGATAATTCCAGGCAAGAGGACATCTAGTAAAAAATACCCAGAGTCAGAAGATAGAGTGCCATGTGCAAGGATCCGCAAAGAAACTAAGGTCATTACATCATACATGAAGGAAAGTAGTGACTTTATACATAATCCTGGAAGTAACAGGGAACCTCTGGCGTTTACTGAATAGGGAGATGGCATTGTATATTAGGACCTGTACTTCAGGAAGATCACTTTGATAGCTGAGTGGAGGATGGTGCAGGGAGACCAACCAGTATATAGTCCAAGCGTCTATAAATATCAGGTATTACCATATGCATCCAGGCACACTAGATCCCCCACAGCACTCAGCTAAAGTTATTCATGGCTGCTAACAGGTGCTCATGCTCTTGAATTCCATATTTCTGCTGTGAAACTTCTGGCTACAAAAGCTCTGAGTCACTGAAAAAAGTCAAGACTTTGAGAAATTATTAGTGTACTTTGCTGATAAGTTAATTTGTAAGAAATTTCATCTTTTAGAAATATTATGAGGAGCTGATGTTTTGGACCTAGTTCTCACCAGCAAGGAAGGACTGATGAAGAAGAAATAAATGATGACAGCTTCATCTCATAGAAAAGTTTTCGTATCATCTCACAGTTAGTGTTAGTCAAATTGAAGAATTCTGGGAATAGTCATATACCTTAAACTTCAGAAAAAATAGAAGGAAAAAGTATTCAAAGGAAAAATGGAGATGATTACAAGGTTTAAAATTCTAAAAGGACACAGTTAAGGCAGCAAGAGCCGCAGAACCGCTGGCCAAGGTGCTGATTCTTTCAGGCAACTTATGGAACAGGAGGAGTCCCCAGTACCAGTAGCTTCACACCTGTTCACCACAGGTAAATATGACCACTCCCCAAATACAGTTAGGATTCTATGCCCTAAGACTGAGAGAAGCTTATTTATCTTTATATGGACAAGGCAGGTACAGATCCTAAGAACCATCCATATATTTTCTTTGCTATCTTATACTGACCAACTCCCAGGATCATGAAGATTATTTTTGGATCTTCAGTTCTGAGCACATATTTGGAGAGCTGGTTGGTTATCTGATGACCTGGGCCCATAAGCCCCAGGGTTTCAAGTTTTGTGTAGCCTGCCTTGAAGTTTGAGCAACAAATGGTAAACTAAGGCAGGGGTATTAGGTATTCTATGTACTTGTGACTCCATTCTTGGATGCTAGAGGCAATTAAGGTCTAAGATGAAAAGCTAGCTGACAGGCAACTCATGGAGTCATATTTTGAATGCCTATTAGTAAAGTGAGTACCAAGCAATACAGGCCATGTATAATAAGAATGAAATTCAAAGAACATAATCATAAATCATAAATTATCCCACCAAAGAAGAAGCAGAGGAGAAGTATGTTTGTTTAGTTCTGAGAAAAAAAGGCTTGGGGCAGAGGGGCCTTGGTAGGAAGAAGGGAACATGTGAAAGCTGTCTTCAAATACTAGAAGTGCTTTAAATGACAAAGAATTAGAGGTCTCTTCCATGGCTTTTGCATCCCTTCATGTCTCAACTCAAATGCTGCCTTCTGAAGGCTTTTTCCAGTATCCAATACCCACCCTCAGCTGCTGGTGTCTTCCCCCTGTTATCAGAATATATCTTATGTATACCTATTAATGCACATATTATCTTCCCCAACAGAATGCAAACTCTTCTACGGCAGGGACATTTTTTTTTTTGCTTGTCCTTTGTGTCTTTGGCACTTAGCACAGTTCCTAGCACACCACAAGCATTTAGTGAATGCTTACTGATTGTTTTACTGAAGGGAGAACTGGAACTAATAAGTGAAATTACTAGGAGATATATTTCAGCTCAACAAGAGAAAAAAATTCTAACAATTAGGACAATCCCTAAATGGAATAAGCTATTTCATTAACCAGTGAGTTTTCCATTACTAGATATTTTCAAACAGTATGGATGACCAAATGTTAGAGATAGTACAGTTAGGATTCATGCATTGGGCGGGGAATTAAACTAGATAATTTCTCAGGTCCCTATCACTCTCAGATCCTATACTTCTACAAGCTCCCAAATTATCTGGCTATTGCTTATTGCTACTTGAAGATATTTTCCTGATAGAACTTTGAACCAATTAAAGAATTTTACAAGAAAAACAGTTCTTGAGAAGTTAATCATTTTAAGATGGGGCATATAATACTTCAAAGAGGGTAAGAGCTCATTAAATAAAGAGGAAGTATATATCAGGGCTAGATGTATTGAGTGGATGAATCAGCTCTCTACTCTACTCTCTAAGCAGCACTGGCTTCAAAACCCAAAAGTTCACATTGTTCTGTGAGTAATCAAAAGGTTGCCCTTTTACTCAAAAATTCTGTTATCTTCTATCACCAGACATTTGAGACATATATATTTACTTCTTTCTGGCTACTCGATTCACCCTTAATTCCTCCTTCTCTGCACTTTTGCTTACTAGCTCTCTCATGCCCCTATAAACTGATCCCTGGCTACCAATCACAATGTCAAATGTCTCTACTATTACTCTTCAAATATCCTGAAACCTTTCTATGGGTCCGTTAATAGAATCATAGAATAAATGAGCTGGAAGAAATATTAGAGATAATCAATTCCAGGGGCTCTTAACCTTTTTTATATAATGGACCCCTTTGACAGCCTGGAAAAAACCTATGAATCTGTTCTTAGAATATTGTTTTTAAAGGGATAAAAATAAAATACATAGGATTACAAATGAATCCAATTCTACTGAAATAGTTAAGAAAAAAAATTTAAAACAAGGTCATGAACCCAGGTTAAGAAACCTTGATAGTCTAATAAATGAGGATACTGAGATCCAGAAGGATCAAATTAACTCTCCAAGGCCAAATAATTGATAAAAGATCGATATGGGAACTGAACCCAAATCTCCTGCCTCTCAAGTCTAGTCTCCCTCCCAACTGCCCTACACTTTTGCCAGGGACTGAATGTTGGACTCAATACTTCCCCACCCCAGTCTTAAACTGTGGCAGCAGCTAGACTCAATGATTGCCTGAAAGCCTTGCCTGTTTACAACTTCTAAGTCTCAAATGAATTGAAAAACAAAATCATCTTTCAAAACTATATCTTGGGAAAAAAACAGTCCTCAGAACATCTCCTACATCTTCTCTTTAATTAGTGCCTTTACACCCAGGAGCTGCCAGATCAGAGGTTGTGGGGAGGAGTGTCTTATCTCATTTGTGCAAGTATAATAATAGAACAGAGTAGCTGAAACCAAGACAGTCACTGAGAAGGCCAGAGAGACGCTAGAAAAGATAAATATCTAGACCTGCGGCATAAATCACATAAAGGATGCATAACTGGCATTTAAATACTACATAGCCCCTTCTATCCCCAGACTTCCAGAATCAAAGTTAATGTGAAATTATAGGTGGGTCACCCATCTTAAAAGATGGAAATGGGGCACTGTTAGGACTGAAGAGACTTCAGGACCCTGAACAGAAACTAAAATCTGCCTCCTTTTTACTGTAATTCAGTGGTGTATGGGAAATACAGATATCCTTGGTGTATGTGAAATACAAATATCCTTGACCAGTGAGAACTCTTTTGAGCACTGGATCTTGACTCTGTTGCTTACCAGTTGTATGACTTTAAGCAGGTCACTTCTCCTCCATAGGTCCCAAAATAAAGATCTGTAAAATGAATGGATTGAACTAGGCAATCTGGAAGGTCTCTTCCGACTCACCTGATCCCATAGCTTTTTAGACTCATCAATAACGATGAATGTTGGCAGAGTATATACATGCTGCCTGAAAGAAATTATACCTCCCTACTATAGCATAAAAAAAAATTAGGCAGCAAACCTAAAAGAAACAATGAATATAATCTAGCACTCTCAGTTCAGATTCCATGTTGGAACAGAATGACTTGCAAATCATTCCATATTTTTTAAAGGTTTTTTGTTGTTCTTCAGTCACATTTAATTCTTCATGACCCCATCTGGGGTTTTCTTGGCCAAGATACCTGAGTGATTTGCTATTTCCTTCTCCAGCTCATTTTACAGATGGGAAACTGAGGCAAACAGGGTGAAGTGACTTGCCCAGGGTCACACAGCTAGTAAGTGTCTGAGACCAGATTTGAATTCAGGAAGATGAGTCTTCCTGACTTCAGACTTGGTGCTGTATCCACTGAGCCACCTAACTGACCCACTCTTACTACCACCCAAAAAAAAAAGGCCAATTCAGCAAGCATAAACTACAATGATATAGTGATATCTAATTTATCTGGGCCCAGTCTCTCTCACTGAAAGGTAGGAATGGAAACACAGGATATGGTAAAAGACATACCAACTTTGATGATCTTCAGACATCCGCCAAGTTGGAGGGGCTTTGATTCCACTTTCTATGCCTTTATGGGCATAGACCAGGAAGCTGTGTAAGGGAAGCCATGGCCAGTCAGGTCCTGGAGACAGTCTTGTCTCCTTTTAGTAAAAGCGAATTCCTGTTGCAAGATGCAAAGAGGAGAGGCCTGGATCTATTCTATAGTGTGGGCAAACATTGGTAGGTATCATTCCTATCATGTATGTGAAGTCTGAATTTGTGAGTATGTTTGCTATAGAACCTCACAGTCTTATTTTAAAAGAGAGAGAAGAAAAAGTAGAAATTACAGGGTCAGAAGCACAGATTTAGACCTGCAGAAGTCCTTAGAAGTCACCTAGGTTCTCATTTTACACATGAGGAAACTGAGGCCCAAAGAGACTGTGATTCGCCTAAAATCACAGAGGTAGCCAGAATTCAAACCCAGGCTCTCTGACTGCAAATCTAGCATTTCTTTGTACTGTACTACATCACATCCAGCAGCCCTGGCTGGGAAACACAGGGAAAGACAATACAAATTCCATGCATTGACTGAGTGGGATTTCTGCCTGTCAGAAGGTTTCAGGAAACCATTTAAAGTACTGGTTGTTTCCCTGGCTCAGAGCACAGATGGGGTCCTGGATAGTATTACAAATAGAACAGTATTGTGAGAAAGGAGGCTGACAAATGGGGGAGACCTGAATTCTCCTGTGGTGTTGTTTTTCCCTCCCCTACAATGGTATCACCAAATCCATGTCATTTCAGATACAGATGGGAAAGAGAAAACTGACAGAAATCGAGATCTCCAGATTAGCCCATGGTGCTGAGCTGGGATGCAGAGCAAATGACAAGTGACAGGAAAACTGGATTCAAGAGAATTCAGATCATTCAGGCGAGGGGACTCGCAGATGGCACAGGCTGCTCAATGGAGAAAAATGGGTCATAGCTCCCAGACCAATTATCATACACTCTAAAGAACTGGGAAATGAGCAGAACCATTACATAGCAGGGAGACAGTAAAATAGTTTGGGGGCACATGTGTAAACATCAATCCTGCTATCTCAGTGCACCTTAGAAAAAATATAGACCAGGATGCACAATGGTTCATTTCAAATCAGTCACCATTTACTAAATGTCTACACTGAGCTAAGCACTCATAGAAAGGCAAAAGTGAAATGTTCCCTGGCCTTAACGAGTTTGTTTATGAACCAAAGGAAAACTATATAATATACATACACATATATATAAGTAGAGAGATTAAAAAATAAAAATAAATGATAAATATGTGAACCTTTACATTTTATATATTTTATATTATATATAATATATGATCATATGTAACATATATCATATATATACATTTATATCCTATATAAGATAGGTATACCCATATAGGTTGACTAAATATATAGATATATCTCAGGGGTGAACTGGATAAATCTCTAAGGAATCTGACCTCCTCTCTAAGGATGACTAGGATTGATGCCTTAAGGTGAGCAGAAGAGGAGCACCTGTCTCTAACAGGGAGTACTGGGCTAGAATTATCTCTACCTGACCACTCAGTCATCTCTTGTCTAGTCTAAGGGTATGCATCTGAGTTTAAAGGGAAATTCACTTACTGGTTGCTCTTAAGAGGGACAGCAGCCCTTGGTTTATACCAGTGTAGTCCCTTTCCACCAAATATTGGTTATTCAAAACCATAACAAGTAGCAAATAGCAAGTCAATCCTTTTTGTTCAAGCAAACAACAAAGAAATACTGGAGAAATTATACAAATCAGAATACACAAGAGTAAATGAGTTCTACTGCTGGAGAAGCAAGATGAGAACTCAGCTTAAACCAAGAGAGAAGGCCCGATCTCATCCATGGATTTCCATTTGAGTGGTTTCTTAGGAGGTAATCTAGAAACTGGAGACATGTCAAGGAGCTACCTTTCCTTACATGACTTCATCATATCCCTGTTTGTTTCTTTCCCAAAAAAATCCTCTGACACCAACTCTGTCCCTTACCCAGGTACATCACATCCCTTTGGCATTCTCTTTACCAATCTAGAAGGTATGTGACTCTGCTCTCACATATGGTGATACACATAAAATGCCCCTGCTTGGTTGGAAGCCTGGTTACATTCTTACAAAATAAATACTCATTTCTGAGTGTGCCCCAGATAGAATATGAGACCAAAAATGTAACCATTGCTGCTGAAGAGGATTTGTGCTGGAATCCTGGAGGTTGTGGGACTGGTCACTACCTTGAGATGGAGTATAGAGCAGAATGAAAATGGACAGTGTTTCTGGCCCATGTGCTGACTGCTATTGTTTCTTATGGTCAGTAAATGTTTTCTGGCAAAGGAGACAGAACTTCTATTCAGCAGAAAGCATAAGATCATAGATCTAGGGAAGGAAGGCACCTCAAATATCATCTAATGCAAGCCTCTTCTTTTACAGATGAGGAAACTGAGGCAAACAGGATGAAGTTACTTGTCCAGAGTCACGCTGCTAGTAACTGTCTTAGGCTGGATTTGAATTCAGAGAGATGAGGTGCTCTGTGTGCTATGACATGACCTAACGACCCCAAGTCACACAGCAGTAAGTATTAGAATTAGAATGTGAATCAAGGTCCTTTGACCCTGAACCGTGCTCTTACAACTGTGTGCTAAATGTAACTCATTTACTCTTGAGTAAGGAACTCAACCTGCAATGGTTCTGGAGGAGTGGAGAAGGGGCTGGGGATAGGAGCAGGGGGATATTAGAGCATTCCAAGATCCGGAAATTTCAGAAGTTGACCAAAAGACATTTTTTTACAGAAGGAAAAAACAACTGTGAGAAGTGATTTTTTTAAAAGCTAAAAGAATGAAAGCAAGTCAGGCACAACTTCTCACAGAGGGGTAATAAATAGGTGAACTAAGTTACTGCTGCAGGTAATTGAAGTAGAGCATGAATGAGTCTAAACTATACCTACATCTCTTTCAAATGAAGGAAAATTGAGAGGAGGAGAAGCAGGGATGCAGGATAAAGGTAAATGTTAAAAGGGCAAACACCTTTCCTTTTTTCTCAAATGTCTATGGTCTGCCAATATGGGGCTAGCATCGACCCATCCCCCACCCAGGAATTCCTTTTCCCTTATATTCTACTGACTGTATACTGGAGCCCTCACTAGAAGGTGCTCAGGATGCTTTCCTAGGGGTGCAAGGTCAGCTTTTGGTGGGACCATTACTTAGAATTCACTTCATTTCAAGTCTCTTCTCTCATACAATGTAGGGAAAGAAGAATGTGTATTGGGTCTGGGGAATCACTGGGACTACCATTTGTTCCAAACAGCCTGAAAGAAATGGCCAAAGATACCACATAATCAGACATTTCTTCCACGTGGATCACGTGGGAGAGATCTAAAAGTTTATCTAGTCCGATGGTGTCAAAATTAACCAGAAATGGGAGTCACTAAACTATACACAAGGATCCTGGCAGGCTGCACACTGACATGGAAAACCACATATCTTTATTTTATTGAACTTTTTATCCATTTTCATAAATATTTCCCAATTAATAGAAGGGAGAACAGACTGGAAGAAGGGGTGGATGAGGTACATGGCATTTTCGGGTGGGGATGGAGAAAGATGAGGAGAAAATTTTGAATTCAAATTCTTGTGGAAGTGAATGTTGAAAACTAAAAAATAAATTATATATCTTTTAAAAAACAATAAGTATTTCCCAATTACATCTTGATCTGGTTGGAATATATTTGGAAGTATTGTTTTAGACACTCCTAGTCTATGCCCCCCATTTTACAGACATGGCAACTGAGACCCAGAGAGTTTAACTAATATGCCTAAGATTACACAGGTAAGATCATGAGATCATCAAACTAGACTTAGAAAGAAGCTTATAGACTATCTGACCCAGAATCTCCCCTCCTTCATCTGGTTTTACAGAAGAAAATTAAGACCCCCCAAAATTAAGTGACACCAGTAGGAAGTGACAAAGAGGCCCTCTGACTCCAAAATCAGTACTCTTTTCCATTGTATTTTATCACCTAAGCCAACTTCCTAAAGCAAAATAGAAACTATTGCTCTGTGGAGGATCCCACTAAAAGTTTGGTTTTCACCTGGGAAAAACATCTCCCCCTTCTCTTCTAGCTCCCATGTTCAATATGAAAGTCTTGCAAAAGGATATGAAAATCTTACAAATAAACCTCCAAAAAATCCTTTTCCTAGCACTGGAAAAGGGAAAAGATCTTTTCACTCTAAGAAAGGTGGAAAAGGGGTCAGTTAATGAGATAGCAGATCTATATCTATGACAGGGAAAGAGTTTTGCTCCAAAGTGCCAACATCCAGGGCTGGAAAGTGGGAAGCATTACAAATTTCATCTTCCAAGCTCCCTTCCAAATCTCATCTCCTCACTCTCCAGAAGCCCAGGACACAATTAGTCCTGGGCGGGATTTGGGAGTGGGTGACAGGCTGTCCCCTGCAGGAATGTTCTCTGTATCACATTTTCCTTTTCCCCCACTGAACTGCCCCCTGCAAAGCCATGCCTTCCCCTGATACCTATCAACACTGCTCCTTATGCCTCCTCACTGCTGTTCAGTTGTTTCTCAGTCATGTCTGACTCTCCATGATCCCATTTGGGTTTTCTTGGCAAAGATACTCAACTGGTTTGCCCTTTCCTTCTCCAGTTCATTTTACAGATGAGGAAACTGAGGCAAACAGGATGAAGTGACTTGCCCATGGTCACACAATTAATAATTGTCTGAGGTTGGAATTGAACTCAGGTCTTCTTTACCCCAAGCCTAATGCTCTATCCATTGCACCACCTAGCTGCCCAGGACTGTCCACCTCCAACTAAAATTGCCCAGGGCCAGTTTCAGGTAGTTATAGCTCTGAGGGACAATGCTGAATATGGATAGTATGCATATTCTAGTGTGAGCAATAAGGAGTAGCACACCAGTGTCCCCAGAATGAGTTATGAGTTTTTAAAAGCAATGACTTTTTTTATGGGGTGGCCCAATGTAGAGCTTTTCAGTAAATCCTTCCCCTGCTACATAGTGAACCGCTGGCAATTAACATGAATTAAATGGTCCCCACTAGAGAGGTTGCTGCTGTGATACAGTAATGAGTTCCAAAGGCATTTAGATTTTTAACAGTTTTGTTAGGGTGGTTCCCACCTCCCTTGCCTCTCTCTGCTATACCATACCAGACTCCAGCTGCTGCTGGCTACATACATGGAATACCACTCACATTTGTGGTGAGCAACACCATGAGAAGGGAGGCACCCACATAGATGCACAGGCCCCTAGATTTAAAACTGGACAGGACCTTTGAAGTTCTCAAGGCCTCTTACAGATGAGGAAACTAAGACCTGGAATGTAGATCAGCTTACCCCAGATCATACAACCAAGGCAGAATTTGGTCCCAGGTCTTCCTAGACACTGAAGCTAGAACTATTTGTTATGTATATCCCACTATCCATGACATCTCCAAAAAGGAGAGTGTTGACTGAAAGAAGGCAGAACCATTCTAGCTAATGCTCTTTGCTGCTTTCTACCCTGCTAATCTGGGGAAGGCAGCAGTTCAGAAAGACACCAAAGTTTATACCAGAAAAGGAGAAGTCCTCTTTCTCCGTGGAAGGAGAAGGGGCAAAAACTGGTTTGGCCATTGATAGGACTGAGAATGTCTTCTCTGCCTAACACATGCCTTCTGGAGAGAGGCTCATGTGGTGAAAGTGAAGTAACACCATTATGATTAGTGACAGTTTGGGAGTTTTAAACAGGCTCCAAAATGTGGAAATCCCTAGTATTCACAGGATATCAGGCCCTGCCTGGACCTCCAAGACCATTTTATCTTATTTTACAGATGTCACATCTGGGCGATCCCTCTTCACCTTTGGGATCCCCAAAACAGTTCAAGGTGTGCTGTGGGTAATACAATCCAGGACCCACAAAAAAATCCACCAACATATTTACTTTTACTAATGACCAGAAAGCACAATTAGGCATTTAATAATATATCATTATAAAGTAACATTTCTCCCTTAAACCTTGGGACACACTCTCCAACAAGAACGTATACCAGTAGCAGAAACACACACTGGACACTCCCTAGGGTACATGAGTGGTGGGGAGTACGCTCAGGCAATGCATGTGGCCAGGATATACATAAAAAGGGGTGGCATTTGGTGATGTAGAAACATTTATTTCCTTTAGTGATAAGATCTTGGCTGCTCCCACTGGTCTCACATGGCATGGAGTCTGTGTTCTGTGGTCTGCTTAAATTCCTGGCTTTAGTAAAAATGGAGGGGCAATCATTTCCCCGTAAGAGGAAGAGTGGGCTCTAGGATTTCTTTTTTAGTTTTCTTCTTAGAGATTTAATCAGCAGCTCTTTCAGGGAATAGACTTTCAGTCAGACTAGGATAAAACTATGAGTTCTTCTTGTCCCATAACAAACAGAGATTTGTTAATGCCCAGATTTTGGCTGCAGGTAGCTTTTTCTGCTCCAGAAAGAGCCTTTGTCTTTGGAGTTCAAGGTTTTTTGGAACACTCAGAGTTTGTCACTTAGAATTAGAAAGTACTTTATAAAGGTGAAGCAACTCAACCAAGATCATCTAGGTTGTGAGTATCCGAGGCAGAATTCAAACCCAGGTCTCTAAGCCCAAATCCAGTGTTCTTTCCACTATAAGTGACATTCAAAACCACTCTTCTTAGAAGACATGAATTTCCATGTGATGTTCCAAATGAATTCTGTAGTTCAAAGGGAGAAGATTGAGTTAGACCTCATCCCTTTGATGGACTTTGGAAACAATATACTGGCACAGAGGCAAACAGAAAAGGAGTAGCAGTGAGCCTAGCAAAGGACGGGCAAAGGAGAAATTGTAATGGAGTAATTGCCCACAGCAGAAGCATGCTGGTGGACCAGTAGTGACTCATAAGAAGACTACTGTTCGTTGGCTAGCAGAAGGAAAAGGATTTGCCAGGGCTGGAACAGAAGGACTGAAGGGGAAGAAGGCGGGGAGAGAAGGATCAGAAAGCTAAGAGGGCCCATATCTGGTGGCAGATGTGAGGTTTGTAGCGGCCCCATAAAGTTGTAGGCAAGTCAGTCATAAAATTATATTATGATATGGTAATAATGTGATTGCAGAAAGCACCAGAACACCACCAACAGAATGTTTCCGTTGTAAGGTGGCAACTGGATCAATTAAACCTAGATATATATCACAGTCCCAAAGCAAGGAACCTAAGACAAGTTTTAGCATGCATTTAAAAAGTAATCCCTTATCACTTATTCTACTTTATCCAAAATACTAGGTATATGTGTGCTCAATAGAAGGAAAAGAGAAAAGTCCTTGAATGAGAAAGACAAAGGGGAGGGGGAAGACAAGACAAATAGAAGACTTCCTGGCATGACTTTGTAAAAATCAAGCAGGGCCTTCTGCTCAAAGGCCCCACCCCTTTCCTCCTCTGCAGTGTCTTCGACAGAGCATATGCACAGCTAGGTTTTTATAGTGAAAGAACTATCGTACTTATCAGACTGAATGCAGTTCTCGGGCAAATACTCACTAAAGAGAAGGAAATCACAAGAACTCGTCGTGTGACTCCATTTAGCTAATATTCTCTGCTAGTCTCTGAATTATGGGTATCTGTATAAAGATGCAACTGAATGAGTATACACAGGCAGTCAACTCTCATGGCTGATGAGGAGAGGATGGCAGCAGTGATCTGAGTGCTGTCTTTAATATATCACCTCAGGCTGGGGAGACAGCACTAATCACAGGAGGAATTATGAAAAGCTTCATGGAAGAGATGGTACCTGACTAGAACCTTGAATGGAGTTAGTGGTTCCAAGAGGTAGGGCTGAGAAGGGAAGTATTCCAAATATGGGCCAGTCCAACTGAAACATAGCACCCAGAAAGAGCCCTGGTTCTGGAGTCAGAGTACTACCTATGATACCACCTCTGTGACTGGGGCAAGGACTCAATTCTCTGAGCCTCAGTTTCCTCTTCTGTAAAATGAAGGGAGGAGCAGCAAGGTGGTGAAGTGGATAAAGCGCTGAGCCTGGAGCCAAAAATCATCTTCCTCAGCTGAAATTTGGCCTCAGACACTTACCATCCATGTGACCCTGGACAAGTCACTTCAACCTGTTTGCCTCAGTTTCCTCATGTGTAAAATAAGCTGGAGAAGGAAATGGCAAACTACTCCAGTATCTTTGACAATAAAAAAAAAACTCCAAATGGGGTCATGAAGACTCAGATACAATTGAAAACCACTGAACACCAATAACCAAATCAGGAAGTTGAACTAAGGGGTCTCTTACAGGCCTTGCTAGTTCTATGATGCCATTATTTCAAGTATAAGGTGATGAAAGAGCCTAAATGGCTTTTCCCTGTCACTTTTTCTGAGAATCTATTTACAAGCCCACTAGAGGAGAATAAGGTCACTGGTGTTACTACCCCTCCACTGTCAAAGCCTGCAAAGAGAAGACTTGGAATGGGAAGTGACATTATAAGTATTCCCATGCAACTACCTCAGAGCTCTTGCATACTCTATACACCAGAACCGGGAAAGTAAGGGATGATGAGAGCTTTTGTTCAATGTCAGCTTAGTGCTGCCAATCCAAATGGTAAAAACCCAGCTTACCCTTGATTCCTATTCCTAGAGAAGCGTGCTGATGATAGCAGCAGCAGTGACTATGTGGAATAGTACCCTAGCTTTCCCTTTGGAACATTCAACTCTCTTTGCTCTGAATTGAGAATGTACCAAGAAATGTTCTGGTAGTATCACTGGGTCTCCTTCAGTTCTGCTGCTAACATCTTAAGCTTCAACTCGGATACTGAGTCCTCCATCAAAAGCATAACTATCAGGGGGCCACCAAGACATTGCCATAGGGCACTGGTGCCCCAAGGGAGCACTCTTCCTTCCTGTGCCCCTGAGATTATACCTGGGTTCAGGCTGTCCTCAGAACCATTCTCCCCCTACTGTCAGCATCTGCTCAACATAGATGACTCCAGGTACCAGGATTGCTAGCTATGACTGTTCTCCATAAAGCCTTACCAAAAGGCCCCACATGTAGGGTGTCTCCACCAGGTCAGAAGGCTCTGCCAAGGCGTTGATGCTGTTTGAGAACCACAGTGTGACATTAACCAAACTACAATATCTGATTTGAGGCTCGCCCTCTGCTGGATTGCAGCTCCTTGCTTTGAACACTGGGAGGAAGGAGGAAGGAAAAAGCAGGTGCCCTCTGCCTTTTCCCTTTTGTCTAAAGCCTGAAAAAAGGAGCCTGCTGTTCAGAAAGTTGCTTTGTTTTTAATTGGAGGGTGGGAGGAGACTCGTGAAAGCCTCTAGCTTTGTGTTTGTGTTCTAATTTGGTGACAGTGTGAAGTCAGACTAACTGTAGTTACAGCTCTCCCAAGCTGTCAGTTACTGGAAGACTTCTGCTTTGATTAAAACCCATGACGAAAAAAATTACCATAATCCAATGACAGGAATGAAGAAAGCCATAATAAGACTGATAGCAATGTGTCAGCTAGAAAGCTATTATATTCTGGTGCCATACTACAACAGAAGGAAACAGACCGAGGTACCACTGATCTAGGGACACACCTAGTAGGTGTCACAATAGGCAGAGCACCAGGTCTAGCGTCACGGAGACTCATCTTCCTGAGTTCAAATCTGGCCTCAGACAGTTACTAGCATTGGCACACTGGGCAAGTCACTTTACCCTGTTTGCCTTAGTTCCATACCTGTGAAATGAGCTGGAGAAGGACACAGCAAACTACTCCAGTATATTTGCCAAGAAAATTCCAAAAGGAGTCCCAAAGGGTCAAATAAGGCCGAAAAATGATTGACCAACACCACCACTGACATAACCACTGCCTCTCTGGTTCATAGAAAGACTACCAACTCCTCCTACATTCATTCTAGGGTAGGAAGAGCTAAGGTGCACATTTATCATCAGGCAATTCTGATGATTTCCATACTTAGATACTAAGAATGTGTCCCCATTCTAGAAACAAGGAGGGCAGCTAAGGAGACCTATAGCATCCCAGATCTGGAAGATGTCTTGGGTCACATAAGTAGGCCCAGGGCAACTCACCTACCCAGACTGTGGCAAGCCAAGACACTGAAAGAGACCTGAAGCAGTTCAAGTTCATTTTGCCTAGATGTATAATGATCTGAGACCTAGTTATAGGCCCTAAGAGGACAGGAAGTATAGAAAAACTGTGCATGGTTCACCCATGAAACCTCCTTATCACTGGGTATATTTTCTTTGAGCCCTCAGATTCTAAGTGGTCCATTGGACAAGCTGTGGAAACCATGCCTAAGACAGAAGACACCTCGCAGAGCATCTAATGCAATCTGCACCTGGGTAGAAATCTCTTCTACTACATCCTTGTAAAGTGGTCTTCCAGCTTTTCGGTAAGAACCACAAGAGAGAAGGAACCCACTCATTATCAATTCAGCCCATTCCATGCTTACATTTTGTAGCACAGTGTAGTGATAAGAGAACTAGATTTGTATTCTGAGGACCTTGGTTAGAATACTACCACTTACTCTGTGACTTTGGCAAATCATTCACCTTCTCTAAGTTTCAGTTTCCTCATTTATAAAATTACAAGTTTAGATTCAAAGACCTCTAAGTTTCCTTCTAGTTCTAAATCACTGAAACTGACTTGCATTTGGACTGTCCTCAGTACCACTCTCTCCCTACTCCCAGATTCTGCTCAGCTAGTTGACACAGGGGATAAAGCACAGGACCCAGAGTCAGAAAGTTTGAATTCTGTCTCAGACACACTTACTAGCTGTGTGATCCTGGGCAAGTCACTTAACCTCTGCCTGCCTCCGTTTTCTCAACTCTAAAATGGGGACAGCGTTCTTAACACCGCAGGGTTGTCATAAGGATCAGATGAGTTAACATATGAAAAGTGCTTTGGAAACCTTAAAACAGTATACATGTGCTGGCTATTATTATTCAATCTATGATCCTTTGATTAAGACATTTTTTTCAGTCTATGGAGCTAAAACTTGTGTCTTCTTCATAAATTCACATTGTCACAGAATCAAGCTTCTCCTCAGCACCCTATTCTTCCTTCTTTCTACCTTATTTCCTTTGGTGATCTCATCAGTTTCCATGAGTTCAATTATCATTTCTATGGAGATGACTCACAAATCGGCATAGCTAGTCTTAATCTCTCAAACTGGAATCTCATATGACCAACTCCCTCTTGAATACCTGCATCTAGAAAGGCATCCCAAACTCAATATGTCCAAGATCATTACATATCTTCCTAAACCCCACCATCAATCTCCAATTTCCCAGGTCTGCAAAGGGCACTCCAATCCTTCTGAAGTTCAGATTCACAACCTTGGAGTCTTCACTGAGTTCTCTCCCTCAACCCCATTCATTCAGTTGATCTTATTTCTGCAGAACCTCTGGCATCCATTCTCTCCTCCCTGCTCACAACTTCTCCCCGTCCTAGTTCTATTACCTATACTAGTGCAATAGCGTCCAAACTGGTCTCCTTGCTGGCAGCCTCTCCTTTTTCCAAAGCAGTCTCCATCTAATGGTAAAGTTCATATATCTAGAAGTAGAGAAGGAGGAGTGTGCTGGAAACAGCTCTAACAAGCTCCTAAGAAATAGTTAAATTTTCAAGGGGAGTATTTATACCTCAGAAATCAGCTACTGCAGCAAATCAGGGGTCAATTTTTTTTTAATTTTCTAGATTTAGAAAATGTTAATAATAGAAATTAAAAGTTAAAGGTATGCATGTATACATTTTTCCCCAAAGAGCCTTGTTGTTACCAGTATGCTCCTGCAGTGTTCTGCAAACATAGCTTGAATTCAGCAGGCATGCAGCAGAAGGTTTAGGGAATGAAATTGTCACTAGACACAAGGTCTGTTGACTATACTCACTCTTCCCTCCTCTGTCCGTCTGTCTGTCTTTCTCTCTCTCTCTCTCACACACACACACACACACACACACACACACACACACCCTTCCCATAGGATCATAGGTCCATAACTGAAAGGGCCATCAGATGCAACCTATTCCAACCCCTCTTATTTTATAGATGAAGGAACTCAGACTCAGAAAGGTGAAGTCACTTGTCCAGGGTTTTTTGACCCCAGACTCTATGACATGCAAAGAAATATGGACATGTCTTCGAACTTCTTTATTCTGTGAGTATTTCAGGGCTCTGCTTCTATTTGCTGCCAGCTGCTGAGTACAGAGGTTTTCTTAAAGGGGCCACTGGTGGACCAGATGCTCTACATTGGTTTTTATATCCTCCATAAAATTAACAACAAGCAAAGTTTGAGTTATGAGGCTATAATTCTGTCTTACAGTTCTGATCCCGATACAAACTACAAGAGCTTGGTTCTCATAGCCAAAAGGCTGTTTGCAGAACCCCCAGTGGAATTACAGCTTTGTAATGCATCTACCTGTTATTCACTTCACCGATCATTTACAGATAGTCAAAGGAAAGCAAGGAGGAAAGGAAGAAAGACCCCCACACAGCCCTCCTCTAGCCCAAAAAAACCTACATCATTTCCATTTTTAAATTATTCTCATCATAAGAGATATAATGTTTTCCCACATTGTAGAAGTTCCCAAGCTAAGGACACACTGATACTTAACCAGCAAGGTAAAAATTGCAAGATGTTATTTTGAATGAATATTACTTTGTTTGGCTATCATCAGGGGAAGTTATTTTCTAAAGTAATCTCAATTCCCATGGAAAAGTCAAGAGGGTCATTATGGCTTTTCAACCAATAGGGTTGAAATATGCAAATGAGAGCAATAAAATTATTGGCTAATAGCCGAGTGGACTCTAAAATCATGGTCCCACCACAGCGACTGAAAACAATCCAAGAAGCGTTCATTGTTTCTATCCAAGTTTCTAATGCAGCAAATCTTATGAAAAACAAACAAGTGGGCAGCAGGGCTTGGGGAGATCTGGCATTCATTCTGTTTTTTTATTCTTTGTTATATTTCATTTCAAACTAATTTAGCAAATGTAACAGCTGTAAGCTTGACAAGAGAATTGAAAAAAAATGATGTTTTCCATGGAACAGATACAACCTGTACCATGGCTGAACAGTCTTGCCTTGGCCAACATGATGTACCCAGATTTCCAAAGATGTGTGTGTGTGTGTGTGTGTATGTGTGTGTATGTGTGTGTAATCTTTTCTTGGCCAAGAGGACTCACCCAGATTTCCAAAGAAATATATGTGTGTATGTATGTGTGTGTGAATATACATATGTAAATGTATATATGTGTATGTGTGTGTATGTGTATATATGTGTGTATGTGTGTGTGTGTGTGTATATATATATATATATATATATATATATATACTATATATATATATATATATATATAAATATATGAAGGGTTCTTAAAATATGGACTTTGACCACAGGAAATTTGACTTCTGTTTCTAACTCATTTCACATAGGCCACCAAACAGCCTCCAGATGGTGGGTATAAAATTTTACACATGTTTTTCTTGTTAAAATCAAAAATGACTTTTCAAATATACAAAATCAAGCATGGGACAGCTGCACACAAGACTCCTTAGAAAAACGAATTAATTTTTTTGTGTGCAACAGGATGGAGGCAACATAATCCCATCACTCACATAGATTCAGCACATTTGTTTTTATAGAGGATAGTTTCCAAGGACTAGCAGTGATCTTGAATTGAATAAGGATACTAGAACTACAGATGGTTACCAGGTAAGGTTTTTTTGTTTTTGTTTTTTGGTCATCTACCCAGAGCCAAACTAGAATCAGCAAAATCCTCAAGGATTATTTACAATCCTGTAAATATTATGAGAAAATGAAGATAGATGCTAACTTCTCTTTCTCTCTTGAGACCAGATGTAGGCAACACAGGAATTGATAAGGGCTCAATCAAATAATCTGCAAGGTCCCACCCCGTTATAACATTTTATGAATCATTAAAAAGACTGGCTTCCAAAATCGAATTAAGAAGTGCATGATAAATGTAACCTTGTGCTCCTGTAAAACATGGGGTGGTGGATGGAGCCCTGACCTTGGAACCAGGAAAACTTGGGTTCTAGTTTGAATTGACACACACTGACTGTTTACTCTGGGCAAGTCAGTAACCTCAGGCAGCTCCACAAGAACAGCTGTTCTGCATTGCCAGAAAAGTCCCCAGGACTTTTCTACATCAATGAAATCATAAATCTGGGTTAACAAAAGCTATGATAGACATTTGGGAGAATACAGGTATGAAACAGTCTTTGCCTTCAAAAAGCTTATAGCTTACAAAGGGAAACAAAACTGACGAATGTGAAGATAGCTCTTCTCTTTATCTCTTACTCTCCTGCCTCCTTCCAAATTCCCCTCCTCCCCTTGGGTCTTAGGTCTGCTGGCTAAACCCACAGGTACCATTTCCTCCTGAGGCTGACACTAAAGCCCGAAGACAAGAGAAGACCTTGGGCTTATGCCACTACAATCCAACAAGCATTTGTTAAACTCCTACTGCTAGGAGCTAGGAGATAAAAAAAGAAAACAGAAAGAAGTCTGTCCTCAAAAAGCTTACAATCTACTTGGGGGCAGCACAGGGGAATATAACATGACAGATGCGTACATGATTATCTGCAGTATGAGAGAGACAGCCAACAACTAGAAGAGAAAAGGCTTCCCAGAAAGGCGAACATAGTAGCTGAGCCCTAAAGAAGGCCAGGAACTCTAAGGAGAGGGACAACAGCGTTCCAGGCATGAGGAGCAGCCTATGCAGAGCAACAGAGTGGGGATGCTAAGTCTGGACACCAACAACTAGATCAGTCTGAAAAGCAGAATGTGTCAGCATGATAATGTGAAATAAACTAGAAAAAGTTAAAACAGGAGCTAGACTAAGAAGGGCTTTAAATGCAAAACCTAAGAGTCTGCATTTTATCCTAATGGTAACAGGGAACCAAGGAAGGGTCTGACCCATGGTCTTTGTGCTTTAAAAACATAATTTTGCCAGCTATGAGCAGAATGGATTTTATTGGGGCGGGGAGGGGGAGAGACTGTGAGGAAAGTCTACAAAACAGGAGTCCAATTAGGAAAATAAATGTATAGAGCTAAAAGGAACCTTAAAGACCATCAAATTCAACACCCTCAATTTTATATCTGAGCAAACTGAGATTGGGAAGAAATAAATGAAGCTGAAAGAACAGTTCAGGGGAAACACAACGAAGTTCCTGTTGATTCTCAGTTTTCTGTTTTTGTGGCAGGTCACCTGTATGCTTTACATTGCCTCAGGAGGAAGAAGTAGGAGAGGTCATGTTTAGGCTAGAGCCTCCTCTTTGCCTACAACGGGTCCACTGGTCAAGTGCCATTAAAGTCAAATGTGAACAGTCACCTACCCCGTCGATTCCAGCATGGAAATAAGCATGAGATTCTCCTCTCTCTACACAGAACGCTTTACATGCTCTGACCACCTCAGGGCTATTCTTACTGATGATAAGTTTGAAAATTACTTTCAGGGATAGATTTCCTAAATCTTCCAGGATTCTTTGAGTCCTTTTCAGAAATGAGCCATTTTTATGCTGACCAAAGACAGTCAGGACGCTGGGTGAATACCTACCAGACCTACACTACCACGGGATAGGAGTCCAACAGCAGGCACCACCAGAATTTTTACTGCCACCTCAGTCTGTAGACCATGTCTTTTAAACATATGCTATGCCATATGGTAGGTGAGGCAATGGCGTGTTTAGTTAGATGGCATACTTGCCAATGCTTCCAGTCTGAATTCAGGGGCATTTATCCCTGCACTAAAGAAATACATCCAAAGCCAGAGTGCATAATGAATGTTAAGTAACAGTAATGAGCCTGTGCTGCCTATATGAGTTTCCATTTCCTCATCTATGAAATGGAGGGGCTGGGCTAGAGGATGTCTAAGGTCCTTCCAGCTCTCAGATGCTATGGTTCTCCACACAGAATACCAAGGAAAAAGAAATGATTCTTTGCTCAAAAGAAAAAGAGAAATCCAAACCCAGTGTCAGTGACCTCTCTAGTGATGCTGTCAGCGTGAGCTATGTAGAAGAAGCAAGATTCATCTTGCATGGTACCAAGTGCACTTAGTCTGGGCATCTATGAGGATTTTTTTTTTTTAAAATGGAATTCTCCAGTCTTTGTAACTGCACAAAGAAGATATGACTTAGCTATTAAAGCCATTTGCACTATATCTTTGGGCTAAAAGCAACTCTCTCTCTCTCTCTTCTCTTCTTTCACCTTGTATCACCTTGTATTTTTCTTTCTCACTTCTTTCCTTTTTTACTTTTACTTATTCTCTTTATTTATTTGTTCTCTATGTACATATTTACTTTTCACGCCCCCCAATAGAATGCAAACAGGGATTTGTTTCATTCTTTGTATTTGTACCCCAAATACCTCGCACAGTACCTAGAAATAATGAGAACCTAATAAATTCTTGTTGAGTAAACTGACCATCCTCTTGTCCCCTCTCTTATTTCTCTCTGTCTCTCCTTCTGTCTCTCTCTGTGTGTCTCTTTCTCTCTGTCTTTCTCTCTCTCTGTGTCTCTGTCTTTCTCTCTGCCTCTCTCTGTCTCTCTGTCTTTCTCTCTCTCTGTCTTTTTCTCTCTCTGTGTCTCTGTCTTTCTCTCTCTCTGTGTCTCTGTCTTTCTCTCTGCCTCTGTCTCTCTCTCTCTCTCTGTCTTTCTCTCTCTCTGTCTCTCTGTCTTTCTCTCTGCCTCTGTCTCTGTCTGTATCTCTGTCTTTCTCTCTGTCTCTCTGTCTTTCTCTCTGCCTCTGTCTCTCTCTGTGTCTCTGCCTTTTTCTCTCTCTGTGTCTCTGTCTTTTTCTCTCTCTGTGTCTCTGTCTTTCTCTCTCTCTGTGTCTCTGTCTTTCTCTCTCTGTCTCTCTGTCTTTCTCTCTGCCTCTCTCTGTCTCTCTCTCATGTTCTTTATCCCTACCCTATGCTCCTTCTCTTTCCTTTCTCCCTTCCCTTTCCCTTTTGAGGGCTTCCAGGATTTGGATGGCAATATCTACACGTGAAAAAACTAAAATAAAGCTATTATGACTGAGGAGCCAATGATCTTATCCCCTGGGCTCAGCTTTGTCTCCGTGCCATTTTCCCAACCTACTCATCTACACTGGAAAACTTCTAAAGAAGCTGGTGCCTGAACTGAAAATCTGCTGTTGAGAAAAAGAGGTTTAACCAAGAATCGAAAAGTTAACAATGATCTCCAATTGCCAAATCCAATGGCCTTTTCTCAGCTCCTTCTTGACCTCTCTGTGGCATGACACTTTTACCTGTCCCTCACATTAGAAATTCTCTTTTAATATGCTGTCTATGGATTCTCCTCCTGTCTGTCTAGTTCTTAGTCTCTTACTAGATGATCACACTATGCCAGCCTTATGGGATGGACTTGGAGTGGGGCAGAGTCAAGATGGCGGTGTAACAGCATGGACTTTCTAGAGTACTCCCACCAAGCCCCAGCCAAATACTTGTAAAAAATGGCTCTAAACAAATTCTGGACCTGCAGAACCCATAGAATGACGGAGTGAAGCAAATCTCCAGCCCAAGCCAACCTGGAAGGTTACCACCACAGTGGGAGCAGAACACAGTCCAGCATGGGTCAAGAGTGCACAGAGGGGACCTGAGCAGGCCTTGGGGGAACTAAATCTCTCACACCTATGGTGGTTTCCAGATTTCATGACCCCAAAACATTGAGGATAAATTGGAAGATCAGTGGGAAAAGCCTGTAGGACCAATGCAGGAGAGTGGAGTGATCTGACCCCAGCCCCAGGGTGGCTGGGTGGGGAGGGGGTGGAGGAACTTGTGGCAGCCACAGCAGCAGGGGCAGAGACAGTGACTGTTTCTGGAGCTCTAGGCCCACAGATTGTGGGGGTATTGAGTGACCGACAGGACACCCCCCATCCCCACTGGAAACAGAGAACTACCTTGATAAAGAGCTCAAAAGTCAAGTAACTTTTGACTGGGGAAATGAATAAAAACCAGAAAAAGAATCAGACTACAGAATCTTACTTTGGTGACAAGGAAAACCAAAGCATGCAAAGAGAAGAAAACAAAGTCAAAGCTCCTCCATCCAAAGCCTCCAAGAAAAATACAAATTGGTCTCAGGTCATGGAAGAGCTCAAAAAGGATTCTGAAAATCAAGTAAGAGAAGGGATGAACTTGAAGTCAGAAAGATCGGAGTTCAACTTTGGCCTCAGATACTTACTAGCAGTGTGAACCTAGGAAAGTCACTTCACCTCTGTTTACCTCAATTTTCTCATCCGTAAAAATCTCCCACAGTTGCTGTGAGAGTCAAATAAGATAATAATAAAGCACTTTACAAACCTTAAAGTGCCCCATAAATACCATCTGTTAGAATCACTATCAAAACAGCCTACATTCTATTCCTCTAGGTCCGCTCCTCTACAAAACTTCTAGATTTCTCTCACAAGCATCACCATCCTTCTAGTTATCTGGATCTGAAACCCTGACCTCATCTTCTTCTCTTTCTTTTCCCTCATCCCCCATATACAATCAATTGCTAAGATTTCTCCATTTCACATCTAAAACATGTCTCTTATCTATTACTTTTTCTCCACTTACACAATCATCTGCCTAATCCAAGCCCTCATCATATCTTGCCAGGACAACTGCAATAGCCTTGTAGTTGAACTGGGTTCCAGCCTCTCTACTTTTCAATTCCTCATCCACACAACTATCAAAATTGTGTTCTAAAGTATCAGTAGGACTCTGATACTCCCTGGCTTCAAAAACTTCAGTAGGTCCCCATGCATGTAGGACAAAATACAGATTTTTAAATTAAAACCATTCACAATCTGACTCTAGCCTCCCCTTCTGGTCTTATGTATGCCCCTTTCACAATCTACATTCCAGTCAACCTGATCTATGTGTTGTTCCCAAGACCCAGAGTTACTTTTTTCACTCCATGTATTTGCATTGACTCTATGCTGTACATGGATCCTCCACTCCATCATCATCTCCTCCTCTTAGGATCCCAGGTCTCCTTTAAGGCTAACCTCATGATATCTCCCCCAGAAAGACTTCCCCCAAATTCTGTGAATGGCTCTCTCCCTCCTCAAATAATCATGGATGTAATTACCTGTTGAAATTTTACACTACCCAAGGCAAAAAACAAGCTTTTTCAATCAGCACATTTCGATCCATCATCTACTGTGTATTGGTATTGGTCTAGACATTGGGGATACAAAGTGAAACTAGTCCTCCTATTGAGGAACTTATAGCCTGGCTGGAGGAGATAAAATGTACATAATTATGTGTGTGTGTGTGTGTGTGTGTGTGTGTGTGTGTGTGTGTGTCCAGGGCCACCCCATGGAACACGCTCAGGATTGACCTTCCTGGTTCTGTCTGACTGCAAGAAAGATTTGCAGCCTGTTTCCGAACTTATGATGCCTTAGCACTAAAAGAGGCTGCTTCTTTGTCTTCCTCTTCCCACAAGATGGTGGGAGGGGGACAGGGTACTTTATTAGTTAAAAGTAGGGAGAGTTCCTAGATAGTATTCTGTTTATTCATGCAGCCCTGAGATTTTTAGTGAGGTAAAGGGCTGGCCCTTCTCTACCCTAGCTAGCATCAGGGAGACCTCTCCCACATGGCCCCTACCAAGGCACCTAACTAGTCACATGTTTGCCTGGCTTCTTGAATTCCTTGTTCACTTTTACATTGCTCTTTCTGGAACCTGAATGAACAAATATCCATACCAAGATGAGAACACCCAGGATTGGAGGCATCCTTTCAATTCAAGCAGTTCAGAGTTCCTGGGTCCAATGAGATGAATAATTGATGATGGCAATGGTAGGGGCAAATAGCAGAAGTAACCAAAGACCTGAGCACCAAGTTCAGAGGATGGTTGTGTTGGGAGCTGAGTGAACATGGCAGCCAAAGAAGCATTTATATCTGAGAATGAGAATATGGCCACTAACAAGAGTAATCCCTCAGCTCTGGTTGTTTCTCAGATGTGTGTGACAGTGATTTGGACATGGCAGAGTAGAGGCAGAATATAAACTGTCTAACCAGCAATCCCACAAAACATTTCCTGGTCCTACAAAGTTTAAGTATTATATTCTAAGTAGACTATAACAGCAGTTATAAGTTAAGTTACTGAATCCTGCTTTAAATTCTTTTGCTAACGTGAGCTGTGAGTCTATCCTAATTACATTTCTTTTGTAGAGAGAAATAAAGTATACATTCCATATCTAATTCCATATTGGACACTGATTACCTTTCTATTCCCTGCCCTTTTGAGGGAAACCCAAGATATCAGCCTGAATTTCAACTTAAATATTTTTTCCCTTGGGCCCAAGGGTAGGAATTTAATGAGTCAAAAGGAGTGAGAAATGGTAACCCAACATCTCTTATTAGAAACCAGGCTCTCCAAAGACTCAGGGCCATATAACCATGATTCTGGGTCCAAAGGATGGGAGACCCTTTAGTGAAAAAGGGGAGGAACATAGTAGATTAACCCCTGGAGGGCCCGCAGCAGTTTCTCAATTTTAGAGATAAGATAAATACAGATTGATTTGGGGAATAAGGCACAAGAAGCTGGGGGTTAGGGGTGGCAAGATCTGGAAACACTTCATCTATAAGGTAATATTTGAGTTGTTTGGGACTTGAAGGAAACTAAAACTTCTCAGAGATGGAGATGAGGAAGGAGTCCATTCTAGCCATGAAAAGGAACAGAGGTATGAGATGGTGTCATATATGATGAACATTAAGAAGCCCAGTCTGACCAGACTGTTATATGCATGGAGGGGAGTAATGTGCAATGAAGCAGGGAAAGACAGGTGGGGTCTGGCTGTAAAGGGATTTAAATGCCAGAGGACTTTAGGTTTGTTCTAGAGGTGATAGCCCCTGGAGTTCCCCGGAAAAAGTAGCAAGGTGGTTGTTTGTCACAAGGACTTGCAATGAATTGGATTTTAGTGAGACACAGTCTGCAAAGTCATTAGCCTCATTCTGTCCTCCGGATTCATCAGAGTCCAGTGGTAAGACTAAAGATAACTGGCAATCACCAGTAGTGACATGATCACTTTAGGAAAGTCACTTTTGCAATTGTATCTTCTCTTGGATAGATTGGAGTGGAGAGAGACTTGAGGCAGGGCAATGAGAAAGCCAGTGGGACAGTCCCTGCAAGAGGCAATGAGTGCCTGAACTGAGAGGGAGAGGAAAGGATAATGCAAGAGATATTGTAGAGATAGAAATGATAAGATTTGGAAACTTAACGGCTATGGGGGATATAAGTGTGACGGCAAAGTGGAGGGTGACATTCAGAAGCTGTGTGACTGGAAGGATGGTGGTACCTTTTACAGAAAAAGAGAAGTTCTGAAATCACAACTGAGTAATGTATTGATCACAGTTCTGTTGTCTTTTACTGTTGTTTTCCCCTATATTACTGTGGTCACCATGTAATTGTTCTCCTGGTTTTGATTACATTATTCTACATTCAGAAGGTCAGTAACAATTTAATAAGTAACTACTGTGTGCCAGGCACCATGCTGAGTGCTGGGGATAAGAGAAAGTACAGTATCTGTAAAGACAGTATCTGTTCTCAAGGAACTCACAGTCTAATGGGGAAGACAATGTGCAAGCAACTATAAAGCTTATCTTTACAGAGGGTGGGAACTAGCATTTTCAGCTCATCCTCCAGTACCTGCAAGAACAAGGTGACCCTAGCAGGGTAAACTGATCACCGGAAATCTCCTCATCAGGCACCTTCCCATCTCCCTTAGTCTCCTCTGCACCCCACCTTGAGGGCCAGAGGACACAGAACTAAACTCCTCTCAAAGTTTTCCTTGGGGAAGCAAGGACCTGAATTTCCAAAGCTTCTCTCTACTTGCCATCTGAAGCTCTGCTTGGTTCCTATTCCCTGGAACAAGGCAGCCCGACTCCAGGGGGTGTCCTTTCTCTCCACTTTCCAGCTACCTTTTGTGTGGTGTCTTCTTCTTTTAGACTATAAGCTCCTAGAGGGCAAAGACTACCCTTTTTTGACCTATTTGTATCCCCAGCACTTAGTGCAGTACCTGCAACATAGCAGGCTCTTAATAAATGTGTAATAAATTGAATTGTAGTAAGATTTACATTATCAACAGTGAGAAGGTACTAGCGACCATTAGGGTAAATCAGGAAAGGCTTCTTGTAGAAGATGAAATGTTAACTGGGATTTGAAGGAAACCAGATGGCAGAGAGAAGGAGGAAAGGGATTTAAGCACAGGGAACCACTGGTGAATATGCTCAAAGTCTGGAGATAGAGTGCTTTGTCTGAGGCATAGGACTGGATCATAGCACATGTGGTGTGTTTTGGGGGATGGAGGGTGGTTCAGAGTGAGAAAATGAGAACACTAGAAAAGCAAGAGGGGGCCAAGTTATGAAGGATTTTGTCCACCAAACAGAGGATTATATGTTTGTTCCTGGAGGTGATAGGCAGTTTCTAAAGTCTGTTGAATAGAGAGGTCAGAGGCCTGCATTTAAGGAAGATCAATTTTGACACCTAAGCAGAGGACAGACTGGAAGGGAGCTCTCCAAAAAGTTTGCTGCAACAGTTCAGGCACAAGGTCCGGGCCTGTGTAAGGGTGCTGGGAAAGGGGCATATATAATAAATACTACAGAGGTAAAATCCAACAAACTGGGTATGGGGAATGAGAGAAGTCAAGAATCACACTTGGATTTTGAACCTGGGGTGACCAGGAGAACGGCTGTGCCTTCAGCAGTAATGGGGAAGGGTTTGGGGGGAAAGATAATGAGATCAGCTTTGGACATAATGAGGTTATTCCCGGTGCTTAGCACAGTTCATGGCACATAATAAGTGCTGAAAAAAATGGTTTTTGACTTGCCTTAACTATGAGATTTCTCTAATAGGCAATCCTAATTTCTCTAGTAGATAATCCTATTGGAGATTCAAGGCTGGAGGTCAGTCAGAGGGATTAGGGCTGAATGAGGAGATTGGAGGATCATTAGCAGAAAAATGATAATTGAATCCATAGAGGCTGATGAGATTACCAAGTGAAATATGATAGAAAGAGAAGAGAAGAGGGTGAGAATAGAGCTCGCTAGCTCTATCCTGGTGGGGATATCCACCATTAGCCAAGATAACCTGGATGAAGATTCAGCAAAGGAGGCTGAGAAAGTCCCCTGGAGCAGAGGGAAGAATTGTGTCTTAAAAGCCTACTCCACCCCCCTCCAAAAAACCTCCCAAGAAATCCCAAAATTGTGCAAAACAAACTTAGTATCTCACTCAGATCATCAGGTTAAGTGAGAAAAATATAGTTTCGAAATTGCCTCTGGTTTCTTCCTTGCTTTCCTTATTCTTTGGTCTGTTTGAGGGAAAATACAAGAGGGAAATAAAGGGAAGTAGGCTCTGAACTTAATTGGACTCCTTAGAAAAGAGTCCTACTGAGTAAGCTGAGACCAAACAGTGAGGGGTAGATGCCTTAATGTCTGCTAATAGAAAGAGTCACACTCATGAGAAGGGTAATGGGAAGTGCTTTTCTCTTTTATGGGCAATTTCAAGTGTGCATTGATTTCAGCACCTCCATCACTGCTCACCTGCCATCCCCACCACTGTACTGAGCTGTTTATTTATCTGCAATTATTGTCATCCAGCAGACTGGCTCCCAGCACTGCGCTAATAAGAGCCAATGTAACTAAACTTAACACACATAAATTGAAGCAAGCTAATCAATACCAAATTTAGATTGGCACTCAATGCTTGTGGATTTTTATCAGTTTCTTGAAGAGATCTTGAGATACTGGTTACTTTTAACTATATAAATTAACAGCAGAGTTGAGAAGGAATCACTGATGAGAGCCAGAAATAAATCCTAGTTTCTAAAGTGGTTCTCAAATCTTCCAACCATGGCTACCAGATAGAGAACAAGCTGAGATTCAATACAACAAAGACTTGTTTAATTTTTTTTTCTTAACAGAAAGGTCCAGGCCCAAGAGCGATTCATAGAAAAGATCTTTTATATCAATTCGGAAAACAGTAGAAAACATTGCAAGAGTTGGTAAGAAACCTGCAGGTACTTACATGTTCAGAGTGGAATCCATCCTGACTGCTTTAGGAAAAATAAATAAATACACTCAACAGAGGGCATGAAAACAGGAAATTTGGTGGGAGAAAAAGAAAAACACCCTCCCCACAGGCATCATGAAATGGAAACCTTGACAGGTTCCTCTGTGTGTTCATCCTTTGTTGCCGAAGACCATGACTTGCACTTGACTTTGTTTTGAGTGAGGGAGGGCTTGCAGGTCACCAGCCTCACTTGTCCTCCAGAGCCATATGATTCCAGTGACCAGATATTCATCAGGATGACTGGAGATGACCCAGGATGAGGCAATTGGGATTAAGTGACTTGCCCAAGGTCACACAGCTAGTGGTAGGTTCCTAATGGTTTTCCAGATGAAGACTAAGAAGGTTGGTGGGAAACCAGCCATAGAAGAAAATCCCAAGAGGTTCATAGACACTTGTCACTTGGAAGAGGGAAAAGAAATTCATAGTAAATTGATGGAATTGTTTCACAGGAAATTCAACTAGAAAACTCATGTTCAAAACATATTTTCACCAGGAAGGAAGGGGGAAAATTGACAGAGACACAGCTGTGGCCTTCACCTGGATGTCAAGCAGACTTGTAACTAACTAGAAGTTGCCACAGATCCTTTCATTTCATTAAACCAGAGTTTCTATTCAAATGAATGAAGAATTTGCTATCATGACACACTTGGATAATTTTCTAAAAGGTCTAGAAGGATGAAATATTTTTTTATCCATGAGGAATTCTGGTATGATGCTATAAAAATCACAGTGATTTACAAAGATTTAATTGAATCTGTTTCTTCTCATATAAAATGAAAGGACTGGATTAAATGACCATCAAGGTTCTTTCCAACTGTAAATTTATGATCTTATTAATAAGTTTGGTTAATACAACCACAGGATTATCCTGATAAAATGGACCTTAGAGATCATCTAACCCAATCCCTCTTCTTTTTGTAGACAAGGACACCGAGGGTCAAATAGATTATGGGACCATAGATCTAGAACTGGAATAGGCTTCAGAGGACATCTAACCTGACCCCCTCACTCTACAGATGAGGAAACTGAGATCTGGGCAGGTTACATGGCTTCCCCAAGGTCAGGCAAGTAATGAGTCAGAGGCAGAATTTGAACTCAGGTTCACTAGCTCGAAAGTCAAGGTCACATGGGGAGTAAATGGAAGATCTAGGTTCTTGTACTGGAATCAAGTACTCTTTCTACTTTACCACAGGATCATACATCTAGAAAAGGATCTCAGCAGCCATCCAGTCTAATCCCCTCATCTTACAGATGAGGAAACTGAGGTCTGGGGAGGTTTGAACAACTTGCCTGTGGTCACACAAGTATTAAGAGTTCCTTCCTTTTTTGATCCCTGGCCCTGACACAGGGCCTGGTGCATTTTACTTTTGTAGCTGTTCAGTTGTTTCAGTCATATATGACTCCTCCTGACCCCATTTGGGATTTTTCTTGCCATTTCCTTCTCCAGCTCATTTTATAAATGAGGAACTGAGGCAAATAGGGTTAAGTGACTTGTCCAGGATCACACAGCTATTAAGTGTCTGAGGTCAGATTTGAACTCAGGAAGATGAGTCTTCCAGGGCAGGCACTCTTATCCACTGTACCATGTGGCTGCCCTCCCTGGCATAAAGGAGGAGCTTTAAAATTTTTACTGATGCATTTATTCTACCATGTTGGATTGATTGGTTGGTTTTCCATGTTAGAAAGTCTTCAACTATAGACTGTGCCTGTACTTTTAAACATTTTTATAGAAAGGCTAATCACCAATAGGTTGGCTACTTGGTGACAAATATTTTGTCTGTGGGAACTCACGAAATAAAGAAAAATGAAAATTGGCTCTCAATCCTATGTGGCCTCCCTTTTTTTATAGTGATAGAGCAAGTATCCCAAAAAACAGGTAGAGGGTGCTAGGAATCACACCATTTAGATGAAAGTTTATAAATTTTACTTTAGCTGCTGGCACTCTAAATGTGAGGTCATCATCTAACAGCCAAATTATAGACATACTAGGGGAACTGAATCGTATTAATCAACATTCTTGCTATTTACAAAACCAAGAGGGAGATTTAGCTAAATAGAAAGATGGCTCAGAAGTTGTCTTTAGAAAGGCAAAAAGGGGAGTTGGAAGAATTCGTTTTACTCTGACCCCAAACGCAATGACAAATTTTTTTTATGGGGCATTTAGTCATCTTGTATTAGAGTTCATTATAAGTATTTGCAAGAAGACCACCAAAAAAAAACTGCACCAACATTGGTTGCAGAAGATAAAGACGTAGAACAATTCTACCAAGAATTGTATAAGACCCTCTAAATTAAATCAGCATATATTTTCACACTTGGTGACTTCCATGTAAAGATGGGAATAGTTGAGGAGGACAAAGAAATTGTCAGAAATGTGGGTCATGAATAAGGAATGAGAGAGGACAAAGACTTGTAGATTACACAGAAGCCTCATACCTACACATCATTAATACTTCTTTGAAGAAAATAATCAGAACGCACTGGGACATGAAAATCAGCAAATAACATCACCAAAAAGAATTGATTACATTTTAACAGACAGGAAACAGCTATATAATTCCTCAATCAGTTGTCTTTGTATAGTAAGACCACAGACTGGTTAGAGCGAAGATCAAAATTAGTACAAAACTAGAAGAAAGAATGAAAATGAGAAAAATGCACAATTAAAATGAATCTGACCTACTCAAACAAATTATCGGACAAAAATAGGATATAGTTTGAAGGAAGGACAATACCACACACAATCATGTCATTTAGAAGTCTAAATGAGCTTGCTAAAACAACGAAATCAAAAGAAACTGAAAATTAATCAGTAAGCATTTATTAAGTTATTAAATGCTTGTTACTAATGTCTAAGGCAGCAAAAACTTAAATTACTTGCTAAGAAGAAAACAATGGCAGCCTAAGACAACACTAGTTTAAAATGTAAACTCAATTGGAAAATCCTATGAAGAAGGATAATGGAAGAATATGAACATTATTTCCTTACAAAACAAAGAAAAGTTGTGGAAGGTAAAACTAAAATAAGCTTGTCAATAAATATAAGCTAAATCTCAAAGGCATTTAAGGAAGACATGGAAGGAAGGAAACAAACAGGAGAAGAATGGAAAAGATCTGCAAAGATTTTTTATATCAAACTGTTTTTACCATTAAGGGTAGTAAAGCTACCACACTTGGACTATAATATCATAGTCCCAGATGGGTTTATAGAGGAAACAGAAATCATATTAAAGTGAACAAAGATAAAGAAGTAGCTGGATTAGACTATATATCTATATAGATACATAAAGGAGCCTGTTAGGCATGATAGAATTATGAGCGTGTTGAGGGTATGAGCAGCCTGTATAACACATAACAAGAACATGAGTACAGGATACTACCAAAGAAACGTATGATAAAAAAAAGTAATGCCAAGAGCAAAGGATAACGCGGAACAACCCTTGTAATCATCTGGTAGTCCCGTGATATTAAAAAAATGAGAAAGAATCCCATCACATTTAATGGTCTCATTGTGTTTAACATATGGAAGCACACATATGTTATATGAGGACAAGCACCTGCCTCACAAGGTTATTGTAAGAATCAAATGAGATAATGTATGTAAAATGCCATATAAGTGTCAGCTATTTCTAGTCTAGGGTCTGGGTTGTGGTTGAAATTACAAATTGTAGTTCAGTGAGCTCCACTGAAACCATTAGATGAATAGATCAGGAAATGCAGATAAGCTATTACAGTCCCAGAAAGATATGAAAAATGAATGATCTCAGTAGCAATGTCAAAGTTTTGGGTGGTGGCAGCAAAATATTTTAAGCAGGAGAGTATCTTCTATTTGGGAGGTATTCTGGTAGGCTTCCTCACTGCACACAATTCTTAAGTGATTGTCTACACAGAGGTTCCCAAAGTGGGTTATACCACCCCCTGGGGTACATTGGAATGATCCAGGGAGTGGTGGTAATTTCAAGTGCAATTTGGGGGACTGAGTGGTAGAAACATAAGGAAAGAAGAGAAAAAATTTTTGAAAAACCACTGGTACATGTCTCATCTGTTGTGCAACATAGTCAAAGTCATAGTGATTGCATTATTTTCCAAATAAACACACAAAATGCAAATTATAACTTGCAAGTGGTCAAATCTGCCAACAGGTCTTAACAAGAAAGTGTTGGCAGGCAAGTGTGTCATGCATTGTCAGGAAGTCCAGCATGGATCAGCAGGAATATGGGCATGTAATGATTTGTTTACAATGTGACTATACTATACATTATTGCATCATCAAAATTTCAATGCAGGGAAAAACCCCACAAATTTACAATAAATTATTAAATTTAAGATGTATCATTTTTTAAAAATTATATTTTTTTTGAAATTATGCAAAATTTCAAAAAAAAATTAAAGGGTTAAAGAAAGTATATTTCTAGGGAGGCACTGAGTAATTTTTTTTAAAAGGGGGCAGTAGGCCAAATAATTTTGGGAACTTCTGGCCTTCAGAATTTGCCATGTCAGGGATTGATATAGTATCTTTTTTGGAGTGTCAAATACAGTGCATTACAGCAGGTATTTAATTAGTGCTTGTTATAACAAGGAAACTATGCTCAGGAAGCTAGGTTATGTTTCTACATCACTCATGTTGCATTTCCTTTGCTGGGGGATTTCTTTCCCATAGCATCAATGGTAAAACAGAAAGAGGACCTGCGTTCAGCTATCAGCTGTCCTACTCGGTACCAGTGAACATTAGTGAGCAAATGGCTTGAGCATCTCCCCTCTTTGAACTTTAGTTTTCTGTTGGTAAAATGAAACACCGAGACTACCTAATTTCCAGCTATTCTCTGCGACTTTCCTTCAGTGGTGAATTGACCTAGGAGCAAAAGATGGAAGTCATAGAGAGGTATCTTTAGGTAGAACATTAGGAAGAACTTCTAAACTATTAGAGCTTTCCAAAGTGGAATGGGGGCTGCCTTGGGACCTGATGAGTTTCCTTGGAAAGATTGTTTTTTTAATTTTATCATTTATTTATTCTTAACATTAATTTTTTTCAAATTAATTAATTTGTTTTCAGTTTTCAACATTCACTTCCACAAGTTTTAAATATTCTCCCCTTCCCTTCTCTCTCCCTCCCCAGGATGGTATACAATCTTATATGGTCTCTATACATACATTCTTATCAAATAAATTTACACTCCAATCATGCTGCATAGAAGAATTATAACGAATGGGAGAAACTGTGAGAAAGACAAAACATAACAAAACATAACAAAAAAGAAAATAGTCTGCTTCATTCTGTGTTCTGACTCCATAGTTCTTTCTCTGGATGTGGATGGCATTTTGCATCATGAGTCCTTTGGAAATGTCCTAGGTCCCTGCATTGCTGAGAAGGGCTATGTCTTTCAAAATCAGTCTTTGCACACTGTGGCTATTACTGTCAACATTCTTTTTTTAAAATTTGAGTTGCAAATTATCTCTCTCCCTCCAGCTCTTCTCCCACCCCTTGAGAAGGCAAGCAGTATGATATCAATTATATATGTGGTCCTACAAAACATATTTCAATATTAGCCATGTTTCCAAAAAATGCAAGAAAAATAAAGTGGAAAGTATACTTCAAATTACACTCAGAGTTTATCAGTTCTCTCTCTGGAGGCAGATAGAATTTTTCATCATGAGTCTTTTGGAATGATCTTGGATCACTGTATTGATCAAATATCTGCAATTGATCATCATTACAATAGCACCGTTACTGCGTATAACATTCGCCTGGTTCTGCTCACTTCACTTTGCACCAATTCATATAAGTCTTCCCAGGTTTTTCTGAAACCATCCCCTTTATAATTTCTTATATCATAATAGTATTCCATCACAATCATATACCACAACCTATTGCCCACCTGACGGGCATCCCCTCAATTGCCAATTCTTTTCCATCACAAAAAGAGCTGCCATAAATATTCACATACTCATAGGTCCTTTTCCTTTTTCTTTGATCTCTTTGAAATATAGACAAAGTAGTATTGCTGGGTCAAAGGTCAAAGGTGCAGTTTTATAGACCTGTGGGCCTGAAATATCTTCAAACAAAGAATGTGTGACAACTTGTAGGAAAGATTGTAGAGAAGACTCATAACAAATTCAAGTGGGACCAGATGCCTTCTGAGATCCTTAGGAAGATACCTAGGTCTTTAGAATTTTGATGACCACAGCTCCCACCTTCACAGGCCACATAAGCCATTCTAAACCACAGTAGAACTAGACAATTATTTTCTAGCAATATAGGGGCCAATAAGGTGAAAGAGGAGGGGAATTCCTGAGAATTCAATCACTGTCCTGTTCTTAATTCCTGTTTTTGTGAGCAAAAGGAGATAAAGGAAAATGCACAGAGCTGCCAGATCTGGCAAAGGCAGCAAACATCTGCCTTCTCTGGCTCAAATCCTGTTCAAATAGCCCTAACCCTAACCTGAGGCTTTCCCTCCTGGACTCCCTATCATTTCCTCATCATCCATGAGAGAATGCGGGAGAAAGTTGCCCTCTTTTCCTCTCTCATGCATCAGTCTGATCATACTGCATATGAGCCACAGCAGGTTCTGCATTACCCCAGCTTTCTCCCAGCTGGCTGAGTGGTGCAGCATGAGCTCAGGGCAGCTGGCTTGGGTGGTACAGGCAGTGGCTGCGGGGGGTGCTGAGCTGAGGGAGCACCCTGTTTGAAAGGGTAAGTCATTCAAATATGTCTGCATAATTGCTTGCAAAAAAAATACAAGGCCAGGGATAAAAAATCACAAAGACTGGTTTCTCTCACTAAACAACCAGAAACCTACAATGCTTTCTTCCAGACAAAGTATCTGATGACTGCAGTGTAGGATCTCCCAAGTCAAGCTGAGTAGCTACTCACACACCCCACAAAACAGTGAACATTGGATCATTCTTCTCCAATTCTGCTGCTCCTTTACCCCACCCCACCCACCCACATACATGCATTCACCCAAGTCCACCATGGAAAGAACTGATTTTAAAAACAAAATTGAGGGCAGATAAACAACCCTAGGAGGTCCCACTCTGTTTTAAGATCTGCCTCAAACTGGTTGTCCTGAGGTAGTATCCATCCACTGTTCTTAAGGGGAAGGGCACTGAAAATTAGAATAAAGCTGGGGACAGGGGATGTTAAGGAGTATCCAGTGTGGTCCAACACTTACTCCCCAATACCTTGTCCAAGTGTAAGGGATTACTCCCTCATCTGATCTAATGGCAATGGTGCAATGCATCGAGTGGTAGACTTGGAATCAGGAAGTCCATGCTCCAATCCTACCTCAGATACTCTCTAGCTGTGTGACATTCAGCAAATCATTTCATCTCTGTCTCAGTTTCCTCATCTGTAAAATGGAGATAACAACAGTACCTACATCCCAGTACAGGGATAAGGACTAAATGAGATATTTGCAAAGCACTTTGCAAACCTTAACACTACAGAAATACTAGTTATTATATTCAAACTCATCTCATATAGACCTGACCACATTTTAATTTTCATTAGATTTATGTGTTTAATTTCCTTTATTAGATTGTAAACTCTTTGAGGCAGGAACTCTGTTTTATTTACTTTTATATCTCCCACAACATGTCTGTGTACTAGAGTGCTCTGCCTTATACATATTAGGTGATGTTGAATTGAACTGAATTCAACCCAACTGAATTGGATTGAACTGAATTGAAGACAAGAGTTGTTAAGCTCTCAAAGTTAGTTTGGTGGCATGGCCCATGGAGAGTTGCCTTTGCAAAAAGAGTTGATCTCCGCTTCTTGGGAACTCCTCCTAAGCTCTCATCCTCCTAGTCTTTATGAGGACAATTATGTGTTTTCTGTCCATTTGCCACTCTAGAAGCAGGGAATGGAGAGGGATTTTTGGATAAGGAAAGAGGACTACAGTAGAAGAAAGGAGCCCTCTACATTAGTTTTTATATATTCAAAAGTAAGGGGAAAGAGTTGAAGCAAAACAGAAAAGAAAGAAATCTAACCAAAACCCAATGAAAGAAAAAAGAACTAAGATAACCTTTCCACCCCTTGCCCCACCTTCCATTTCCACACACACACACACACACACACACACACGCACACACACACACACACGCACACACACACGCACACACACATACACACACACATACACACACACACGCGCACACACACACGCACGCACACACACACGCACACACACATTCACACATACACACACACACGCACACACACACATGCACACATACACACACACACGCACACACACACATACACACACGCACACACACACACATACACACACACGCACACACACACACACGCACACACATACACATACGCACACACATACACACACGCACACACACATACACACACACACACATACACACACGCACAGACACATACACACACACACACACACACACACATTTTCCAGGGCTTTAGTTGTCTTCTACCATCAGACGTCCAGTGTAATGCAATGATTCTGAAGGGAACGCAGGAAGCCCCTATCCTTAAAAGTTTTCATATGACATATGGCATGGACAGGCTAGAATGGAAGCACACATAGAGGATAGCTAGACAAGTAATGATTTAATAAAGAGCTGACTGTCGCCACTGTCCCCTAAGCCTGTTTTGCCCTTTACACTGCCCCTTCAGAGACCAAAAGAAAGAGAACTGGCCAAGGGCTGGATAATCTCCAACAGACATTAGGCCTCATTCATTTTTGCTGCAGTTTTTACTGTATCTGGAGACTGCTTACAGAAAATCATCACTGAACTGTGAATCAGGCCCATGGAGTATTTACTAGAAAGAACCCCATAAAACCTGCACAGTCCAAATTACTCATGCTAAGAATGGAAGGATAAATCTAGATCTTTTGCTCTATTGTACTGCAATTTGGACATCCCAAAGCTCCTCTGGTTTTAGGACCATATACATAATACTCTTCTCCCCAAAAGACTGGCTGTCCCCAGAAACTCCCCTTCCCTCAATGGAAGACTAAATTCAACAATTCTTGGAATTGAATTTTTTAGAGATACAACCCTGAAGACAGCACAACCAGGGAAATTTCATTTCTTCTATTGGAAAGGATAGGACTCAAGAACTCCTATCATTTGGCTGTGTGATTCCCCTCACCATTAGCTGTCATTTCTTAGGCTGAAGGGTTATTCCACTGTCTCTCCAAGGCTAGGACTAGGAACTTGTGGGTCAAGAACTCTCTTTCAGCCCACCATCAGAACCCCAGCCAAGTCTCAGTTCTATTGTGTCCGCCCTGACTTCTCTGAAAAGGGAAAAGGCAGTAAGGGCAAGATTCTGCAACTGAATTACTTTTACAGGTCAGCCCAAAGATGTGGCTCTGAGTCACAACAGTCAATCAATTCATCCTCTGCTGATAGGCAGCCAGTACATTTTGTCTTAAGAGATTGCCTAGAGCAAGCAGCAAAGTCAAACTCAAATAAAAACAGATCCCTGTAGCAATATATTGACTTAGAAAATTACAAATTAACATTATTTGTGTTTATTTTACTTTTATTTATTTTGTTAATCACTGCCCAATTACATTTTAACTAGTTCCCAACTTCACTAGTGTATTTTGCAGGAATTTCACATTGGCCTAGAGCATTGAGAAATAAAATGATTTACCTAGAACAGCCCAGATAATGCACATTAAAGACTGGACTTGAACCCCCAGCTTCCTGACTTCAAGGTTATCTCTCTAGCCACTATGCTAGGTTACCTCTCCTAGAGGTATTTCAGCCATTACAATCCATTTTATAGATGAAGAAACAGGCTCAGAAAAGTTAAGAAGGAACCCTATCCTTTGTGGTAAATCAGTCATTTGCTTTCCATTAGCAATTCTCTTCTCCCAATACAAGTCAGCTCCTTAAGGGCGGAGACTTCAGCCTTTGTCTGGGAATCTCCAGTAAGTGCTTAATAAATGTTTATTGGGTGGTTTGTGGTGTCTTATTGATGAGTAAGAGAAAACTAGACAACAGATAGAAGAGATTGAAAAATATTCTTAATTGGATTTTAATTGAAGTTTTAAAAATCACTGATATATGACAGATCATTTCATAATCTATTTAAAAAAAAGAAAAAATGAAGTTCTTTTATAGCCAAAAATCCCCCTCACACCACACTATAGCTTCTGCTTAGGATGACACTTGCAGAAGCTGCCACCGTACTCTGTTATTCCCAGACTGATGATCTGGGGCCCCAGGCTTCTTTCTGCTGCCATGTTGGAGGCAGTTTCCCTGTCAGGTAGTCCTCTCACTCTACAGAAAGACCAGGAGAGAAAACACATTTGAAATCAGATACCTCAGTTTGTTAAGTAAATATCCGAGGGGCCAGAAACTGGTGGCCAAAAAGGAAGGTTGGAAATTATCTATGGATGCCAATTTTCCAGGTCATCTCTACTCCCATTCCTCAAAGAAACAGATCTTGATTACATATGCAAAAAAGTCCGCCTGGAAAGCTGCCGAAATTGCCCTTACAGCCCTCCCCCACCCTCCAAAAATGTCTCCTTATAGTCTTCATTTATCCTTCTTCACAGTCCCTCAGGCCACGACCTCGGCCAAACTGTGGAAGACTCATCTTTATGAGGTAACTTCACACACCCACACTGCCGCCTTCCCCCCCACCCCCCGCGCACACACACACACACACACACACACACACACACACACACAGTTTTCCACCTTTCCAATTCCCAGTTCAGGTTCCAATACCCTACCCTATAAAAACCTTTATGTTATTTTGTTAAAGGAATGTTAAGGAGATAAAGGGGATGTTTGGGGGCAATACACCCTTCTTGGAGTCTTGGAATTCATGTCAGGCATAAAGTTGCCTTTTCTACTAAATATAATGATAATAACTAGCAATGATATGCATATGACCAACCCTTCTGTCTCACTTAATCATCAAATGTCATACAGCAAAGTAAAACTAGAAACAGATATTAGAAATACAGGAAGCAAAAAAGAAAATTTCTGAGCGATTAAAGACCCTTAGTACAAACGGCTGGTTTTGATTAACATACCATATTCTTAATGCTAATTCATTTATTCATTTATTGGATTTTAAAATTGCACCCTCTGCCCTCCAGCCTCAGCAAACAAAGACATAATTTAAAATACTAAGACACAAATGTGCTATTTGTTACTATGTAAAAGAGCCATTATTATTGTGAATTTCTCTTTTTCTTGGGAAAACCAGCTCTTTTTAAATTATTTACCATAGTGTCAATTATTACCATCATTAATAATGATAATGCTACTCATGGAGAACTAGCAATGTGCTAGACACTGAACAGAATACAGAGGAAAGCCTGGCCCTGATTCAATGGCATGGTGGCAGTACTGTTAACCCCTTATCATGGGAAGTAGCCAAACCTGTCTAAGCTTTTCTACTCCATCATAGAATCTTAGTAGAAAGGACCAAGGAGATCCTCCCATCCTCCTTTCCACATTTTCCAGTTTCCTTCTTTCACCTCTAGTTCTTGAATTCCTATCTTTAAGGCTATACTCTCCCTCCCTTCCCCCTTCAATTCATTATTCCCAGCCTTGGGTGTATTCAGTATCTGAATCCATAGACAAGCCTTCCCCATTAACCTGGCACCAAGCTGCCCCAAAGCTTGCAGCTCTTAAGTTCTTCAGTCCGGCACTAATTACAAGTTTCCTTCCAGCTGAGAGGAACTGGATGTTAGTCCCACTAGTGTAACTGTCTCAATGGAATCTGTTATCAAGTCACAGGACAAGATGCCAGTCTGGCACTATCCTCTGGACTGGAAGTCCGGGAGAAAACACAGCCGCATTGTCTGACAATGAATAGCTAAGCTGTGAAACCAATAGCTTGATTGGGCACCTACTACAAATTAACTTGTCAAAAGTAATTGTACTGTATAGGATCAAGCTTCCTTTGTGTGTATATGGGTGTGTTTCTGTACCCATTCAGGTCTTTCAGCTTTCAGAATATGTAAATATTACATATCCAGTATAGAAGGGGAGAGAGCAATAAATGACAATGTCCTTCGCCAAGACTTTCCATCAATTTTTTTCTGAAAAGTAGATATTACTTGTGGGATATTATAAATTTAAGTGAGCTATAGGTTAAATACATATATATGCTAACATGTAAATATATATAAAATATATATTAATATATGCATATATAAATATATGCATATGTACATACATAAATATATGTAAATATACAGTGTACCTATATATAAATATATTTATACATAAACATATCCTATGTATAGATACATATACATATATATATAAATCTAGGTATAGGTTAAATACATATTTAAGCAAGGTTTTTCTTTTCTATATATATTTACGTGAAAAAAGAAAGCAGATTGATACAGAAGAAAGGCATGCCAGGCCCTCAGTTCAAGTCTTCCCTCACCACTTCAGTGATTTCTCTCTAGGATTCCGTTTCCTCATCTTAAAAAGGAAAAGACTGGATGAGAAGGCCTCCATGTTCTCTTGCAGCTCCAA
This sequence comes from Bettongia penicillata ogilbyi, assembly GCA_023548195.1. Taxonomy (NCBI): domain Eukaryota; kingdom Metazoa; phylum Chordata; class Mammalia; order Diprotodontia; family Potoroidae; genus Bettongia; species Bettongia penicillata. Next base: position 2,506,485 of record JAJHZJ010000024.1, read on the forward strand.
ATTTATAACCCTAAATCAAATATATGATGATTATTTTCCCAAGAAGTAATATCTTTTGAAATGATGTATTCTCACTAAACATTTTTATGAATAACTAGAATAAATTCCACTGGGAAGGATTTTTATTTTTGTGATTTTTAAAGAATATATTTTTGGCCATTTAATGATTGCTGACCTAATGAAAAGACAAAAGCTTGCAGAAATAAATAGAACTATCAGGTTTTCGGTCTAGGATCCTAAAACATCGATTACACAGAACATGTTTAGACAAAAGGAGATAAAGTTTTCAGTCACGTATTCCTCCTTTTTGCAAGTACCTTCTTTTAAATGTTCTATATAGGACCTGCTAGAATAAGAAATAATTGCTGGGAATAATTTAATATCTAACAATTATATGGTATATTAAGGCTTACCAAGCGCTTTAGGTGTGTTATCCCATTTGATTCTCACAGCAGCCTTGGGTGTGCTCATGATCTCCAGATGAGGAAACAGGCTGAGAAGAAGCACTGGAAATCAGGTCTTCTGAAATTTAAATAGGTCCAATGGTCTATCCGTGTTCTGCCTCTCAGTAAGCAGGAGTTGACAGCATTGAGTGGTACCATCCTTCCCCTCCTGACTCTCCATCTCCACCGCATCTGAGAATGATCATGACAAGCCCCACTTAGCTCGACATCTCTGACACCAAGCATGAAATCTTTCTTACCAAACTCATTCTTCTAGGCTTTTCTATCCCTGCCTTCATGCCTTCATTCAGTCGTTCATGCTCATCTCCACATTATCTTTGACTCCTCACTCTTCCCCTCCAACACACATTCAATCCCTTGTCAAGTCCTATTGATTCCATTTTGCAGCATCTGTACTATTCGTCCTCTTCTTTCCATTCACACCGGCCTTCAACACTTCTCTTCTAGACAACAGCCTCCTCCCTGGTCTCTGTTGTGGCATGGCATTTCAGATGACCATACGTAACACTGAACATGTCACGTCAGCATTCAGCCGGAAGCGGCTTCCCCGTTACCTGCAGCACTTTCAGACTACACACGATGGCTCCCACCTGCCTCTCCAGCCTCATCTTACGCTATTCCCCAATGTAGTCCAGGTTTCAGCCAAACCTCGGAGGCCGTGGTTTGCTGCTCCCTGAACTTGTCTTGTGCTTCCCCGCCCTGCCACCTTCATTCATGACATTCCCAAAGCCCGGAAAGCATCTTCCTCTTCCCCCATGCCCCGTTCCACTGAAATTCTGCTCCTCTTGTAGCTCATGCGCCAAACTACCTTCTCCACGCACTTTCTCTGCCTCTACCCAGAGGAATCAAGCTTCCTAACCAGCCTACTTTCACTCTCTCTCTTTTCCAGTCCGTCCTTCACTCAGCTGTAACACTGATATTCCTAAGGAACAGATGGGACTATGTTGCTCTCTTGTTCAAGAAGCTTCAATGACTGCCTATTACCTAGGTGTAACATTTAAAACTCTATGTAAGTGGTGCCAACCTATCTTACCAGGATGATTTAACGTTACTTTTCCTCACGTACTCTATGTGACAGCTCAATTGGCTACTTGCTGTTGCCCATACATAGAATTTCATCTCCTCTCACCATGTCTTCACAAATTGTCTCTTCTACTTAAAATCCTCCCTCCTCATCTCCATCTTTAATCCCTAGCTGTCTTCAAAACTCATCCTACATAAGGCCTTTTTTGATTCCCACAGTCATCAGTGCCCTTACTCTCCAAAATATTTTGTATGTATTTATCTGTGAAAATATTGGATCCCATTGGTAGAATTTAAGTTTCTTGGAGAGCAGAGACTATTTCATTTTCTTTGTATCTAAGGTACCTAGCTCAGTACTTTGCAAATGGCAAGCACAAGTACTTGTTGGAATGAATAAATGATCATGTGCAAAAGATCAAATTCTACACAAACACACGTGTGTGCATACACACACATACACACACACACTCCTCTGAGATCCAAATACATTTTTTGAATTAGCATAATGATCTCAGTGGGAATTTTCTATGTGTGTCAAGGGTGAAATCTGGTCTTGGCCAATTAAGTCAGATTTCTCCTTATCATTCTTACTGTGTACTAGTATTTCTAAATGTGTTATCAATTTTTAAAACATTTTCTTTCCACAGTCTTACATGCTAAAAGTATTTTTGTACCATAGAGGGCAAGTGTTTTGTTGTAGTCAGCTATCAATTTTTACTTACTGAGAGTTATAGACCAACATCAAAGTATCTATTACAGAGACATTTTCCTCCCATTTTAAGGGAGAGGGAAAAGAGGGGAGGAGTGCTGAGCTTTTTCCTTTTTTTTTTCAAACGACCTGATATTTATTCCTTTAAACCTACAATTACAGGTCATGACTTCTCTGTATGGAGCCTTTTATAGACCTATCAGTCAATAGCTGGTGTGAACTTACAGTAGTTCAGTGCTAGTCTCTAATTAGTAAATTGCAGGCTAAATCTAAATGTTTAAAGGATACTGCTTCTTCATCTTGTATTGGAGAAATGGGTTGTTACATATTAACAAATGGGATAAATCTTTGAAATTTATAGCTCTTCTTTTCTCTGTGATCATAGTTCAAAGTTATATAGCACTTACAAATTGTACAAAGCAGGTAAGGCAAATATTAGTACTGTATCCTCATTTTGTGATGAAAACACTTGGGATCAGTCATTCTATGTATTATATTTTCTTTATGGGAACATATCAAAGAATCAGCATTTCACAGAAAGTATCTGTGAGATGTCTGCAAAGATGCTAGGAAAACTGGGTAGCACAAGTGAGCATATACACAATCCTCATACACACATTCCATGCAGACACATACATATCCATGCCCATACTTCTACCCCTCCCCGATTTATCCTGCACAATGCTAAGGGAACTGTTGCCTTCTCAATGTCAGGAACCATCCTAGTGGTCTGAATTATAGCCTGGATAGACAATAATAAAATCAATACTCTGAGTAAGGTAAGTTTCGAGACAGGCACAAGCACAAAGACAAAGGTTCTTGGAGCAGGTAGGTGGCACAGTGGATAGAGTGCTGGGCCTGGAATCAGGAAGACCTGAGTTCAAATGTGATCTCACACACTACCTGTGTGACCTTGGGCAAATCACTTAACCAGTTTTCCTGTTTCCTCATCTCTAAAATGGGGATAACAATAGCCCCTCCCAGGTTTGGTGTGAGATCAAATGAGATAACAATTGTAAAGCATGTGACACAGTGCCCAGCGCATAGTAAGTACTATATAAGTGTTAGCTATTAGCTGTTTTTGTCCACTGGATAACAGAAAGTTTTGAGCAGAGATGAGTCGGTACCTTGGATAGGTCCTTGAGCTACTCACTGGCTTGCCTCAAACCCAGACCTATTCTGACTTGGTCTTCACTCTTCAACTTCAAATAACTCACGTTTTTCTCCTATTTGAGCCTCACAAAAATTTTATGAAGTAGATAAGATAGGCATTATTATTCCATTTTAAAGATGGGGAAACTGAGTCACAGAAAAGCTTCTTTCTCTGTACTTCTCATAAGTTATGGCCTGGATCAAAACCTTAATTGCAAATTATTTTTGGTGGAACTGTTTCATTCATTAGTATAAATCTTAGTATTCCATAGTATTTTTTTAATTATAATAAACATTTGACTTAGTATTATTCTGTATTTTTAAAAATGTTTTAATAGTACCCTTCCCTTCACTCACTGAATCTGATCCCATAATATAGAAAAACAAATGAGCTGCATAAAATGACCCAGAAATTCTAACTATAAACATGACATAATGTATAGCACTAATCTGCAGCAGTATGGTGTACCACAGTAGCGTCAAACTCAAATAGAAACAGTGGCCATTAAAGCATACAGAAGGAAACCTACTGGCTGAATAGTGACATGGAAAAAATAACTTCCGAACACTGCCTATGTTCTATATTGCATTTTCACCTATTTCATTAAATATTTCCTAATCTCATTTTCATTTGGAAGCATTGTAAGGCCTGGTTGTTTGACACTTATTGTATAATGAACAGATCATTGACCCTGCGGTCTGGAAGCCCTGGGATCACAGAGATAGGCAAATCACTTAAGCTCCATGGGTAACAACCCCAGAGAACTCCCTGGGATTTATCTAATATAGATTTAACTGTTGGTCTGCATCAATGGAAAGAGTTTACCTCAAAATCATAGTTCCTTCTCTAATTTGCGTCTGTGGAAACCTGCTTCTGAAAGTTTAATGCAAATCAAGGAGAAAATGAAATTCAGTATAAATGTTCAGTCTCCATAAAATGCATTCAAAAATTAATTTCTTGCATAAAGTAAGCTGTGCTGACATGGAGACCTTGGTTAGGGCAAGTGCTTTGACAGTATCACTTCCCAGAAATGAGTGCTCCATTAAATATGTCAACAGTTGAGAAGAGCTTTGTCACCTCCATTACTCAACCACATGCTCTCATACTTTAACAACTTCAGGATGGTACACCTGACATGATAGGTGTTCTCTAGTTTGCACTGAGAGGCCACCACTGACCTGGGCTTAGGTGAGCATTAGGCAGCTAATGCTATCTTGGGATAGCCACATCAACCAGGGTTACACAGAGTCTCCCCATCCATTAGCATACCCAGAAAGACCTGATATTGGTGTAGCAGAAAGAATACAGGATTTTGATTAAATTCAAGCTCTGCTAAATGATCTTGGATAACCCACTTTGGGGATTTCAAATTCCTCATTTGTAAAAAAAAAATTTTAAGACAATTTCAGAGAGGTAAAAGGGAAGAGGATGATAGGGATAGGTTTCTTCCCTCAAAAAATTAGAAAACAAACAGTGTAAAGAGGAGCAGCTTTAAAAGTTTCCCATTTAGTTTATCATATACTTTAAAAGAAAAACAAGTTCTACACAACATTCACAGTTTCATATGTGACTTTCCTGCTGCTCTTTGTGTATGAAAATTCATTTTATTTGCTATTTGCTTAGTTCAGATTAAAGGAAAATAAATAAAAGAGAAAAGGAGAGGGGTTGGCTGCTCAGCAGGAAGTAGGTCTTACTTACTGGAAGACTTCAGTCAAATAATGGATGATTTCTTCTGGGGATGTTATGGAGGGTTGGACTAAATGTCCTTGGAAATGTCTTCCCAGATTGAAATTTCTGTGCCTTGTCTAGAGCTTTGCAGCAAGTAAGTAAAAAAACAGGATCAAAATCCCAACAAATGGAAAAAATACAGGAGCTGAATTAGCTGACATTTATAAAATACTTGATGGTCTGCAAATCATTTTACATGCATTTCCTCATGTGACCCTCACAGTATCCCTGTCACATAGGTATAGAAGTTATGAGCCCTCACTTAACAGATGGGGTAGCTGAGAATCAAGAAGGTGAAGTGTCCTGCCCACAGATACATATCTAGGATAAGTTGCAAAGGTAATAATTAAATCTAGGTCTTCTTGACTCACATATTTTTATTCACTTTATTCACTCTGCCAAGATGTGTTTATCTAAAGCAGAGTGAGGTTAACTCTTTTTTGGCCAGGGACTCCTTGGGCAGTCTGGGGAAGCCTGTCAGAATAATGTGGTTTGTTGTTGTCATTGCTGAGATTGGATCTCCTCATCCCTCTCAGGCCTAAAGTACAGCAGTCACGGGCACAATCCTGATGCTGATCAGCACAGAAATTTCACCTAAATTCCTTCTAGCTTGGGCTGGCCTTGTCAGTTTGTCCATCCTTAAGCTGTCTGGTCCCTCCTCTCCTCCCCCTCTCCACTTGCAAGGACTCACTGCTTTGGTGCCAAACTTGGTACAAACACCCAATCAGCTCTAGTCCTACTGTAGCTCAGAACTCCTGAACTCAAGCAATCCCTAGCAGCAAGAACTAGGCATTCAACACTATGTCTGGCCAGAAAAACATGAGTTATAAAATATATAGGATTACAAAGGAAACCAATTATATTGAAATAGTTATACATATAAAGCATAACATATTATACATTTGAACTTGCTTTAAAATTATCTACATAATTTTAATGCAAATTTACAAACCCCAGGTTAATAATCCCTAGGGAGCTAGCTGATCTCTAAGGCTCCTTTTAGCTCAATCCTGAGTGTGTGACCCTTTTAGGTATCACAGTATTTTAAGTACTGAAAATGCCCTCTAACTTTGACCACCCTTCAGTATTACTTTCCACCTGCATCAGCTGACTTGTCACCCACAAAGAGGCCCAGCAGATGCCCTCGACAAAATGTCCTGCAACAACTCAAGAGCAGCACACACACAGCAGATCAGCAGAACACCCTCATCTGGTTTCCAGATGCATATTGAAGAGTCTGATCTAAGGATCCTATGAACCCAAAGCTCACATATGTATGATGGATCTTTTGTAAATAGAAAGTCCCAGGTTTGTCTGAAAGGTTTAAAGCAGATTTGACTAGAACCAGAATATTGACAGTCTTGTCCTTTTCCACACAGAGACCAAGGACAGCAAGCACAACATGGGAGCACTGAGGTTCAAGCAGGACCATGTAAGGATGGCTGACTAGGTTCTAAAGTCTGTATTTCAAGTGGGCTTTTTCAAGGCCACCAAAGCACAATGTGAGTGATGCTGGTGCTGCCCTTTGTAGTTAGGTACTGAACACATGGCCCTTTCTTGCCTAGATGGAGTCTCCTTCTCTCCTTCATCTATTGCTGCACCTTTATCAGTATCTCCGTTTTTGTTTCATTTTGCATTTTTTCACCCACTTTAGAAGTGACTGCATAGGAAAAGACAATGGCGAGGACAAGGGCAAACTTGAAGATTTTTCACTCCACCGCATCAGGAAGATGGACAGTAAGCTTCGGGCTGGCAATAACTTGCTCCCGGCCCTGACTGCCCTTTTTGATTGGTGCACAAACCCCATGGATTTGACAGCATGTCTAAAAGAAGTTGAAAGGATGTGTGTTCTGCATGTCTGAGATTTATTCCTTCAGCTACATAAGATGCGCCACTGCATAATAGTCCTGAAGAGGCATTTTCGCCCTCTGAGTATCTTGGTACAAATTCCAGAAAGACATACAGATGTAATCTTTTAGACATTTGCAGATGAATCTTCCTATAGGGATGCCCTTTTCAGACTCTCACTCACCCCCAACCCTGGCTCGTGCTTTAACTTCATTCCAATCTTTCTTGGGAGATTAAAAAATGAAATTTTATTCAACAGAAAGAATTGAAAATATTAATGTAGAAACAAGCCATCACTGTGACATATATCCATTTCTCACTTCAGAGTGACCTGTTTCATAGAGACCAGACTTAAGAATTTTATCCTATCCTTAAACAAGTGTGAATAGGTTTATATATATATCTAGGTAAACACTGAGAGATAGGATAACGGGCACATTCTATAAGTCCATAATGTAATACCTAGATAACATCTTAGAAAATACAGCTTTTTTTCTTTAATCTACCTATAGACTAATAGTTCTGTTTAAGCAGAAATAGATTTTGCAATGATCTGCCCTGAAACCATGACCTAAATTACAAATATGATCTCAAGAACTAATTACTGGTTGGAACATGTCTATATAAATTTTTGTTTTAATAAAGGTTAGAACAGCAGATTGATTCCACGTAAGTGGTCTATTACATTAAATATGGGGACTGGGGAACAACCAGTTACTCACTTTATGTTAGTTTAAGGCTTAAGACAAAACCCTAATCCTAGAGTCTTTCCTTGAAGGATCAGACCAAGATCTGAACAGAATTTAAGAATCCAATCAGGAAATCTCAAAGCCCAGTTCCTAAGTTTATGCCATATCTCACTTGGACGCCTCCACACTGTTCCTTTAAAGCCTACTTGTAGAAGAAATGTCAGGCTAAAAGATTGCAGGAACATGATTTAAGTCTACCTGTAAGATGACTCCACAGACTTTGTGCAGACTCGTTGCAGAAGCACTTGGGACACTATCCGACTGACAGTCTGAGACTACAGACAGAGGCTCCAATGCAGGATGAGGTGTCTTCATCATGTTCCAGGCCTTGAATTGTTTGCTGTGTCTGGTTTTTCCCCAAAGCTATCATTAGATTGTGAGCTTCCTTAGGTCAAGGACTGTCTTTTGTTCCTTTTTGGATTCCTAGCATTTAGCACAATTTAAATATATTGTAAGTGCTTAAACAATGGTTACTATTTATTGACTGACATGAATGACTGTCACCTGTATTTCAGCAAACAGTGGAGCACCAATTTTCTTATAAAATAAGACCCATCATGAAAGATGCTACAAGGAGTTTGCTAGAGCCAACGTGTAAAGGCTCCCAAGAGCCAGAAATTGGCAAATGCTACAAATCAGAGCTTGATTCATTGCTTTATTGACTGTATAGATTTAAGAAAGTGAATGGGAAAAATTTAATAATGGAAGTTAAATTGAAAAGTGTGTTGTACGTACATATTTCTTTGGAGAGAGAGTTTGTTAAATACTTACCAGCACATTTCTGCATATTATCCATATCACCCACTGATAATGGACTCAAAGTGAAGATTGAGATTTTTTTTTGGATGTGGCCAATGTAGGAATTACTTTTGCTTTACTATGAATATTTGTTATAAGGTCTTTATTTTTCCCCCTTTTCCCCCAACAAGAGTGGAAACATAAGAAACGCAAAATAGATTTTTATCGTTAAAAGAAATAATTTTTTAAAATATCCTCTGAAACCCAGGTACATAAGCTTGCATATGGCTATGAAATGAAGATAAGTTACCATTTTAATATGACCACAGAGTATCAGAATACTAGAATTGGAAGGCACCTCCAGTGGTCATCTGATTTAGTCTTTTGTGCACTGACTCTTGAGCCTTCATTAGAAGCTATATAGAAGACAGTAGGCTAGCAGACTCTTGAGCCTTCATTAGAAGCTATATAGAAGACAGTAGGCTAGCAGTCATGGAAATACTTTTGGGATCAGAGACATAAGTAGAACTCTTTTACTTGGGGGCAAATGCAGTTTAGAAAAGAGTAGTAGATAGCCATATTATTGGGACAGAGACAGTTTGGTTGGGAGAAAGACATGGCAGCCCAGAGGCATCAAGAATCTAAGTGAGACACAAGGATGGGTAAGGAAGAAGCACATTCTCAAATCAACAAAACAGGTCTCCTAGATGTTAGTACTCTGGGTCAGCATCTCATCCTCCCTATAATAGTTATAGTTTTGTTTATAACTGATGCATAAACCCTATGGATTTCACAACATGTCTGAGAAAAGTCTGCCATTTTATATAGCATCGCTTCCTACACAGTATGTTCGGATACACCAGTGTCCGTCAATTACTTAGCTATCGTGCTGGGATAGACTGTGCTTCCTTTGGAGCTAGACCTTTGCTTTCTCCTCCACATGATCCAAGCCCTACATCTTGATTCTGACTCTTCTCCCACTGCTTCCCATTAATCCATATCTCCTCCCATACATGAAAATAATTTACCAAGGGCAGTGGTGTCAAAGTCAAATAGAAATGGATCCCTACAGTCTGCATGTTAACTGAGATAATCACAAATTAGCTTTATCTATGTTGCAGTTTATTTTTATTTATTCTATGAAACATCTCCCAATTACATGTAGCCTGAGTCAAGCAAATGACACATGGCACAAAGAATATGTTCTTCCTCTGAACCCCAGGAAGCAACAGAGCTGCCTTGTGGCTGAGCACCATATGACAGTATCCATTAGCAGCTCTGAGCCTTATTCCTTTTCATTATCACAGTCACTGCATCAACAGGCACAGGTCAATTCTATGCAAAATTATTAAGTGTCTGCTATGTGTGAGGTCCTTGAAGAACTTAGATTCTATTGTATGAAGGTTGAGAATGGGGTGAGAGGGCTATAACAGGTACGATGTTAATACATGGTATTTTGAGGAGATAGAAAGCCCTAATTGGGGGATCAGAAGACTTTCAATATCCATCACTCTCCTTCCCTTCAATAACCAACATTTCATTTTAGGCATAGGTTAAAACTCCCCTCCTTTCCTCCTAGATGTGCCATATCAAATGAAGGAATGAATGTAGTGTGCTGGGAACTCAACTACAAGGAGACTGTGGGGGGAGTGGAAAGAGGAAGAGGACATCCATGCCTGCCTTCAAGGTTACAAACAAAAGCCAGGAGCCCACAACGACACATGAAACCACTGAACCTTTTCACAACAAAGATGAATGCTACTAGAATAAATCATTTAGGTGCTTTATATGTTGCACAAGAAACACTTATTCCAAAGGTTCCCACACAACAGGAAAATTCCTACCAAAGCAAGCTCATGTCAAACCCCTTTCAAGACTTGTAATGGAATGCTCACAGTTCATCTTCTTCTAAGTAGAGAATGATATTTTCTTATATTCAACACAATTCAACAAATTCTTATTAAGTGCCTGCTGTATGCTAGGCATCTGCCTAGGCCCCAAAGATAAACGAGAACAGTCCTGGCCTTCATACTTCTGGTACACTAGGGGGAAATATCATATCATCATGGGCATGACATAAGCATTTGTCAAATCCATTTGACCCAGAAGTTCCCACAACAATTTGGGAGTTGAAAGATTTTAACAGCAATCATAAATGCTGTGGTTGGGGATCATGAGATGTTACAAGAACAAAGGGAAATAGGTCAGGAAAATTTTTCCCTAAAATTAGACTTTTAGAGCTAAAAGGGAGATCTTTGAGATGACATCTTTAAACCCTGTGACCCCTACCTCGGACTGGTTAACGAAGAACCTGCAGGCCAGCTACGTTCACTAAGTCCTACTCCTAACTGTTCTTCCTTCTCCATCATACCCCAACAGCCTTTTCCCCACCATCTTCCCCTTCCTGTCCTTCATCTACACCCCATTTTCAATTTACCTTTTTATGTTGTCCTCTCCCATCAGAATGCATGCTCTTGAGGGAAGAGACTGTCTTTATTTTATTTATTTGTGTACCCTAGTGTTTAACACAGGGAATGTTCGGCACATAGTAAACACAATAAGTGCTTTTTGATGGCTTACTAGTAAGTGGCAAATTGGAGACTCAAACCCATCTCTAAGGATCAAAGGATCATAGATTTCAGACTGGGAGGTTCTTAGAGATCATCTAGTCACTTGACAGATGAAAAAACTAAGGCCAAAAAGAGATGAAGTATATTGTTCAAGGTCACACAGAGAATGAGGATTTGAACCCAGATACACTAATGCTAAATCCCATCAGTACTCTTTCCCCTGACCATCTCCTAGTCCAGCACCATCTTTCTACTTCATAACATACCCTATACACATGGCAGGGGATGGCCCTGGTCCACATTTTGAAATCATGATGATGTTGTACAATATAACACTGAGAAGGAGAAGCCACGGGAAGGTGGGCTACATCTGAAGCAGGCAGTTTTACTAAATGTTTCTCAGTTCACATTCCAAATTCTTCCTCTCATTATTGTGTTGAACACCAAATGCAAAAAAAAAAAATTAATCAGGAAATTCCATCTGGTGAATGATTCTAATTCACAACATTCCTTATTGCTTCGGACGATTAAAAGCAATCCTCAAAAGTGGAGTACACTAATGGGAGAGCCCCAAGCAGCCCAGCACAAAGGCCCTGGAGTGCCATTTTCTTTTATACTGTAACCTCTCTAAGTCACTAGCAACCCATAAATAATCTGGTATTTTACAGAAATCCCTCTACAAAAGCAGCACTGTGCAGGAATTTAACACTGGAGACACTTTTAAGAAGTTCCATTTTAAAAAATAAATTAATGAATTAACTCCAGGCCCCAAAATAGCACCAAGATTTGAGTTTGCCTGAATCCCAGCTGTTTGTTGCTTCCTAACTCTGTCAAACCATTCCTACACATCTGTATTTTGTCCCAAGTGCAAGATGTTGTTAAGGGAAGATTTTCTTGATGGTAGTTGTCCTGCTATGCAGCAAAAAAAAATACTTTGATGTATATTACTGTAATCATTCGAGGCTTGGTTTTTGTCCTGGATAAACTGAGTGCTGAGCTTCTTGTGGATATATCTTTTGTTTCTCTAGGCTGGGTTGTCAGGAGATATCTTAAACCTTGAAATGAATCCCTGAAATGAAAGCCTAAACCAATTTAAATACATATTGAAGAGGAAGAGAAATCCCTTTAAAGGTAATGTTGAAGATGACATTTAGCTCTATGCCAGTATTGGAAACAGTGCAAAGTTTGGATGCAGATGTGCCTCATATGACCACACCTGACTAGTTGTCTTTCTTTCAAAGGGTCATGGAAAAATGTTCTTGATCTAGGCCTCAGTTATGTGAAACTACATGCTAGAGGAACCTTATAGCCTTAACCTTACATAAAAAGTCAGAGAATATATGGGGGAAAAAAGGATGGCTGGCCTTAACTTAGGAATCATTTGGCCTCAGAAATTGACACTATACTTTTAAGAGCATAAGGTTTTAAAACAGAAAGAAAAAAAAAAGGAAGCTGTCCTAAGAAGGAAACTTTTTTTTTGGTACTACCTTGACTGACAGGGGTGGCATATCTAGGTTATGTCAGGTTTTTGCCCTGAAGAAACCTTAGGGATTGTATTCTTTTCTGAATCACATATAACAAGCATACATTATCCATACCAACTAAAGATGTATGGGGTCTCATATGAGTCTTGTAAATGTAAATTAATCAGTTTTCCTATAATCTTACTCAAGTGCATTCTATTTCAGGCAGCCTAAGAACCATGCTCACTACTCCATGACAACTGAGATGGGGGGACCAACATCTTGGCAAATGAGAAAAACAACACAACTTTCAACACGGTAGAAGAAGGAGTGATATTGAACATAACACTGCTAAAGAAATCCAAGAAAGAAATAAACACCCAAGTTTGTTTTCCAAGACCTCCCTCTGTAAACAGGTTCTTTTCAGCTGCACAATGAAGGTGACCGTTCAAGTTGGCCCATCACACAGTGGAAGGAATGCCAAAGGGATATGATTACCTTGAAAGTGACACCTTTCATCTCTGTTGGGTCAGGAGGACACAAGGGCACGAGGACAACCTAAAAGGCCTAGATAAACAATATTGGGCCAACAGGAAAATGTCCCTAGCATTTATGGAAGAGAAAGTCCCTCTATAAGAAAGAATTTCCCAAGGCAAGATAGCAATAAAAGGCTTCTTTGTTTGTTATGTACCACAAGATGATGTATTTGGAGTCAGGATCTGGTTCAAATCCCAGGGCTGCTCCTTCCCTTCAGTGCAGTCCTAGACAAGTAAGTCACTTGACTTCTGAGTCATGTTTTCCTCCTTTGTAACCACTAGCATGTGGGTTAGATTTGATGAACTCTAAGGTCATTCCAGTTTTAAATATATGATGACATGAAGTGCCCAGGTACCATGAAGGATAGTAGATGGGTTCAGGACAAAGAGTGCCAAGACATTTTTTCCAAGATTCATTTGCAAGTTTGCAAACAACAGTGACCTTCTCTGCAAAGTGGAATGCCAAACCTCCATGGATAAATCACACAAGAGCAGAAGGGATGGAAATGAGGATGGGCTGCAAAATCACAGAATTTAAGACCTGGGAGAGACCTCAGTAGCTATATGGCCCAACTCAAGCCTGAAAGGAATTCCACTATGGCATATACCCAACAAGTGATTATCCAGTGTTTACTTGAAGACCTCCAAAGAGGGGATCCTCACACCTTCGGAGGTGATCCATTTCATATCTGGACAGCACCAGATTTATCCAGTTGATATTAGGAACTTTTTCCTGATATCAAGCCAAAATGAGTCTCTTTTACAACTTCTGCGTCTTGCAGATTCTACCCTCTGGGGCCATACTGAACAAGTTCAATCCCTCCCCTAAATGACAGCCCTTCAAATGATGAAAAAAAGCATGAAGACAGCTAGCATCCCTCCCACACACCAGTTGTCTTTTCTCTAAGATAGATACTACCAATTCTTTCAACCAATCTTCACAAGTCAAGCCCTCTACCATGCAGATTGCTCCCCTCTGGATCCTTTCTAGTTTATCAATGTCCTTTTTTAAGTGACACTCCCCCAAACTGAAGACAGTGCTCAAAATGAAGCTGGTAGGGCTATCATTTCCCTTTTCTTGGAAGCTATGGGTCTTTTAACCTAAGACAAGTTTGGCTCTTTTTGGCTACCACAACACACTGTCAACTTATATTGAGCTTGCAGTTCACTATAACTTACAGATCTCCTGCAAATACTTGTTAAGTTGCAATCTTTACATTTAATCCCTATTAAATTTTATCCTGTTAGGTTTAACCTAGTACTGCAACTTGTTAAGATCACTTTGGATCCTGACTGTCATATACTATATTGTTTATACCTCCCAGCTTTTCTGTCTTGTCAAAATTTGATGGGAATGCCATCTGTTCCTTTATCTAAATCATCATTTAAAAGTTTAAACAGCGTGATGTCAAGCACAGATCCTTATTCTAGTGGAGTACTACTACCTTATAGTACTCCTCTAGAGTCTTCCTGCCCATTTTAACACTGAACCACTAACAAATATTAACTACTCTGAGTCTAGTCATTCAATCAATAGGAATTTATTTACTTATACTGTCGTCTAATCCTTATCTCTCCATCTTCTCCACAAGAATAGTCTGAGATACTTTATCAAAAGCTTTGCTAAAATCTAGGCAAGTTTTATCCATGGCATTCACTCATCTATTGGTTTAGTAAATCATATCCAAAAAAAGGCAATAGAGTAGTCTGGCATGACAAGTTCTTGTGGCTCTTTGTAATCACCACTTCCTGTTGCAGATCTTTGCCAACTAGCTCTTTCATGATTGGTTCTAGAGTTTTCCCAGGAATCAAAGTCAAGTTCACTGGCCTATACTTGGTAGACTCTGTTCCCTTCTCTTTTGAGGGAACTGGGATAGCACTCACCATATTCTAATCATGTGACACCCCCTCCTTTTTCCCATGATCCTTGTATCACCTAGCATCTGAGGAATCACAGCTAGTTCTTTTAAGACTCAAGGATATAGTTCATTTGGGCTGAGAAACTTGAATTCTTCTAGAGCAGTTAGGTATTCTTTCACTGTTTCCTTCTTTATCTTGGGCATCAATTCCCTGTTGATCATTTTTATTCTATTTCCAGTGTTTTCTCCTTTGCAGAGAAAACAGAAAGAAAATAAAATTTAAGTAGCTGTGCCTTTTCTCATCCTCAGTAATCTCTGTCCTATCCACACCACCTTGAGCAAAGATTTTATACTTTCTTTGCTTCTTCTTTTGCTCCCCAAATAGCCCTTCAAATAACCAAGGCAGCTCTCATGTCCTATCCTCCCCCAAAGTGTTCCCTTCTCCAGGCTCAATATTCCTAGTCCTTTCAACCAGTCTTTACATGGCATCATCCTGAAGGCCTTTATCATCCTGGTCACCCTCCAGTTACACATTACTTGTGAAGCTTACATTTCAAGAAAATATATTTGTACTAATAGGAACATTTTGGTAACCTCAGATAACATTAAACTGTATTCTAATTCTGGAGTTGCTTATGGAGGGATAAAGGACCCAGAAGGACATCTTAGTGTTGGCAAACCCAAAATAATAAATATTAAACCATGTATCAAACACATCTCTTAGGTGTGGCAATTTCCCATTTAAAAACAGGCTGTCTTCTACTTTTCTTCAAAATGTCCACGAATCCACTTTACTCTTGGGCTATTCTATATTCTTAGGCTTTTGAGACCAGGGATTTTTAACCCATGGATAGATTTCAGGGGAGTCATGAACTATTGCTCACCACTGTACCTGGACAGATCTATGACTTCATGGAGGTGAGTATTCCTTCCAATTCATCCATGCAGGTAGCTGCCTTCTTAATTCATGCCTTCTCATGCATTGTGCCTCTTGTTTATGACATTTATAAATCCTTCATAGGAGCTCATCCATTGTACCAGAGGCCTTAAATGATTGCCAGTGTACCACTGGATTTGTTAGCCCTATCTTGCTACATAGCCTCCTCAGACCATGGATCTCTTGGGGACTTGGTATGGAGAAAAGAATGTAGAATTTGCAGTCAGAGGACCTGGAATCAAATCCTGCCTCTGCCACATACCACCTCTATGACTCTGGCCAAGTGTCTCCATTCTTTGGGCTTTAGTTTCCTCATCTATAAAATGAGAGCTTTGTGCTAAATGACCTCTCAGACGTCTTTCCTTCCAGCTCTAAATCACAGCTTCTATGAACTATATCTCTCAATTACAACCAAAGGAAAAAGAAAAAGAACTATTGAATTCCATCTTAATAAATGTCCCCTGCTTGCCCACCTTTGTGGCTTTGTCTGTGGTATTTGCTATACTGGAGATGTCTCCTCCCGCCCCCAGTCTATTGAAGCCATACTTGAAAGCCTGAGTCAAATGGTATCTCCTCCATGAAGAGTACTTTGATGACTCCCAGTGCTCCCCCCCCCCCAGTGGCACTCTACATAACACTTTGCACTTCACTTGAACACATACCTTACTGTTATCTGGGCATATTTCACTGCCTCCTCTTAGACTGTGCTCTATAGGGGCAGGAGCTGCATCTTATTTAATTTAAACTTTATATCTCCTCCAACCCTTAGCCTAGTGCTCTGTACCCAAGGTACTCAATAAATGTTTGCTCAACGTTAAATATGTTGTTGACTAAATGAAAATCTGATCCCATATAACAGTGGTCATAAAAACCATCAACATATTGGGCAGCTCTAGAAAGGTTACTGCAAACAAAGTAGGAAATATGATCCAACCTCAGGGAAAAAAAAAAACAAACTATGGCATGTCTATACCTATATACAGTTCTGGTTAAAAAAAGATAAGAGTTGGAGATTGTCCAGAAATGCAACTAAAATAGACTGAGCCAGAATCCTCAATTGGATAGACCCCTATTATAAGCCAGTATAGTTTACATTTTTGTTTTCTCATGTCTTATTAATAACATGTCATCCAGTTCCACATCTTATCATTTCTACCACATAAGGGAGAAGGGAATGTGCTTGTCCTCAGCAAAACTGGTCTAAACAACATCAGCTCAGAAATCACTAGTGGGCCAAGTCATCAGCTCTTATTGGTGAATCAGGATCTGGAGTCAGACTCCTAGGAGACATGAATTATGTCTGAGCTGGTCTATTCCTCCCTTATTAGTATTCAAGGATGGTTGGGCATTTGTCCCCCTCTTACTCTCCCTTGCTTTTATCTCTGTAGTTGTATCATTTGATTGCCAATGCATCTGAATTAAGTAGCTCTCTTTTAATTCAGTCCCTCGCTTCTTCGTGGGCATGAAATTCTCTCTCAATAACTATACCCTGAATCTGGCAAGTCAGGAGGGGTATACTACCCCAACAAACCCAGCTTTCACTGACTTGTGCCCTCCATCTGTTCTCGGTTCCAGTGCAGTCCAGATTCTGAAATAATAAGATTCAGATAAGTAACCAGTAAGATAAGCCAGATTCGGATTTTCTTTTATACCAAACAAGTAGACACTTTACTCTTTCCTAAGAAGCATCAAGGAATGGGACACTCGGAGTCTGAAGGAACAAACCACCAATTCAGTCCCACAAGGCTTCATTAAGCATTTACTCTGTGCCAGCCACTGCACTAACACGTGCTTGAGAATGCAAAACCCAAAATAAACAGTCAAAAATGACCAAGTTTACATTCTAGTGTAAATAGCTTTCCACCTATAAGCACACAAATGTCCATGTGGATAAGGAAATACAAAATATATACAAAGGAAATAGAAATTAATTTGAGTGGCTCATTAACTGAGGAGTAACTAAACAATTTAGAGAATATGAAAGTAATGAAATTCTACTATACAGTAAGAGATAACAACAGCAATGGCTGCAACGAAACCTGAAAAGTCTGGATGGACTGATAGAGAAGGTAGTGAGAAGAGCCCGGAGCACAAATTGTACAACAACAACATTGTACAGACAAACAACTTGGAAAGACTGAAGAACTCTGGTCAACACAATGACCAACCACAGTTCCAGATCAGCAATGGAGCAGGCTACCCATCTCCTCAAAGGGAGATGATGGCCTGAAGGCACAGAATATGGTCAACGCAAGAATCTGTTTTACTTGGTCATCATATTTGTTAACAAGGATTTTTTTTTTCTTTTTGCAGTGGGGAAGGGAAAGTGGGAGGGAGAAAAAATACATTTTTGTTTATTGAAAAAAATTAATTTTAAAAAACAACAAAGAAATTTTGGGGAAATCTTAAAAGTCTCAGGTCTTGTACAAAAAATTCATGTGTCATGAAGAATGGTTTTCTGACCACATTTTCAGAAGGAAAAAATATCTTTAATTTTAGAACTAGGGAAGTATATCAACATAAAAATCACAGCTACTACTTTAAACCTTAAAGTCCTAATTGCTCCACTGCCTAAAGCTGAAATAAGATACTGCTCACATTGTGTGTGCAGGCATTTATGTGCCACATTGTAGAGCAAATCTTGAAATTCAAATACCCTTACTCCAAAGTACATGATGGGGAGAAGGAAAAAGGAAAAAGAGGGGAGAGAAATTCCCCAGTGTGCAGAAGGGATCAAAGAACATGCTAAACATAGCTTACAGGAAAGGAGATTGTAGAAAGCTCTACCCCCTAACTTGAAATTCAGAAGGATCTTCTTTCACCTAAATGGTAAGACGTAGAGGGCATTCACAATCTAGAATATGCTCTCAGAGGGGCTTTTGTCCTATGCAGAATTCCTGTGTCCTCTCAGGGATCAGTGAGATTCCTAAGTAAGAAGAAGCCTAGACAAATAGCAAGCTGTCCCTTGAGGCCCTTCGTAGACTGAATAGATCTTACAACTCGTGTGCCATGTAAGACTTATAGCATCAAGGCCATATCCGGCTGCTCCCTAGGCAGTAGTTCATCTCTGCAAACACAGGGTACAAGGTATTCTATTGCCTTCAAATGCAAAGAGAAAAAGGTATGGGTTCCTTTAACTTAAAGCAATCTTCTGAAGAGGGCAATCATTCCCTCTTGGTTAGTGTTTATCCAAGTCAGAACTTTCATGGGGAAATAAAAGGTAGTGACACCCATTCTCCTAACAGCCTATCACAGACTCTTCCCAACACTAGTTCCAATGGAGCTGCTGAAGGACCACATATCTACTTTCCAAGGGTCAGACCAGCTCAGTTTGGAGAGGCTCATTGTCAGATTGGTAGCTAATTTTGTTGATCATAGTAACTCTCCAAGATCACATGTCAAGTTGGGGTAAAGTTGAGACCTATGTCAGTGGGAGTATATCCGAACCAGTATTGGAGTAAGAGGTATTTCTAATACTACTGACTGGCACTAAAAATGGCTTTTTCCAGATATGATCCAAGACTTGCAGTATCAATAACAGGGCACCTTCTTGTTCCAAACTAAACACTCTAGTCCTTCTGCATGGAAAAGATGCTATTGACTTTCTACTAAAAGCATATGTCCTTTGAAGTCTGTTTTCCCAATGTGGTGATAAATTCACTTACAACTGCGCGCACGCGCGCACACACACACACACACCTGCATTCTCCTGCCTCATCCTCTTAGTGAGTAATGACATGCAGACATGAGACAGATGATTGAGGTTAGATCTGCTATCTATGGTCACTAAACATCAGGAAACCACAACTGTGCTCTCATTCACACTATGTTCTCACTGACTTTTGCCTGGACTGCTGCTGTAGACTCCAAGTTGTTCTCTAACTTCTCCCCACCCTAACGTATCCTCTACACAGCTACCAAAGTGATTTTCCTAAAGCTCAAGTCTAAGCAGGTAACACCAGCCCCATTCAATAAACTCCAGTGGCTCGCTACTATCTCTAGGATCAAATAAAAACTGCTCTGTACAGCATTTCTTCACAATTTCACCCCATCTTACACATTATCCCCCATTATGCGTTTTGCAATTCAGTCATACCAGCCTGCTTTGCTGTTCCTTACTTAACACTCCGCTTCGCCCCCAGCACGTTTTTGTATTGACTGTTCCTCATGGCTGAAAGGCTGTCTCTCTTTACCTATGCCTTTTAAAACCATTAGTTTCAAGTCTCAGCTCAAATACAATCTTCTACCTGCAGGCTTTCCTGATCATCCTAGCAGCTACCAGCCTCCCTTCCAGAATGTAAGCTTCTTACAACAGGGAAGGAGGTTCTTGTTTTTAATTTGTATTCCCCAGTGACTGGCACCCAATGAGTACTTAATAAATGCCTGTTGATGTGTTCAGACTCATTATTTTTTTATTAAAGTGTAGACTATTAAGTAGATTCAGAAAAACTTAGACGATAAAAATAAAAGGAACCTTAGCGTAACTCTGGTCCAACCCTCTTGTTATACAAATGAGGAAACTAGGACATAGAGACACAAAGTGATTTACTGAAGGTCTTGGCAGCAAGGTGGTGCAAGCGCCAGGCCTGGAGTCAGGATGACCTGAGTTGAAATATAGCCTCAGGAAATGCTCAGTAAAAATGAGCTAGAGACTGGCAAATCACTCTGGTATCTTTTCCAAAAAAACACAAAACAAAACAAAATGGAGTCATGAAGAGTTGGACACAACAGAACAACCAAAAAGCTAGGTCTAGATTTCAAGTCTCTTCAGTTCTAAACTGATAATCCATTCGCTATGTTCTGCAGCCTTTCAATAACCCTTTTTAACTTCCACACAGGCAAAACTTGTTGGAGCAAAGGCTAGAACTACCTTACCAAATTACCAACTTGAAGCCTCAAAGATATGTCACATATGTTTTTAGGTGACATTGACAGGATACATTTGTTGAAGGCCTCATCAACGCCACACTACCGCCTTCATGAAATTTTCTCTGATTTATCCAGCTAGAAATAGAGTTCTAATTTGATCTCAGAACACTTTAAACTGGTTATGTACTTACTATACACTTATTATAGCCAAATTGTATTATATTTATCAGTGTATACCCAATAAGACTATAAGCTTCCTTGTCTCATTGCATGCTCTTGAGAACAGGAAACTCATGTTACATACTTTTATATCCCTAACAATGCTTTGTACGCAGCAGATACATTAGATGAAGTAGCAGCACTTAGTTCTTAGACCAGGTTAGATGTTAGAATGAAATGAGAAGTTCAGTTAACAAAAGGAGATTTACTTTGCCCTGACACGTCAAGGATATGTAACGAGTGCACAGTGGCACTGGCCTCAGCCTCCCTCACCTCCACATGGAAGTGAATCTGGTTATCAGGACAAGCTATGGACACGGTGACTTCAGCAAGCTTCACAACTCACTAAGTTGAACAGGCTCAGACTCTACATGACTTTCTATGACCTTTTTGACCAGTAAACTATGTTAGGGAAGACAGGGCAACAGGTCCTAGGGAACAACCTTATCTCCTATTAGGGAAAGTTAATCCTTGTTGCAAAGAGGTAAGAAGAGGCTGGACCTGCCCTAGGTTGTGGTGGGGGGAAGGAAAGTGAAGCTAAGTCAGCGAAACAGGGGCCAATGGGACTCTAGAACCACTGCACAGAAGGGAGGGGGAAATGCCAATAGATATTAGTCCTATCTCAAGGAGCTTAATAAATGATCGTTGAATAAATGAATGAATATGAATGACCAGGTTAGAGAAAGCCAAACTTGGTATGTTTTAAACTTTTGGTTTTAATTTGTTTCTGTTATTAAAGAAGCTCAGCAGTGTTTATGCAGTTCCAACAAAATTATGTCATTTCAATTCAACTTGATAAACATGCTAGGCTTGATGTGTTGGCTGAATGGCATCATGCTAGATGTTGGGGAGCTGCAAAAGTTTAAACAAGGTAAAGTGTCTGAACTCATAGAACTTACAGTGTAGTAAGGAGCCAAACATAGAGCTGTTGTTTAGTCACTTTCAGTCATATTCAAATCTTTGTGACCCTATTTTTGAGTTTTCTTGGCAAAGATACTGAGATGGAAACTGAGTCAAATGGGTTTAAGTGACTTATCCAGGGTCACACTGCTAGTAAGTATCTGAGGTCAGATTTGAATTCAGATTTTCCTGACTCTAGGCCCAGCACCCTACCCACTGTGTCACCAAGTTATTCAGGCTATTTAGAAAAACCATAAAATTAGTTTTTCTTTATGCACCCACACTGGTATGGCAAACAAAAAGAGAAAGTAGTCCTTTACTGCCAACCGGGTTTATCTACCTAAAAGTCTATTAATTTTGGGTAAGTAGATGTCAGTTTAGAATTCACAGACTCCCATATCTGAATTCTAATTGGTAGGTGAATGAAGAATGATGGTTAACCCATGGCTGGTATTAAAAGCATACTTCGTTGTCGATTAGCTACTTGTAAAATTCTTCCTTGACAAATGTCTTACTTAAAGCTCAAAATGATGACTTCATCATCTCTGATTTCATCATCACGGGGAACTCCTGCTATGAAAATCCCCTCCACCAATACAACCATCAATGACTCCACAAGGCATTGCCCAGGGCCAGATGCCTTGCCTAGTCATACAACTCATAAATGTCAGAAGTGAAATTTGAACCTATTTCTTCCTGAATCTAAGACACTCTCCATTTTACCATGCTGTCTTTTTTTCTTCTACTAGCTCTAAAATTATTTGTAACATATATATTAGATATATAAAATACAGAACTATGCCCTCTCCTAGAAAAGCTTGTTTTCATCTGAAACAAATGTCTTCTACATGGTTTGTGTTCCCTACAATAAAAATTCTGCATCTCCACAATGACAGAAGTCATCTTTTTTTGGCAGGACCAAAATAGAAGTCTCAGCTAGAGCTGTCTGTCAGTGAAAGTTCTGACAGTCCAAGGATGGATTTGGCTGGCGGGAGAGAGCTAACAAACCATTCCTACTGGAGGAGGTCTGAAAGCACCTGACTTGCTAAGGACAAACAGGAGGGAGAGGAAAACATTCCCATATTGGGAAAACAACGTGCTCCCAAATACCAGACCCAACAGAAGGAGGCCAAGGGATTATTTACAGGAAGGAAAGAAAAGGCCAGGTACATTATACCCCGCCCCCCACAACAGTCACCAGAAGTGCTGTGGAAATCTACAAGAATCATGATTGGTTGTAAGGAGCACTGACCTGAGAGGTTTCCATCTCTGAGTAGAAGTGAATACATAGGCTCCAATGCACAGGATTCTTTCACCCTCTAGTGGCAGGGGTCTTTATCTGGCTTGAATATACCTATCCCTGAGTCACTGTCCTTCACATGCAAAGACGATGCTACTGACTCACCATCACAGTGCTGTCTCTCAACTATCCTGCAGACCAGCAGTCCTCATTATGTGGCCTGCTCCTGCTTTGGGATGGTCTTTTAGGACCCAACTCCCTCCACACAATCTAGATAATCAGTATATTTGGGAGGCAATGCAGCTTCTTGGATATGCTAATTACACATGAATATGCAAAACATCCAGAGTCTCTAGAGCCCTTTGGGTATAGAAAGCACACTACTGATGTGTATGTTCATGTCTTCTCTAGGGTCCAAACAGATGCTGGACCCTGAGATTCTCAGGGTCAATCCTCTGGAGGGTCCCAGGCTCAACCCAAAATCATCTGTAGCCTCAGAGAGATGGAGAAAAGATCAGTTTAACCGTAATGGAGGGAACAGAGGAAGCAACGAGGAGCATATAAATCCAGATTAAGAAAGACTCTTAAGATCTTCTGTACATGATGTAAAAGGAGCTATAAAGAGAAGAGTTTGGTATAGGATCTTGATTTCTACCTATACCTTTATCTGTCTCAGTGACATTTCCATTTCTCCATACTTTCTCAAACTTTTTTTTAAAAAAGCTTTACTAATACCTTTTCCAAAAACTATCAAAGTTACATCAAAGTTCATTTCCAGGCAGACCCTCCCCCATTCCCACTCCTAATTATCCCTTCCCTCATAACAAAGAAAATACCCCAAACAACAGATAAGAGAAACCAACACTGTGACCTTGTCTGACAGGTCATTCCACATCCACAGTCTTCTACCTCTCCAAGAAGAGGGAAGAGATGCTTTTCCTCATCCTTTTTCTGAGTCAATTGGTTATTGCCTCTGGTTATAGGCAGGTAAGGCAGACAAGTGACACAATGGTTAAAGCATGAAGCCTGGAGTCCGTAAGACCTAAGTTGAAATCTGACCTCAGACATTTACTGGCTATACAACACTGGGCATTAAGGATTTAACCTCGGCTTGCCTCAGTTTCCTCAAATAATAATACCAGATACCTCCCCAGAATGCTACGAAGCTAAAGGGAGATAATATTTGTGAATTGCTTGGCATGGTGCCTGGCACACAGTAGGCACTCAAATGAGGATTGTTTCCTTCCTTAGTATTATAATTACACCAAACTCCAGCTGCTTTTTTTCATGTGTCTATAGCATTGGTCCACTCCCCTGACATAAAGTTCATCCTCAGTGAGAGGTGGCATAGGTGTCAGTCATAAAGACCTGGGTTTCCTATCTGCTACACCTGCCCACTTGCACCCCTCACCTGGCAAAGCCACTTGACACATCTCTGAGACCTCATATAGAGGGAATTCCCCACCAAGGACATCACAGGTCCTTCTTGAGTTCAGGCCTATGGATCTGATCGACAGTAATGATTAAAGGGTATCTGGGAGTTCAATTTGTTTAAGTCTTTATTAAAGGTCTACTATGTGAAAGAGAACTGGGATTCTGCTTTGGGGAAGAAAAATGTTCTTAAATTATAGCCTTCATGCTATCCTATCCTGCACATTCCAACTCCTTGTCTGCATGCCCTTGCCAAACGGCTTCCTGGACCTGACTGCTCTCCATCCTCATTCCTGTCTCTTGGAACCACTGGCTCCCTTCCAGTCTCAGCACAGAGACCACCTCCTACAAGATGTCTTTACTGATGTCCCCCCACCCTCCAAAAATCCCTTGCATTGATTTTGTCCACATCACATAGTTACTTCTCTGTGAACATATTATCCCTCCCTCCCTTTCACTCCAATTTAAGATCCCTGAGGGCAAGGCCAGATTCTTTTTCATCTTTGTTACTCCCAGGACCTAACCATCATTTTACTGATGCTCCCACGTGAAGGTACCCTCAATGCCTTTTATGATCTTAGCGTTCCATAGAGGATGGAGAGCTTGGCCAGTCACACAGTCAGTGGGTGTCGGAGGTGTGACTGGAATATAGATCTTTTTGAATTTGATGCCAACTTCTCTCCACTACACCAGGACTGCCTCTCAGCACACACTACATGTCTTATAAATGCCTGCTGGGTTGTTGAACTTAAGAATAACAATGAAAATTCACTAAAAATAAACTTGCCCCCTTGTATACTGTGGGATCCTTAAAGTGTTTAATTTAGTAAATCGATATAAATGTTCATACAAATTACACTTTGAGCCTGTAGCTCTGAAGTCAGTCTCTGCTTCAACAATTGAAGGCCTATGAGTATAATGTAAAAGATAGGTTTGTGCCTTTTCCAGAGGTGTCCAGAAATGACCCAATGTCTTTTCAAGGTATGTAATTCAAAGAACTAAGTTCTTATCAATAAGTTGCTTTTGGACATGAATATGCTAGGATCTTTGCATACTTTACAATGAAACAGGCATGGAACCATGGTCTACCAAGACCTACATAAAAGAATGCCTCACATAAAGGGGATCTTGAATAAATGTTGATGGGATTAGATCAAAAGTTCCACACCCGATAATTAAGACACAGATTATGAATCAGAAACCACCAAATATAAAACCCTTGTGATGGTCAAGTTTCAAAAACTCCAATATCTTTGAACTATATTGAGTTCTCCATTACCTAACTAGAAGGTTTGAGGCACTAACAGGGAGGGAGGGAGGAATCGCGTTGCCCTTCCAACTGGAAGTGGCCAGTTTGGTCACCAGTGGGGCAGCTGCTTGTCCTTGACACCATGACATCAGGAAGGTGATGTCATGTCTTGCAAGGGCATTGGATTTAAGTGAGGCAGGGCTGTGCAAAGTTACCAGTAGCAAAATCAGGACAACTCTGGATACAAAGACAAAAACCAATGCCAGTTCTTGTCCTTAAGGAACTTTCATTCTGCTGCATATAATATTTATGTGTGCAAGTGTGAAGAAATATGTATATATATATATATATATATATATATATATAACATGTATACTAACAGAATATTATATAACAGAATCTGAGAAGAGAGAGTTCATGAAAAATGTGAGAGAAGAGGGATAACTGCTCTGATGAGGTAGCATCTGAACTGAGTCTTGAAGGAAATTAGTGATTCTAAGAGGCAGAGGGACAAGATGTCTTACAGAGATGGGGTAGGATGGGAAGCTAGGTGGTGCAATGAATAGAGTACTGGCCTGGAGACAGAAGGACCTGAGTTCAAATCTGCCCTAAGATATTTGACACTTAACACTTACTAACTGTGTGACTTTGGGCAAGTCACCTTGCCCAACCCCCTCCAAAAAAAATGTATTTTAAAAAAAAGACACAAAGGACTATAGGTGCAAAGACCTGGGGACAGAAAATGGAACGCTGAAATTAGGAATTAGCTAATAACCCAATATGACTCGATGCGAAGAAATTAAGACAAAACCACAATAAGCCATACCTGAATTTTAGTGTTATAATTGAATGTTAGAGTGTGTAGTACAGACAACAAATAATGTAAATTCCAGAAGTCATCTCATGGAAATGTTGGGACTAGAGCCAACCCCTGAAGAATGTGTAGGACTTAGATAAGTGGAAGGGAGGGGTGCCCAATATGACCAAAGATATGAAGGTGTGTTTGTGGGAAAGCTGAGGAGATTAATTTTATTGCATAGAGGAGCTTATTTGGAGGCAGAGTAGGAGATAAGATTAGCTGGGCAGGTTGGGACCAGATTCTGGAGGACTTTGCCAGCCAGGCAGAGATTTGATATGTTTGGAAATCCGGAGACATCAAAGGCTTTTACCCAGAGGAATGATATGATAAAAAGGAATCCTTACATAACTCTTGTGGTAGAGATTTCCAAAACATGAAAGGCCTTGGGTATACTCTGGGGGATGTTTTCACTCCTTGGGCCCTTAGGTCTCACTGAGAAAATCTGCAAACATCACAATCTGGTGTATTAACACCAAATCCCCTTATAAATTCACAATTCTCAAGATGAAAGATCTAAGATTTAGTGCTGGATGGGACTTTAAGAGATTATTTGGTCTAGGAGTTCTTAACCTGGGGTCCATGAATGAGTTTTTAAAAAATATTTTGATAACTAAATTTCAATATTATTGATTTCCTTTATAATCCTATTTTATTTTATTCCTAAAAAAAATTCTGAGGTGTCCATTGGCTTCACCAGACTGCCAAATGAGTTCATGACACTCAAGAACCCTTAATTTAATTCTACCCCTATTTTGTTTTATTTTTTCATTTGAGCCTCAGTCTCTCTATCTTGTCTAGGCTGACAGTGCAGCAGCCACTTAAGATTCCTTTGCCACTGCTGACTGGCACAGAAACTTTGACATGCTCCACTGCCAACCTAGGCTGATGCACCCCTCCTTAGGTATCCTGGTTCCCTGCAACTTCCCTTTTCTCAGGGCTCACCATAGTGGTAACCCAAGTGACATTAGCTCTATTACAGCTCAAGAACTCTCAAGCTTAAGCTTTCTACCAGTCTCAGCCTTACAGCACCCCCTCTCCCCCATTTTAAAGAAAAAGAATCTGGGGACAAGAAAATTCAAACGACTTGTGTAAGATCACAAAGGTAGAAAGGGATCAGACTCCAAATTAAGCATTTTACCGCTCACCACCAACAAGGAATCCACTCTTAAAAAACTGTGTAAATTCTAGTCCATACTACCTACCAAACCCAGGTTCTCTGCCTTGGAGTCACCCCACAACTCATTTGGGATGCTGCCCTAAGTAGTGCTCGACTTTTTACAATCCACCACAGGTAGAGTGGGGACACTGCTGCCCCAAGACATATCCCAAGTGTTGACCTCTATTGGCAGCTCCACGTTGCTCCCACCAGGTGTCACTAGGCATTGTTCTCTCCTTTTCGATATCATGAATGCTTTTGCAGTTGTCCTTCCTCCTTTTAGGGTTCTACCTTTCCCCTGTCACGCATCTGGCATCCTTCCTGGAACCATCCTCCTAGTGAGATAAATTCACTTTGTCCAGTGGGAGGCATATCTTTCCCTGTAGTTCAAAAGCTGCCTCCAGCTAAGGATAATCTTGTCCCAAGAGCAGGGTCTCCACTGTAATATGGTTACCAGCTTCAGGGTTAGACATGACTATAAATCTTGATATCCTCCCCCTCTTAGGAGGGAAACATGCCCCCGCTCATCATGAATCAAAAAGTCCTCTCAGTGCTCCCCAATCTGTTCTCTTAAACAACTGGGTGGAATGACTGATACCATCCAAGCCTGTCACTATTTCCTAATAGTCACAAACTCTGCCTAAGGTGGAAGGAAGCTGGGCTTCTTCCAGTCGTCAGGCCCAAATGCTCTCAGACAGGCATCCAACCACCTGGAAGAAGAAGGAAGGGGAAACTCCCAACACTGCATTTACTTGTTTCAGTACTTCCAAAGATCAGAAGAAGCAAGCCGACATGCTACAAAGAGTGCTGGACTTGGAGTCTGGCAATATCTCAGTTCTAATGCTGACTCGGACACAGGTTGTGTGACCATAGACAAGTCACTTAATTACTCTGAGTCTCTGTTTACCCATCTCTAAAATAGGAACAGTGACAATCAGTCTAACTAAACCGTTGGGTTATGAAGACTAATACTTAAAATGCTACACAAATGTAAGGTAGCTATTGTTGTTTCCATGGATTAAAATGGCAGAAAAACATCACCAGAAAGACAGATGACTGGAAAATAAGGTGGTTTATTTTATACATATATGTGCGTTTGTATATATACAAACGCACGCATACATTATATGTTGGTTGGTTGTTATCCTTCGTTTTCCAGGAAGACCAAAATGACATCATTGATAAAGTGGCTCATCAGACCAATATGAGCTTGGAATGCTCTACCACAGGTTGGGAACAGACAGTCCTTGTGAATAATTGGGGTGGATACTCTAATAAAGTTACTAAACTGCACATACCCTTTGACCCAGCAATAATATCATGGGGTTTAGTCTCCAAAGAGATCAAAGAAGAGGAAAAGTATTCTACAGTACAAAAATGTTTATAGCAGTTTTTTTTTTTTTGTAGTGGCAAAGAACTGGACACTAAGATGGGAGGGGCCCTCAGTTGGAAAATGGCTGAATAAATATGATAATGTACTTGTAATGGAATATTACCATACTATAGGAAATGATGAAGAAAGATTTCAGAGAAACATAGGAAAACTTAAATGAACTAATACAGAAAGAAGTGAGCAGAACCAGGAGAATATATGTATTCCTTTGTCCTCTCCCCCCACCATTTGCCCCCAACCCTGCACCACACACACATACACACACACACACACATGCACAGACGTGTGCACACACACAAACGTATACACACACACACACAAATGCTTTAGGACTTAGACAATAGCGCACATTTAGGGTTTCTCCAAAAGGAACGTTAATGAATCAATCAAACATAAGAGAATAAGTTATTCCCTGTTATACAAACAAGGAATGCTAAACAAAAGAACAGCCACTAGCACACATCTGACAACAGTAACCAAAATAGGACTCACTCAGCAACTTAATCTAAGACTATTGTTAGAACACGCTGAGACTGATAACTTAAGGGATCAGAACCTAAAGTGGTTTGCAGTACTATTGCTGGCATGTCACAATCAGCTCGACACTGTCTGAACAACTCCTGCTCTAGGTCTGCAGGTGAAAAGGCCCAGCCTCTCTCTGCCTGTGGTTACCCTCTCCAACGAAGCAACTCCCTTCAATACCACTCCGTCTCACCCAATGGACCCAAGATTTCTGATCCTCTCAAATTCAGAAAGTCGCCTCCAAATGTATACACATACATCTCAGGAGAGGCAGTCATTCACCTAAGATCAGGAAAGAATGAACACAAAAGAAGGAAAAGCCAACGGGGATGCAGGCACAAGCTTGTCTCGTCGATTCCCTTTGCACCAGCTGCCACATGGGCATGGTTGTCATGAAGTCCTGAAGCTGGGGTGGAGAAAAGCCATCCCCTCCCCTTACTGGAAGTCTTACCATTAGGGGATGGTATCTAGGGGGTTGAAAGAGAGAGCAGCCAAGAAGCTATCACTTCTTTTAACTGCTACCATTCAGAACTATTTCCTTCTCCTCCCCAAAGTTGCAAGGCATAAAGGATACTGAAGTTCAAATCTTCCCTCAGCCACTTATTACCTGTGTGTCACTTAACCTCTTCCAAGCTCAGTTTTCCTATTTATAAAATGAAGGGGTTAGTAATGATGACCTCTAAAGCCCCTCCCAGTTCTATATCTATTTCATGACTTTGCCAGACAGGGGTCTTAACCTTTTTAGTTTCCTGTACCCTTTGGCCATCATGGATTAGGAACCCCTTTTCATATGGTCATAATCATGTTTCTAAGAGCATAAAATAAAACACATAAGTTTACATGGGAAACCAACTATATTACAGTACATTTGTCATCAACTGTGAAAGACTTAGCTACTCTGATCAAAATAATGATCCAAGACAGTTCCAAAGGACCCATGATGAAAAATGGTATCTATCTCCAAGATAAAAGCATGTTTTTTTCACTTTATTTTTCGTTTTTGTGTGGGTTTTTCTTTGCAACATGGCTAATATGGAAATATGTTTTGCATGACTTCACATGTATCATACTGCTTGCCTTCTCAAGGGGTGAGGGAAAGGGCCAGAAGAAAGGAGAGAAAATTTTAAAAAACAAATGTTTAAAAAATTTTATGTCACTGGGAAATATTTAACAAAATAAATAATACATTTAAAATACATTTGTGTGTGTGTGTGTGTGTGTGTGTGTGTGTGTATATATATATATATATATATATATATATGCATTTTTTAAAAAAAAAACAAGTTCACGGATCCCAGGTATATAGGAATATGGTTTACCCTGTCATAATAAAATGACAAATAACCCTACTTCCTCATCACCTATTTAAATAAATATTGACAAGATTAGTTCTGATTGCAAAACCTACACCAGCCTCACAATGCTCTCCATCACTGCAGCAATTCCAGAAAAGCATATCACCTGCTCCAACTTCAGTAAGTTGCCCTTCATTTGCCAACCTTGTTTTGTTTAAGGCTATTTGGATGCAATACCTGCTGAGTTCTCTCACAAGAGCTATTCATCTTTCAGGTCTATTGGATTTCTTATTATCCAAAAGCATGAGCACATTCCATGTACCAATGGTGAGTAGAATCATCTTCACAAAAGGTTTTGTATTTGTGTGTGTGTGTTTCAACCAGAGTAGGATCCTCACCTGCCATGGTAAGAGGACCAGGATTGGGTAAAACAGATCATTCTTAGGGCACCTTTTCTAGCCCCTTCCTCCTGCCAGGAGATAAGCAGTGTGATCCTTAAAACAGGTTGTGCAGACACCCAGGGGACTGCCAAGTACCATTGCTGCTGCAGGCTAGTGAAAAAAAGACCCTGGGCCTGCGTCACCTGTGTGCAGGACTATAGTCCTGTGTATCCCACACTACAGCTCCCAGTGTATTCACCCCTGCTGCTTCATCACTTGCCTGCCATCACAGGACTTTCGAGGTAGGTAAAAATGGTAAAATGGTATGAGTGCTATCTCTTGACCTGGGAATAAATCTGATTTAAGTGAGGTAGGGTTATGTGCAGTCATGGGCCTCTTTCTCTCTTCCAGAGACATCAAAGTCCACTGGAAAGAGAAAAAATCAAGACAACTGGTGATGGACCAGGATATGGTGGATGACCTTGGCATCT
Source organism: Bettongia penicillata ogilbyi (assembly GCA_023548195.1). Lineage (NCBI taxonomy): Eukaryota > Metazoa > Chordata > Mammalia > Diprotodontia > Potoroidae > Bettongia > Bettongia penicillata. The sequence goes on from JAJHZJ010000024.1 coordinate 2,538,266, forward strand.
TTGATGTCTAACCAAGCTCCACAGCACCTGTTTCAGCCACCTTCATCGAAGTTGGGTCAAATTGTTCTTCTCTGCCCATTCCAGTGGGGGAAGTCTTCCTGTGCTTAGGATAGACATCCCCCTAGCTCACAGAGCTGAGACCCTCTCAAGCTGGTTTAGCCCATCTGCTGAAACAGTTCACCAGGGCACAGTCACACTATGCATACTATAGCTTGGCATGAGTTGGGGCAATTGGGTAGACACCAAAGGTGGAAAGCAGTCCTGAAAGGGGCTCAACAGCCCTCATACCAGAGGTACTAGTCTTCCTCAGACACACTAACACTCTACCGCTTATGCCTAATAACTAACACCAAGAAAACAGGGTGCTCCACCAGCCAGCACCACACCGTCCATACATGGAACCCATTGGTTATAGCAAATGGATAAATTCTGAATGCTGCGGATAAGTTCACTTACCTTAGCAGTGTGCTTTCCAAGGATGGACACATTCATGATGCACACCTTGTCAGAACTAGTTCAGTATGTGGCAGGCTCGAAAAGGAGAAAGAAAGGAGAAAGGAGCGGTATTGGAATGCCTACCCACTGAAAGCCTACAGAGCTGTTTTGAGCTCATTGCTGTAAGTCTATGAAAGGGGACAGTCTACCGGTGATGTCAGCAAACTGAACTGCTTCCATTTGAACTGTCTTAGGAAGACTCTGATGGCCATTGGCAGATAACGTGACCAGACGCAAGAGGTCCTTTCTGAACTACCAAGCATTCAAACTCAACTGCAACTCTGATGGCCTGGCCAAGTGGTTTAAATGCCAAACACACATTTGCCTAAAAAAATATTTTAAGGAGAACTCACACAAGACAAGCCCTCACACAAAGACCTATCTCAAGGTCTCTCAGAAGAATCCAGTGCAAAGCGTGGGAGACTCGGGCACAGAACCCTAATCTCTGAGGTCCCTCTTGAACTTCTGATCCTAGGACCTGGTGCCTTCTACATGCCTTCTGACAGTATTATGGGAGGAGTGGACACATCTGAGGACATCTCCCCTCCAAGGGATCCTATGGACTCTGCTCGAGCTGCGCTGGAAAAGCCTTGCCAGCCCTTGGTCTGACCCACCGCAGCGGGCACGCTCTAAGGCACCCCCAACACGGTGACGTCACCTTGGAACTACAAACAAGCTGTCCACGCGTCCTCGCGGGCCACACAAATGGCCCGGGGGCAGTGAGGGCACAGCCCTGGGCTTGCCCATTGAGACCCATCCAACCTCCAGTACACTTGTGCCTTTTTAGCGCAGCGGCTGGTACCAAGCAGGCCAAGTGGAACCGAAGTGAACTGAGTTAAAGTTTATCTAGTCACTTTCCCGAGCTAAGTCAGACGGTGTTCAGACCCACTTCGGCTCCTCCTTCCTCCGTCTCCGCCCACGTTCTGGTCCCGCAATGGTCGACGGGAACGGTAGTTTGCCCTTGGGCTTCTCCGCTGCTCCTCCGGACTTCCGGAACTACGCTTCCCAGGGAGCTCCGCGGCTGCCGCTCAGGAAGCGGTCACCTGACTCAGGCTCGGAGGCGCGATGGCGGCGCCCATGCTGCGCTGCGCCCGAGCAGGACAGCGTTGGTCCCTGGGCTCCCGGCCCCGCCGCACGAGAGCGCTTTTCGCCCAGCCGGGGCCGGGCCGGGTGAGAGGGCAGAGCTCCGCAGCGGCGCAGGAGGCGAGGCCGGGGTACAGACGGCGCCTGGGGAGGAGGAAGGGCCGCCGGGGAGCGGGGTGGGGGGCCGCGTTACTCCACCCCCGGAGCACCCTGTCCCGAGGCCCCTGCCCGGCTTGGGGGGGGGGGGGCGGGGGGCGGCTTTGGAAGCGGGTTCTAGAATGTCCTGTCCGGAGTGGGGTGGGCGCGGGAACGGGAAGGAGGCAGGGTCAGCTGTACGTCTCTTAACCCCGTAGCAGCCAACCGAGAAAAGGTGGTGGTGGAAGTGGGGGAGCACTGGGTTGGGACCCCCAAACATAAAGCTGGAGCCCCTTTTACGGATGGGGAGACTGAGGACCTAACAACCCGGGGCCAAGTGGCAGAGCCGAGTCCTGAGCCCGCAGACTGAGAGTCGGATCTGGGAGAAAGCCCAGAGATCCTTCTCATTCAGCCCCGTCCGGAGGTGTTACCGGAGGGAGACAGAGGAAAGAGTGCTGAGTCCGCAAGCCGGGGTCTAGCTCTGGGCTAGTCGGTCCGCAAGCGTTTGTTACTCACCCGCCGTGTGCCAGGCCCTGCTTCTTCCCTGCTCTGTGCCTCAGTGTCCTCGTCTGTCAAGTGAGGGGCTCGGTCAGCCTAGGTAAGCCAGTCCACAGGCGTTAATTATTCACCTACCACGTGCTAGGCTCTTAAGTAGTCAGGGAGTCGGAGGCTGCCCAAGTGACTGAAGCCCCAGGTTCGTGCAGGTAACAAGCGGAGCTAGAATTTCAAACATATCCTTTAATTCCAAAACCAGTATTCTTTCCCCTACACTGTGATACAGCTTTCACAATCAAATCATTGACTGTTTTCCAGGCACTGTACTGGTGCTGTGTAGAAGATAAAAAGTAGCATAAAACTTAGTCTCCGACTTCAAGCAGCTTACAGGCTTTGGGGAGACTGTGATTTAATTATTGAATAACAGTGTCGCTAGATTAGATACATACATATATAATACATACATATGTATACACATATATATGAGACCAAATGAATTATTCTGAAAATTGTTCTGCAGGAGTTGAGCGGAGAAGCATTAGGACACATTTCATGAAGGTTTTGTGGAAGAGGTTGCATCATTGTTGCACTTAGCACCTTGGTGATCATGGGCAGGTTAATTTACCCTCTGTGAACTTCGGTTTCCTCATCTATAAAATGAGATTACATTAGACCAGAGATTCCCAACCTGTGGGCCTCAGGCCAGGAATCAAAGAATCAAGAAATGAATCCCCAGATAAGTAAAGAAACCTAATATAAACTGAGTAATGTCCCAAATACGAATATCATTATTTTTCAAATTTACATAGATGCTGTTATGATGAATAAAATTCAAATGCATTTTAAAGCATTGTTAAATTCATAGTACATTGTTTTTTTTATCATGTATCTTCTCAGTAGATATCAGTAGTACAGCTACCTTCAATTGTGGGGTTCTGAATTTTTTTTATATATTAAAAAATGGGGAAAAGGAGCTCAGATTTGAAAAAACATTAAGAACTAGGTTATACTAGATTATAGAAGCAAAGATTGATAACTGGAGGTACATCATCTGTTTCAATATTTTCAGATGCCCAGACAGATTAAGTGTCTTGCCTAAAGTGATCCAAGTAGTAAGTGGCAGAGCCAGAAATAGAGTCCCCTATTTTCAAACCCAGCACTCATTCTGTTGCACCATACTAGACTGTTACCTGTGACCATTTGAAGTCTCACTGAAAAGATAGTCTTTGACTAAAAATTTTGAACATGACCTTGTGGGACTTTTGTATCCCTAATACTAGAGCATAGTGGGGACCAGACCTGTGATTTTATTGACAGAGGAAACTCTCAGCAGGGAAAATCCTTTTAGCAATGCAGATTTACACCTGCTCTGCAACTTATAGGCTTAATGGGTTGCCTACTAGCTCATTGAAGACAGGGACTGTTTTTTTCTTCATCTTTATATCTCTGTGGTTCACTAAAATAATGAGCCATAATAAGAGTTTATTGAATTGAATTTATTATCATATTTATCCCCTTGAAGTCACAAGACCTGAGTTTGAGTCTCTCCTGCTCTTTACTAGAGCTGTGACCTTAATTAAATAATTTAATTCCTCCAAAGCTCCATCTCAACTTCTACAAAGTTTAAATTAAAATGACTTCTTTGCCTCCTTCACAGGGGTTGTTTTGAGGATCAAATGACAGGTAGATGCTTTGTTAACTGTTGAAGTTGTTACATTTCTACCTGAGCTTTCCAAATGGAAGCACTGAATCCGAGTGCTCTGGGAAGATAGAATTAGACACAGGCTTTCAGTTTCTGTGCTTTTCTCAAATGATGGTAACTGATTGGAAGTGAAAAGTACATTTGCTTTTCTCCAGGGTGATGAAATTGTTCAAAAGACAAGGAGGATGTTACAGTGAACATGGAAATTTCTGACCAGTCAACTGTAATTTCTCACACCTATTGGCTGTGCAGCTCAATCTAAAAATAGTTTTAAAAATTTGAACTTGGAGGATCATGAGATTTAGAATTGGAAGGGACCATACAGATCTTCTAGTTCAGTTCTCTCATTTTGTAGATAATCAGACTGGCCAAAGGGATAAAATGACTTACCCAGAATCCCACTGGTACATGTGAATTAATTGTATACTAGATAATTCACTAAGATATATTTTAAAAAAAAAGAGAGAGAGAGACTAGAAAGGCCGTAACAGTACAGAGAGATTTTGTAAGGTGACACACTGGAACTTTTCCAGTATGTCTCTGATTCCAAGGTGATGAATACTGGACAAGAGATGAAAGTGTCCCAGATAAGGAAGGTTGTTAGGATGTTTAAATTTTGATACCAATGAAGTTTGAAAGGATAACCCTGAGAACATCTAATTAGATTTTGGCAAAGGAAAATATTTCAGTAGAAAAGGATATGTCATATTCTGTGTCAGAGCAGCCAGCCTGGCATAATGGAGACAGGTCTTGGAGTTAAGAAGATTAGATCTCATCTCTGTCCTCTATTATCTGTGACCCTGAGCAAATCACGTAACCTCTGTGCACTTCAGATAAGGATTTACCTATCTGGACAAATGATGAGCGGAGAGAGTTCCCCCAAAGAGAGCCCTGCACACCGTTGAAATCAGCAATCATCCCTATATTCTATGAGGACCTTGATATCAAAGTAAATTGTTATGCATTCCATTTCATTTGGCAGTTATATTTATAGGACTTATAAAGGCAAATCTATAAAATGATCAAGAATTACCTTTCTTTTTTATGAGATCTGGCACAATTTTTAATTGTTCCTGTATTACTAGGGTCCCGATGGTTATGTTAGTTCTAAATATTGTTCCCTAGGTCCACCTTCCTCAGTTTACAGATGATTAGTTGACAGTGTGCAGTTAATTTAAGAAATGATACTTTCTTCCATGCTGAAGAGTCAGCCAGGAAGCTGACATCTAGAATCCATTTATGAATTGCTTGAGGATGCCAAATTGTTCTCTTCCCCTATCATCCTCCTGTTTGTACAGTGGGCCTTTCCCTAATGATAAGTAATAAAGTAATTTCATTCCCCCAGTCCTGTTGTAAGATTTTCATTATAGATTAATTTTGATTTAGTCACCAGTGAAATAGAACACAGTTTTGTATGCAAGGATATAAAATTTTACCAACTTGAAATACAAGTAGGAAATTAATGTTTTGGTGGTCTCAGATGTTTCCACACAGTGAGAAATATACTTATTGCTGTTTATTTGTTTTTTCCTTTAGTGCACATGAGTGGACAGCTGTGGTGGGCCTGGAAATTCATGCCCAGATCTCTTCCAATTCAAAACTTTTTTCTGGATCTCAAGTTACCTTTTTAGCACCCCCTAATTCATTGGTTTCTTTCTTTGATGCTTCCCTCCCCGGAACATTGCCGGTAAGTAAGTAATGTATTTTATTGTAGTGGCTGTGAACAAAATTGTAAATGTTTGAGTCTGTTATCCTAAACATTTAAGACTTTTCTCATACTTGTAGAGTGGAGAGGCAATGATGATTCTAGTTATTTAAAGTTGAGATGATGAGAGTTATAATCTGACATTTATAATCATTCAAAATTACTTACCAACTTTGAATTTGAATAAAACTCCAGTATCCCATGATTTAAGTTGGTAGTTTATGTAGTCCGAATCTTGTATTTTGCAGCTGAGGGAACTGAAGTGTAGAGAACTAAAGGACATGTGGTTAATTAAGGATTGTCATCTGAACTAATTGGACTCTAACCTGTGGGTGGCCGGAGCCAAACAGAGCAGGGTAGAGACAGGCAAGTCAGGAATCAACTGAAGTTTAATTTCAAAGAAAAGGAAGCAGCTTGCAAGTGAAGCCTTCCTAAGAAAGGGGGCACCCATTTATGGCAGGGGCAGGATTTTTAAGTGTTAAAACCATAGTCTCCAAGTCTTAAGGTCATTGAGCCTTGTGATTGTTCAGCAGGACGTAGAACGAGGGTTAGCATGGCCAAGAGCAGAAGCGAGGCCCCTGGCTTGGTTCACTTAGTGGTTACAAGCACAGGCATTGTTAGCATGTCAGGGGATTTGATTGATCACTTTGGCTGCAATTTCACCTTCCGAGTTATTGTCCCATGGAAAGTAGAGAAGCTCCAACCAATCTAAATAGTTATTACAATCATTACACATACATAGATTAATATGAAAATTATAGATCTCACTGCAGCAGGATAGAGACTTGAGGAGAGATACAAGTGTTCTGTAGCCATCATCCAGTGTATGCTTTAAGCTGTGCAAGTTGGCACAAGCCCAGACTTCAAAGAAATCTGTCTGAGTTTAAAAAAATTCAGACAGAGGATGAGTAAATAATAATAAATGCAGAAAATAGAATCCGTTGCAGTTGTTTTATGTCTTCATAAATACATGTCTCCATGATACAACATCCGTTATCAGTCTTAACATTTGAAACAACCAGGAAAACTATGACAGATGTAAATTTTTCCAAGAGACTGGTCTAAAGTATCCAACCACAAAAATATATCGATGAGTATTTTAGTGGTATTTAGTGGTTTTAAAGAAAAGAGGGATGGAGTCAGATGATTAGTATCAAGGCAGGTGGTTTGCTTGAATAAATCCAAAGCCAGCCAGACCTAGTGGGTTTTCTGGGCCGTCCCTAGAATTGTATGGAACCCAGGGCAGATTTCGCTGAGTACCACTTGCTATACAACCTAATACCTTGGCTTCGGAAACGTGGTTAAAGTGAACATTGAGAGTGGCAGTAACCTGAGGGTTAGTGATAAAGCAAAACTTTGCCTTATGCTTGATGGAGTAGTAGGGCTACTATTAAGTGTAATCTACCAGCCTGAGCCCTCCTCTCCTGGCTGTCAGCGTTGAGCTCCAGGGGACACCCCAGCTCTGGAGATTCAGGAGGAATGTGAATTGGTGTTCCTGTGTTCTTGACCCATTTCCTTGATCCTTCCACACCTCTGCTTAGTCTCTCCCCCATACATACTTATATTCTATCTCTCTCTTCTTTAAAATTTGGCTCATTACCATGAAACACTTCTCAATACAACCTTGCTGATGGATGCTTTGGACCTGTCTCTTGGAAGGGAGTGGTGGGGCCTCGGGTTGGGGGCTCAGATTATTCTCCCCTCACTTCTCCCGTTTTCTGAACAGAACTAGTTCCAGTTTGGGCAGAAATTTGTTTATCCTCCTTTCTCTGAAGTCAGAGCCAAGAATCTTAATGGTTTTGAGTAGACCTAAGCTTTTCTTATTCAGTCAGGGCTTATCTTCCTATTTGCAGATAGAAGGGCCTGTATGAAAATGAGCAGGTTTCCACATGTGAGCTGTTAACAGTCATTTCAGCATTCTGTCAGGACAAAACAGTTTAAGTCCCATGATGTAAAAGACATTGATGATATTTTGATAATTGTAAGATACAATCTATCATCTGACCTTATGGTCAGCTGTAGAGTGATACTCCTTTCTGGGGATAAGAATGACCCTAAAGTCAAGAAACCACTTATAGCAAATCAGATTATGAATTGTCAACACTTTGTTCTTACTAAGGATTTGGAGTAGGGGGGAGCTGCTTTGAGTCTGTAAATCGTGTGTGTATGATGAGACGAAAAGGCCACAGATATCTAGAGCTATGCAAATAAATCATCATTCATACTCAAAGTACTGTTCAGTCCCTAAGAACATTCCTTGAACATTATTGAGCTAAGAACTAGAACTATAAAAAGATTTGCCATAGAACTAAAGTGTTCATCATGGTAGAGTAGAAATAATACCAGATGGGGAGCCAAGAGACTGACAGTAATTAGGCCATGTGACTCATTGTAAGTCATTTAACCATTCATTTAAAAAAAAGCTCATTTTTTATGTCTTTTGTTTTAATATCAATCATTTCTAAAAAAAAAAAAAAAAATCCATCATTTCTGGAAATCTTGCCTACGTATACCGCGCACCGAAACTGAACCCTCAGCTATAATAAAGAAAACCAGTTAAACCAAAACATCCAATCTAGTGACCACACTGGTTATTGTAGTCATTTGTGAAAATTATGCTTCTGTTTCTCCTTATTTCACTTTCTCTCAGTTCACACAAATCTTCCCATGTTTTTCTGAATTCCTGATTTTCATCAATTCTTCCTATCACAAGAAGATTGCATTTCATTCATATGCCACAATTTGTCCAGCCATTGCTTGATTAATGGGCACCCACTTTGCTTTTTTTTTTTTTTTTTAAATACCGTAAGTTCAGCAGAAGTTCACACCTGAGCCTTATTTTCCTCTTTTTGTGAAGTGAGAGTAGATGGACTAGACCTAAGGTTCTTTTTTTTTTTATTATTTAACTTTTTACATCCATTTTCACAAAATTTTGGGTTCCAAATTTTCTCCCCTTTTCTCCGCTCCCCCCACCCCAATACACCAAGCAATCTAATTTTCCCTATCTCCAATCTGCCCTCTCTTCTATCATCCCTCCCTTCTCTCGTCCCCATCTTCTCTTTTGTCCTGTAGGGCCAGATGACTTTCTATTCCTCATTAACTGTATGTCTTATTTCCTAGTAGCAACAACAATACTAAACAGTTGTTCCTAAAACTTTGAGTTCCAAATTCTCCCCATCCCTCCCTCCCCACCCATTCCCTTTGGGAAGGCAGGCAATTCAATATAGGCCATATCTGTGTAATTTTGCAAATGACTTTGATAATAGTCGTGTTGTGTAAGACTAACTGAATTACCCTCCATCCTATCGTGCCTCTCATTGTTTCTATTCTGTTTTTTGATCCTGTCCCTCCCTGAGTGTTGACTTCAAATTGCTCCCTCCTCCCATTGCCCTTCCTTCCATCATCCCCCCCTTGCTCATCTTCTTCTCCCCCACTTTCCTGTATTGTAAGATAGGTTTTCATACCAAAATGAGTGTGCATTTTATTCCTTCCTTTAGTCGAATGTGATGAGGGTAAACTTCTTGTTTTTTTTCTCAGCTCTCCTCTTTTTCCCTCCACTAAAAAGTCTCCTGCTTGCCTCTTAAATGACATATAATTTACCCCATTCCATTTCACCCTCTTTCCTCCCCTACCTTTCTCTCTCACCATTTACCTTAATTTCTTTTAAGATATGCACGCACATACAGAGACAGAGAGCACAGAGTGAATTGAATAGACCTGAGGTTCATAACATGGGATCTGTGAACTTTATCTTTAAAATAGTTTGATAATTGTACTTCATGATCATTGATTAATTTTTTTAAATTTGCTATAACAAATGTTCTAATTTCAATTTTATTTGCATACTAATGTCACATTTACTCTCATGACAGAAGTTTTTGTTTTTTAATTTCTTTTGGGATATCTTTTGTGTTTGAGTGACCTTCTCTTCTGACTTAGGAACAGTTCTTTCCTTTTCATTAAGTGCCATCTCAGCATGGCAAGGGGAACTCTTTGGTGGTTTGATTTGGCCATGAGCTCTATAAATATACCTTCACATTTTGAGAGTCTTGTTAACCTAAATAAGCTCAGTGATAAGAGAATTAAGTTCTGCTTTACTCTGCATTTTTGATCACATGCATTAATAATTCAATATTTTTGGACCAATGACTATATCTAGTCCTGCTGCTTGCTGGAAGCTCACCTGCCACCTCCACCAGCTATTTGGTATCTTTTTGGATATGCCTGTCCTTAATATCTAGAAAAGTTTCTCAGGTGTCCTTAAAGTAGACTTGGAGATTTGAACCCCTTGACTTGTGTGATTTTATGTAGTTCACTGGATCAAATGAGCACCTTAGTATTTTAAATGATTCCATAGGACGGTTCAAGGGAAAGAGAAGACCATTGCTTTCTTTTGTTGTAGTTAATAATTAATTTATTTGTTTTCAGTTTGCAACAATCACTTGCATAAGTTTTAAATTTTCCTCCCCCTCCCTCCCCTCTCCCTTCCCAAGATAGCATACAATATTATATGGGTTCTAAACATACATTCTTTTTTTTAATCAGTTATTTGTGTTTATTCAGTACTTAGGGTTAGTATGACGCTTGAGGAATTGGTTGCATTGCTGTACATATACAGATCTTTTTATATAATATGGAAATTTACAACTATTGGCATACATATAGACACACAGACACACATAGGTAGACAAAATTAGATCATCTGGAAAGGTGATACATGGGGCCATGGTGTAGTGCCCTGATGGAGTGGAGCACAAAGGTAATCAATGCATCAATAAAGAATTACTACCGTATGATGTTTTGTATCCAGGAGTGTTGTTTTCTGGACCTAAGGGAGCTTGTAGCACCTACATACAAAGCATGTAGTTTATATACCTGTGGGCCACTGGCTCTGCTTAACACCAACTACTGAGACTATACAAGTCATATCCAGCATCATATGCAAACTACAACAGAGTTTTATTCCCCATTTCTAACTTTAGGAAGAAACTAGAGTGTGTTCACAGGTTTTACATTTCTGGTGTTTAGTCACTAATCAGAGGAATGATTTGACCTATTTGAAAAGCGGATCATACATAACCCTTCAACACCTGTCATGTTCTCTCAATGGCAGCACATTCAAAGGTTTAAAAATTGCAGCTCCTTCTGGATTCCCCAAAGAGTATCTATGCTCTTCTTTGAACAGCTCTCCTCCTCCGGATTCAGGTTGACCTTCACCACATCTGAAATGCTGTTCTGCCCCAAGACACATGGGACACTAAGGAAGACATCCTCATTAATGCCATACAGACCCATAATCATGGTGCAAATTGGATGCACTCTCCTAAGATTCTTCATAATGCTTTCTGCCAGATATGCCACAGACAAGCCAGTGGCCCGGGAAGTGTAGCCCTTCAGTTTGATTACTTCATAAGCACTTTCAGCCACCTGTTTATGAACATCTTTCCAATTCTCTGCATCAGCATCAGTTCCCAAAGGAGGATGAAGGTTCTTTAGAGACACACCGGCAAGATTCACACCACTCCACACAGGAACTCTGGAGTCTCCATGTTCCCCAAGGACCCATCCATGACAGCTTGAAGAATGGACACCAAGTCTCTCCCCCATTAGGTAATGGAAATGGGCAGAATCCAGATTGCAAACACTTCCAATAGCATGATTTTTAGGAAAGCCACTTAGCTTTGAGGCCACATATGTCAAAATATCCACTGGATTGGAAACAATAAGCAGGTTGCAATTAGGGCTGTATTTAATAGTATTGGGAATGATGAATTTAAAGATATTCACACTACGCTAGACCAAATTAAGATGACTTTTTTCCTCCTGTTGATGTGCCCGTGCCCCAGGCATAACAATGACCAGTTTTGAGTTTGCACTCACACTGTAGTCTTTGCCAGAAGCAACCTTTGACATTTTGAGGGAAAGGCTGCTATGTTGGAGATCCATTATCTCTTCCTTTAGTTTGTCTTCTATTACATCAACTAGGGCAAGTTCATCAGCCAATTCCTTTGTTAAAATACTAATGGCACATGCTATGCCAACTGCACCAAACCCAACGGCAATGATCTCATTCTGAGGAACATGGTGTCCTTTAGGACATTGAAGATCAGCTGATCCTTGAGAGTTGATGCCATTTTGGAGGGTATCTGCAGGGATAACTGGTCAGGCTGCGAAAGTTTTGAGTTAGATGTGAGGTTGCTGCTGCCAGGCTCGCACCCATACATTCTTATTAAACGCATTTTCACATTAGTCATATTGCATAGAAGAATTAAAACAAATGGGAGAAATCATGAGAAAAACAAAAACAAAATTAAACCTAGCAAAATAGAAAATAGTCTGCTTCATTCTGAGTTTCTACTCCACTTCTTTCTCTGGATGTGGATGGTATTTTGCATCAGGAGTCCTTTGGAAATGTTTTAGGTCCTTGCATTGCTGTGAAGGGCTAAATCTGTTATAATGATATTACTTCATTTTTGATGGTACCTTGTAGCAGGGTATAATTTCCTTCCTTATCACTGTTGATTAGATCTATTTTTGCTTTTGCTTTGTCTGAGATTAGGATTGCTACCTCTGCTTTTTTTTTTACATCAGCTGAAGCATAGTATATTCTGCTCCAGCCTTTTACCTTTGCCCTGTGTGTATCCCCATTTCAAATGTGTTTCTTGTAAACAACATATTGTAGGATTATGGTTTTTAATACATTCTGCTTCTGCCTCCATTTCATGGGAGAGGTCATCCCATTCACATTCACAGTTATGATTAACATCTGTGTCTTTCTCTCCATCCTCTCCTGCCTTCCCAGTCACCACTGCAGTGAAACAGGGCTGTGTGTTTGTTCCCATGCTTTTCAGCATGATATTTTCAGCCATGTTGTTAAATGCTTTCAACGAGGATGAACACACCATCAAGGTCAGGTACTGTACTGATGGTAAGTTCTTCAGTTTGAAAAGGCTACAAGCCAAGACCAAACTGGAGGGAGTGTGGGTGCATGTTCTGATGATTGTGCACTCAATGCAGCCTCTGAAGCTTAGATGCAACAAAGTATGGATCAGTTCTCTGCTACCTGTGCTAATTTTGGCCTAATAATTAACACACCAAGAAAACACAGGTGCTCCATCAGCCTCCCCCCCGCCCCCATCTATACATGGAACCATCAGTTACAACAAATGGAGAAGTTTTGAATGCTGTGGATAAGTTCACTTACCTTGGTAGTATATTTTTCAGGGATGTACGCTTTGACAATGAGGTTGATACAGGCATTGCCAGAGCTAGCTCAGTGTTTGGGAGACTGAAGAAAAGCTTGGGAAAGAAGATTACAGAGCCATTGTGCTGACCTCATTGTTGTATGCTTGTGAAACATGGACAGTCTACCAGCGCCATGCTAGGAGATTGAGTCACCATTTGAACTATCTTAGGAAGATTCTGAGGATCACCTGGCAGGATAAGATACCAGACATTGAAGTACTTGCTTGAGCTGAACTGCCAAGTATTCAAACTGTGCTTCAGAGAGTGCAACTCCAGTGGGTCGGCCATGTTGTTTGAATGCAAAATGTACACTTGCCAAAAAGACTTTTATGGAGAACTCACATGGGGCAGGCGATCACATGGAGGTCAGAAGAAGCAATACAAGGACACTCTCAGAGTCTCTCTCAAGAACTTTGGATTTGACTGTGTGACATGGGAGACACTGGCACAGGACCACTCATGGTGTGCCCACATCAGAAAGGGTGCTGTGCTCTACGAGCAAAGCAGAATTGAGACAGCACAAAGAAAATGTAGAATGCACAAATTTGGAGTAACCACCCCAAATGTTGACACAGACTATCTGTGCCCAACCTGTGGTAGACCGTTCTGAGCTCATATTGGTCTGATCAGCCACAGTCGGACACACTGAAACTTCACTTTATCATGGGGATGCCATTTGGTCCTCTTCAAGAACAGAGGACAACAACCAACCAACCTTTGTCTCTATTCTGTTCCATCCCCTTTATGCTTTTATTTCACCCTTCCTCTTTTACTCTTACCACCACCTCCCTCAATCTTCCCTCCTTTTTCCCTTCTTTCTTCCCATCTCTTCACCCCTATCCTTTTCTTTCCCCTTTCCCCTCTTACTGCCTATAGTGCATGTTAGATTTCTATCATTAACTGAGTATGTTGTTCCCTCCTTGAACTAAATCCATGAGAGTAAGGCTCTAGAGGGATGGAACCAAGGTGGCAGACTAGAAAGATGGACCTGTAGAAGCTCCCCCACATAGCCCATAAAATACTTGTAAAAAATGACTCTAAACAAATTCTACAGCAGAGTGAAAGATGTTTCCAGCCCAAGACAGCCTGGAAGGCTGACAGGAAAGGCCTGTTGCACCGGGAGTGGAGCGGAGCAGGGCCAGGACCTGGAACAGGCTTCAGGGAGCCACTAGCAGCAGTACTTCCCAGATTGCTCAACTCACAGGTGCCAAAGACAGCTTCAAAGGTCAGTGAATTCACCCAGGAGAAGGGAACACAATCTGGACCACAGGCAGCAGCGTCCATTTTTGGAGCCCTCTGCCTAAAACCCCTGGGAGAATTGAGCCACTTATCTATTCTCAGCCCTGAGCATGGTCCTGGGATGAGGAGAAGCACTGGCATGGTAGAGCTGGAGGCAGTTGTGGAGAGGGAATTCTACTTGCAGATTGTGGGCAGAAAAGTTTTTGGTTGCTCCCAGACCAGTGCACAGGCCAGGAGAGAAGTAAACACTTCTCCTTTGATTGTGCCACCTTGGAGGAATTGAGAACTTACAGGTTCCAAGAGTATACCCGGGACAAAGGACTCAAAAGTCAAGTAACTGGCTGGGAAAATGCCCAAAAAAGGAGAGAAAATAAGACTATAGAAGGTTACTTTCTTGGTGAACAGTTATTTTCTTCCATCTTTTGGATGAGGAAGAACATTGTGCACCATCAGAGGAAGGCAAGGCTTCTGCATCCAAAACCTCCAAAATAAATATGCAGCGGTCTTAGGCCATGGAAGAACTCAAAAAGGATTTTGAAAATCAAGTAAGAGAAGTGGAGGAAAAATGAGGAAGAGAAATGAGAGTGATTCAAGAAAATCATGAAGAGCAAGGCAGCAGCTTGCTAAAGGAGACCAAAAAAATGCTGAAGAAAACACTTTTAAAAATAGGGTAACTCAACTGGCAAAAAGCCAATGGGGTGAAGAATGCTTTAAAAAAGCAAAATCAGCCAGATGGAAAAAGAGGTTCAAAAGCTCACTGAAGAAAATAGTTCTTTAAAAATTAGAATGGGGCAGATGGAAGCTAATGACTTTATGAGAAACGAAGAAATTACAAAACAAAACCAAAAGAATAAAAAATAGAAGATAATGTGAGAGTAAAGCTCAGATAGTGTTTATCTCCTTTCTTTCCCTCTGTTATGTTTTTGTGCCTCTTCATATGATGTATAATTTACCGTTTTCTGCCTCCTCCTTTTCTCCCATTGCAATCCCTTCACACCCTTTGATTATGTTTTTTACCTTTTATCGGTTAATTTATACTCACTCCCTCTATCTATCTACATATATATCCCTTTTAAATGTAATAATAAATATACAGTTCTCATGATTAACAACTACCATTCTTCCATTTGGGGATGTAAACAGTTTGTCCATGTTGAATAACAGTTTTTTCTCCATTTACCTTTTTATGCCTCTCTTGAATCTTGTATTTGAAGATCAGATTTTCTATTGAGATCTCTTTCTATTGAGCCTTTTCATTAGGAAGGTCTAGAAATCCCTTATTTCACTGAATGTTCATCTCCTTGTCTGAAAGATTATGCTCACTTTTGCTGGGTAATTCATTCTTGGCTGTAGTTCAAACTCCTTTGCCTTATGGAATATCATATTCCAATCCTTGTGATCTTTTAATGTAGAAGCTGCAAGGTCCTCTGTGATCCTGACTGTAGCTCCTCCATATTTGAATTGTTGCTTTCTGGCTGCTTGCAGTATTTTCTCCTTGACCTGATACTTGTAGAATTTGGCAACAATATTCCTTGACGTTTTTAATTTGGGATCCCTTTCAGGAGGTGATCGGTGGATTCTTTCAATGACTATTTTGCCCTTTGGATATAGGACTTCAGGAAGTTTTCCTTGATGATGTCTTGTAAGATATTGTCCAGACTCTTTTTTCATCATGACTTTCCAGCAGACCAATAATTCTTAGATTTTCTCTCCTGAATCTGTTTTCCATGTCAGTTGTTTTTCCAATGAGATATTTTATATTTTCGTCTATTTTTTCAGTGTTTAAATTTTGCTTCACTGATTCTCGATGTCTCCTAGAGTCATTAGCTTCCTCTTGCCCAGTTCTACTTTTTAACAAATTGTTTTCTTGACTTAGCCTTTGTATTTCTTTTTCCATTTATCCAGTTTTTCTAATTGAGTTTTGTACCTCCTTATCCCTTTGACCAGTTTTAGTTTTTAAGGAACTGTTTTAGTCAGTGAATTCTTTTTTCATTTTGTCAATTGTACTTTTTAAATCATTGGACAGTTTTTGTTCTTTCTCTCTAAGTTGGCTTTTAAAATTCTTCTTGAGCTTTTCCAAGAATGCTCTTTGGGCTTGAGACCAGTTCATATTCCTTTCTGAGACTTCAGATGTGAGTACAGTGTCAAAGCTATCCTCTTCTGAATTCGTATTTTGATCTTTCCTGTTCCCCTAGTAAGATTCTGTGATCTTTGCTTTTCTGATTGGCTTCTTGCTTGTTGTGATTGCCTTTTTCCTGGCTTTTGAAGTGAATCTGCTTCTGGGGCACAGGGGGTTCTGTCCCACGTTTCTTATGCTAGGAGTTTGGGGCCTGGTTTCTGACTTTTTGTATTATGGCCTCTGGTTCTTTCAGCTAGAAGCTATATATTTGTCTTTATTTTTTTTATTTAAGTTTTTACATTCATTTTCACAAAATTTTGGGTTCCAAATTTTCTCCCCATTTGTCCCCTCCCCCCACCCCAATACACCTAGCAATCTAATTTTCCCTTTCACCAATCTGCCCTCTCTTATATCCTCCCTCCCTTCTCTTGTCCCCATCTTCTCTTTTGTCCTGTAGGGCCAGATGACTTTCTATTCCCCATTGACTGTATTTCTTATTTCCTAGTAGCGACAACAATACTCGACAGTTGTTCCTAAAACTTTGAGTTCCAAATTCTCCCCATCCCTCCCTCTGCACCCATTCCCTTTGGGAAGACAGGCAATTCAATATAAGCCATATCTGTGTAGCTTTGCAAATGACTTCGATAATAGTCGTGTTGTGTAAGACTAATTGTATTTCCCTCCATCCTATCCTGCCCCCCATTGTTTCTATTCTGTCTTTTGATCCTGTCCCTCCCCAAGAGTGTTGACTTCAAATTGCTCCCTCCTCCCATTGTCCTCCCTTCCATCATCCCCCCCACCCTGCTTATCTCCTCCCCCACTTTCCTGTATTGTAAGATAGGTTTTCATACCAAAATGAGTGTGCATTTTATTCCTTCCTTTAGTCAAATGTGATGAGGGTAAACTTGTTTTTTTCTCAGCTCTCCTCTTTTTCCCTCCACTAAAAAGTCTCCTGCTTGCCTCTTGAATGAGATATAATTTACCCCATTCCATTTCACCCTCTCTCCTCACACTACATTTCTCTCTCACTATTTACCTTAACTTCTTTTAAGATATGGTCTCATCCTATTCAGTTCACTCTGTGCTGTCCATCTCTGTATGTGCATGCATGTATGTATGTGCATGCACGTGTGTACATGTGTGTGCATGTGTGTATGTGTGTGTGTGGTGCCACCAACTACCCAGATACTGAAAAGTTTTAAGAGTTACAAATATTTTCTTTCCATGTAGGAATGTAAACAGTTCACCTTTGGTAAGTCCCTTATGACTTCTCTTTACTGTTTACTTTTTCATGCTTCTTCTCATTCTTGTGTTTGAAAGTCAGATTTTCTTTTCAGCTCTGGTCTTTTCATCAAGAATGCTTGAAAGTCCTCTATTTCATTGAAAGACCATATTTTCCCCTGAAGTATTATACTCAGTTTTGCTGGGTAGGTGATTCTTGGTTTGAGTCCTAGTTCCTTTGACTTCTGGAATATCCTATTCCATGCCCTTCTATCCCTTAATGTAGAAGCTGCTAGATCTTGTGTTATCCTGATTGTATTTCCATAGTACTGGAATTGTATTTTTTTTAGTTGCTTGCAAGATTATCTCCTTGAGCTGGGAGTTCTAGAATTTGGCCACAATGTTCCTAGGAGTTTCTCTTTTTGGATCTCTTTCAGGCGGTGATCGATGGATTCCTTCAGTACTTATTGCCCTCTGGTTGTAGAATATTAGGGCAGTTTTCCTTGATAATTTCATGGAAGGTGGTATCTAGGCTCTTTTTTTCATCATGACTTTCAGGTAGTCCCATAACTTTAAAATTGTCTCTCCTGGATCTATTTTCCAGGTCAGTTGTTTTTCCAATGAGATATTTCACATTCTCTTCCATTTTTTCATTCTTTTGGTTTTGTTTGGTGATTTCTTGGTTTCTCAGAAAGTCATTAGACTCCATCTGTTCCATTCTAATTTTGAGAGAACTATTTTCTTCAGTGAGCTTTTGAACCTCTTTTTCCATTTCGCTAATTCTGCTATTGAAAGCATTCTTCTCCTCATTGGCTTTTTGAACCTCTTTTGCCAATTGAGTTAGCTTATTTTTCAAGGTGTTATTTTCTTCAGCATTTTTTTGGGTCTCCTTTACCAGGGTATTGACCCGTTTTTCATGCTTTTCTTGCATCTCTCTCATTTCTCTTCCCAGTTTTTCCTCCACCTGTCTACCTTGATTTTCAAAATCCTTTTTGAGCTCTTCCATGGCCTGAGCCCAGCGGACATCCACCTGGGATGTCTGGGATACAGAGGCCCCGACCTCCACGTCTTTCCCTGATAGTAGAAATTGTTCCTCGTCATCAGAATTGAAAGGTGGGAACATCTGTCTCCCATCAAAGTAGCTTTCTATAGTCTTATTTTTTTTCCCTTTTCTGGGCATTTTCCCAGCCAGTTACTTGACTTCTAAGATTCCTCTCCACCCCCACCTAGATCCGCCCAGCTAGTGCTTGGGGTCTGAGATTCAAATGCTGCTCCCCAGCTTCGGGGCTTTCAGGGGCGGGCATGGCTGCTATTCAATGTGAGCTTAAGTTCTGGTGCTGGGGTGGGGGCAGGGCCGCCTCCCAGGCTCAGTTCCCTCAGGGGGTTTATGCGGAGACCTTCGGTAATGGCCCTGAGCCCCTGCCTATTCTGGGAACCCCTGGCCACTGCTGCCTCTGCCACTGCCTCCGCCACCGCCTCCCTAGGGGGCCTGAGCCATGGAGACACCCCACTCCCCTCTCAGCCAGCTCAGACGTCTCTCTCACTGACCTGGAGCACCTGTGGGTGGAGGGACCTTCGCAGCCGCCGAAGATTCTGTCCCTGAAGCCTGCTCTGATCTGCTCCTTTGGGGCCGTGCGGCCAGGGCAGCACAGGGGTTGGCTCTGCGACCGGAGCGTGATGGGCCCCTGGGGACAGCTTTCCAGGGCTCTCTGGAACGGAAATCTCTTCCACTGTGTTTCTGTGTGGCTTGCAGTGCTCCAGATTTTGTGGGGAGTTCTTTTTACAGGAAATATATAGGCTGCGGGTTCAGAGGTAGCTTACATGAGTCTTTCTACTCCGCCGTCTTGGCTCCTCCCCCAGATTCACTTTTTAAAAGTATCTGAAGGAGATTATTGAAGAGCTCAGGGGGACCATTGGTTTTTTAAAAACATTCTGTGAATGGGTCTATAGATTTCAACTACTAGTGGTGTTCATGATGCAAAAAAAATGATTAGAAACTCTTCAGCTAGATAATGTCAAAGGTTTCTTACAGCTTTAAAATCCTGGGATTATAATTTAACTATCTCAGAGAATTAGTATACCTTTTTAAGTCATGGGGTGACAAAGGGAATGAGGTAGATTGGGTGGAAATGTCTGAGGCAGATGGGAGGGCCCCTCCCTTTAAAGCTCTACTCCTTTGCAATTTCTTTTCCATGACCTAACTGTGAACCTTACCCTTGCATTCTCCAAGAAAATATTCTCTCTCTAGGTTAGAATCTTCAATGTGTGTGAATATTAAAAAACTGTTAGGGGTCATAGTGCACCACATGGTGAACAAGAATGTCTTCATCATAGAACTTTAGACTTGGCAAAGGACCTTAGATATCTTCTACCTTTTCCTTTTTTAATTTTGGAGTCAAAGACCAAAACATAAATGCACAGTAGAGAAAAGAAACAAAAACATATCATAAACTTAATTGGAATATTGGAACTTAAATAGAAAGTAAGAAAGGAAAAAAAGCATGTCATGTTCTATAGCAGAACATAAGAGAAGATTCAAGATATGTAGCAGTAAATTTTCATTTCAAGAAAGCCTGTATGATGAATAACACACGTTGTGTTGAGAGTTGTCCCACTATTCTTTGCTTCCTTGTGAGTTTTCTTTTGTTCTCTGCTGTGCACTTTTTTACGTTGTTCTTTTTTTCCTTCCTACCACCCTCAAAGGCTCCAATAAAGTTTAGATATGTTTGTCTATAGCTGTAGATATATACATATACATATACACATATATATAGACATATACTTTCCCATAAAATTCTACTCCTGATCTTTGTTTTTATGTTTGTGCATGCCTCTTGTTTCCTCTCTCCTTCTTGCTCTACTTTACTTCTACCCATGACCCTCCTATTACTTGCCTACCTTCCTCCAACGATCTCTCCCCATCCTCCCATTCCCATAAATCTAAACATCTTTCTATACCCCCCTTTACCTATTCCTTCTCCTTTCCCTCTAAAGATCCCTCCCTTGTCTTCTCCCTGCTCCTTCTGCCCCTACCAATTTATTTCCTCTGAATTTAGAAGATTTTTATATTCTTCTAAATAGATATGTATTGTTCCCTCTTAAATCCATTCTCAATGAAAGCAGGTTACCACAACTACCAGTCGTCCTCCCCCTTCTAATTCCTCTGTATCAGTTCTTCCTCTTATGCTTCATTTGTATAAAATAATTACTTTTTTTAGCTATTCCTAAATGATTTTACTTTTTAAATTAATATCAAGGTCAGGTTTTTTATGAGCTGCCCAGTTATTAATAATGATCTTAGACATTTTATATTTTACATATATAAAAGGTAAACAGTCTGTCCTTATTCCTTATAATCAGTCATTGGTATTTACCTTATATTTCTCTTGGTTCTTATATGTCAAATCTTCTATTAAGTTCAGGATTCTTTTTAATGAAGTCTTGAAAGTCTGAGAGTTTATCAAATACCCATTTTTTTTTTTCATTCAGGATAATACTTAACTTTTACAGGACATGATAGTTTTGACAGGAGCGTCAGTTTTTTGCCCTTCTATATATTGTGTTCCAAGACTTGTGGTCCTTTAATGTCTCTGCTGCTAGGTCTTGTGGGGTTCTAATTGTGGCTCCATCATATATTTAAATTGTATAAATCTTGATGCTTTTAATATTTTATCCTTGAGCTGGGGGGTTTCAGAATTTGACTAGGATATTCCTATGAGTTTTCCTCATAGGATCTCTGTTAAGTGGTGATTGATGAATTTTTTTCCTATTTCTATTTGTTCTAATGCTTCAGGACAATTTTCTGTAGTTATTTCTTGTATTATTTTGTCAAGATTCTTTCTTTGATCATAACTTTCAGTTCAGTTATTTTTATATTTTCTCTTTTTGATCTGTTCTCCAAATCTGTTGTGTTTCTTATAAGATGTTTCAATTTCTCTTCTATTTTTTCATCATTCATACTTTGTTTAATTACTTCTTGATCTCTTATAATTTCACTGGATTCACTTTACCCAGTTCTAATTTTCAAGGTGACATTTTCTTCTTGAAGATTCTGGATCGGGGCGGAGCCAAGATGGCGGAGTAGAAGGACGCACGTTTACGAGCTCCGAAACCAAAAGCCCATAGAATTAATGTAAAAAGAGTCCCCCATAACTTCTGGGTCAATACAAGGTGTGCAGAAACTGAGTGGAAGAGATTTCCATTCCAGGGAGCCCTGGAGACCCGTCCCCAGGGTCCATCGCACCCCGGAAAGTGGACCCCACTCCTAGCGCTGCCCTGGCCGCGGCCCCAGAGAAGCTGATCCGAGCAGGCTTCAGAGATGGAAGCTCCAGCAGCCAGGAAAGTCCCTCCGCCCACAGAAGCTACAGGTCAGTGAGAGAGAAGGCCGGGCTGGAGGAGAGGGGGAGCAGGGCGTCTCCGTGACTCGGGCCTCCTCGGGAGGAAGCGGCGGCAGCAGAGACGGGGGCAGGAAGCGGCGGAGGCAGAGGTGTGGGCGGCGGCTGAGGCGGCAGCGGACCGGGACTCAGAAATCCCCCAGCAGCAGGCAGGATCTTCATTACGGAAGATTCCTGCATAAAACCTGAGGGAGCTGAGCCTGGGAGACGGCCCTGCCCCCACCCCGCTCTATTACTGAAGGCTTCTGCTTAAAGCCCCCAAGGGAACTGAGCTTGGGAGGCTGGCCCCCCACCCCACCCCCACCCGCTCCATTCCTGAAAGTCTCTACATAAAGCCCCTGAGGGATCTGAGCCTGGGAGACGGCCCTGCCCCCACCCCAGCACCTGAACTAAAGCTCACTGATTGACAGCCAGCAGAAGGAAAGCCCATTTAAATCTCAGAGGCCAAGCACTAGCTGGGCGGATCCAGGCAGGGGTGGAAAGGAATCTCAGAAGTCAAGTAACTGGCTGGGAAAATGCCTAGAAAAGGGAAGAAAAATAAGACTTTAGAGAGTTTTTTCCAACAAATGCAAATGATCCCGACCTTCGGATCTGATGATGAGGACGTATCCTTGCCATCAGGGAAAGACGTGGAAGGCGGGGCCTCAGTACCCCAGACACCCCAGGGGGGGTGGTGGGTGGGCTCAGGCCCTGGAAGAGCTCAAAAAGGATTTTGAAAAGCAAGTTAGACAGGTGGAGGAAAAACTGGGAAGAGAAATGTCAGAGATGCAAGAAAAGTATGAAAACTGGGTCAATACCTTGGTAAAGGAGACCCAAAAAAATGCTGAGGAAATTAACACCTTGAAAAATAGGCTCACCCAATTGGCAAAGGAGGTTCAAAAAGCCAATGAGGAGAAAATGCTTTCAAAAGCAGAATGAGCCAAATGGAAAAAGAGGCTCAAAAGCTCACTGAATTTAATAGTTCTCTCAAAATTAGAATGGAACAGATGGAGTCTAATGACTTTATGAGAAACCAAGAAATCACCAAACAAAACCAAAAGAACGAAAAAATGGAAGAGAATGTGAAATATCTCATTGGAAAAACAACTGACCTGGAAAATAGATCCAGGAGAGACAATTTAAAAATTATGGGACTACCTGAAAGTCATGATCAAAAAAAGAGCCTAGACATCATCTTCCATGAAATTATCAAGGAAAACTGCCCTGACATTCTAGAACCAGAGGGCAAAATAAGTATTTAAAGAATCCATCGATCACCACCTGAAAGAGATCCAAAAAGAGAAACTCCTAGGAACATTGTGGCCAAATTCCAGAACTCCCAGCTCAAAGAGAAAATCTTGCAAGCAGCTAGAAAGAAACAATTCCAGTACTGTGGAAATACAATCAGGATAACCCAAGATCTAGCAGCTTCTACATTAAGGGATCGAAGGGCGTGGAATAGGATATTCCAGAAGGCAAAGGAACTAGGACTGAAACCAAGAATCACCTACCCAGCTAAACTGAGTATAATACTTCAAGGGAAAATATGGTCTTTCAATGAAACAGAGGACTTTCAATCATTCTTGATGAAAAAACCAGAGCTGAAAAGAAAATTTGACTTTCAAACATAAGAATGAGAGGAAGCATGAAGAAGGAAACAGCAAAGAGAAGTCTTAAGGGACTTACCAGAAGTGAACTGTTTACATTCGTACAGGGAAAGACAATATTTCTAACTCTTAAAACTTTTCAGTATCTGGGTAGTTGGTGGGACCACACGTACACATGTACACGCATGCACACACATACACACATGCACACACATACAGAGATAGAGAGCACAGATTGAACTGAATAGGATGGGACCATACCTTAAAAGAAACTAAGGTAAATGGTGAGAGAGAAATGTAGGGGGAGGAAAAAGAGGGAAAGGGAAGGGGGGGTAACTATATGTCATTTAAGAGGCAGGTAGGAGTTTTTCTTAGTGGAGGGAAAAAGAAGAGAGCTGAGAAAAAAAAAAAAACAAGAAGTTTACCCTCATCACATTTGACTAAACGAAGGAGTGAAATGCACACTCATTTTGGTATGAAAACCTATCTTACAGTATAAGAAAGTGGGGAAGAAGGAGATATTGCAAGGGAGGGGATGGCAAAGGGAGGAGGGAGCAATTTGAAGTCAACACTTGGGGAGGGACAGCATCAAGAGACAGAAGAGAAACAATGAGGGGCAGGTTAGGAGGAATGGTAATCCAGTTAGTCTTACACAACACGACTATCAGGGAGGTCATTTGCAAAACTACACAGATGTGGCCTATATTGAATTGCCTGCCTTCCCAAAGGGAATGGGTGGGGAGGGAGGGTTGGGGAGAATTTGGAACTCAAAGTTTTAGGAACAACTGTTTAGTATTGTTGTTGCAACTAGGAAAGAAGACATACAGTTAATGAGGAATAGAAAGTCATCTGGCCCTACAGGAGAAAAGAGAAGATGGAGACAAGAGAAGGGAGGGATGACAGAAGAGAGGGCAGATTGGATATAGGGAAAATTAGATTGCTTGGGGTATTGGGGGTGGGGGGAGGGGATAAAAGGGGAGAAAATTTGGAACCCAAAAATTTGTGAAAATGAATGTAAAAAATTAAATAAATAAAATTAAAAAAAAAATATTCTGGATCTCCTTTTCTAATTGGTTGACTTTCTTTTCATATTCTTGTTTTTCTTGGATTATTTTTGTCTCTTTTTTTTAGTTTTTTCTCCATGTCTGTCATTTGATTTTTAAATTCTTTTTTAAGATCTTCTATAAATTCTTTTTTGGGCAGGTGACCATTTGACTTTACTCTTTGGGGTTTTCTGTGCTTCAATATTCTCATCTAAAGATGATCAGATGATCCTTGGTCATCTCTATTACCATAATAACTTTCTGTGGTTGGATTCTTTGTCTTTTGCCTGTGCTTTTTTTTTTTTTTTTTGTGATAATAGCTTAGTTTTTGTAATCACCAGGCTATGGAAAATGATGGCTTTTGCCCCAAATCTTCAGTTCTCCCCTCTAGCCTGGAATCAAAGTCAAACCTCCAGTCTCCTGTTAAGTGCCCCCAGCCAAAGGCTTTCTGCCCCACTGCTTCTGCACTCACCTGCCTTGTACTGGATCCTTCTGGTTGGTCCCCACTGCTCTCTGCAGCACAGCTAGCTCTGGCATTCCTTATCAGTAGAAGTTCCCTCTATCTTCCAGGCTCAAAGGCCCAACTGCCCCCACTATCCAAGGGTAAGCCTCCCCAACCAAATGACCCCAGGGCTTGACACTTGTTTTTTAAGCAGCCTTCAGGCCTGTTGTTAAAACTCAAACCAGCCTGGGTGTGTTTGCTCTTCACTGGGACCAAACCTAGTCCTGGGATGTTTTTCTTCTGAACTTAAGTTGTCCCAGGAAGATCCTGTTGTGCCCTATTCTTATTTATCTCCGCCCACACTTTGTTCACCCTAAGGTGCTAGTTTAACTCTTTTGTGGGGGAAAATCTTGGCAGCTTGGAATTCTGACCTACCCCACCCATCTTTCCAGAATCCTCTCCTGATCATCCTCCATTTACAGGTGAAGAATTTACATTTAATCCCCTTGTTCAGGCAGTGAGCCTTGTATTAAGAAAGATAAAGGAGATCTTTGTAGCATCCAGCATGCACGGACTTTCATGGGTCCATCCGCACTCTTCTACCTGCTCTCCCCTTCCTTTAATCTCGTAACCAACTAGTAGCGTGCATTTTTGAGAAGGCTGGAGCAGATCCAGAGTGAAGGGTGTAGCTCTGAACAAAGCAGAAGGAAGTGAGATGAGACAGAATTTGTATCCACGTTTTCCTGACTCCAGGTCCAGCCCTCTCCACCAAGCCAGGCTGCCTCACTCAGTACATCCATACAGCAACAGACATCATGGAAGCGCAAGGCCTTTTACTTAACAGATGATTATCCTGCCAACAGGGTCCTAATTAATTAATTTGCCAATAGTCATGCCCTATGTATGAATATTCGCTGAAGATCCCCCTCCCTAACATGCTGTGTGTATGTGAGAGGGAAGAGAAGGCAACCTTTGGCGTGTCCATCGTTAGAGTTCATACTCGACTTGTTTTATTTGGCCCGAAAACACTGTGAGAAAAGGTGATATTTCAGCAGGGCAGGGAGCTTGTTTCCAGTTCTCACACATGTCTGCTTTGTTGTTTGAAATGATTTCTCTCTCCTGGGTACAAATCCCTGATGCATTGGAAGGGAGAGCAAGCTCTATTGCTGCCTATTGGGAAAGCTCAGATTCAGCACACCGGAAGGCTGCAGTGCTCAGTAGATAAACTCCTCCAGATAATCAGGCTGCTCCACAGTTAAATTAATTAGAAATTAGTGTCTCTGCTCTTTGTCTTCTTCCTCCAGAAGCTCTTATCTGCAGAAAAAAAAATCCCCAGCCACCATCAATTCTGCTAGCTCACAGTGTACAGGAGGAGACTGGTTGCTTTTTTTTTTTTTGCCCTTGCATGTAGGAAGGTAGGGTGCTCACCTTACAAACAGTCTTATGTTTCGGGGTTTTGGATCTGTCCTTATCAGGGTATGTTGGAGTTTGCTTTGATTGTGCTAGAATGATGCTAAAATTAGTGTTTAGGCATCTGCCCCCAAAATTCAGCATGTTTTAGGCATCTCAGTCATAACCACTGTGGTAGAAATGCATGAAATTGGTGGTAGCAAGTACTATATCTGTTTACATGCAGTCCATTTACCCTTTGCTTTATATGGTAAACATGTTCTTGAAAACTTTTATACAAATAAGACCCTTTTAAATCAAGGGGTTTTAATCTTCTGTGTGTCATGGATCCCCTCCACCCTCTGATGAAGCTTTTGAACTCTTTTTTCAAAGTATTTTTAAATGCATGATATAAAATACATAGAATTACATTAAATTTTTAAATACATGATACAAAATATATAGAATTACAATACGTTGAAATGCAGATATTCACATTTTCAAAAAGTCTACAGATACCAGGCTTCAATTCTCTGGTTTAAGTGTTCCTGTGGTGGTTGTTCTTGAAAGAGGTCTCATTGTGGCTCTTTTTGTAAAGTGATCAGTCTCTCCCTAATTTATCTTTTGTGAAAATCTGGATGTACTTACTTGGGGTTGAGGTAAAGTAGGACACACCTCTGCTGCTTTATCTTGTATAAACCCAGCGGTAGTAGGTTTAATGGGTTTCATTATGCAGGAGAAATCATCAGATGAAAACATTTGCTTTCTATTTATTTAATTCTCAGCATGATCCTAGAAACTACCTTTAACCCCAAAACATAGAATCTAAATCAGATATTTAAGGAGACATTTGTAGAGAAGATGAATGGATGGCTATGCCTTTATCCACATACATATACAGATATAGAACCAGACATGTACATGTGCCTTCTCTCTACTTGTTCAGATGCCGATTAAGATTAGCTATTTGGCCAATTTTCCATTTAAAATATTTCTTCTTCCAAATATTTACTTTCTCATTAAAGCATAGTCTGCTCTCGGTTTTTCTTTAGCCTCGGTAATCACCCTGATTAAAGTGATTCTGAATAAGAAGATATCCAAGTTATCTTTTCCTACCTGGAAGTAGGTTCATGGGGACCTTTATAATGTACAGTTATGTCTGTGTGTGTGTATATAAAGAATCTCAGTTTCCCCGTTTCTGAGATAGCAAGGTGGTACCATGGATAGAGCACAGGGCCTGGAGTCAGGAAAATCTGAGTTTCTATTCTGTGACCCTACGAAAGTCACTTGACCTCTGTTTACTCTGTTTCCCCATCTGTAGTTGGGATGGTAATAGCGTCTATCTCCCAAGGCCATTATGAGAATCGAGTGGGGTGATCATAAAGCACAGTGCCTGGCATGTAGTAAATATATGTAAGTGTTAGTTGCTATAATCATCATCGTTACGCTTTGCCAACTGCGATAATTGCTAGTTATCATTATTATTTCTAACCCTGTCTTGCTAGTGCTTACCTACATCAAATCCTGTAAATATCTTTGACTGCCTGCCTCACTGCTGGCTTGGATATTCCTAGGAAGAATGTTCTAGTGGCTTGTGTTATCCTCTCACCATCTCCCAAGTAAGACCTATCAGACTCCTCACTGGGCTTCTTCCGACATCCTTGGGTCTCTTAAAGTCCTGCCTCCTGGAAGCCATTGCCTGGGAAGTGGGCACTGCCTCCCCTGAGGTAAACCAATGGGTGCCAGCCACTCATCCCAGAGAGGGGAATGGTCTCTGAGTCGTTTAGGACAGTGACCACCTGTTGCTGCAGGATTCTCCCTCCTGAGGAGTCCTCTGGCCTCCCCATTGCCTCCCAAGGCTACCCTTCCCACTTCTGAACAGCTCTGATGATTAGGAAGTTTTTCTTTGGTGGAGTTGAAGTCAGCTTCTCCCCAACCTGATCTTCCCTTATCTAAGCTTTCCTTTATCCCCAGTTCTCCTCCATCCTGGGCTCCAAACCTCTTACATGTTACCTCTCCCCTCCCAGCTCATTTCCTCTCCCCATCTGCTAAAAATGCTCTTAGTGCCTTCTTTCAAGGCACTGGCAAAGGGATTGAGAGGACCACCTTGCACATTGGTAATCTGTCTGACTTGGCAGCTCTCTAGATCTGAGCATTGCAAGGAGAAAACAGACTGACTTCTCCATTTTAGGACCTACCGATATGGTGATCATCACTGTCCTTCAAGCTGGTAGGAATTAGATTTGAATCATAGTCATTTCAGTCACTAGTCAGGAGGCGCCCACCTAAGTCACTCAGACTATTTCTGATTGATTTATTATGAAGGGAAAAGCTGCAGGGAGACTTGGAGACGGGAAACCCCAGAGGCTGACTCTTCTCAGGTGTGTAACTCCCTTCTGACCCCCAGATTCAGCATCAGTTAGTAGGGATAATAACTGCTGTAGTATCTACCTCTCAGGGCTGTTGTCAAGTATAAATAAGATTGTGTAAGTAAAGCACTTTCTGGCCTTCCCCAATCACATCCTAGTTTTAGCCCCCTACTCTACCTCCAGATGCCTGGGAGTCTAAGACATAGTTTTCTTAGGACTGTAAGATTTGGAGCTTGATGGAACCTTCAAGACCATTGTGTCCAACCTTTCCTCCACTCATTTTATAGATGAATAACCTGAGGCTAGAGAAATTGAAATCTGCCTCGAATCTTCCAGCTATTAAGTGTTTAAGGCAGGATTTGAATTCAGGTCTTCCTGACTGTGCACTGCACCATGTAGCTGCTTCTTTCTTAATAATTGGAGCTCAGCAACCCTCCTTTGAAATGAGAAATTTCTGACTGGAAAATCAGACAGAAATGTCTGGAAACCACCAGAAGCAGCATGGTACTCAAGACTGACACCCAAGTGGAGGGGTTGGTTTTTTTCCCTTGATGTAATCAGGAGAATTGACCAGACATTGGCGAGAGAAAACTTTGGAGAGATATTTGTGAAATAGTATTTTTCGGTGAGAAGAAACATTCAAGTATTTCTCTGTAAACTTAAAATGTCAAAGTTTAAAGGTACCTTAGAAGGCCAATCCCTGTCCTGAAGCATAAATCCCTTCTGCCAGAAGTCTCAACAAGTAGTCTTTGAAGACTGCCCCCTACCTTGATGGGACAGCCCATTCTACTACTGGGTAGCTCTGATTGATAGAAAATCTGCCTCCCTAGAACCTCTACTCATCTATCTTAGTTTTCTCCCCTCCTAACCCTGACTACAAGAGCCAAGCAGCAGCATCTGTTTATAGGAATTTCTAGAATTGATCCCTTTCATATAAAGTAACACATCATAGTTGTGAACTAGGAATAGAAGCTCTGATAACAAAAAGCCAGAATAATGGAAGAGTCTCCTCTTAATTTTTCTGTATCCACAGCTGCATGTAAAGGAAAATAGAATTCTGTCTTCTTTGTTTTGTCTCTTTAAATGGTATCACAGGAAAATGCATTTGCTGGGGCCTGCTCTTCTGTGTAATCCTTGGAAGGGATGGCTTTAGAAAGACCTCTTTATTAAGTTATCTGAGGGTTTGCTTATTATCAAAGTCAGCTGCTGATGTTTATATTTTTAGGGGTCTTGTATGTAGTGTGCATTGCCTCAGTTTCCTTTTGGCTTCAACACACACCTACTGGCTGTCTGCTTATTTGGGTTTAATTCAGCAGCTAGGATATCAGATGGAATCACACATTGTCAGGTGCTCTGGCTGTAATGCCAGATACCCTGTGCAGTTGAAGGGTGGTATAGATTAACCCTCAACTTATCACATGACAGAAATGTTGCTAAATAAATCTCAGCAGCTTAAAATACATAAACCCTACTTTTGTGTATTTTCATTCCAGTTCAGCTCAGTCTTTGCACTCAGCCTGCCTAGCCATAGAGTTGTGTCAGAGTTGGCCACTGAGTCCAGCTCAGACCGGAAGAACGTTACCTTCTACGATACACACAGCAGTGTCTGAAGACCTTCATGGAGGGGGATCCCCTCCTTCCCAGAGCAGTCCCTTCACCTTTGGGGAAGCTCTAATTCTCAGGAAGCTTTTCCTCAGTTGGAGGTTATATATGCCTCTTGGCATCTTCCACTCATTGCTCCTGATTCTACCCTTGGGGGCTAAGAAGAACAAAGCAAAACTCTTCTCAGTGACAGCCCTTTAGGTCCTTGAAGACAGTTCCGTTCTTTCCCCTCTGAGACTCCAGGCTTTGAAAAGATCCCCAGATCCTCATGAAGAATGATCTAGAGTCTTTCCCCCATGCATACTATCCAGCTTATTTGCTGTTCTTCCTAACAGATGGTACCCACTATTCAGAAAGGAGTACAGTCAAATATTGGACCTCTTCTACCCATCCACATTGGGTTCAGCTCTACCTTGCTTCCCCTAGTCATTCCTGCCTTTACCCATTTTCCATTTACCTCTCACATGTTAGACTAGATTGATTCCCTTTAAGGCTATTCATTTTCCTGACTTTTAAATGTAATATGGTTTTGCAAGGGCCCAGAATTGAACAGCAGAAGAAGATCCTTACATAGATTGCAGTGTTCTGTCAATGACTTCCAGACGTCACCTTGGAAAAGAGTCAACATGTTGTCAACTGTTCTGGTTATAATACCTTGATTCCCTATTGAATTATAGGGTGATATTGATTAATGCTATATCACCTAACATGTCATGTGGTCTTTTTAATACCATAGACTTCCAGTGATATTGTATGGCTCTAAGTTGTGAACTCCAGCCATTTTGAAAGAAATGACATTGAAGGGCAGTTTAGAGGCTCCTGGTAGAGATGAGTCAGCTGTGAAATATCACAAAGAATTAGGCAACAGAAATGTTATGAATGATAGCAATCAGGACTAGATCTGTGATTTCTCTGGTGCAGATTTCTGGGTGGAGAAACTCCCTCTGCCAGGACAGTTCAACATCTTCTTTGCAGCTTGTTGTCTTAAAGGGTTACCTTGGCAACACCTAGAAGATCATGATTTCTCAGGGGTGGGACTTGAACTCAGTTCTTTTTGGCTTTGAGGCTGGTTCTCACATCCATTAGAGAAATGGTAGGACTATAAAAATTTTAATTTATTCATTTATTTATTTAACTTTTTACATTCATTTTCACAAAATTTTGGGTTCCAATATTTTCTCCCCTTTTATCCCCTCCCCCCACCCCAATACACCAAGCAATCTAATTTTCCCTATCTCCAATCTGCCCTCTCTTCTGTCATCCCTCCCCTCTCTTGTCCCCATGTTCTCTTTTCTCCTGTAGGGCCAGATGACTTTCTATTCCTCATTAACTGTATGTCTTATTTCCTAGTAGCAACAACAATACTAAACAGTTGTTCCTAAAACTTTGAGTTCCAAATTCTCCCCATCCCTCCCTCCCCACCCATTCCCTTTGGGAAGGCAGGCAATTCAATATAGGCCCTGTCTGTGTGGCAAATGACTTCCATAATAGTCGTGTTGTGTAAGACTAACTGAATTACCCTCCATCCTATCCTGCCCCTCATTGTTTCTATTCTGTCTTTTGATCTTGTCCCTCCCTGAGTGTTGACTTCAAATTGCTCCCTCCTCCTATTGCCCTTCCTTCCATCATCCCCCCCCCTTGCTTATCTTCTTCTCCCCCACTTTCCTGTACTGTAAGATAGGTTTTCATACCAAAATGAGTGTGCATTTTATTCCTTCCTTTAGTCGAATGTGATGAGGGTAAACTTCTTGTTTTTTTTTCTCAGCTCTCCTCTTTTTCCCTCCACTAAAAGGTCTCCTGCTTGCCTCTTAAATGACATATAATTTACCCCATTCCATTTCACCCTCTTTCCTCCCACTACCTTTCCCTCTCACCATTTACCTTAATTTCTTTTAAGATATGGTCCCATCCTATTCAATTCACTCTGTGCTCTCTGTCTCTGTATGTGCGTGCATGTGTGTATGTGTGTGTGCATGCATGCGTGTACATGTGTGTGTGTGGTCCCACCAACTACCCAGATACTGAAAAGTTTTAAGAGTTACCAATATTGTCTTTCCATGTAGGAATGTAAACAGTTCACTTATGGTAAGTCCCTTAAGACTTCTCTTTGCTGTTTAGTTTTTCATGCTTCTTCTCATTCTTGTGTATGAAAGTCAAATTTTCTTTTCAGCTCTGGTCTTTTCATCAAGAATACTTGAAAGTCCTTTGTTTCATTGAAAGACCATATTTTCCCCTGAAGTATTAGACTCAGTTTTGCTGGGTAGGTGATTCTTGGTTTGAGTCCTAGTTCCTTTGACTTCTGGAATATCCTATTCCATGCCCTTCGATCCCTTAATGTAGAAGCTGCTAGATCTTGAGTTATCCTGATTGTATTTCCACAATACTGGAATTGTTTCTTTCTAGCTGCTTGCAAGATTTTCTCCTTGAGCTGGCAGTTCTGGAATTTGGCCACAATGTTCCTAGGAGTTTCTCTTTTTGGATCTCTTTCAGGCGGTGATCAGTGGATTCCTTCAATACTTATTTTGCCCTCTGGTTGTAGAATGTCAGGGCAGTTTTCCTCAATAATTTCATGGAAGATGATGTCTAGGCTCTTTTTTTGATCATGACTTTCAGGTAGTCCCATAATTTTTAAATTGTCTCTCCTGGATCTATTTTCCAGGTCAGTTGTTTTTCCAATGAGATATTTCACATTCTCTTCCATTTTTTCATTCTTTTGGTTTTGTTTGGTGATTTCTTGGTTTCTCAGAAAGTCATTAGACTCCATCTGTTCCATTCTAATTTTGAGAGAACTATTTTCTTCAGTGAGCTTTTGAACCTCTTTTTCCATTTGGCTCATTCTGCTTTTGAAAGCATTATTCTCCTCATTGGCTTTTTGAACCTCTTTTGCCAATTGAGTGAGCCTATTTTTCAAGGTGTTATTTTCTTCAGCATTTTTTTGGGTCTCCTTTACCAGGGTATTGACCCGTTTTTCATACTTTCTTGCATCTCTCTCATTTCTCTTCCCAGTTTTTCCTCCACCTGTCTAACTTGCTTTTCAAAATCCTTTTTGAGCTCTTCCATGGCCTGAGCCCACCCGACATCCCCCTGGGATGTCTGGGGTGCCAAGGCCCCGCCCTCCACATCTTTCCCTGATGGCAAGAATATTTCCTCGTCGTCAGAGCCAAATGGCGGGAACATTTGCACCTGCTCAAAAAAGCTCTCTATAGTCTTATTTTTCTTCCCTTTTCTGGGCATTTTCCCAGCCAGTTACTTGACTTCTGAGATTCCTATCCACCCCTGCCTAGATCTGCCCAGCTAGGGCTTGGGGTCTGAGATTCAAATGGGCTTTCCATGGCAGGCACGGCTGCTAATCAATGTGAGCTTTAGTTCCAGTGCTGGGGTGGGGGCAGGGCCGCCTCCCAGGCTTAGTTCCCTCAGGGGCTTTGTGCAGAGACCTTCAGTAATGGAGCAGGTGGGGCAGGGCCGTCTCCCAGGCTCAGCTCCCTCAGGGGTTTATGCAGAGACCTGAAGTTCTGCCTGCTGCTCGGGGGAGTCCCGGGGGCCGCCGCTGCTGCCTCTGCCTCCGCAGCTTCCTGCCCCTGCCTCTGCCTCCACCGCTTCCTCCCGAGGGGGCCCGAGCCATGGAGACACCCTGCTCCCCTCTCGTCCAGCCCCGCCGTCTCTCTCACTGACCTGTAGCGTCTGTGGACGGAGGGACCTTCCCGGCCGCCGGAGGTTCTGTCCCTGAAGCCTGCTCGGATCAGCTCCTCTGGGGCCGCCCGGCCAGGGCAGCGTTGGGGTGGGGTCCACTTTCCGGGGCGCAACGGACCGTGGGGACAGCTCTCCAGGGCTCTCTGGAACGGAAATCTCTTCCACTGTGTTTCTGCACACCTTGCAGTGATACAGAACTTGTGGGGAGCTCTTCTTACATTAAATTCATGGGCTGTGGGTTTGGAGCTAGCATATGTGAGTCTTTCTACTCTGCCATCTTCACTCCGCTCCACCCCCCCAAGACTATAAAAATTTTAAGGAGATGAATCTGCACTGTACTGTGACAAAATTAAGGAGCAAGGATCAGCCTGCTCCTCTGGTATCTTTGCAGCATCAGGAGAACAGAAAGACCTTCCCTAGCATGTTAGATAGCTTACTTCTGGTGAATGCAGGACATGGACAAGAGTCATATAGGATGAACAGACAGGAACGGATTGCAGTTTGCACCATTGGAAGGAATATTCACATCAGTGAAAACACAGATCCATCTGTAGTATTGTGGAAGCATTTTAAAAGGGAAGAAGCCTGGAAAGAGCAGATAAATCTAATAGACAAGAAAAAGGAAGAGAAATTGAGCATTCTCTCTTCCTCCACACCCCACTGTCTTTCTTTGGAGATCTGAGGTCCCATGGGACCAGAGGTCTGCTCACGCCCTGCCTCCTTGTCTCTTCTCCCCCACATATCATCTGTGAGCCTGCTGTGCTCCCTGGGAGTGGGAATGCTGTCTTCACAGTCATAGAAGGTTTTCCCCAGGCATCCGTCATCTCCCTTGAGGATCATTGTGGAGTGTGAAAGTGTAGCATTATACTTGGAAAGGTCTGTGCTTAGAAGATTTCTGTCTCCTTATGCTGTTTTCTTTCTCCCAAATTTGCACTTGAGTGAGATGTCATCTGCAATAACAGTGAGCTACTGTTAGAAGAGATGGTGTCACCATAGAAATGTTACCTATTTTAAATGAATTCTGTTTACTCCTGCACCAAAAACCTGAAGCAGAGCTCAAGGGGAACCGTGTACACAGTGGGATGTCACCATATCCCCAAAGATGACTGCTGATGGTCAGGGGGAGCTGACCTTTATGAACGTAAAAATATAGATGAGTTTGTGAAGCACTTTTCAGGGCAGGGTGTTGCTGTTTTTAATTCCAGCATCTAAGGAGCTCATACAAATGACTCAGGCTTTGTCCTGGTGATTTATACTAGAAGCCTAAAATAAAAATACAGCCTCAAATCATGTAGCTGGCTACCATTCATTTTTCCCCCTTGGACAGAGCCAGAACTTTAAAAATTGCAGCAGTTCCTATATCCTGGGACATTGGTGGTGACAGCAGAGCTCCCCCTCAGGTTTCTTACATTTGATGGAGGAGGCTCCCAGGTGCTTTGAATGTTTTGTCCTTCATGGTATACTGAAATGAGATGCAGAATCCTGTGCTCAAAGGCATGGGAAATGTTTACTGACCCTCCACTTCCTGCCCCGAATGCCAGATAGGACATGAACATGTAGCTTCCATGACCTTTTCCAGTGCTGCCACTGGCTGAGAGTGTGCCCTGGGCAGTGTCCACTGCTGCCCCTGCTTGGACGCTGTCTTCATATGGCTCTCCATCAATGAGCTGAGCAGGGAATGTGTTGTCTACCTCCCTGGCTTTAGAGTCAGAGGACCTAGGTTGAAATCCCACCTCAAACATTCTCTACCCATGTGGCTTCAGTCATGGGCCTCAGTTTCCTCATCTATAAAATAGGGAGCTTGATGACCTCAGACCCCTTTAAGCTCTAGTTCTCATCTTCTGATCCTCAGCTGCTTTCTTTTTGTTTTTTCAAACACGTCACACTTTTTTGTTTCTATTTTTTTACTTTTGCAAATTAGTCTGTTTTTAATTCCTTTATTGTTTTAAAATAATTTTGATTGACATCTTCTGCTTTTATATCACAGTCATTTCTAGACATAATACCCATGTCCCATCATTTATCACCACCCTTTTGTTAGGAAAAAAACCCATGAAGCAAAACTAAGCAATGCTGCCAATATGGCCAACAATACATGGAACATTGTGCTTCCATATTTTCTTCTCCTTTCTCCAGGGCCAGTATTGATCCTCACAATTGTAGAAACATAGTTGTGGCATCGGAGGGAACCTCAGAGGTCATCTACTTCAGCCCCTTCATTTTACAGGTATGGAAACTGAGGCCAAGAGACTAGGTAGCTCAGTCAAGATCACAAATGTTCTTTTTATTTACATGATAGCAGCCATTGTGTAGAGGGCAGCTCTGGATAGAGTGGCACCGTGGAGAGAGCATCAGGCCTGAAATTCATCTTTCTGAGTTTAAATCCAGCCTTAGACACTTACTAGCTGTGTGACCCTGGACAAGTCACTTAACCCTGCTTGCCTCAGTTTCCTCATCTGTAAAATGAGCTGGAGAAGGAAATGGCAAACCACTCCAGCACCTTTGCCAAGAAAACCCCAAATGAGCCCATGAAGAGTTGGACATGACCTAACAAATCATAGTGTATATTGTTCTGCTGGTTCTGTTCATTTCACATAACATCAGTTCATAACAGTTTTCCCCCATCTCTGCATTCCTCATATTCATTATTCTTAGGGGGCCGAATGTTCCATTACCTTCATGTACCTCACTTTGTTCAGCTCTTCCCTGGTGGATAGTTTCTCACTTTGTTCCTGGCTCTTTGCAGCTACAGAAAGTGCTGCTATGAATATTTTGTACACATGGGGCCTTTCTGTGGCTGGCCTCCTTGGGGTACACATCACACGCTTCTTCTTAGATGCTCCTCATGCTCCCCTCTTTACAGTCGTGGCATCCTGGGCTCGGTATTTTGTCATCTGCATTGCAGAGCCTTACAAGTGAGGGTGGGCACTTTCTTTCAGGGATGGTGCCTTTGGTCCAGATCAGGCTGGCACCTTGGGAAAACAGTGCCCACCCACTCTCTCCATGGCACAGCATGCTGCGTGATGAGTTTTCTGTTTCCTAGCCCCCAGGGCCCTCTTCATCACCTAGAAAGAATGGCACTGATGACTGGAGTGGCATCTCAAGGACAGAAATCATACTTTAGAGGAAGGAAAATAATAGGTCAAGTGTCTCATGCTCAGTAAAGCTTCCTTTGTATCTCACTAAGCACAGAAGAGCTCATCATCAGAGGACTGGCCATTAGGTGATGAATTTTTTTCTTTTTTTTTCCCTTTTTTATTTGTTTTCAATGTTCTACAATCACTTTCATATATCTTAGATTTTTTTCCCTATCTTGGATTTTTTTCCCCACCTTCCGCCTACCTTCCCACTCCCTCCCTGAGATGGCATACAATTTTATATAGGTTCTACACATACATTCCTATTAAATACATTTTCATCTTAGTCATGTTGCATAGAAGAATTAAAATGAATGGGAGAAATCATAAGTGTGATACAAAAGAAAATGATCTGCTACATTCTGCGATCGAATTCCATAGTTCTTTCTCTGAATGTAGAAGGCATTTTGCTTTAAGAGACCATTGGGAGTTTTTTAAGTCCTTGAAATGCAATGAAATACTAAGTCTACCAGAAAAATCCTTGCACACTGTGGTTGTTGCTGTGTACAAAGTTCTCCTGGTTCTACTCCTTTCACTCAGCATCAGTTGATGTAAGTCCTTGCAGGCCTTTCTGAAGTCTTCCTGTTCATCATTTCTTATAACACAGTAGTATTCCATTACATTCATATAACACAACTTGTTCAGCTATTCCCCAGTTGATGGCATTCCCTCTATTTCCAGTTCTTGTACATGTGGGACCCTTAGCCATTTTTATGATCTCTTGGGGATACAATCCTAGAGGCAGTATTGCTGGGTCAAAGGATATGCACATTTTTGTAGCCCTTTGGGCGTAGTTCCAAATTGCTCTCCAAAGTGGTTGGATCAGCTCACGGTTCCACCAGCAATGACTTAGTGTTGCAACTCTCCCACATCTTCTCCAATATTTATCATCATCCTGTTTTGTCATGTTAGCCAATCTGATAGGTGTGATGTGGTACCTCAGAGTTGTTTTGATCTGCATCTCTCTTATCAATAGTTATTTAGAGCATCTTTTCATATGACTGTAGCTAGTTTTCATTTCTTCCTCTGAAAACTGCCTGTTCATATCCTTTGACCATTTATCAATTGGGGAATGACTTGTATTCTTATACATTTGACTCAGTTCTCTATATATTTTAGAAACAATAACACAGACACTAGTTGCAAAAATTCTTTCCCAGTTTTCTGCTTCCCTCCTAATCTTGGTTACATTGGGTTTGTTTGTGCAAAAACTTTTCAATTTAATATAATCAAAATCATCCATTTTGCCTTCATAATGCTTTCAATCTCTTGTTTGGTCAAAAATTCTTCCTTCTCCATAAATCTGATAAATACGCTATTCCTTGCTCCACTAATTTGTTTATAGCATCAGTCTTTACACCTAGATCATGTACCCATTTGGACTTTATTCTTGTGTACAGTATCAGGAATTGGTCTTTGCCTAGTTTCCACCATATGGTTATCCAGTTTCCCCGGCAATTTTTGTCGAACAGTGAGTTCTTTTCCCAGAAGCTGGGGTCCATGGGTTTATCAAACTGTTTATCACACAGTAGATTGCTGTATTCATGTCTTAGGTACCTAACCTATTCCACTGGTCTGCTCTTCTGTTTCTTAGCCAGTACCAAGTGGTTTTGGTAATTGCTGCTTTATAATATAATTTGAGATCTGGTAGAGCTAGGTAGGTGGTGAATTTTTTCTTTTTTTTAACTTTTTAAAAATGTTTAATATTTCGTCCTATAAAATCTGAATGTGGCCTATGTGAGTATTCTTTTTTTAATTGTATGTATTTATTTTTAGATTTTGAAATTCATTTCCACAAAACTTTGAGTTCCAATTTTTCTACCCATCTCTACACTTCTCCCACCCCATAATAACTTTCATTCTGATTGTCCTTTCCTTCAATGTACCCTTCTTTCTATCACATCCCAGGCTTCCCATATCCCCATCTTCTCTCTTTTCTTGTAGGGCAAGATAAATTTCTATACCCCATTACTGTATTTCTCTCTTTTAAAGAAGTATTTTGTTCAGTGAGCTTTTGAACCTCCTTTTCCATTTGGCTAATTCTGCTTTTTAAAGCCTCCTTCTCCTCGTTTGTTTTTTGGACCTCTTTTTCCAGTTGACTTAGCCTCTTTTTAAAGGTGTTGTTTTCCTCAGTATTTTTTTTTTTGGTTCTCCTTTGGTTCTGCTGACTCACTTTTAAAGTTCTTCTATGGCCTGATCCCATTTCACATTCATTTTGGAAGTACTGGAGGCAGAGGCCTTGACTTTCTCTGACAGTATGCATTGTTCTTCCTCATCTGAAAGGAAGGAAGGAAATACCTGTTCACCAAGAAAGTAACCTTCTATGGTCTTATTTTTTTCCCTTTTTTGGGCATTTTCCCAGCCAGTTACTTGATTTCTGAATCCTTTGTCCAGAGGAGGATCCTAGTTCTCCTCTTCTCCCGAGTACTGTGCTCAAGGCTGAGATTCAGATCAGCTGCTCAACTCCCCCACGGGCTTTGGGTGGGGACGGGACCACCACTGAGGGCTGAGGTGCAGATTAGCTTCTCAATTCCACCAGGGGCTTTTAGCTGAACTGCCTGGACAATGGACCCAGGTTGCTTCCACATAGCCGCCACCACCTGGTCTGCTGCTGCTGCTACCTGGGGCCAATGCTGTGGGAACCCTGTTCCCCTCTTGCCCTGCTGGGAAAGCCCTCCCACATTGACCTTTGGAGGTTTCTTTTTCACTTGTGGGTTGAGGGACCTGGGACCTTTCCTGCTGGGCATTCTGCTCTGCAGACCTATTCAGGTCCTATTCCTTCCAGTGCCATGTGGCCAGGGCTGTGCTCTGCCCCACTCAATGTCCAGTGAGATAGACCTTTTCAGTTGGCCTTCCAGGTTACCTTTGGCTGGAAACCTCTTTCACACTGTTGTTCTGTGGTTTCTGCTGCTCTAGAATTTGTTGAGAGTCATTTTTTACAGGTATTTTGTGTGCGGTGGGGGAAGTGCTAGAGTATATGTGTCTTTCTACTCCACCATCTTCTGGTGAATTTTTTCAACCATAACAATCCATAAGTATTATATACTAAGAAGGGGCAGGGCAGGATCAGAAGGGTGTTTATATGATCTGCACAGGTGTCCCCATACCAACAAAATCATAAATATTTCAGTTATTGAAAGAAAATGCTTCCTGTTGAGTTAGCAAAGTAACAGTTTTGTACAATCCTATAACTGTAGCCTAAAAAGCCCTTATAGGTCATCTAGCCCAGCTTCATTTTATAAGAGAGGAACAATGATTTGCCCAAGGTCTCGCAAATAGGAGTATCAGCGGTGGAATTTGAATCTAGGGCCTTTGGTTCCAGATCCAGCACTCTTTCCCTTCTCTTTCCTTTCTTTCTCCTTTCCCTTGCCCTTCCCTTTCCCTCACACCCATCAGTAACATTTGCCACATTGAAGGCCCTTAGGAGGAAGGTTGGGGACCTTAGCCCTGGTTACAGAAGAGGAGACTTAAAGGCTTCACTCCATGGTCCAAGGCCGCAGGAAAGTCAGGGACGCATTTAACAAGTGATAGGAAGATTGTCTGATTCCCTGTATGAAGCTTAAGGATCCAGACTGTGTTTTCGTCTGCAACATTTGTTAATCGTTCATTTCAAACAAAACATAACAGTGAATCCTTTCTTTACGGCTGCTTGTAAACATTGAAGATGCCTGTAGTTACCCATAACCTTTGTTTGCCTGTCACTGTCAGCTGTCTTCACTGCCTCATTGCTCAGTCTCCTCCATTTCACCCTCCATGCAGGAAGATTTAATTCTTTAATTATGATACTCATGTTCTGAACTTTGAGTCATTAAAGGACAAATATAAATACTCTCGGGGTGGTCACTAGTGGAGAGAAAAGCAGTAACTTCAGTAAATACTTCTGCTCCAACTCAGAAGGCATGGAGACATGATTGTCTCTTAAGCAAATAGATTCATCAGTTAATTAGTTTACAGTTGTAAATTATTGGTGCCCTTTAAGAAACACAAAGGGAGGAAAACCGTTTTGGTCATGGGATGGATGCATTAATGGAAGCAAAACCCTTTTTGGGTGACACAGAGGTCTTCTAAGCTAAAAAAGAACTACCTATTTTTCTATTAAGGAAAATAATTCATTTTTGGAGGGGAAACGATTCTCTTTTTCACACTTGTGATTTCACCTTTTTTAATGGTGTGCTTAAATATAGATGCAGTCAAACCCAGGAGAATGCCTGTGTTCCAGTTTCCAGGTTAGGATAAGAAGTTCACTCTGCATGTAGAGGCACCTGATTTGCCCTAAACTATCTATAGGTCCAGGGAGGTGCTTTGTAAATGGGATTTATGGCAGATAGCTAGTTTTAAAGTAAAAGTCAACAAAATGACATCAATTGACAGATGTATTTAAACAGGAGCAGTCTTCTTCCATAATAGAGCCAGTTTCCTAGATTTGAGTTTTTTGTCTTTGTTTTTCAAAGCTGAATTTACCTCTTTGGGCTCTTGTTTAAGGAAGTTCAAGATAGCCTTCCAGTTAGAGAATCTAGCTACTCTTAGCGAAAAAAAAAAGCCTAAATGGGGGTGAATTGGAGGTTTTCACTGAGCATAAGCTTGACCTTGCCTCATTGGTTTCATGGCTCTCATGGACCCTCCAGCAAAATCCTTAGTTGCTGTTGGATACATAAAAGGAAAGATAATCATAGGCAGCTGTCCTCTCTGAAAAGCCCTCTCCTGATGGTCTATTACTTCTGAGGGGTTACTTATCTACACCTTCCTGGAATGAGAGCACCGAGCAGATGAGTGTACTTTTACTGGAATGGTGGAACTCTGGGATTTCCTTTTCCCTGAATTTGCAATCATTACCTCCCTAAATCCTAGGACTGCCACCAGCAGCAAATACTTTGCTAGCTATCATTCTGTGCTGACATTTTGTCACTTCAAGCTAACAGAGTCAAAGTACAAATCATTTGAGCTGGAAATGACTTTAGGGGTCATCTAGTCCAGGCCCTTAATTTTACAGATGAGAAACTGAGACCCTGAGAGTTGAAGCAGTTGTCCAAGGGCCCCTAATTATTTAGTGGCAGAGGATGAACCAGAATCCACTGAGCCTTCTAACTACCAGCCCAGCCCTCTTCTACTATACCATTGATGGACAGACTAGAGATACAGCCCACGATTGCTTGACTTCCTATTCAGTCCAGCTTCTCAGTGG
Source organism: Bettongia penicillata ogilbyi (assembly GCA_023548195.1). Lineage (NCBI taxonomy): Eukaryota > Metazoa > Chordata > Mammalia > Diprotodontia > Potoroidae > Bettongia > Bettongia penicillata. The sequence continues at coordinate 2,580,539 of JAJHZJ010000024.1, forward strand.
TATGATTACCACTGAGCTATCAACTTAATAACAAACAGTCTGCCCCACAAACAAAAATGAAGAACTCTGCAAGGTCATTAGTGAGAAAAGATTCTCACACATGAAATCAATGTGTGTCTAAGCACCATACCTATTTTAATTGCATGAAACGGTTTGTCAGGCAGTCTAGTCTGCCCAGGTGCAGCGTCTCTCTGTTCTACTACATTTGAAGCCAGGTCATTTAATGATTTGACTGTTCCAAGTATGGGCCCATATCTAATAAGGTCACTTTCTGTGTTCTAGTTTCTCAGATGTCAGTGTATGTAAGAAAAACAAATGTGGATTCAGTGTTTTATGATGCCTGGGAGCGGGACAAAGGGAGACAAGCAGGCCATTTGTATCTATATTAGTGACTGTCTCTTTCCAGATTTGATCTGAAGTAAACCTTATTTTTCTTTTGTCTTCATTTGCTTTTTTTTCTTCCTCCCTGTGCCTTTTATACATCTCTATTCCAGAAACTTTTCATTTAATTTTAAAGATAGTTTTCAGGACAAATTAGAAGTTGTGCAGGGATAAAATAAGGTATCCCAGTGGTGGAGGGGTGAAAATTGGCCTACTTAGTTGGCTTATGAATTGTTTTGCTTGTTAGACTCTGTTTTTTCCACTTGATTATGGGAGATTTCTCCAACCATAAGGAAGGCAGACAACAACATTATCTAGGGAAAATTTGTTTCACTGAGGAACAGAAAATAAAGTAGTCCAAGCTTCCTGAGTCATTAAGAAATATGGTGTCTGATCCTTGGAAGAGAGCCCACTAATCATGCCAGAAGTGGTGCTTGCCACCTAAGGGGAAAAATATAATAACACTGAAATCGTATACAATTTCAATATCTATTGTGTTTCAGCAAATTAGAGCCTCTCTTTCTATTTAGAACTAACACCCATTCTCTTTCCTATAATTCTTTTGCTCCCCCGAAAGTCTGAATATTAGAGACCCATCTAAAATTAGTTATTTGAAATGTAACGATGATAATGATGCTAGTGATTTCCGGTAAGGTTTGATACATTATTTGATCAGAGATTTAAAACAACACTGTGACATAGGGAATATCAGTGCTATTTCTCCCAGTCCACAGACTGGGACAGAGGCTGAGAGAGCTTAAGTGATTTGCCTGTGATCATGCAGGTGGTTAATGGCAAAGATGAGGGTCATCTTTTGCTTGTCCAGATCCTAGCTTGACTCCAGATTTGGTGTCTTCTGCACTATGTTTTACTTTATCCATTTCTGAAATTTAGGAATCTGTACCAATTAATTTTTAGTTCTTTGGTTTGAAAAAAATAATTGTACTCTGAGTGGAAGTCTTTGCAGACCTTTGGAGATGATGTCATATGCCTTCAGTGGGCTTCTCTAGGGTTGTACACACCTGCAGTTAGACCCTACTCTTTTCTCTTTAGAATGGGAATTAAAATTAAAGTATAATTTAAGAAGAGGCAAAACCACACCTGTCACTTCCTCTCCCTGTGTACATAGGCAGTGCTGTGTTCAAATATATTTTTTTTTTAAATTTTTTTAATTAATTAATTAATTAATTTAATTTTCTTACATTTATTTTCACAAATTTTTGGGTTCCAAATTTTCTCCCCTTTTATCCCCTCCCCCCACCCCAATACCCCAAGCAATCTAATTTTCCCTATCTCCAATCTGCCCTCTCTTCTGTCATCTCTCCCTTCTCTTGTCTCCATCTTCTCTTTTCTCCTGTAGGGCCAGATGACTTTCTATTCCTCATTAACTGTATGTCTTCTTTCCTAGTTGCAACAACAATACTAAACAGTTGTTCCTAAAACTTTGAGTTCCAAATTCTCCCCATCCCTCCCTCCCCACCCATTCTCTTTGGGACAGCAGGAAATTCAATATAGGCCATATCTGTGTAGTTTTGCAAATGACCTCCCTGATAGTCGTGTTGTGTAAGACTAACTGGATTACCATCCCTCCTAATCTGCCCCTCCTTGTTTCTCTTCTGTCTTTTGATCCTGTCCCTCCCCAAGTGTTGACTTCAAATTGCTCCCTCCTCCCTTTGCCCTCCCTTCCATCATCCCCCCCTTGCAATATCTCTTTCTCCCCCACTTTCTTATACTGTAAGATAGGTTTTCATACCAAAATGAGTGTGCATTTCACTCCTTCGTTTAGTCAAATGTGATGAGAGTAAAGCTTCTTGTTTTTTTTTCTCAGCTCTCCTCTTTTTCCCTCCACTAAGAAAAACTCCTACCTACCTCTTAAATGACATATAGTTACCCCCTTCCCTTTCCCTCTCTTTCCTCCCCCTACATTTCTCTCTCACCATTTGCCCTAGTTTCTTTTAAGGTATGGTCCCATCCTATTCAGTTCAATCTGTGCTCTCTATCTCTGTATGTGTGTGCATGTGTGTATGTGTGTGCATGCGTGTACATGTGTGTGTGTGGTCCCACCAACTACCCAGATACTGAAAAGTTTTAAGAGTTAGAAATATTGTCTTTCCCTGTATGAGTGTAAACAGTTCACTTCTGGTAAGTCCTTTAAGACTTCTCTTTGCTGTTTATTTTTTCATGCTTCTTCTCATTCTTATGTTTGAAAGTCAAATTTTCTTTTCAGCTCTGGTTTTTTCATCAAGAATGATTGAAAGTCCTCTGTTTCATTGAAAGACCATATTTTCCCTTGAAGTATTATACTCAGTTTAGCTGGGTAGGTGATTCTTGGTTTCAGTCCTAGTTCCTTTGCCTTCTGGAATATCCTATTCCACGCCCTTCGATCCCTTAATGTAGAAGCTGCTAGATCTTGGGTTATCCTGATTGTATTTCCACAGTACTGGAATTGTTTCTTTCTAGCTGCTTGCAAGATTTTCTCTTTGAGCTGGGAGTTCTGGAATTTGGCCACAATGTTCCTAGGAGTTTCTCTTTTTGGATCTCTTTCAGGTGGTGATCGATGGATTCTTTAAATACTTATTTTGCCCTCTGGTTCTAGAATGTCAGGGCAGTTTTCCTTGATAATTTCATGGAAGATGATGTCTAGGCTCTTTTTTTGATCATGACTTTCAGGTAGTCCCATAATTTTTAAATTGTCTCTCCTGGATCTATTTTCCAGGTCAGTTGTTTTTCCAATGAGATATTTCACATTCTCTTCCATTTTTTCGTTCTTTTGGTTTTGTTTGGTGATTTCTTGGTTTCTCATAAAGTCATTAGACTCCATCTGTTCCATTCTAATTTTGAGAGAACTATTAAATTCAGTGAGCTTTTGAGCCTCTTTTTCCATTTGGCTCATTCTGCTTTTGAAAGCATTTTCTCCTCATTGGCTTTTTGAACCTCCTTTGCCAATTGGGTGAGCCTATTTTTCAAGGTGTTAATTTCCTCAGTATTTTTTTGGGTCTCCTTTACCAAGGTATTGACCCAGTTTTCATACTTTTCTTGCATCTCTGACATTTCTCTTCCCAGTTTTTCCTCCACCTGTCTAACTTGCTTTTCAAAATCCTTTTTGAGCTCTTCCAGGGCCTGAGCCCACCCACCACCCCCCTGGGGTGTCTGGGGTACTGAGGCCCCGCCTTCCACGTCTTTCCCTGATGGCAAGGATACGTCCTCATCATCAGATCCGAAGGTCGGGATCATTTGCATTTGTTGGAAAAAACTCTCTAAAGTCTTATTTTTCTTCCCTTTTCTAGGCATTTTCCCAGCCAGTTACTTGACTTCTGAGATTCCTTTCCACCCCTGCCTGGATCCGCCCAGCTAGTGCTTGGCCTCTGAGATTTAAATGGGCTTTCCTCCTGCTAGCTGTCAATCAGTGAGCTTTAGTTCAGGTGCTGGGGTAGGGCCAGGGCCGTCTCCCAGGCTCAGATCCCTCAGGGGCTTTATGCAGAGACTTTCAGGAATGGAGCGGGTGGGGGCGGGGTGGGGGGCCCGCCTCCTAAACCCCGCTCCCTTGGGGGCTTTAAGCAGAAGCCTTCAGTAACAGAGCAGGGTGGGGGCAGGGCCGTCTCCCAGGCTCAACTCCGTCAGGTCCTATGCAGGAACCTTCCGTAATGAAGATCCTGCCTGCCGCTGGGGGATTCCTGGGTCCCGGTCCGCTGCCGCCTCAGCCACCGCCCACACCTCTGCCTCCGCCGCTTCCTGCCCCCGTCTCTGCCGCCGCCGCTTCCTCCCGAGGGGGCCCGAGTCACGGAGATGCCCTGCTTCCCCTCTCCTCCAGCCCAGCCTCTCTCACTGACCTGTAGCTTCTGTGGGCGGAGGGGCTTTCCCGCCTGCCGGAGCTTCCGTCTCTGAAGCCTGCTCGGATCAGCTTCTCTGGGGCCGCGGCCAAGGCAGCGTTGGGGGTGGGTCCACTTTCCGGGGCGCGCCGGACTCTGGGGATGGGTCTCCAGGGCTCCCTGGAACGGAAATCTCTTCCACTCTGCTTCTGCACACCTTGTATTAACCCAGAAGTTATGGGGGACTCTTTTTACATTAATTCTATGGGCTTTTGGTTTCGGAGCTCGTAAACGTGCGTCCTTTTACTCCGCCATCTTGGCTCCGCCCCCTGTGTTCAAATATATACATATATATGTAAAATTAGTAACTATGGGCCAACAAACCTGTACTTAAAATAAGGTCCTTCCAGTTCAACTGGACAGCTCAAATTGTGGCATCGTTTTGTAATTATAACTCAGCAATCTTTGCATTTCTCTTACGGATAAGAGCAAAGGATTCAAGGAAGGTTGGGTCGTGTGTGAGTGGGGTGAGTGGGGGCAGGGGAATAATTTGATTTGCCAGAAGGAAAATTTATATATATCATGATTTTACTACAAATGTGAATCAGAGGGAGTTCATGCTTTGAGACAAATTTACAGTTAGCAGTAAGACAAAAGGCCTGTTTTACTGCCATATCTTTACTTAATAAATCTTAATTACTATCTCTCCATAAATTAAAGTGTTTAGCATGCTGTATTCTAATCATCAGAGTTGTCAGTATCTAACATTAGTTTTGCAGAGTAATTGCCTTTTATGCTTTTTTGAAAAGTACCTCCTTAGCTTTTTATTTTCTGTGCAGTGGAGGAATTGCTAACCAGGTTTTCAACAAGAAGTCCTCCATTTTAAAATTAGTGCTTGGTTTGCAAAAATCTAATTACAAATACAATGAATCCTTGGTTCAAATAGAGGGAAGGCCAGACTGAATTAAAGTCTCAGCCTTGGAATACTATATTTTGAAGAAAATGCAATTTTAGTATCTTCAAAAATAGTGTAAAATATTTCTCAATAGAGATCCTAGAGGGCTTACTTTAATGAATTAATAACATTTATTTGTAATTGGTAGCATCTATTTCCAGCAGTTAACAGGCTAAAATCCCTGAAAAATTGTTTATTTTCTTAAGTAGGTTAAAGTAAATCTTCTGTAATACTGTTATACTATTTCTGCTTAGCAGACCCTTTCGTAATTGATTGTACAAAGGTCAACTTTAGTCAAGCCTAGGTTGAGTCATCACTAATTCCAAAATTTATAGTGTATGAATTAACAGAGTTTTCCATTATTTCCAAAGAGATAACTCTGTAGAGTTCTTGCAGACTTTAAAGCACCATATAAATGTCAGTTCTTGTTATTGTTTCCTTATTTTAATTATCCCTGAAACAAGTAGCTATAGTGCTGCTTTTATATTCAATGTTTTTATGGATTCAAAGATAAACATAAACAATCCCCCAAACCTCCCCTAGTACCTGGCACATCTTAAGAACTTTTAATAAATGTTCATTGAATTGATTGGTCAACAAGTTGTTTGTTTGTCTTGAAGATTTCCTTAGATCAGCCAGCTGAAGTGCTACCGTTGTCTCTTCTTTTTTGATTGGTTGCTGTATTATGGCAGAAGGGGGGACAGGGCGGAGACAAACAGACAGAGGCAGGTTTAAGGTTACCTTTGAACTTGGCTGCTCCTTGAGGTAGTCACTACATTAAACTCTTTCTGGGAATTTTTTTCCTTCTTTTTTTTAAAATTCCCTCCATTTGGTAGGAGGTAGTTGAGTAGTGGGAAAAGATGCCTGAGTATTGGCAAATAAATCAACTTGTGACTCAGTGCCCTCCTCCAGCATATAGCAAGACCCACTGAACACATGCTTTTTTAAATAAAGTTTTCCAAATTCCTAGTTGAGTAGAATTGGCTCCTGAACCTGAGCTGCCCACTCAGAGAGCCAGAGATAATGCCCATCAAAATGTATGTCAGTGTATAGGAGAAGCATTCATTTAGATGGAGGATCTGAGAAGAGCCATGTGTCCTGTTTCTACAGGTTCTCAACAGGAGGTGCGTCGAGGCAGCCGTGATGACAGGCCTGGCTTTGAACTGCACTGTCAACAAGAGGTCTTTATTCGACAGAAAGCACTACTTCTATGCAGATCTCCCTGTAAGTAATGCTTTGTGAATCGTGTGCCCCTCTGCCAGGTAGGAGATGGAGCAGCCCTACAGGAGAGCTCCTGTTTTCACTGGGGAGCTGTCCATCCCAGCAGGGGCTTGTGCTGGGCCCCAGTGCAGACTGGTGCCCCCTGTGGCCTGACTAGATTGAGCATGATTGCCCTGATTACCGACTCCTTGCTTGGCCTCATGCTTCTGGTGCCTTTCTTGTAATTGAATGGGGAGCAGAAAGAAGCCAATGTTCTCAGATTCATTTCAGGCCCAGCATCGGGTGCTGATTGCTTGATTGCTTGATAGGGTAGGACTACATCATGTGCCCATTGACCCTAGAGCAAATACATGCATGTATCCTTGTAGACATGGTGGTAGCTTCTTTCTGCCCTTTAAGGAACACATCCTGTAATAGGGATGTCTCCCCTTTACACTGTTTCTGTGATCTCACTGTGGGTAAGTAAATGGATATTTGAATACAGTAAGTAGAGGCTTGAATCCAACTGTGGACTAGAAACCTGAACTGATTAAGCTCCATATCAAGCTCTAGTGTTATTCTCTCCCTCTCCTCTCCCCCCCAAAAATTAAATGAACAGATATAATGTGATTTTTATAAAACAGCTTACTGAGCCAGTTTGAACTGGATTAGGTTTGTAATATTGCTGAAACCAAGCAAAACTGAAACATCAGAGCATTCACTCTGTTTACCACTTTCAAGATGGTCGCCTCTGCTGGGGCAGGGACTGAGAGTGTGTCCTCCAGACTTTGTAGCAGTCACAGTGCTCTGTGCATAGTAGGTACACAGTAAACATCTCCCAGATGTGGAGTGTTATTTGGTTTCAGCACATAATAGTAAGCTTGACTCTCTTCAGATTTAAATTATTTCTAGAGCATGATTTCATTTCATGAGGTAAAACTGGACTTTAATTGTGGATCAGGGTCTTTTCTGATGGGTAGCATTTCTCCCTCTCTAACATATACCTTCAGGGCCCAGACTCTCCATTCACCTCTCCCTTTTCTGTCAGACATCTTGCGTTTCACTTCTTATAAGGATGAACAAGAACCGGAAGACAACCAAGTCCACTCTGCCACCCATAAGCAGTCAGTCTGCAAGTAGTTATTAAGTACATACTGTACTAGGTGATAGTAGTACATAGAGAAAGGAGCAGCTCCTGACCTCAAGAGACTTGTAGGAAAACACCCATCTTTAGATCTATTCAAAATAGCTCGTGCAAAGTAACCTTGGGGAGGGGCAGAGGGTAGAGAGACTAGGGAAAGTCACTAGTAGTTGGGTGGATCAGGAGAAGTGCCTTGCCAAGCTTAGTCTTAAAGAAACCAGGTATCTCAAGACAGAGGTGAGGAGAAAGCATTCCAGGCATGGGGACAGCCCAGGTGAGAGCTGTAGAGATGAGGAGATAAGGCCTTGAATTGTGGAGTTTGTTGAGAGGAGTTGGTATATAAAAAGGCTGGAAAGGTAGGAGAGGGGCAGATTATGAAGAGATTTAGACGTGAAACAGAAGAGTTTGTATTTGATCCTAGAGGTTATGGAGAGCCTATTCTGGAGATAAGAGGGGGTTGATTGAGTAGGAGAGCAATGTAGGAAAATAACTTTGGTGGCTGAGAAAAGGGTAGATTGGAGTAGAGAAATAGTTGGCCAAAGGAGAGGCTCTTGCAGTAGTCCAGGTGAAAAATGATGTGTTAATTGGAGAGGAGAAAATCTTTTTGAGAGATGTGGTACAGGTACAAGTGATAAGAAATGGCGACTGATTGGACATGTGGGATCAGTGAGAGAAGGTCTGGGAGGTCCCTGGTGTTGCTAGTCTGGTTGGCTAGGAGGATGGTGCCCTCCCACAGAAATAGAGAAGTCTCAAAGAGGGGTGGCTTTGGGAAAAAGAAAGACTTCTATATGGAACACATTGATTGCGAGCTGCCTATTTGATATTTTGAAATCAAAATGAGTACTTGATGATGTGAAACTATAGTTTGGAGGGAACTGGCGTTTGGTATGCAGACCTAGGATTCGTCTTCACTGAGGTGGTCATTAATTACAGGAGATGACCCAGGACAGATCCCAGGGAAAGAAACACCCCCAGTTAGGAGGTGCAGAGGAGAGGAGAACCAGGAGAGGGCAGAAAACCTCAAGAGACCTGAGGAGGCACTGCAGTGTTGTGAATTACAAGGAGATGCATAACAGTGAGAACTGAAAGAAGGTGATTAAGAGGGGAACTTGGAAGAGAGCAGTTTTAGTTGCTCATAGGTCATGGACCGCGGAGGGTTTAAAAGACAGTGATGAGAGGAAGTGAAGGCAATATGTATAGACAGCTTTTTCAAAGAGGTTCACTAAGAGGGAGGCGCTATTGGTACAGGGGATAGAAAGCCATCCTCACAAACCCAGGAAGATGAGTGTACAGCGAGCATAGTACAGCAGCAACAACTATATAGTTAAGAGCTTTCATTCTCATTGTAATATAATAAATAATAATGGTGAGGCTAGCTAACATTTGTAAAGTACTTACAATGTATTAGACACTTTATAACTATATATTATATGTATTATATATTGTATATGTATACTATATACGCATTTTGTGTGTGTGTATTATGTATGTATAGTATATATATTATATATGCATTTTATATATATTGCTAAGCATTTTATAATTACTATCTCATTTGATCCTGCCAACAATCCTGGGAGGCAGGTGCTATTATTATCCCCATTTTACAGATGAGGAAACTGAGGCAGAGGTTAAGTGACCTGCTCAGGGTTACCCAGCTAGTAAGTGTCTGGGGCAGAATCTGAACTCAAGTCTTCCTAACAATCCATTCTACTACCTAGCTGCCTCCTTTGACACATAATGGACCTGTGACCCTGGGCAGGTCTCTTCACTATCAGTGTGATAAACAGCTCTCTAAGATTCCCTCTGAGTTTAAGAGAAGGTGCCAATCTGCGTTGGTAGAGAAAACGTCCTCCCCTCGGAGTTGACTGTAGCGATGAAATCACAGGTCCAGCCCCAGTTCTGGCTCCTTTCACTGATGAAGGATGATGGCTAGTGAGGATGATGGGGTCTGGTGAGGAGATTAAGGGATGGGAGAGACTTAGCCATGTTTGCATATGGCAGGGAAGGAGCCAGAAGATGGGGGTTAAGGGTACACATCAAGGTTTGACCTTGGTGAGACAGGTCTCCTTGTCGTCAGAGACTATAAAGGAGAGATGGCATTTGGAAATGACGTCAAGAGCTTTTGAAATGTAGTGTTTGGAAGAGTTGAATGACCTCAGTTTTCTTTAAAAACTATGAGCAATAGCAATATTTGGTTCAGAAGAAGGAATAAAATGGCTAAAGGTAAGGAACTTTTTTTCCTTTTACAAAATAGATTTCTATTGCAATGTTTTGCTTTTCTAATCACCTTGATTTTCCCCTGTCTCTGACAGCTTCTCCCTTATGCCAAAGAATCTAAGTTAGGGTTCCTTTTAATAATGGATTTCTTTTGTCTCTGACCTCAGTCAGCTCAGGTAATCTAATTTCTTGGCAGCTTACTTGAGAGCTGTGGTTTTTTTTAAGTTCTTATTTGTGTCTTTATTTTTACATCCTAGTCATATTTGTCATTTCTAAGTCCCCATAGTTTTCCACTACATTCATAAACCACAGTATTCTCCTCCATTCCCTCATTGATGTGCACTGACTTTGTTTCTTGTTTTTTGCTGCTATAAAAATTGCATCTTTGACTGTTTGTCATGTCAGGCCTTTGTTTCTTTCTTTATCTCTTTTCTTGAGACTCTGTTTCTTTCTTGGCTTGTGTATACGTTAGTGTGATCACTGGGTTAAAATGTACAAGTGATGATTCTTACAAAGCAGATTGTTCAAACAGTTATGCTCCACTTTGAAAGTCTTCCTCATCCAACTGAATCTCACACTTATTTTCCCATCCCTTCTAGTCACCAGTAGTTTACTCCTTGCCCCCTTCCTTGGAAGCTTGTGCTGATTTGCGTACTTTAAGACAACTCATCCATTTCACTTGAAACAAGAGGAGGTTAGGGAGCCTTTGCAGCATCACTTGACATTTTTGTTACTACGTGTCACACCATTTTTTGGCAAGGGGAGCAAGGGAAGCCAGGGCAGGAAGACACCTCACATGCTCAGTTAGCTTTAAAGAGTAAAAACAGAATGAGTCTAAATGCTGTAGTGACTGCTGTTGACAGTGTCGAATGCAACAACCAGAATGCTTAGCTGGCACTGTTTAATAAGGATGGTCTGTCAGGAGCCCAGTAATAAGATGCAGAGTTTAGGCTAATGAGCTAAATGGGAACAATAAATCCTCCTCTTAGGGTCCTCTGACAGTGGGATTATTGTTATTCCTGAAAACAGCATTTTGGCAGGGGAAATGGGCTACTCGTTGTTTATTGTCACTTGCTGTTTGAGGGAAAAGGTGACAGTGTTTTAATCTTCGTAATGAGAAACAGGGAGAAGGGAAAGTGGAAGACCAGACTTTGCAAGGACTGGCGCACATACGGTGTAGTATGGGTTGGAATGGGGAGGGGACGGTGTAAGCACTTTTTAAAAAATATTAAATGGTACCGCCATTTTGTAAAGTTAAAAAAAATTCAAAGTAAATGCCAGGATTTTCATTTCTCAACTTGAAGTGTTGGGCTAGTAACTGCAACCCATGCTTGCATGCAGGCTGGATACCAAATCACCCAACAAAGACTTCCCATTGCCGTGAATGGGAGTTTGACATACAGCCTTGGTGTGGGAGCCCAGTGGAATCCGTCAGCCACCAAAACAGTGAGAATTAAGCAGATCCAGCTGGAGCAAGACAGTGGCAAGAGCCTTCACGATGACACCAGGTCTCAGACGCTCATTGATCTGAACCGAGCGGGTAGGCTGTTTCTTCTCTTACTTCTCCTTCCACGTCCTTTAGGAAAAACAACAAACCTAAAGTGCTGGTGTTTCTGGGGAGTAAAGACCAAATTTAAAAATTAAAAAGGAGAAAAGAGAATTCTTGCCCCTGGTTCTTTATGAGGGAAGAGAGGGAGGAAGGAAGGAAGCTAGCTTTGATTATCCCCATTTTACACTTGAGAAAACTGAGGCAGCCAGAGATTGCCCAGACCTAGGTCATCTAGTTTAGTAATCTGAAATTGTCCAGACATACCCAGGGTCATGCAGCTAGTCATCTGAAGTTGTCTAGGCCCACCCAGGGTCATCCAGCTAGTCATCTGAAGTTAGATTTGTACCAAGGTCTTCTGACTCCAGGCCCATAGCTCTATCCACTGTACCACTTAGAATCCCTTAAGTAATCCAGAGTTTTCTTAAGTAAGGCCCAAATGTTTTTATCTGTTGATCACATTGCAGCCTAATATGTTAGGGTGAAAAGCTCCAGTTGGGACTCATTCCATGTCTCTTGGGTAGGAGTCGGCCTTATGGAGGTTGTCATGGAACCCGATATGTCCTGTGGGGATGAGGCGGCGACAGCCGTCAGAGAGCTTCAGTTGATTCTTCGGGCCCTGGGGACCAGCCAAGCAAATATGGCAGGTAGGAGAAGGCAGAAGTGTTTTCCTATGCTTCCATACTTCCTTTCTCTTTGCTCTCCAGTTCTGTCATTGCTTTTTGGCCTTGCTCTCCATCTGTCACCACCATCTTAGATGTCTTTTATGTCCCCTGACAGTCTTTTGTGGTCTTCTGTATTTGTTCTTGAATTCCCCTGCCTTTTCTCTAACAATAATAGAGACAGCTGAGAGGAAGAGAGAGGAGCATGTGGATAAGTCATGAGGACTCGGTGAGCTTCCTGAAGGCCCCCATTTTGTGAGTGAGATGTGCACCTTTCTGTACATGATGAGTTTCTAACAATATAAAATGGAGTTGATATTCGCTAATGGCCTTGAGTGTCATGATGTCAGAAGTATTACTGAAATAGGATAGTGGAAAAAATTAGAGTTTCTCCAAAGATATTTGGTATCAGGGATAATTTTTCATTTGCCAGGTTGTATCTTAAGGTCATTGAGTAGGTCTGGCTAGCTTTGGGGATGCATCGATATAAGTTAAATCTTTTAGTTTACCAACCTCCTCTTTTTTCATGCAATTTTCATCCATGTACAACTGAAACCAGAAGTTAATTAATCTAGAAGAGACATGACATTTATATGGGTTTAAAAATTAGATTAAATGTTGAATTCATTGGGAAATAAAATGTGTAGCAACTGAGTGATGCAGTGGAGTGAGACCTGACCTTCAAGTCAGGAAGACCTGAATCCTGAGATTGCTTCAGTCACTAACTGCATGGCACCCTCGATGAGTCATTTCACTTCACTCTGTCTGCCTCAGTTTTATCATCTGCAAAATGAAGGTGATAATTATTCCCATCTCCCAAGGTTTCTGTGAGTATAAAATGAGGTCATGTTTTTAAAAGTGTTCTGCAAACCTTAAAGCACAATATAAATTTTATTATTCATATGATATTTATAATTAATAATATTTATTCAATATATAATATTTGATGTCCTTAGTCCTGTCAGCAGTGAAGGATGAACACCACAACATTTATATAATGACCCCAGCTTTTATTGTTATGAGCAAAAAGTCATAGTAACAGATTCAGGTGTTTACAGAGAGATCGCAGACCATCATCTGACGATGCCCAAGTTCAGCTTCTTTGTGGATCTTTTCTTCTTTACTCATACCCCTGGTGTGACTGCCTCTTGACTACTTTTTTTCTAATTCAATTTTATTTTATTTTCATTTCATAATTCTCCCCCTCTCCCACCTATTGAGAAAGCAAGAACAAAATGTATGACAAATATGTATCACTAAGCAAAACAGATTCCCACATTAGCCACATCCAAAACAAAATATGCTTTGATCTGTACTCAGACCCCCTCCTCCCTATCTGGAGGTGGCCTAGTGGCTTTCCATCCCAGATGGTTTGCTGATTTCCAACTGTTTTGTTCCTCCAGCCTTCAACACAAAAAGCCTCTGAAGGAGAAGGAAGAAAAAAAGCGGAGTTGGGGGTGTCTTGTTTTCAGTATTCCATGACCCAAGCCCCACCCACAGTGTGATGTTTAGGTAGTGATGAGACATGCTCCCTCAGTGCCATCTTAATAATTCACCTACATGACTAAGCATAACAGTGACTTCCTTTGAAAGAAAGATTTGCTCCTTTCCTTTCTTCCAAGGAATTTCCCTCAATACCAGCATCACAAGAGTTGGAAGAGATCTGCAGGTCACCTAGCCCCACCTTTCCCTGTCCAGAAAGCCCTTGGGCAACATGGCCTACAAGTGGCTTCTGCCTGAAAGCCTCCAGTGAGCAGGAGCCTACCCCTTCCTCATCAGGCCCATTCTCCCTTAGCACAGCTTCCTTGCATCATACCTAAATGGGCCTTTGTAGTTCTGCTTCTTGCCCCTTGTTCTGCCCATGAGTTCTGTGCAGCAGCCCTTTGAAAATCTGAAGACCTGGGCTCAAATCCCACTTCTGATCTTGTAGTGAGGAGCCTGTATGACCTCAGACAAGTTGTTTACCGTGGGCTGGTTTCCTCATCTATCAAATGAGCAGTTGGACTTGATGACCTCTAAGGTCTCTTCTAGCTCTAGAGCTAAAGTTTTTTCTTCTTCCCCCATTTCCCCTTAAAGTCTTTTGTTCTCTAGGTTACACACCTCCTGTTTTTTCAGTTGATTCTTCTAGAGCGTGACCTCTGGTCAAAGCCTTGCTTGTGGGCTCCCTCCTTGGTCACCCTCCTCTCATCGTACAGCTTTTGTTAACATCCTTTCTTCCTAAAATGTAGCACCAAGAATTGTAAACAGTGCTCTAGTAGTCTGACCTGGGCCAAGTACAGCAGGATGATCACCTCCCTCATTCTGGACGCTAGGCTTTCTCTTAATGATGCCTCCATTTCTGTTAGCTTTTGGGACTGCCATTGAAGACTTTTGACTTACTTTGAGTTTGGAGTTCTCCAAGTTTCCCATATTTTGTTTTGTTTTTTTCATTTTTGCCTTATTCATGCCTCTCCCATTCAGCACCTATGAGGTTGATCATTTGAACCCACATAGACATTTTCACATTTATCCTAGTTAAATTTCATCTTGTTAAATTTGGCCTAGCATTTCAGCCTTTAACCCCAGTACAAATATATATATATATATATATAGTCAAGCAAAATCAATTTCCTCATTAACTATGTCCAGAAATGTCTTTCTCAATTCTGTTTCTTGTGTCCATCACTGCTCCCAAGAGATGGGTAGGACACATCATCATTGGTCCTCTGGAATCCTGGTTAGTTACTGCATTGATCTCAGTTATAAAAGCAAACACCCTGACACAGCCGGGATGGCCTCCTCTCACAGGTTCTTGGATCTGCTTTTCTAAAAGGCAACTTTTGAGGGGTCAACAATCACTTTAATCAAGCGCACAGATCATTCGTTTAGTTCAGGGGAAAAAGTCAGCACCCTGAACTTCAAAGAAAATACAGAGAAATGAAAATCAACTGACAGGGCTTCCAGCTATCTGATGATAAGCAGTACATACATCACAGATCAGTAGACAGATCCAACTACGTATGTCTGACCATATATACGTAGTTAGTTACTGGAGAGGGAAGCACCAACATCTGGGTTTTCAAAGCTGGGGTGCTCCTTAGCAACTTCCCAGAGGCTCATCTGGCACACAAACCTTCTTCCAAAAACTAAGGCCCAAAGTAAAACCTCACCTCAGAGTAAATATACACTTTTGAGGGCAGGAGGGCATCAGAACCAATGCCTTATTAGAAATTAGCAAAAGGTGTGGCCTTCCAACAAAAAAAAAACCTCCCCTAATCAAGCTTCCCTTAATGGACAGAACCGTTAATGGGTGGGGAAGATCTTTAACTCTCATTAGCATTACAACAATTCACAATTCACCAGACTTTCAAAGTTGTAGGTCTTCACTGCGTTATTATGTGAATTGTCTTCTGATTCTTCCTCGCTCTGTATCAGTTGGCACAAGACCTAGTAGTTCTCTCTGAACCTGCTGCTGCTACTTCTTCTTCACCAGTGTCGTCGTCATCACCCATGAGTTTCATGTCAAACCCACAGGAGAAGGTACCACTAAAAAGCACGTGAGGGTCCCCGATGTTGTCCATGTTTTGTTTTATTTTTATTTTGTTAAGTATTTCCACAGTACATTTCAATCTGTGTTGGGCCATGCTCAGGAAGGGTGCTTGTTTGCTACCCCTGCCTTACAGCACAGTCATATTCCATTACTTTCATGTATCCTGATTTGTTTATCCATTCCCCAACTGACAAGATTCCCTTTAAAGCTTTGCTATAGCAAAAAGAACTGCTATAAATACTTTTGCACATATGGGTCCTTTTCCTCTTTCTTTAATCTCTAGAGGTGTCGACCTCCGGAGGGGTCTCACTAGGTCAAAAAAATTTGCACAATTAAGCATCTTTGGGGACATAGTTCCAAATTGGTTTCCACAACAACTGAACCAATTCATAGCTCCACTGGCAAGGTATTATTGTGCCAGTTTTTCCACAGCCCCTCCAACATTTGTCGTTTTCCTTTTTTTGTCAATTTTGCCAATCTGGTGGGTAGGAGATATAGAGCCTTAGTGTTGCTTTTATTTGCATTTCTCTTATTACCTGTGATTTGAAACAGTTTTTCACATGGTTGTTTCTTAATTTAGGCATGATGACTTTTAGTGATAACCAGGTCCCTTTGTAAATGCTCACAAATTATCCACTAATGAGAATTTTGCCAAGGACCAAAATCAAGCTTATTGGCCTGTAGTTTGAAGACTCTACCCTCCTCCCACATTTTCCCCTCTCCAGTCCCCAGCAGCTCTTCCATACCCCAGAATCTTTCAAAGGTCACTGACAATCACATAGGACAGTTGTTTTTCCTGCCTTAGGATGTAGTTTGTCTTAGCCTGGCAATGTAAATCCATCGAGGGCAGCTGCTATGGACCTTCACTTATCTTTCTCAGCTTCCTCTTAACCTTTTTTTTGCTTCCCTTTGAACTGCTAACAGAAGTAAAATAAGAACCAAAGCATTTGTCCTCCACTGTTGTCTGTCGCCACTCCATCTAGCCCTCCTTGTCCCTTCTTGGGTGCTTCTGCCCATGGCACGACTAAAGGCCTGTCACTTCAGGAGCAGAAATAGCACCAGAGCTTTGATTTGAATTGGAAGGTGGAGGGATCCCTGGGTGTATCATCCTTTCTGATACTTGGAAAGATCTGAGATCTCACTAGTATGAGAATATTCATTCAGATGATGCAAATCTTAGCTTCTCCACATTCCCTAAGTCACCGTGGCCAACAAAGCACAATCAGTTCCTGGCTGAATATCCTAAGATGTGACCTTGTGCCTGCTGTTTGGAGGGCAGGCCCTGCTTTCTAAAACCTAGCTGAGCTTGCCTTCTGTAGTTCATGGCCTTTGAGGAAGGATCCAGGCTCACCTCTTCCCCATGAGGCATCAGAGGAGGCTCTGAGTAGAGGACTGATTATCCTTAGTAACTGTTCCTTGGTAACCATTAAAGACTGAAAAAAGTACAGGCACATATGTTTGGAGTGCGTAAATGTGAGCTGCTTTCAGATTTGCTTGGCAGACGGGGAAAAGCTCTCTTCTGTTTTGGAGCAGGAGAATTCTACTGCTCTCAGATCTCCATACAGTCTTTTTCCTTGTAGAATGTAAACAAAAAGTGCAGAGTTAGATAGCAATCCAATTATGAGCTATGTGTTAGGTTTTGTGACACTTTAGCAAAGCTACCACTGTTTATTTTAATAAAGTTAGATTCTCCCCAGAATAGCTACTATTCCTGCCCAACCTGTAGAAAAATAAATGGGCCACCTGTTAGCTGAGAAGTAGTCCCATCTGGGAACCCATCATGAGAAAAACTGTAACAGCAAGCATTCAGCCTGTAACAGCCAGAGTGTTCGTTAAACCTCAGTGGTTGTTGTGAGGACAGGGTCGCTTTCATCCAGCCAGGCAACAAAGGTCGATTCCAAAGGGCATTTGGGAAATAGTTGTCTAGAGGCAGAGGGGAAACCCAGTTTCTTAAGAGCTCCTAGTATTTGTTTTGTGAATTGTGCGGGGCTGCTGCATCTTTCTGTTTCTTCTTCACTTAGAACAGCTGAGAGCTGTGGAGAGGGCTTCTATATAGAGTGACTTTGTTCTATGGAAGAAAATCATGCAGCCCAGACCTTAGACTTTTAAACCTAAAAGAAGGAACCTTAGAGATCATTTCATCCAAATCCTTCATTGTGGAGGTGGTGAAACTGAGTTCCTCAGAGATGAGTGGCCCAGGGTCATAACTAGTATACAATAATGTGTGTGTGTGTGTGTGTGTGTGTGTGTGCGCGCACATACATACATGTATAGGGAGGGAGAATTACATACCTCCAAAAAGAGACAGAAGGAAGGAGAGAGAAAGAAAGGCCATATAATATTGCAATATATATATATATATATATATATATCCATATCCATATATATTGCATTTGAGATATATATGTGTTTACACATACACAGACATATATAGAGGAGGGGGAAGAGCCATATATCTACATACACATATATGCATATAAACACACGTGTGTGTATGTATTTAAAGAAAGAGGAAGGAGAGGAGGCTACGTAATAATACATTATTATATAATACATATACGAATACTATACACAGAGAGGGAAAAGGCTATAAATTATTACATTGTAACATATGTATTTGTTGTTCAGTTGTTTTCAGTCATGTTCAACTCTTCGTGACTCCATTTGGGGTTTTCTTGGCAAAGATACTGGAGTGGTTTGCCATTTCTTTTTGTAGGTCATTTTACAGATAAGGAAACTGAGGCAAACAGAGTTAAGTGAGTTGTCCAGGGTCACACATGTAGTAAGTATCTGAGACTGGATTTAAACTCAGATGACTCTCCCTGACTCCAGGCCTGGTGACACAGTGGATATGCACACATATGTATAGGCGAGTGTGTGTGTGTTGTGTGTGTGTATGTCTCCATAGCTATAGGTGCTTATTCTCTTCCATCCCATTGCTCTTTCCATTATACCACACTCCCCCAACTTAGACTGGACATGCTCACACCCCCTAATTACAGTAGTGCTTAACCATTATTTACAGTTCTTAACAACTCTAATCCTTAAACTTTTAAAAGAGATTCTTAGCCTGTTATCCATGGACTTTTTTAAAAAAAAATTTCATAATTGTATTTCAATATGCCTTGTTTTCCCTTGTAATCTTAGGTATTTTATTTTATGCATTTTGAAATATTCTGTGGAAGGGTCCATGGCACACAAGAAGGGAATAAGCATTTATTAAATGCCTGCTATGCACCAGGCACTGTGCTAAGTGCTTTATAGTTCTTACCTCATTTGACCCTCTCCACAAGCTTGGGAGGTGTGTATGCTGTTATTACACATTTTGCAGCCCATTTTACAGATGAGAAGACTGAGGGAGGCAGAGATTAAGCAACTTTCCCCAAGGTCACACAGCTAGTAAATGTCTAAGACTGGTTTTGAACTCATGTCCTCCTGACTCTAGGTCCAGTGCTGAGTGCACTGCAGAGCCACCATCTTTCTTTGAGGGAGGGGAAGGCAGAGTCTCTGCTTTAGAGGCATTTACGTGGCATGAACCCTAGTAACCCATGTCTTTTGTTGTAGCATTAGTGACTAGAACAGTATTATACCAAAATCCAGTTAGTGATTTCCCTTCTCTACATCCAGATTCTGTCAAGTTGCACTGCCTTGTTACTCCTTCTCACCTGCCCAGGATCCAGACTCTACATGTCCTCCTGTGACCCAGGGCTCTAGCCCTTTCTTCTTGCAAACTTGACACTCACTGTGATCTCATACCCATTAGGCACCTAACATGTTTATAACCTGAGATCCTGAGGTTAATTGTTATTTTGAGGAAGGGCACAATGTTATCCTAGATCCATTGCCCAGGAAAGGGGTGTGGAACGAGTTTAACATCTCTGCTAAGCCATCTGATACCACCCAGATCTTGGGTAAACATTGCACAGTCTTTCATTCTGATATGAGTCCTTGGGTGCTGTTTTCTTCCCACTGTGTGGTTGCCTAAGTCTTTCTACTAAAACACATATTTAATAATTTAAAAGGAGCCTGTTTTCAAACCATTATCACATTGCTGAGAGATGGGAGACTAACTGCAGAATAATTTGACTTACAGGGCCTTTTAGGTAGGAAGGCACCATATTTTAGCAGATGGGAATTTACATTCCTGCTTTTTCCCATTGTTCCTTGGCATCTCTGTTAGACTAGCCAAAGGAGGAAATTATTCAGTTCTACCAGCTATTAAGCAATTCTGTGCAGAAAGAAGAGGGCGAAGTTTTTGGTTAAAATGGGGCACGATATTATTTATTGTTAGCAACTTTCCATGTTTATTTTAGAATCAGTCATAGAATGTTAGAAGTGGAAGGGATCTAGCCCAGTCTCTTCATTTCACTAATTCAGTTTAATTCAACAAACACTTACTGAGCACCCAGGGAAATTATGCAGCTTTCCCAAGGTGATACCTTGGGTAGTGGCAATTCACTTAGTCTTACCTACCTTTGCTTAGAACCTTCATAGAAATCTTTTCTGAATCAGCTGTGGAGCCACCAAGGAGGACAGTCTTATGACTTTATAGGTGAAACCTGTAGCCCAGAATCATATCTGTGATTTCCGATGGACTAGGTCAAATATGGAGAACTGTTCACTTAGCATACTCTTTTTGCCTTATGCTTCCACCAGGAGTTCCCTGAGGAACATTTGAATTTGACTTATATTTATGTCTGCAAAAAGATAAAAGGATCTTCAACTCTGATGCAAACACTCATGTTTACAGTACATCACATACAGGACAGAATTTATTTCTTCCAATAGAAATGCAAAGACTTGCACCCAAGCCCATAAACAGTGAAAATAACTCCTCTTTGCTCCTTATTGATGTATGCCTTCCAGAAGAACCCCCAGAGAGGCCGTGCAGAGCAGTGGAATGACCATGATGCTTGTCATCCTGGGGCCCATGTCCAAAACAAAACCCTTTCTCTTCTTCCCATCCCTCCTCCCCTGATTGTCTGTTAACCTTTCCTATTTCTGTCCGGGGCCCTGCTCTGCTGCCTGAATTCTCAGCCTCATGGTCGCCTTTGGCATCTCCCTTTCTGATTCCCTCAACTATGAGTGCTTCCCCCACTCCCAAATTACCTTGTATTGTTATTATATGTATACATGGATATCTCCCTAGATAGATAGGCCTGTAAGCTCCCTGTGGGCAAAGATTATTTCATTTTTTTTTCTGTATCCACAGCTACAAGCACAGTGCCTGCCACATAGCAATTACTCATTCAATTTTTGTCTGTTGAATAATTGATCTTGGGAGCAAAAGGAAGAATAAATGAGGAATGGAATTGATGCTTGGGGTGGATGCATGAGTAAATAATAAAGGGTGGCAGGAATAAAGTAGAAATCCTTAAATCCTGTTCTGCTTTCGGTTTCCTTGTTGGAATGATGTTTAGATTGGGAAGGGTGGAACCAAAGTGGTCGGTAGTGAGCTGAAATCCGAAACAGCTGGAGGGGCGACAAAGAAGCGAGCTGCTCTCAGTGACTCCCAGGGCCTGATTGCTGACAGTTTCAGTGATCTTTGAAAAACTGGATAACCATGGGGGCCCCTGCAGAACTGGAGACAGTATCTGAGGGTCCAAGAAAAGGTCAGAAAAGGTGTATTGATTCTTCAAGCTGTCAGACAGTGAGCTTGACCTGCATTCCAGGAAAAACGCTAGCATGCGTTATTAAAGGGATGATTTGTGAGCACTTAGAAAGGGAGAGTACAGCGTGTCAGGTCAGACTAATGGCATTTCCTTTTTTGATAGAGTTACTAGACTGATGGTGGAACAGGGAAATGACCAAGATGTAGTCTGTCTGAATTTTAGCCAAGGATTTTACCCAGGTCTCCTCCTCTGTCCCTTCAGATAAAATGAAGTGTTGGATTTAGAGCCAGTTGAATAACTGGACACAAGTAGCAGCTGATGGTTTAGGGTTCTTCTAGAAACAGGGCTCTAGTATAATTCTGAAAGGAAGTCTTCAGGCTTGTTTTCTTCATCATTTTTGTTATTGACAAAGGCCACATGTCAAGTTTATCACTTGTGGATGGCATGAGTCAGCAATGATTAGCTAATAAGGTTCATCTGGACTATTTACAGTGGGTACAAGTTACAGGGAGGTCACTTTGGGTCAGCATACAGAAAACGTTCATAATGATTAGTGCTGCTGGCATTTGGAATGGGAATGGCAAATTCCCTGATCACTGGAGGTCAGCACCTAACCATTTATCAGAATGCTGGGAAAGGTATTCATGGTTGAGTCCTTCTAAATCTACAGTTCTGTGATTCTGGTATGTTGGACAAAAAGAGTCAAGATCCCAAAAGATTTTGATGACCTGGAATGAAAGAGCAATGTGAATACAGTCAAATGTGGCACAGATAAATATAAACTCTTGCTGTTAGGTTCAGAAAATATATTTCACAAGTAAGGATAGGGGAGCCATCTGTGGGAATACAAGAGCAGTTTTTGTGTCATGGCCATCTTTGGCATTCCGGTGAAGTCTTTGGATCCTTTTCTCTTAATACTTTTAAAAACCCAAAGTAAAAATCTGTCAAATCACAAAGAAAATTAATTATATTGAAATCTTTTTTTTTTTTTTTGGTTCACATGAACAGTATCTAAGAGTTTCATTTGACCGCAGACAGCATGTAGAGTGAAGCCAGTCTGTAGTCCTCTTAAACTTCCAGTGTGACCTCTAATGATGTGTTTCCAGCATGGGAATGTGTTTTCCAAAAGAAGGGCTATAACTTTGTCACATCACTGTTCACGTCTGGAGCATAGGAATTAGATACATTCTTGCCTCACCTTCTCTGTAACGTGTGATTGAAGATAATTCCCATTGTTAGTAGAATGAACTGAGTAGGACCCGAGGTGATATAATTTAATTTGATTAAAAGGTATTTTGTCACTGCTGAACAGAATGTCTCCTTGTGTTTGGCATGAGATTTAAATCCTTCACTACCACCAGTCACTAAGTGATTCTTCTCAGATACTTAGTGTAGTCTCTTCCAAGATAGGCTGAAATCTGTGCTTTTCTCTTTCTTCTGTAATAGGATTTTTAATCCTGGAAGAAGATAGTATTTTTTAAAAGTCAGTTAGGTGGCCTTACCTGAGAAGTCACATCACCGACATTATCAAGATATCATTGGGATAAAGAGCCTAGAACACTCTAGCTTAATGAATCTTCGGTGATTCACATCTCAGGTCTGCCTGTTTTCTGTTCAATTAATAGTGTGAGTTGAATTGAGTATCTGCCATGTACTCAGCAGTATACCAGTTAATGAAAACCCATTGGGTTTGCAGTCTGGCTGGCAGGGCAAAATTCACACACAAGACTTATCCACAAGTGAAAGATCAATGCAAAACAGGGTGTGAACAAGCCCTCAAGTTGTGGGACATATATTGGAAGAGCTTTAAGAGTGAGTGGAGTTTCGGGAGCCATGAGGAAAAGGCTTCAGTGAGGAGGCAGCATTTGAGCTGAACCTTAAAGGACGGGTTGGATTTGAACAGTGGATAAAAGATGTGGTGCATTCTAGGCAGTGAACTTGTGTGTCAAGGAAGGGAGCCATTGGTTTTTGTGGGACCAGAGTATGGAGGACATTAATGTCAGGAAGAGGATTGACTTGAAAGGCAAGTAGAGAGCTATTGTGTGTTTTTGGCAATGATAGTAGCATTAATTTATTGACTGTCTGCAGTTAAGTTAGAGAGGAGGGAGACTGGGTGCAGAGGACATTGCAGAAGTAATCTAATAGTCCTTGTGTATGCTGATAAGAGTCTAGCCTGCAGTAGTGACAGTTAAAATGGCAAAGGAACAAATAGATACATTTGAAGGGATGGACAGTCAAGATTTTGTGACAGGTTAGAAAAAAGCAGACAAAGAGATGAGGGAAGGCACATGAATCAAACCTTTTTAGCTGATGGCAAACATGTAAGCTGAGTAAGAGCATTAGTTTGGGAGAGGGAAGAGAATAGAATCTCAGAGTTGGAAGGAGTCTTAGATTCCATACTTGAGTAGAAATCTCCTCTGATTTCCAAGCAATAGGACCTCTACTCAACTCTTCCAGGGATGGAGAACTCACTAGCTCAGTGAAGAACCTCTGTATGGATTTCTAATTAGAAGGGCTTGTTACCTTACCACACAAGTAGGGATTACAGCAAATATTTAATTGATGATATGAGTCACAGATATTTCCAAGTGACAGCAGTAAAATGATGATATTCCATGGAAATTTGTAAATGCTTGATTTGAGGATAGGTTAAAAGGTAGGGCTGGGGAATCTAGTTTAGGATTCACCATTTTGGAGCTGGAAAGGACCTTATTATCAGTATTAAAGTGAGAGATGGAACCTTTGAAGTGAATGAACTGAGAGAAAATTATTGAGGAGAGAGACCAAAGGATGGTGGAGTGAGCTCTGTGGGATACTTACAGGGAAGTGACTACACAAATGGCCTGAAATGTAAATACTTGAATACTTACAGGATTTCACCATATCAAATATCCATTCCCTCTATCCACACAGATCGTGATCTCTTTATTAAATAGCCTTTATGAATTGTCACGGCTAAAAAAAAAAGCCATCCCGTTCTACTTACCCCACCCCCGCAACAGTGAACCTCACCTCAGGGTTGTACTCTAGGCTTTTTCCAACTTGGTGGAACCTCAAAGTCATGCTGCAATGGCATAGCTTTGGAGAATCCAAGGGCTTTTCTGTAGTGAGACATCAGAAGATCCCAACATTACTTATAATGACACTGCTCCTTCCAATCAATAAGGTTCCTTGCATCTGACATCTTTCCAAAGTATTTGCTTTAGAAGCATCTATATTATGAGCATGTCAAAAGAGGGCAGAGTAAGACATTGTATTTGAAGTGAAGGATCTTTGAAAAAAAAACCATGGTATTTATTAAGTGAGAGTTTATTCTTGTGTGGTTAGGGTTTTATACGGAAGAAAAAGAGGGAAGGGATAGGCATGACAACACAGCCTCCAATTTCTGCTTTTTCTTGACAAGGAATTCATTTGTATTTTAAATAAAAAAAATGTTCTTCCTGAGGGACCTGGTAAACTGTATTTCATTAGTCAGCACATTACAACACTGCTAGTTAGCAAGTTACTTTTAATTAAAAAAAGAAACTAACCATAAGAAATTCAGCTTTCCTTCTCTCTTCAGTTGTGGCTCTAAAAACAGTTGAACGATAAAAATGGAGAATTTGTGCTGTGCCACCACAGAGTGAGGGGAAGATGGGACTGTTTTTCCTTTGGCTCAGGATTTTTACATCCCTCCACTCCCTAATAGGTTCTCACAGGCCTCCTCACAAATCGTTTGGTTGTATCTGGCTCCCAGAAGAGCAAAAAGGAGAAAGAGCACAGGAGTTTTGGAATCAGGAAGGCTCTCCCATAAGGGCAGTAGCCCCTCCCCGCCCAGCGCACAGTGCTGAATGCTCTACCGCCTAACGGGACCATCTTTCTGTTGACAGGGCATCCATGCAGCTGTCGAGATGGACCGAAAACCTTACTTGTTGAAGGAGGAGATTATTACAGTACCGTGAAGGAGGGAGAAAATGAGGAGAGTTTCTGGCTCTCGCCCTTGAGCTGTAAATTCTCAAGGACTCTCTTATACATCTCCCAGAATCACTGTGAACAATCCACATTCTATTGGAGAGCAGTACAGGGCTATCAAATAGTGATTTCTGAAGGTCCCCCAACCCTACCCCCACCAGACACTCTGGGGAAAAAGCTGCAGAGTAAATCTCTGTCTGAACAGTGTTGTTTTTCTTCTTTAGTACAAAAGGAAGTTAGGCTTGCTTGTCCTCCCCCCCACCCCACACCTCTCTTTACTGTTCTCCCATCTCCTTCTGTGCTCTCCTCACGTACTCTTTTCTCACTCACCTTATTCTTTCTCCTTTATTCTTTTCTCCTTTTTCGCCTTCCATCCTTTTTCTCTCCTTCCTTCCTCTTCCCTTTCTGTCCTCCCTCCTGTCCCTCTTTCCTTTCTCTCTCCTTCCTTCCTCCTTTCCCTTGTTCTCCTCTCTTTCTTTCCCTGTCCTTTCTCCCTCCTTTTCACTGTTCCACTTCTCCCTCACTCTCTCCCTTTCTCCCTCTCCTGCTCTTTTTTCTTCCTCCTGTTCTCTTTTCCTCTCTTCTTCTTTCTCTCTCCCTCACTCATTTCTCATTTCATGCCCACACACATGCACATATTCACTGCCTTTCACCCTGTGACTTCCTCCATGAGTAAACTTTCTTGACCCTGTCTTCTCTGAGGAAAGTCACTGAAAGATACCCAGAGTTAAATGCCTATTTTAAAAGTTGTCAATAAATAGGGGCATGGAAAAGGGGAGCTCTTATTACCAGGGCTACAGATGAATTTTTAAGACACCATCTCCCTCCTCCTTCAGCCCCGAGAGGGACATCTTATACAAACCCACTTGGAAGTTACATGTGGTTCACATTGCCAGACGGCTTCCATTACATCACAGACCTTCTTGGGCCAGGCTGATCTGAAGCCTTTCTTCTTTCTCGTTCCAGAGGGCCAGTTGAGAGTGGACGCTAACGTATCTGTACATCACCCTGGGGAGCCTTTGGGAGTTAGGACTGAAGTGAAGAATCTCAACAGCATAAGGTTCTTGGCCAAAGCGATAGGTAAATGTCATGTTACTCCTCAGTTCATGGTTTTCCAGGTGGACCGCCTTGAAGAGTCATCATAGCCTAGCCAGCTTCCATTTATTTATTTATTTATCTTGCTGCCTTGGTTAAAGGTGTTTCTTACTTCTCCCTTAAAACACAAGCTTCATCAAAAATAGATGATGGGCATGCTCCATCAGTCAGTCAGCAGGTATTTATTAAGCACTTTCTATGTATGTGTCAGGCATTGTGCTGAGAAAGGCTAAACCATGATTCCTGTCCTCAGGGATCTGCCATTCTAATGGGAGAGACAAACATGAAAATAACTGGATGTATATAAGATATATACAGAGTAGACTGGAGATCATCCTGGGGAGCCATGAGAGGCCTCCTGCAGAAGAGGAGATATGAGCTGAATCTTGAAGGATCCCAGGGAAACCCTGAGACAGAACATCGTAAGCCTGAGGGACATCCAAGAGGAATGGCGTGCATGGAGAGAATGGTATTTATGGAACCGCACTTAGGTAGCTTGATCTTAGAGGAAGAAAATTATTGCGTAATCCAGGTAAAAGCCAATGGCAGTCTGAACCTAGGATTGACCATGTGAGTAGAGAAAGGGATATAGAGCGGAGATATTGAAAAGGTGGATTAATTGTGAGGGTCTGATGAGTAATAAATGCATAATAATTAAAATAGCAGTATGTAAAACACACACTCTTATTTGCCAGTCACAAATGGACAGCTGACAATTCCCAAGTGGGAGAAGGATTTCAATCCATCCTGATTTGGGGACAATGCCTCTCCTAAATCTCTGGGTCAGCTTAAAAAAGGGCCCTGAGTTCCTGCCTTGGGACATCATCGTCTCTCTTGAGATGGGAAAAGGAGAGAGAAAGGCACCTTGTGCCTGGAGCTTTATCCATTTGTTTATTTTGTTAAGTGGAGACAGATAGTGAAGGAGGACCTTGAGTGGTCAGTCACCATATCTGTGTTACAGGAAAAGGGCCTTTAAGATTCAGGCTGGGTGAGGACAAGGGGAAATGACCCCACTGGAGCTATAGGATCATATTCTCAAAGCAGTTAGGGCTCAGGAATGGGCTTTCAGAATTCTTTTGGTCTGGGCCCTGGAGACCTCAGTCCGCAAATGTCCTATCATAGCCAAAATAATCAACAGAATTCTGGGCGGCATCAGAGACAGCATTAGAAACAAAAAGAGAAAATATGGTTTCAGCCTGTAAATTCTTAGTTCATTCAGGCCTGGGATTCCATGTGTGGTTCTGGGTTATAAATGTTTAAAGAGACTTAATAGAGCTGGAGGAAAAGTTCAGAGAAAAGCATTTAAAATGATCTAGGTGGTTCAGTAGGAGTAGGAGGATGAGGACAGACAAAGAGATTGGTCTCTTGTGTCTGCAAAGTCAGAGTCTGACAGTTGAGCTGATCCAAATTATAAAATAAAAAGGGATGTGGATGGGGTCAGGTTTCCAGAACAGAATGGAAACATGAAAGAGGAAACTTTAGAGTAAATGAAGGAGAAAATCTCCTTTACGCAGAAGGTGGTAAACTTGTAGAACTCATTAGTCCAAATGTAGTAAAGGCGGAAAAATAAAAGTGGCTCCAAAAAAGGGTAATATGAATTTATGGATAAATCAGTCAGTCATTGAACTGGCATTTATTAAGCACCTACTATGTCACAAGCTCTCAACTCATGCCCTTCCAACAGTGAGAAATAGGGGTGAGTGATTACTGACAATATAGCATTATAACACGTGCAAAGCACTTTCTGTACATGATCTCATTTGTGTCTGAACATAACCCTATGAGGGTGGTACTGTTATCCCTATTTTACAGATGAGGAAACCCAGATTAGGTGACTCACCTGGCATCATAGAGTTCGGGGAGATTTGAACCCAGACCCTCCTAACACCAGCAGGTTGTAGAACGCTGTACTTTTACAAATCTTGATTTGACATGAAGCTGTGATTATGGATATAATAAAGTTATTTTGAGTTGAAAAAATCCAGACCTGGGTTCAAATCCCCTCTCCAACGTTTCACTTTGTGTTTGTCTATGAGCAAGTGAGTCACTTTATCTCCCTCGCCTCAGATTCCTTCCTAGGAATACTAGAGGTGGTATCCCTCTAAAATACTGCCTGAAGCCCATGCCTCATGAAGTGTGTCTCAGGCTCAACTAAGATGACATATATAAAACATTTTGCAAACTTTAAGGATATATAAATGTCAGATGTTATTTTAATGTGTTTTCAAGGGAAACTAGGAAGAACTAGGTGACATTTCCTTTTCTGAGACCAACTTTCTATGAAACATTGGTTTTTGATGCCATTTCAGAATTTTGGAACTGGAAGGAAACTATTCCTTGGCCCAGGGGCGTTAGATAGAGCAGACCTTTAGTAAGGATGAGCCACTATTTGAGAAGCGTAGACCCCTGAGCTAGATGACCCATGGGCTGTAGCTCAGGGCTCTTAACCTACAAGGCCTATCTAATAAGCTCCTCATTTTTTCCTCTTCCTCCTCCTTCTTACAGCGGCCTTTTTGGTTAGCAGCCTGCGTCAGGGAGGACAAGGAAAGGAACAGAGAGGGATACCAACTGAGGCTGTTGCTTCTCTGTAACTCAGATTTTATTTTAAATGGGGCTTTGTGAGAAGATCAAAGCTGTTATCAGAAGGAAGTCTGAGGAATTACGTTCAGATTTCAGTTAACCAAGACTTACCTTTGGCCTAGAGTTGGGAGGAAGCCCATCATGTATAGTGAAATAATTAGTGCAGTCATCTTCCTTGTGATACTTGAGCATAATTAAGATTTTTTTTAAGGTTCTTTCTAATTACTACCGTACTGGCAATGGAAGGTGTTAGAAAATTTCTGGTGTGATCCCATGATAGTAAATCATTTTGTTTCTCTCAGACTATGAAATTCAGAGACAGATTGAAGAACTTCAAAATGGAGGCAAAATTCTAAATGAAACACGAGCATTTGATGAGAAACTTGGGTGAGTTTGTATTGAAAAGCAGTGGTGAGTGGGGGGCACTTTTAGGGGATGACCAAAATGAAAGTACCCCGAGTGTCTGTGCTGGGAGCCCATGTCCAGTGGGAAACGTGGCTGGACTCCCCTGCCCTGGCATCAGAAGCTTTGGGTCTCGTTGCCTCTTGATTATCCGATGGGTCTCAAAAATGCATCCTTGGCCTCTTGGTCCCTGATCTGTTTGTGTTCTGGTTTATGAGTCCTTTCTTCTTGCCCCATCCAGTATCTTGTCCTCCTTCACTGCTTCACTTTTCCCATCCAGTGTCTACTTTAGCCCTCAAAGACCATTTACTTACTCCTCTGGTTTTAGGGCCTACATCTCATAGAGCAGCCTTCTCATTTTAAAAGTGTGCCATATAAAGATTGTCCCTTGGTCAAGGGACTGGGATTGAAGAGAGCTGGCAAATGGAGAGGAGCGGGTGGCATCTCTTTAATGGTGACTGACCTCTTTATTTTTGTGCCAGGTGTACTGTACCAATGAGGGATAAAGAAGGAAAGCAGGACTACAGGTAGGAAACTTCTCTCCCCTATCCCAATACGCTGATATATTTGGGATTTGGTTCCATTGTGTTGGACACACACAGAAGCAACGAATTCCTAATCTGCCATTAGTTTTAGAGATAGCATTTTTGTTGTTGCTGCTTCTGCTGCTGCTTCTGCATGGTAGAAAATACAGACAGTCTTCTTTCTCAGTTTTAGTAGATACAGGGCATCCCAAAAGTCTTATTGCGGCTTCCGGACTCAGTAGCTTAAAACTTCACGAAGACTTTATGGCTGCCTAAGAGGGGTTACATGGCATGATGAAAAGTAGAGAGCTGGGCCTCAGAGACCAGAGGCCCATAAGACATGGTTTCGAGTCCTTTCTCCATTTGATAATGGCTTGGTGTCCCTGGGCATTTGTTTTAACTTCTCAGGGCCCCATGCAGCCATCTGGGAGAGGGAGCTTCCTCAGCAGGACTGCTCACTCCCTGACTCAGAGAAATTGTAAGGCTGGCAAGCAGCAACTAAGAGCTAGCTGATAGGCCACCAAGTGGGTGCCCTCAGTAGCGTAAAAGAGAATTATTTTATGGTAGTCCAAGTTGATGAAAAACCTGCTTCCCTGTGCACGTCTAAAAGCCATGGGGACTCTGGTTCCTGGGTCCCTGTGCGTTCATGTACACACTAAAACTCTGAGGGACAGGGAGGAATGTGTTCAGTGAAATTCCTTTAAAACCTTTTTTCCCCCACTCATGATAGCTTAATGTCAGTTCAAGCTTTAAATATAAATGTGCTAATTTGTGAAATAATGGGTTACAATACCAAGCAAGTGAGTCTAGAAGGGTGTCCAGAAAAACCCAAGTAATAAGGCGTGTGTAATATACTGGAGTTTGACTTGTTGGTTTTCCCAGGATTTTTGTCTATTACACAGCAGGTGACCTGTGTTCAAACTCTCCCTTTGTGTGACTTTGGGCAGGAATCTTGATTTCTCTGGCCCTCAGTTTCCTCTTCTGTAAAATGAGTGATTGGACTATGTGGTCTTGTTAGGTCCCATCTGGCCCTTGATCTGTGCTCTTAGAAGTGTGCCAGAGGGTTGGTGTTGCTGTCATTCATGGGTAAACTTCATTTTCACAGGGTCATAGACCTTAGAAACTGTCTATTCCAACCTTCTGATTTTATAGGTGAAAAGCCCAAGGTCCAGGGAAGTTACAACTGACTTGCCCTGCATCACACACATAGTAAATGTTAGCAAGGGGCTTAGATCCCAGATGCTCTGTCTCCAGTACCGATCTGCTTTTTACTTTTGAGAATGGCAGTCGAAGGTTAGGCTATAGAGGAGGGGCAAGAGATGAGCCAGAAGCCCTCTCCCCAGGAATGCCTCTTGTTTGTAAGCCAGCGGATGTCACTGTTCTAATCCCAGCAGTCTTTGGGACTGTTGGCTACCTTCTTTCTCAGAACTGTTGTGATGTTGCTGCCCATTGCTGTGTTTGCTTTCAGCGTCTCCCCAAGCATGGCGGCACTACTCTTCACTCCCTAGGGGATTCCATCAAGACTGCTGTACTTAATAGCAAAGAAGTCTCCACTAGCATTCACTGATGCAGGAAACCTTGATCTGGGTCCTCTCTTTGGCTCAGATTCACAGCACCCATCAGGCATGGAGGTGATGGGTTACCTCAACCTTTAATTTATGACTTTGAAGCCCCTCTGTTCTGCATCAACCTTTCTTTTATAAGCTGTTTGACCAACATGGCTAGATGGGAAGAATGAGAGAGACAGAGAGTTTTTATTTTATCAAAGAGGGAGGGAGGGAGTGTCAGACAGAAAGATGGACACTTTACTTCCAAAGGTAGAGAATCTTCTTGCAGGAAGACTTGAACCACTCATAAAATTTCCACATTTTATAAGCCCCAAACCTAATCACTCCTTGAACCCAAGCCAGTGGCAGATTTTGACTTGAAAACAACAGACACGTTGAAGATGGGAGTTAAAGAGGCTTGATGATCCAGGATGTTGGATGGTGGTCACACATACACAACAATATCCTTACTGTAGGATAGGGAGCCGGCCTGGACCTGTGGATTGGTCCTCGTGGGATACTTCTTGGAGGGAAAACTCCCATTAAGCAGTCAAAGCTGGCCAGCACCTTTTCTGCAACTTCCTGCCTTGAAGAGATATTAGAAGCTGTTGGGAGAGATTAAGTGACTTGCCAGGATGTATCAGAGGCAGGGTTTGGACCCGGTTCTACCTGGGTAGAGAGGCTCACTCTCTATCCACTGGGTAATGCCACCATGCCTCAGTGTTCTCATTTCCCTATTGTTGTTATTATTTCTCACGAAAATTTAATCCCCAGGTCAGTTCCTAAGTGGTCTCTTCCTTCTGCCTAGGTTCATGCCAGAACCCAATCTTCCCCCATTGATCCTCTATGATACAGAGTCCCTGCCTGTGGCTGCAGACCCCCAGCAAGTGGTAAATATCGACTGGATTCGAGAGAGACTTCCTGAGCTCCCCAGCGAGACTAGAGGGAGGCTCGTTGAACAGTATGGGATTCTGCCTGAACACAGCTTTGTTCTATTGGTAAGTCTGTTGATCAGTTGCTAAAATGAACTTCATCACATCCAGTTTTAGCAGTTGAAAAAACACTATGTGACGAGTCACATTAACTGGCTGTCAGCTTCGTGTCCTTGGTGCTAGGAGCATGCCAGCAGATTTCTTAGATTTTCCTATGGATGTTTGAGAAGGCTAGGGAGTAACCCTTTTCCCTTCTGTGAGGGCAGGAAACTGGAAAATTTCTAGCTTTGTGATTATTTCTCCCTTGTAAAAATGGCCAGCTGCAAACACAGTGCAACCAGGCAACCTCACATCATAGACAAGCCTCTCCCAGGTGACTGGAGTAGGGAAGCAGAGAAGAAGCAGTATCTACCCAGCATTTCGTGGTATAGTAAACCATGGCAGGGTCCAGTGAGACTTTAAGTTCTCAAAAGCCAGATCTTTATTTTCCTGAGTGCTGGTAGAAGAAAAGGTTGATTCCAATGGCTGTTATGGAAATTGTGGCCTCAGAATATTAGGCTGGGGAAATTAGGAATGCATGTAAAGGAGTTGTTCTGGCTCCTTTAAAATTTTGCTTCTGTCCCTTTCTAAAGTAGGCTACAAGTTTTGTTCTCTTTTGGATTCTAGGTGCCATACTTTAGGGAACTGGTTAATATCTAGAGGATGACATCCAAGATGGTGAAGGGCCTTGATCATGCCATGTGAGGGTCAGTCAAAGGAACTAGGAGGGTTTGGCATAGAAGGAAGGAAGGCTCACTGGGGATGTAATGGCTGTGTCCAGTTATGTGAAGGATTTTATTTGTTTTGCATAGCTCAGAAATAAACTCAAAATGAAGAGAGAACTTTGTAAAGAGACAGACTTAGGCTTAATGTAAAGAGACACGCTTAATGTAAAGAAAAACTTCCTGATACAGATCTACAAAAATGCAGTGGGAGAGTGTGGCTCTCCCCTCCTTGGAGGTTCCCAAGCAAACCCTGGCTGACCCATCATAAGTCAGGGATGTTGCAGAAGGGGCTTTCTTCAGGTGTGGATTGAACTAAATGGCTGCTGAGATCCTTTCCAACTCTGAGAATTGGCGTTGCTGTAATTCATCTTCTCTTTGCATAAAATGCCATTGGTGAATTTTCTTCCTTGGTATATGTATAGAGTTGTCACAGTGGTTTTCTGGTTGTCTGAAAAGGGGTGGGCATGCTCCTAACAAATGGTTCTCCCCTTGAGAAATTGAATGTGTGACATTCTCTTACTATTGCTATGGTGAAATCTGAACTCCCATATTTTTAATGAGTTAGAACTAGACATTTGCAGGATTTAGAATGAACATGTATATTCTAGCTAGACACCAATATTCTTCTTTAGAATGACATTTTACGTATATGACCACACACATACACACACACACACACACACACACGCACGCGCGCGCGCATGCACATCCCCACTTCCCCATCCATTAATGAGCTACTTTGCACAGTACTTGGACTTTCACAGATTAAAGATGCAATTTTAGCACAAATAATTATTGTAATCATAATTTGTGTAGCACCTCTTATCCTGAAGAAGCCTAAATCTCTCAACAATTTTTCAGAGATTGATTTAACTAAATTGAGTTTCTGCCAAACCTGTCCTTCCCCACCATCCTGCTCCTCCCCTCCCCCAAATTTCTGGCCAAGCCAAAATACCACCGACTACGAGTCCTCCATTTTATTACATACTTGCTAACGACTGGGATGGGATGGGAGGGAGAAGGGGAGAAGATTCTTCCTCAGAAGCATCAATTACCTATCTTCATTTGGCCATGCCCCAGCTGGACAGAGCAAGGCTTTTAAGATAATGTAAGACAGCTAGGAATTGATACATCTTTTCTTGCCTGTTCCCAACATAGTGATTTCTGAGAAAAATACCAGTAATTGTCTTATGTTTCCTCAGTTAGCATCTTCCTTAGGAGAAAAGAAAAGGCTTTGAAGGTTGACCAGCCATATCAAGAGTGTGACAAAAACCATTAATTCAATAATAAGTAAAGTACCTGTTATATGGCAAGCATTCTGCAGCTTCTGGAGCTACATATTTTCTTAGTGTCTGCCCCCAAGAGGTTTATTCTCCTTTGGGTTATACAACATGAACATGGAAAGGTTAACACAAAATGCATACAAATAATTTCTTGGGGGAGGAGTGGGGATCAGAATAGATAGGCATGAGAAGTGGCACATGCTCCAGGCTTTAAAAGAAATCTAGGATTCTACCAGGGGAAAAGGAGGAAGAAATACATTCCAGGCATGGGAGTTGGGGGGTATCTTTTCACCTTCAGGTACACAGCCTAAATGCATGTATATGTCTCAATCATTCTTTGGGTTCCAGAAGAGTCAGGCTCTCCTCTCATAATCTAAGAACTGAGTTTTGAGAAATACAGGTTTCTCTAATTTTTAGCCATCAAATCCCAGACTTATGATTTGTATCTTTTGACTTGAGAAGCGTGTCCCTGTTTGAGGCAGAGGGAGGGTATGTGTGTGTGTAACCATGTATATGTAATATTATGTATATATTATGTATACCTAGTTAGCACATAATCCATAAACTCTGATTGGTGATGTGGCCATCTACTGGCATTCTAGACCAAACTTCCTCAATCTGAAATGTCCACAGATATTAAGGATGAAGTGAGAGGGGAACGGAAATTGAGTGATTCAGGCAAATTGTTTTTCCTGAAATTAGGCTGTCTTTATGACTTTGCAGTCCCCAGAAGCTGAGCTACCCAGAGCACACCTGAAAAATGGTATTTCCGTGACTTTTTCTGCCTGCCTCAGAAACACAACAGATTGCTGAGAGGGGCAGATGCACCAATCTAATGAACCATCTTTCAATTTAAAGAGTGCCCAAGAGTATTCATTAAATAAATAGCAGTGGTAGGAGGGGTGCTTTCCAAAGCATCAGAACTCCATGCTCTCAGCAGAGGATTGCTTCTGATTAGTCTGAGCAGTATACACACTCATAGACCATTATGTTTTGCCACCCACCCATCCTTTGGATTGAAATGACAAGGGTCTGAACTGGAGTACTAAGCTTTCATCTCTCCTTCTATCTGTGCTGATACTGGGTTTTGTGATATGGGCTGTAATATTACAGCGATTGTTACATTATTTATATCACCCTTAACATTTGCAAAATGGTTTGTCATTATTTCTGACACTGCTTAT
The DNA here is from genome assembly GCA_023548195.1 of Bettongia penicillata ogilbyi. Lineage (NCBI taxonomy): Eukaryota > Metazoa > Chordata > Mammalia > Diprotodontia > Potoroidae > Bettongia > Bettongia penicillata. The sequence goes on from JAJHZJ010000024.1 coordinate 2,615,856, forward strand.
TATGGTCACATGCCAAAAATGGTAATGACTCACTGTTATTCATATTAATAAAACATTTAGGGAGATGGATTTCTGTGTTCAGGGGTCATCTCTATAAAGACCTTCTCCAGGCACCCGGAATTCTTAAAGCTCTTTACAAACGGTACTTTCCTATTTCTCAAGCCAGGCCAGTCTCTATGATAAATCCTCCCCTGCTTCCTAGACCCAGCTGCTCAGCCCAGTTCAACCCATATCCTTCTCTCCTCTGAGTGCATTACGAGATACCTTTGCTCCTGATTAAACTGCAGCTGATTTCATTTCTTAACTCCATCCCATCCTCACCTCCTTCACCCAACAGCCATCATTTCAAATGCAGGACTAAGGGACTTGGTATCTACATATACTGATATTACAACAAGATTCTGAATTTTCAGGTGTCCGTGTACAAAGATATGTGGCAATTATTGTGATCATCTGCATGCTTAGAATGATGGTAGGCATGTGAATTATCCATGGCAAATGCTTAGGCCCAGGTGGGTTTTTACTTGCCAGGCATGGACTGAACTGGCTCAGATAATGGATTGGTGTGTGCTTCACGTTATGTAAACTAATTTTAATAGTGGCCCAAGAAGAGCATTTTATCATTTGTATTTGTAGAGCATTTCACAGAGGGCTTTCACACTCATCAACTTACTTGATCATCATAACTGGTAGGTAGGGTTAGGATCATCCCCATTTTACAGTAAGTAAACAAGTTCTGTGATTAAATGACGTAGCAAATTGCTAATAAATGATAGAGCAAGGACTTTAAGGGCCTTTTCTCCAACACTGCCACATAACGAGGGATATTTAGTGGTCATTCCTACCCCACTTTGTCTGCTCCCAAATTTATTTACTTTGTATGATACTTTTTTCTTCAAGTTGTGTTTGAATTCTTCCGGGGTTATTTTTTAAGTCATATTGTAGATGTAAATGGAATCATTTTAAATTTTATCAGGATGATCCATCGTCTGGGGAACATTTTGCAAACTTAAAAATACATTGTAAATGAAAGTTACCACTATTGTTTTTGCACTTGTTTAAGTGCGCCCTGAGTAAACCATCAATCCAGGCCAAACAGCAATGTGGCAGTGCAGATAAGCATCCCAACTTATCCGAGATGCAGAGTTTGGCTTTGTTTATAGATGAAGAAATTGAGACACAAAAAAGACCTTAAATTCTCTTCCCCTCTTCTTCTGTTCTTAGGGTTTGTTTTCGTTTTCCATCTTCTATTCACTTAAGGCCTATGATGCTACGTAGGATTGGGTTTGTTCTTGCTGAGTCCCACATATTTTAGTCCAGATATGTTTTGAGCATCTATGGGATACGCTACGCTGTATTAGGTGCTTGACGGGACATGGCAGAGCGAAAGTTAGTCTTTTCCCTGAAGGAGAGGAGGACCCAGGAGAAATCACAGAATCAAACTACATTAGAGATTATCAGATTGACCCCCAGACTTATAGGTGAGGAAGGTAACATCTTTGGAGTCAGGTACTGTTCATTTTTGGTTTTGTATCTGGAGCTGGCACAGTGCCTTCTGGGTAGTAAACACTTAATAAATGTTTATCAAATTGATAAACGGAGGCTTTCATCACATTAACTGATTAATGGTGAATCCCCGACTAGATTCAGGGTACTTAATTCCCAAGTCCTTTTGCATCTTTCACAAATATGTCCCAAATCTGAGAGCTGTGGTTGTATTTTATGAGCATTCAAAGTTAACTATCTATAAATGTATAGTATATACCCAGCATGTGTTCAACTATCCCCTAAATATTACCCCTATACTGACAGGGAGAATGAAAACTCTTGGCCCCATTTCTGATTTATTGGTTAATAACTGAGTGACTTTGGGTTTATAACTTGATCTGCCTTGCCATCTGTAAGGAACAACTAATAACTCACTTAATCCCCATTGGGTCTCTAAAACTAAAAACAGCTTTTCTGGCTTCACAAAAATTGTTGCTCAATGGATAGGGATATGCAAAAACATCCTGTACATATACAGTCCTTCAAGGTCCACATAAGGTGTTGTTGTGGCTGTGATTATTGTTATGCTGATGGTGCTGGTGCTGGCGGTGCTGGTGCTGGCGGTGCTGGTCGTGCTGGTGCTAGCGACGCTGGCGGTGCTGCTGCTGGCAGTGCTGGTGCTAGCGGCGCTGGTGGTGCTGCTGCTGGTGCTATGGTTTTTAAAGATTTGGAAGTTGAGAATAACCCCAGTAGTACTTTGGTGTATGCTGCACCAGAGAGCTCCTCATTAGCATTGACAGGATGACCATATGTGCACTGTTCTCTAAAGATACTTGCATGAGAAAGCCTTATTTTTTAATGATTTCATCCTCAACAACTGAAGTCACAGCCCGTTATTTCTGACATCACAGAAAAGGTTAGGAGGTCTCCTGGGGGAAAGAAGCCGAACAGAAATCTTGAATACATGAATGAATGGAGTTGTTGCTAAATGGATTGTTTTTCCAAGTTTTCCTTTGGGCATTAAGTAAGCCTGAGAAGTCCTAGTTGGCTTCCTAGATGAAATACCCATAAAATAATTTCCCCTGATAAATATATATTCTGCCTAAAATTGCATTTTAAAGTTAAGTAGTTTGAAAAGCCATCTAAAGCCATATTGGCTGACTTCAGACTGCCCAGGACAATTGCGATACAGTGCATTCACCTGCAGACTGCCATGTTAGAAAAATCCATTTGGTTGGCATTGTTTCTCACTATATTTCAACTCTATGCATTTTCCAAAATTGATTTTATTGTTCATTTTATAAAATTGTGCCCTCTGCTTGCCAGCTTCTGGGTGCTTTTAGAGTCAGTCTCCACTTTGTAAAAAAAAAAAATAGCTAATATTGCTTGCTCTGGAGAAGTTAAATACAAAGATACATTTTACACTGTACCTAAAAAGCCGTCTTGGACCCAGATGAACAAGGGGATCCAAAGAAATTTGTCTTCCTAGAGCACTGACCTGGCATCAGAGGACTTGAGTTCCTACTCCCGGTGTGACCTTGAGAAAATCCTTTCCAAATCTCAGCTCCCTCACCTGCAAAACGGGTAAAAGTGGGGATTTGGTAAAGTTTGGACTGGATGGGAGGTTTTTAATCTGGGGTCTATGAACTTGTTTGTATTTTCTAATGTTTTGGTAACTGTTTAGATAGAATTTATTTCCTGTGTAATTCTGTGTATCATAACATTGTGAGAAGTGGTTTCACCATACTGCCAAAAAAGAGGTCCATGACCTAAAAAAAGGTAAAGAACACCAGTCCTGGAGACCTCTGAGGTCTCTTAAGTCCTGTGATCCCAGCAATTCTCTGCATTGGTCTTGGTGGATCTGAAGTAGATCTTCCCCCTACCCCCAGGTTGTACAAATGTTCCAGGCTAGATATTAGAGAAAGCATATTGAAAGGCATGTGATCACTTCCAGTCAGCCAGAGCTGTAGACTACGAAGGTGAAGACAGTAACATGTCCACTAACTGGAGCAGGATACTTAAAATTATAAAATGAGTTCCCATTTGTAAGTGTAAGGTACTTTTTTTTTATGATTAAACAAAATTTTTGGTCTCATTTCAACATTACCTTTAGTTTTGTGGTGATCAAGCTAAAGCCAGGAATTTTCTTTTGACTTTAACACAGAACTTGTTATGAGACATATTTTGTCCACAAAGCCCAGCTGTCCCTTACCATTTTATTTTTATTTTTTTAATTCTCTACCTCCATTCCCTACCCATTGAGAGGGCAAGAAAAACAAGGCCCATTACAAATACGTATAGGCATGCAAAACACATTCCTACCTTAGTCATGTCCAAAAAAACCAAAAGGAAAGTAAGAAACTATTCTTCAGTCTGTGCTCTGAATCCATCCACTCTGTATCTAGACATGGATAGCATGTTTCATCATGAGTCCTTTGGAATCGTGATGGGTCATTGTGAATCAGAGTTCCTAAGTCTTTCAAAATTGATTCTCTTTTACAGTATCTTTGATTTTTGTATAAATTGTTTCCCTGGTTCTATTCACCTCACTTTGTATCAGTTCATACAAATCTCAGACTTCTCTGAAACCAGTCTCCTTCATTTTCTCTTGCAAGTATTCTGTCATGCTCACATACCCTCATTTGTTCTGCCATTCCCTATTAATGGGCATCACCTCAGTTTCCACTTCTCTGTGACTACAAAGAGCTGCTGTAAATATTTTTGTACATGTTGGTCCTTTTCTTCTTTGATATCTTGGAGGCATAGGCCTAGAAGTGGTATCACTGGGTCAAAGGGCTTGCAGAGTTTGATAGCTTTTTGAGCATAGTTCCAAATTAACTTCCACAATGGTTGGACCAGTTCACAACTCCACAATAGTGCATTAGTGGCTTGTTACACCACAATCTTTCTGGCACTTGTCATTTCCCTTTATTGTTAACTTAGCCAATTTATGGTAATGAGGTGTTACCTCAGAGTTTTTTAATTTGCATTTTTGTAACTATTAGTTATTTAGAGTATTTTTTCATATGGATATTTATATCTTAGATATCTTTCCCTGAAAACTGCTCATTCATATCTTTTGACCATTTATCAGTTGGAGAATGGCATTTATTCTTATAAATTTGACTCAATTTCCTATATATCTTAAATGAGACCTTTTCCAGAGAAAAGATTTTTTTTCCCCAATTTCCTGTTTTTCTTCTAATTTTAACTACATTGAATTTATTTCTTTCCTTTTAATTTCATATAATCAAAATTATCCATTTTACACCTCCTGCAAACTCCTCTGTCCCATTTGTCCTGAACTCTTCCCCTGTCCATACATCTGACCGGTAATTTCTTCTGTGCCCCTCTAATTTGCTTATGATGTCACGCTTTACATCTAAATCATGTTCACATCTGGAGAGCTTATTGTGATAGATGATGTCAGATGTAGTTCTACACTTAGTTTCTGCCAGATTTTTTTATTTTCCCCCCAAATTTTTGCTCAATATTTAGTTCTTATCCCAGTAACTGGGATCTTTGGGTTTATTTACTCTGCCCACTGCCTTCTATCTGCTGTATACTTCCACTGATCAACCTCTTTTCTTCTTACCTAATACCAAATTGTTTGCACAGTTAGAGGTTTGTTTTATATAGTTTACGATCAGGTACTAATAGGTCCCCTTTCTTCCTATTTAAAAAACAATAATAATTCCCTTGATATTCTTGACCTTTTGTTCCTCCAGTTGAACTTTATTTTTTATAGCTCTGTAAAGTAGTCCTTTGGTAGTTTGAATAGTGTGGCACTGAATCAGTAAATTAATAGGTAGTATTGTAATTTTTATGGTATTTGGCTTGACCTACCCATGAGGAATTAATATCTCTACAGTTATGTAGATCTGCTTTTATTTTTGTAAAGAGTGTTTTGTTATTGTGTTCATACAGTTCCATGTATATATTGGCAGGTAGCCTCTCAGATATTTTATACCATCTTTATTTATTTTGAATGGAATTTCTCTCCCTTTTCTTGCTCAATTTTGTTGGCATTATGTAGAAATGCTGATGATTCATATGGGTTTATTTTATACCCAGCAATTTTGCTAATGTCATTCTTGTTATATCTTTAGTCTATTCTCTGAAAAGGAACCTTCACTATCCCATCCTCAAGAGGGGTAACAGGTGGTCCTTCCCACCAGCCTGTGCTCAAAGGAGCTGGAACCTGCCATGTCTTGAGGCAGTCTGACCTACACTTGGACACTTCCAATAGGTTAAGAAGTTTTTCCCAGCATTGAACTTAAATTTATGTCTTTACAACTTCAGTCCTTTGCTCCTAGTTCTTCCTTTTGGGAAAAAAGAGGAACTCTTCCATGTCAATCAATCCACAAGTGTTTCTTAAAAGTCTCTTTGGTGTCTAGTACTGTGCTTGGGTTGCAGATACAATGAGTCAAACAGTTCCTCTTCACCAAGAGTTTATATTCTAATGGGGAGGGGGAAAAAGTGTGTACATAAATATAATCAGAATAAATACAGAGAGAATAGCTATAAATAAATGACAAGGCAGTTGAGGAAAGCATTAGCAAAGAGCCTTCATGTGGAAGGTCATGCTTGTGCTGTTTCCTGAAGGAAAGGAGAAGGATATGGTGAGGTTAAAGGAGGGAAAAGAGTTCATTCCGGGGAAAGGTCAGGGCAAAGACCTCCAGATGGAAAATGGAGGGCTGTATGTGAAGGTCAGGCAGAAAGGGCCTGTTGGACTGAAACAGAGCACACAAGAATACTGGGTGCTGAGACATGGTGCCTACCCTCAGGGAGATTACACCATCAAGGTGTAAAACTATAAATAATGATGACTGCTTACAAGAATCTTTTAAAGCTTTCTTGTATCCTTTTATGAAAGCGATTGGGTAGCACAATGGATAGAGCATTGAACCTGGAGGCAGGAAGATTTGAGTTCAGATCTGCCCCTAGATACCTACTCATCTCGGGGAGGTTACTTAACCTCTTGCTGCCTCAGTTTCCTCATCTATAATATGTATTAACATCTGTAATAACACTAGCCCCTACTCCCACTGTTGTAGTGAGGATAACAAGATTAATCTTGGTGAGTTACTGAAAATGCCATTCAAATGCTTGCTATTATTATCTTTTATTATTTTGTTTTCACAGCCTTAGGAGTGGTATAAATATCTCCATTCTACAGATGAGGAAGCAGCTCAGAAACAAAAATGACTTTTCACAGACTGACAAGAGCAGTGACTCTTAGTCACAGAACATGAGTTCAGATCTCACCATTATTGGCCATGTGACCTCAGGCACGTCATGTGTCCCCCGCCTACGTGACCTCTGGGGTCCCTTCCTGCTCTACAGCTTTGATCGTATGTTAAGGTGGCACAAGTACGAAGTGTCTGAGGTAGGATTTCACATCCTGGGCTTTAGCATACCAAGCCATGTTCTTCTTCCACCTATCCCATGGTGCCTGAGATTTGCGCACTCAGAGGAACACAGGCTACCTTTAATAGTAATTGAAGCAAAACCATAATTAGGCATCTTAAACCGAACCTGAATGAGATCAACTTTAAAAAAGTGTACCTAAATGTTTATCTTAGCCATGTTCTGCAGTCTAGCCTTCTCTGGGGGTGTATTATAGAGCAATGAATCTGTTATTAGGACACTCAAATTCAAATCCTAACCCTGCTACCTCTATAATATTGGGCAAATTGCTTCACTAGTACATGTCTGAGACCTGAACTGTGGTCTTCCTGATTCTAGGTCCAGTGCTGTAGGTGGTGCAATGGATAGAGCATTGCATCTAGAGTTAGGGAGATCTGGAGCCCTGAGTTCCAATCCAAACTCAGACACTTGCTAACCTTGTGACCCCTGGGCAGATTACTTCTGCTCTGTCTGCCTCAATTTTCTCTTCTGTACAATAGAGATAATAGTAGCAGAGTTGCTGTGAGGGTTAAACAAGGTAATATTTGTACATTCTTCGCAAACTTTTTTTAAAACCACCATGTAAATGTTAGCTGCTCTTATCATCATTATTATTAGGATCACCCTCCGTTTCCTTATCAAGTTGAGAACTGTGAGGACCAGGAACTATTTTATAATTTAGTAATTGGAGGGGATTTTCTCTTTAGTGAGGGGGAGGTGTGTTTATTTTGTTTTTTAATCATTCAAAGGTCTTAGTACCTTGGAGGAGAAAACTATGGTGAAATCTCTGAAGGGGAGATAGTGTACGTGTGCCCAGTGATGGGAGAAATATATAGTGAGTAGGATGTAATGAGTAGCCTGCTAGAGTGGAATAGTAATAGCTCTCATGTTTATAAGGCTTTTCTCCAAATTACTTTCTGAGATAGGTTCCAGATAGTGCCATATTATTCTCCCACTTTGCAGATGAATAAAGTAACTTGAACATGGTCACACAGCTAGTAATGCACTCGAAGTAATGGAACTGGATTTGAAATCCAGAGAGCTGGGTTCATACTGTGCCGCAGGATGGACACTGTCTCATTGACCATGTGCATCTTTCAGCTGTAAAATGAGACCATGGTGTTTATAGATCTGGGACCTCCGGAGGTCAAGTTGTCCCACATCCTTACTTTTCAGGTGAGGAGCCTTGATGCCCAGGGAGAACAGAGGGGGTATTTTTACTTAAATCCTCTTACTTTAAGAGTGCTGCTCTTTCCACTGTTCCCTAAGAAAAGTACTTTTATAAATTATTGTTTAACACACTCATTCACTAGGATTAGATTGCTTAGTTTCCAGTTAGTTTTGGGTTTATCTTTCCATGGCCTTTGATTACATATAAGTTTTATTGCGTTATGATCTGAGAAGGATGCATTGACTATCTCTGCTTTTCTATATGAGGTTTTTATGGTCTAGTACATGGTCAGTTTTTGTATATGTGCCATGAACTGCTGAGAAAAAGATATATTCCTTTTTATCCCCATTCAGTTTTCTCCAGAGATCTATCATATCTACCTTATCCAAAATTCTATTCACCTCCTTAACTTCCTTCTTCTTTATTTGGAGGTTAGATTTATCAAGTTCAGAGAGGGGGAGGTTGAGATCCCCCAGTAGGATAGTTTTGCTGTCTATTTCTTCCTGTAACTCTCTTAACTTCTCCTCTAAGAATCTGAATGCTATACCACTTGGAGCATATACATTTAGTAATGATATTGCTTCGTTGTCTATGGCATCTTTTAGCAAGATATAGTTTCCTTCTTTATCTCTTTTGATTAGATCTATTTCTGCTTTTGCTTTACCTGACGTTAGGACTGCTACCCCTGCTTTTTTTTTACATCAGCTGAAACACAAAATATTCTGCTCCAGCCTTCTACCTTTCCCCTGTGTGTATGCCCCTGTTTCAAATGTGTTTCTTGTAAACAACATATTGTTAGATTATGGTTTTTAATGCATTCTGCTGTTTTCATTTTATAGGAGAGTTCGTCCTGTTTACTTTCACAGTTATGATTATTATCTGTCTTTCCCTCCTTCCCCTTTCCCCTTGTTTATGCTTTTAGTTCTCCCTTCCCTTCCATAATAGTTTTATTTTTGACCCCCACCTCCCTCAGTATCCCCTCCCTTCTTTCAGCCCCCCACCCTTTTAATCCCCTTTTCCGTTACTACTTCTTCCCTCCCTTTTGGCCTCCCTGTCCTTTTTTTTCCTCCTTCCCCTCCTACTGCCTACAGAGCTAATTGTATTTCTATGCTTAACTGAGTTTGTTGCATCCTCCTTGAATTCAGTCAGATGAGAGTACCACTCAAACAATGCTCATCTCCCTCCCCTCTTTCCCTCTACTGTATTATATTTTTGTGCCTCTTCCTGTGATGGAATTTATTTTTTTCTGCTCCTCCTTTCCACATCTCCTATTGTAATCCCTTCCCACCCTTAAATCACATTTGCTGTCGTCACATAATTTAATTTATACCCACTCCCTCTATCTATGTATATCCCTTTTATATTTAATACTAAATTATATAGACAGTTCTCAAGATTAACAAGTATCATCTTCCTTTATAGGGATGTAAACAGTTTGCCCATATTGAGGAACAGGTTTTTTTCCCCCTCTGTTTACCTTTTTATGCCTCTCTTGAGACCTACATTTGAAGATAGAATTTTCGGTTGAGTTCTGACCTTTTCATCAGGAAGGTCTGGAAATTCCCTTATTTCGTTGAATGTCCATCTCCTTACCTGAAATATTATGCTCAACTTTGCTGGGTAATTGATCCTTGGTTGTAGTCCCAGCTCTTTCCTTTAAAAAATATCGTATTCCAATTCCTTAGATCTTTTAATGTAGAAGCTGCAAGGTCCTGTGTCATCCTGACTGTAGCTCCTTGACATTTGAATTGTTTCTTTATGACTGCCTGCAGCGTTTTCTCCTTCACTTGATAGTTCTGGAATTTGGCAGCAATATTCCATGGTGTTTTTAGTTTGGGATCCCTTTCAGGAGGTGAACGGATTCTTTCAAAAACTATTTTGCCTTGTGTGTCTAGGACTTCTGGGCAATTTTCCCTGATGATTTTTTTTTCTTAAATATTTATTTATTTATTTAACTTTTTACATTCATTTTCACAAAATTTTGGGTTCCAAATTTTCTCCCCTTTTCTCCCCTCCCTCCACCCCAGTACACCAAGAAATCTAATTTTCCCTATCTCCAATCTGCCTTCTCTTCTATCATCCCTCCCTTCTCTTGTCCCCATCTTCTCTTTTGTCCTGTAGGGCCAGATGACTTTCTATTCCTCATTAACTGTATGTCTTATTTAGTAGTGGCAACAACAATACTAAACAGTTGTTCCTAAAACTCTGAGTTCCAAATTCTCCCCATCCCTCCCTCCCCACCCATTCCCTTTGGGAAGGCAGGCAATTCAATATAGGCCCTATCTGTGTAGTTTTGCAAATGACTTCCATGATAGTCGTGTTGTGTAAGACTAACTGAATTAACCTCCAGCCTATCCTGCCCCTCATTGTTTCTCTTCTGTCTTTTGATCCTGTCCCTCCCTGAGTGTTGACTTCAAATTGCTCCCTCCTCCCATTGCCCTCCCTTCCATCATCCCCCCACTTGCTTATCTCCTCCCCCACTTTCCTATACTGTAAGATAGATTTTCATACCAAAATGAGTGTGCATTTTATTCCTTCCTTTAGTCAAATATGATGAGGGTAAACCTCTTGGTTTTTTTTCTCAGCTCTCCTCTTTTTCCCTCCACTAAAAAGTCTCCTACTTGCCTCTTGAATGACATATAAGTTACCCCATTCCATTTCACCCTCTTTCCTCCCCCTACCTTTCTCTCTCACCATTTACCTTAATTTCTTTTAAGATATGGTCCCATCCTATTCAATTCACTCTGTGCTCTCTGTCTCTGTATGTGTGTGCATGTGTGTATATGTGTGTGTGTGGTCCCACCAACTACCCAGATACTGAAAAGTTTTAAGAATTACAAATATTGTCTTTCCATGTAGGAATGTAAACAGTTCACTTATGGTAAGTCCCTTAAGACTTCTCTTTGCTGTTTCCTTTTTCATGCTTCTTCTCATTCTTGTGTTTGAAAGTCAAATTTTATTTTCAGCTCTGGTCTTTTCATCAAGAATGCTTGAAAGTCCTTTGTTTCATTGAAAGACCATATTTTCCCCTGAAGTATTAGACTCAGTTTTGCTGGGTAGGTGATTCTTGGTTTGAGTCCTAGTTCCTTTGACTTCTGGAATATCCTATTCCATGCCCTTCGATCGCTTAATGTAGAAGCTGCTAGATCTTGAGTTATCCTGATTGTATTTCCACAATACTGGAATTGTTTCTTTCTAGCTGCTTGCAAGATTTTCTCCTTGAGCTGGGAGTTCTGGAATTTGGCCACAATGTTCCTAGGAATTTCTCTTTTTGGATCTCTTTCAGGTGGTGATTGATGGATTCTTTCAATACTTATTTTGCCCTCTAGTTGTAGAATGTCAGGACAGTTTTCCTCGATATGGAAGATGATGTCTAGGCTCTTTTTTTGATCATGACTTTCAGGTAGTCCCACAATTTTTAAATTGTCTCTCCTGGATCTATTTTCCAGGTCAGTTGTTTTTCCCATGAGATATTTCACATTCTCTTCCTTTTTTTTCATTCTTTTGGTTTTGTTTGGTGATTTCTTGGTTTCTCCCAAAAGTCATTAGACTCCATCTGTTCCATTCTAATTTTGAGAGAACTATTTTCTTCAGTGAGCTTTTGAACCTCTTTTTCCATTTGGCTAATTCTGCTTTTGAAAGCATTATTCTCCTCATTGGCTTTTTGAACCTCTTTTGCCAATTGAGTGAGCCTATTTTTCAAGGTGTTATTTTCTTCAGCATTTTTTTGGGTCTCTTTTACCAAGGTATTGACCTGTTTTTCATACTTTTCTTGCATCTCTCTCATTTCTCTTCCCAGTTTTTCCTCCACCTGTCTAACTTGCTTTTCAAAATCCTTTTTGAGCTCTTCCAAGGCCTGAGCCCACCCGACAACCCCCTGGGATGTCTGGGATACAGAGGCCCCGCCCTCCACGTCTTTCCCTGATGGCAAGAATATCTCCTTGTCATTAGATCTGAAAGTCGGGATCATTTGCATCTGCTCCAAAAAGCTCTCTATAGTCTTATTTTTCTTCCCTTTTCTGGGCATTTTCCCAGCCAGTTACTTGACTTCTGAGATTCCTATCCACCCCTGCCTGGATCCGCCCAGCTAGTGCTTGGGGTCTGAGATTCAAATGGGCTTTCCAGGGCAGGCATGGCTGCTATTCAATGTGAGCTTTAGTTCTGGTGCTGGGGTGGGGGCAGGGCTGTCCCCCAGGCTCAGCTCCTTCAGGTGGTTTATTCAGAGACTTTCAGTAATGAAGATCCTGCCTGCTCAGAGAGTCCCGGGCCGCCGCCGCTGCCTCCACTGCCGCCCCTGCCTCTGCCTCCGCCGCTTCTTGCCCCCGCCTCTGCCTCCGCCGCTTCCTCCCGAGGGGGCCCGAGCCACGAAGACACCCCACTCTCCTCTCGGCTAGCCCCGACGTGTCTCTCACTGACCTGTAGAGTCTGTGGGCGGACGGACCTTCCAGGCCGCCGGAGGTTCCGTCCCTGAAGCCTGCTCCGATCTGCTCCTCTCGGCCATGTGGCCAGGACAGCGCTGGGGTGGACTCCACTTTCCGGGCCGCGACGGACCCTGGGGACGGCGCTCTAGGGCTCTCTGGAATGGAAATCTCTTCCACTATGTTTTTGCACACCCTGCAGTGATCCAGAACTTGTGGGGAGCTCTTCTTACATTAAATCTATGGGCTGTGGGTTCACAGCTCGCATACGTGAGTCTTTCTACTCCGCCATCTTGACTTCGCCCCCTCCCTGATGATTTTTGAATGATATTGTCGAGGCCCTTTTTTTCATCATGGCTTTCTAGAAGACCAATAATCCTTAGATTTTCTCTCCTGGATCTATTTTCCAGGTCAGTTGTTTTTCCAGTTAGATATTTTACATTTTCTTCTATCTTTTCATTCTTTAGATTCTGTTTGACTGTTTCTTGATATCTCATAGAGTCATTATCTGCTTTTTGCCTGATTCTAATTTTTATCAAATTGTTTTCTTCAGCTAACTTTTGCATCTCCTTTTCTATCTGTTCAGTTGTTCCTTTTAAGGAGTTATTTTTTCCAGTTAAGTTTTATACTTCCTTTTCCATTTGTCCAATGTTCCTTTTAAATTCTTCTGTGATTTTTTTTTCATATTTTTAAAATCATTGATCAACTTTTTCTTTTATTTCTCTAATTTGGTTTATAAAATCCTTCCTGAGCTCTTCCAGGAAGGCTCTTTGTTCTTTAGACCAGTTCATATTCCCTTCTGAAGTTTCAGATGGGAGTACAGTCTCAGTGCTGACCTCTTTGGTATTTGTATTTTGGTCCTTGTCCCCATAGACAGATTCTGTGGTCTTTTCTTTTTTGCTTTGCTTCTTACTCATGATAATCACCCTTTTTCTGACTTTTAAAGTAGATCTCTGCATCTGGGTCACAGGGACTCTTGTCTCACAGTTCTCGTACCTAAAACTTGAGGCATTGTGTGTTGTGGCCTCTGATTCTTTCAGCTAGAAGGCAAATTGCTTCAACTTTCCTGGTGCTGAACTGGCTAGTATTGGAAGGCAGAGGCCAGGTCAGGCCTTTTTGGGTTTCCCCCTCAGTTACCCAGGAGCTAGCTTGTCAAGTGTGGGGGCAGGGTGGTCTTGCTCCAGGAGGTTTCCTCAACTGAGCTACAGCATAGCCAAGCTCAGTAGTTGGTGATCTCATCTGTGCTAGTGTCTTCCTGATTTCCTCTGGGGTGCTCAGGCACTCCTGGGGTCCTGGTGTTGGCAGTTGCAGGCTTCACCCCCCCCAGGGCTCAGGTCTTCTCCTGGTTTGCTGAGATGGGGTTGTCTGGGACAGCTCTGGTCCTGCACTGGTGCCTGTCAGCCACAGCAAGAAGGACCCTCCTTAGCGATTTTCCTAGCCTCACTGGCTAAGAATCTGTTTACCCCTTCTGCTGCTCCCACTGTTCCAGGATTTTTCCCAAGGAGATATTCTCTGGGTTCATCAAGGTCAGGGAGATAGCAATTACTGATCACCCCACCGTCTTGGCTCTCGGAAATTGACCCTGGCCAGAGAAGTACTTTATTAATCATTAATCACTAAAAAAAACTGAGTACTTAATTACTGCACAGCTGCTAAAGAGCTTGACCTGGAATGAGGAAGACCTGAGTTCACATCCAGCCTCAGACACTTCTAGCAGTGTGACTGCACAAATCACTTAAACCTCTGCCTGCCTCAGTTTCCTCATCAAAAAATGGGCAGATTAATATCACTTACCTCTTGGGGTTCTTGTGAGGCTAAAATGAGATAATATTGGTGAAGCGCTTTGCAAACATTACATAAATGCAAACAATTATATATTCTCAATCCCAGCTTACTATTTCAGAATTTCTAAACTGTTATATGTATATTTTTGTGCCATCATTAAAGCAAGGAATGAAATGTGACAGATTGGCAAAAAGGTTTGTGTTCCCTTTCTTGTTCCTATGTTCTCTGTGCAGATTTTGGGGGCTAGCCTTTAATGCTTTCAGAATCCCTGAAAAGGGCTGCAGCTATCAAATAAGTCACTAGAAAGATAAAAGCATCCTCAGTACAGGTAACACCTCACACACTGATCACTGGTCACTGGACCAGTTTTGACCAGCTGGGCTGCATGGCCAGCTCTTAACTCTGCCTTCACAGACCTGATTCCTGCCACATTTCCAATTCACCAGGACCCATAGGCTTCTTCAGACTGCCAAGGAGTCCATGACACAAACTGTGGTTTAAGAAGAACCCTGGCTGTGTGCTAAGTTGCAGAGAAGCAGCCAACCTGCATAGTTAGAGGTAGTTTGCTCATGCTGGAGTTCCGTATGCGGATGAAATCATGGGTCCAGGCACCCTCCCTAATATCAATAATTGGACAAGCTCCTAGCCTTGACTATTTCTGTTCACTGCTAAGTAGCAGGGATGATACAGGCTGACCGTGTGACCTAAGCTTTCCCTGGAAAGTTGATTAAATATGGGAAAGATGTTCTTCAGCTGTAAGGCAGGGAAGACCATCCGGTACATGTGCGGGAGGCGGAGCTGTCGGTCCCTGCTAAATCCAGCATTGCAGAAAGCTTGATTAGAAAGCGTCAAAAGCCACGGGACTAGGCTGTTGTGGAGCTGAAGCCAGAGCTTCCTGTCATTTGGGTAGATGAGTGCTGAGGAGTCAGTCTCACACACACACACACGCCCTTTGATGGGGACATTAAAAGCCCTTTTATGGAATGGCCTTTTTGGCCTTGCTTTTAATACGATGTTTAAATAAGGGAATTACTGGCTCGCTGTTTTCCTGACAAAACCAGATGGCCAGTACTACCATAGTCACCAGAGACTTCTGAGACATGTGCCCAACTAATCAGCATTTGCCTACCTCAAAGAAAGAGAAAAAACTCACTCAGAATGTTGTCTTCTGCAAAAGCAAAAGGTGTAACGATAGACTGGCACCTGAACTAAAGGCCTGCATGCAACTTTTATTGACTCATTATTCTCTGGGCAGCCAACAGCCTAGCATTCCCTCAGCACTCCCCCACCACCCATCACAAATCTCAGATTTTTTCAGCAGCTTTAAATTGAAGAGTGAAACCACGTATCCCCTAGTGGAGTACAGTTCCAGCTCAGAGAGGCTTCATCACAGAGTTGACATGAAAAGACAAACAAAAATCTGACTTGCCGTGTTATTCATCCAATAGAAAACCACCCAAGGGTAGAGAAATAGATATTCCCCACCATCTCGGCAACTCAGCTGAGCCCATGAGTTCAGGCGTGCAGTCTTTCAAGGAGGATTTAGAAAACCTTTCTTTGGCGCAGCCAAGAGTTCTCCTGACAGCCCATTTCACTGGCAGACCAGCCTGTCGATAGAACAAAGGGAATTCTCTCCGTCTGATTTGGATGAGGCAGCCGCTCCCATTTTGGAGCTTCCCCAGTGGGTTTTGCACCAGCGTCAGAGTTGGAATACTTTTTTCCCCTGAACAGTTAAAGTAAAACTCCTTCTTCCAATTGCTTCTACTTGCCTTTCTCTACAGCAAAGTTTTGGCTGTTAAGGTGGCCTTTTGCCCTGGTTTAGCATGAGCAGAATAATAGCCTGAGCTAAGAAAAAGATCAGAAGGATGATTGTGGGATTATTCAGTAGGGTTGTCACCAGAGAATTTAGCTCTATTGCAAAGGGCATCTGGACTTTTTTTCTTTATGGCGTGTCTGCCTTAGTGAATGTGTGCCCATGTATATATTATAACATCTGCAGTCTCAAATTTAAGAACTGAACTTATTTAGTAAGAGCTCTGTTCTATAACCACACACCCTGCTCTTTGTTTCCAGGCTCTCCTGTGTTTCAAAAAAGTCTTCTTCAGGACACAAGGGCACTCTACCTACATAGACCTACCTACAGTGCCTTCCCTCCCCATACCCAGTACTTATCACCATGCTTGGCACAAGGAAATGATTAACAAGTAATTTTTATTTATTCATTCTTAGAGATCCTAGCTAAGCCTTTCCTGATCTGATACCTGGAGTTGTTGGAGCTCACTCTCTCCTCCCATCATCTGGTCAGTAAACACCTGTGAAGCACCTACTATGTGTCAGGCATTGTCCTAAAAGCAGGGGATCCAGAGAAAGGCAAAAAGACAGCCCCTGCTGTCCATCACAGTAATAAAAATAGCTAGCATTTTTATAATGATTTAAGATACTCTCCTCACAATAACCCTGGAAGATGTATGCTGTTATTATCCATCCCATTTTGCAGATAAGGAAACTAAGGCAGAGAGAGAGGTTAAGTAACTTGTCCAGGGTCCAACAGCTAAGAGGGTCTGAAGCCATATTTGATCTCAGACCTTCCTGACTCCATGTTAGGTTTATCTCCTGTACTACGTGTAGCCTATTTTCTCCTTCCCAAAAATAGGCTCCTTGAGTTCAGGTATGGTTTTTGTGGTTGTTGAGGGCTGGGTTTTTTGGACTTTGTAACCATACTGTTTTGGACATGGTAGGTACTTAATGAATGCTTATTGGTTTGAATTATGAACCAGTGAAGAAACAGGGGATTTGTAACTTGATTTGAGTTATTAGAACATAGGGGAAAATATACTGAAATAGTCTGCATCTGATCAGTTCTGATCTTTCTGTTCTTCCAGACAGGAAAATTGAAGCCTTCCTTTCTATGAATAGGCCATATTTCATAATTTCTCATGTTTCAGAAAGTAACATGAGTCAAAGTATATGGGAATGACACACCCTGGAACAATAACTCTTGATGAAAGTATAAGGAGCTGGGGGAATCACTCCATTTTTAAGGTGCATTCCTAATGCCAGAGTTGGGGTACAGCAGATAGTCCTTTCTCTTGGCTCCGAAACTGCATGTGCTTCTCCTTAGTTGTCAGCACCCACTCTCCCTGGAAATTAGGGCAGGTAGTTTTTTTGTGTGTGTTTCTTTATGTCTCTGGTGTCTTGCACATAGCAGGCACCTAAAGGTTTATTAAATTGAGCGATGGAGGAACTTCATAAACCCTTGTTGAATTTGGTGGTCTTGGAGGAGAGGGAAGGCTTTGTCAGAAGGCAAGTATGAGAGCTGCCCAGTGTATAAGAGCTGAGCACAGAGCCTGGCTAGAAGAGGCTCAGGCACTTCAGTGACTCCCACTCAAGTGGTAACAGAAGCACACCATATGTTACATTATTACGGTGCTTTCAAATGAACAAGGATCGTAAGCTTAGAGCTCAAAGGGACCTGTGGTCATCTCAGCCACCTCACTTTATAGATGGGGAAACAGGCCCAAGAGAGGAAAAGTGACCTGCCCAGTCATACGAGGTAACAAGTAGCAGAACACAGATTTGATCCCAGTTCCTATGACTCCACATCCCACCATCTTTACATTGGATCACATAACCTTCCAAAACTGTGGGATAGGTGAGATGGGTGAGGAAGGGTGCTAAGTGGTGCTGCAGTGGATAGAGTTTCAGGCCTGGAGTCAGGAAGATTTGTCTTCCTGAGTTCAAATCCAGCCTCAAACATTTAATAGCTGTGTTACTCTGGGCAAGTCACTTGACCTTGTTTGCCTCAGTTTCCTTATCTCTAAAAATGTGCTAGAGAAGGAAATGGCCACTACTCTAGTGTCTTTGCAAGAAAACCTCAAATGGGGTCACAGAGTCAGACACAACTGAAATGACTGAACAGCAGCAGCATATGAGGAAACTTCTAGCTAATGTCAGTATTTGAATACAGGTCTCCTGAGTCCAAGCCCAGGGACCCTCCCCCCATACTCAGCCGTCCCTCCTGCCCAGAGGAGAGGGACTCCCCCTTTTGAAAGTGGAAATAACAGTTTCATCCTTCTGTACCTCTTGGGAATGATTCAGCAACAGACATGTATTATGTCTCTAACTTGTACTGCAACCGAAGCCCTGACTGTATGTTGGAGATAAGACAATAATATGCCTTCATGGAGTTTCTGTTCTGTAAGGGGGTGGGGACATGAGGACACCGTGTGTCCCCGGATGATGTGAGGAGGAATCTTGTCACAGCTGGCCCCTGGGGTCACCTCCTGGCTCCTCCTTCCAGTTCTGCATTGCTGGTCTTCTGGCTGCAGGGTTGGCATGAGAAGGGGAACATTAAATTCACAGCAAGCACATATTTTGTGCTGTATTTTCAGCTCTACTAAAAAAAGGTTAGAGGATTGAGGTGGGGGGAGGGGGGAGTTGGAAACTGATAGCCAAAATAAGGCTTTGGGGACAAATCAAGAGAATTTCATTGAACCAGGCCCCCCCCTTGTCTGTTGCCCATTGCTGTGGGTTATCAGGGTCAAGGATGTCTAAAACATTTTCATTCCCAAGGAAATGCTTGATAAATACAACATGACGCTATTATAATTCTTACACAGAGGAACAGTATCACTGAATACCAAAAGTTATCAAACCTTTTGGGTGACATAGCAGAGGTGATATACCAGTGGGTAGCCAGAAAGCCCAGACATGGTCAAGGACTCCCAGGTTTCACAATTGCACCACAGAGCCATCCCCTATGCTTGGGTGATGATCATTTTGATTTTTCTAATTTTATTTTTGGTTGTGTTTTTTTTATTTTAACAGAATGAGGATGGACTATTGGAGTTCTTCCAAAATGTGATGAAAGAAACTAGGGCAAAGCCAAAAAAAGTGATTGGTTGGATTCTCAGCACTTTCCTGGGTTATTTAAAGCAACGGAACCTTGCTGTCAGAGAGAGGTGAGAGCGGCTTTGGAATTTTTTTACCCTTTGCATCCAGAAGATGCTGGCTTAGAGGTACCATATCCTTTTCTGGTCTATCCTTCATCAATTGAAATGCTGAGAAGTACTCTTCCTGAGGGCCAAAATACAAAAGCATCCATCAGTCTTATCAGCCAGCCCTAGAATGAGTCTGTGAGACAGTAAAATTTCATTTATTCAGAATCCAAGGAAAACAAACAAAAAATTGGATGAACTGTCATCTCTCCTCCAGCTCTGCAATGCTTTAGTTCTGGGAAGCTGAGTATCCTCAGGAATTGACCTCATTAATATCATTTGTCCCTGTTACGCTATCACAGGATCATTGGATTCAGACCTGAAAGGGACTATAGAGGGCCTTTAATCCAAGCCCTTCATTTTCTAAATGAGCAAAGACCTTACTTCTCCAAGGTCACCTAGGCAGTAAATAGAAGAGCTGGGATTGGAGCTCTAGTTCCTTTACTCCACACAACTGAGTGGTGCAGTGGATAGAGCACTGCACTTGGAGTCAAAAAGACTCATCTTCATAAGTTCAGCTCTGGTCTCAGATATTTACCAGCTAAGTGGTGCAGTGGATAGAACACTGCACCTGGAATCAAGAAGACTCATCTTCATAAGTTCAGCTCTGGTCTCAGACACTTGCTAGCTGTGTGACCCTTGGCAAGTCACTTAATCCTGTTCACCTCAGTTTCCTCATCTAGAAAATGAGCTGGAGAAGGAAATGGCAACCACTCCAATATCTTTGCCAAGAAAACTCCAAAATAGAGTCACAGAGAGTTGGACACAACTGAGCACCAACCCCTAACTCCAAAGCCAACATTCTTTCTACAGCCCTCACCCTACTTCAAATCCTAGGAAATCTTTCTCTTGAAAATGTGTATATATGAATTTTTAAGCACTTCAATATCTTAAGAGATAAGTAACCACCCCTCCCCCAGCCAAAAGAAATTTCTTTGTCCTGTGAATCCTGTAACATTTGTTATATTTATACTCAGTTGGTATTCAACTAGTTGTACAAAGTAGTAGTTTATTATCTTTTCACATGCCTATGTTGTTTCTCCTGAGCCCTGATTTGGAGTCAGTACAACCTAAGTTTAGATCCCACATCTGTTATTGACTATCTGTGTGACCTTAGGGAAACCATTGAACATCACTGGGACTGAGTTTCCTCATCTGTGTAAGGAGGGTGTTTAATTGGATGGCCTCTAAGATCTCTTCCAGCTCTGAATCAATGATCCTATAGTTCTTGAGACAGTCAGTCAGAAAGTATTTATTAAGTGGCTACTGTGTGCCAGGCACCTGCGCTAAGTGCTTGAGATACAAGCACAAAAAATGAACCAATCCCTACTTGCAATTAGTTTACATTCTAAGAGGGGAAAAAGTAACTACCTACAAAGAATACACATCATAAATATAAAAACAACAGAGCAGTTTGAGGAAAGGACGCTAGCAGTTGGGAGTTCTGGGAAGGCATCATGCAAAAGATGGCATCAAGCTGCATCTTAAGGGATACATTTATTGGCATCTCTCTAAAATACCTACAGTTGTGCTTTGAATGCAGCCATCTCTCAAAAAATATTTTTTGGGGGTTGACCACTTGAAAATAGTCTTTTTTGTCCAATAACTCAGAGCTCATATAGCCAGCTGTATTTCCATGCCCATGGAAAACAGTACAGCTAATATAGAGCAGTGTATAATTCTAAATTATTTATATTTTGCATTGAAATGCATTACATGATATTTTTATGGCTTCATCATTAGGTTCAGACTAATAATATTCAGTTACATTGCCTGAGAAAGTAGTAATTGATAACAGGAAAAAGGTAGCCCAGAAATACCTCTGACATGAGAAGTCAGCTGGAAGATTAAAAATGTGCCATAGCTATTCAACCAAGTATAGTGTTGTGCATGTTAAGTGGGACAAAAATTAATCAAATTTGTTGACTTATGCAATGTATGAACTTTGAAACTTTTCCCTCTTTTAAATCTTAATACATTATATATCCTCTTTTTATTACAATTACTTTTCAAGATACAACATCGAGTTCATAAGATTTTGACACAGATTCTTTAATTTTTCATCATGAATTCCCTTATTGCATTGAATATTGTGCATAGCTTTGGTGAACAGTTCATTTTTTTTAATGAAGTAGGTTCCCTGGACACTGAATTCTTATTTATATCTGAATTCTCCATTTCTTGGGTCAGTTCCTTAATTGTTTGTGACCTGGGCAAACTTGTATTGTAGTATTTCATTTCCAGTTGGGAGTTAGGGAAGTTATGCCTCTGGGCATATTGGCGTTCATCAGAGATCATCATTACCTTAAAATGTACAAGATTTTCAGGCCCACTAGAGGTAAAATAATCTCCCAAATAATTTTTTGGATGGATGTTTTGTAATCTGATGAAGATGATCGGATCTGTATGGGCTCACTTGGACCTCTTTTTAAGGATATCTTGCTCTAATCTTTAGTGAAAAAGTGAATTTCACCACTAAAAAATTACTTTTTTTCCAATTATCAATGCTTCAATCTTTGGAGTCAATGACCAGTGTTTTTTCTTCCTAGCAACATTGACAGCTCTTTTAAACTGGTAGAGGATAAAAGTACCAGTTCCTCCAGCTGTCAGGTTTCTGCTGAAGGTCATTGCTTATTTTTTGAGGATTAATTAGGCTGTTTTATAGTGGGAATTGTTTCCTGTTTTGGTGTGCACTTTCCTGTGTGCTCTGTTGAAATTGATTCTGTTTCATCGTGGGTTTAACCAGTTCTTGAAATATCAGACTTTTCCACACCAAGAGCCACTGCGGTATTGCTAGCACTCATTGAAGTGTGTTCTTAAAGAGATACATTTGAATAATTTCTTGAAGTAATAGAAGTAATACTGATTTTTAAAAGCACAACAAAGGATACCAATGACACAACTGCATATGGTACAAAATCCAGCACTCTTTTGACAGATGAGTAACTAAAGAGGAGGAAACCTGTTCAATCTGATTTCATTTGGTCAAGGTCAGACCTTAGTCATCCTGGAGTCACTGGAAGCATACCTGCATGACCACTGCTGTCACAAAATAAACTATATCAGAATCATTGCTTATCCTGAGGTTTCTGCATGCTACTATAGGGAAACCACAGCTTGATAATTGTACCTTACCTCCTTTGGAAGAGACAACATGGGAGAGTTAACAGAGTTCCTATCTTAGAGTCAGCAAGACCTAGGTGTGAATTTCATTTCTCATACTCACTTGCTTGATGACCATGGCCAAATCACTTAGTCTCTCGCAACTTCCCTTTCTTCAGTCTGTAAAATGTGGATAATACCTGTGGTCCCTATCATTACAGAGTTGTTAGAGGTAAATTAAGATCATGCATGTAAAACACTTTCCAGACTTTAAAATGTAATACAAATATCGGTTGTTAGTATTTTAATCTCACAACAGCCTTTCACCAGTATTGCCCCTTGCATGGTACATAGTTCATTTTGTTTTGATGGAATATACGTAGCAGCAAAGCTTATTACAAAGCCAGTTTTTATTTAGTGAATCACATTTTTCTGTTACCAAACTGGGAATGTGTTCAACTGTTTTTTTAAAAAAAGGCTTTGTATGGGGATGGTCATCCATTCAATGGATATTTTTTGGTTTTGCTAGGCGTTGTGTGAGGCACCACTGATAAAAACACCAAGATAAAACTAGCCCCTGCCCTCAAGGAGATTGTAGCTGTTAGTGTGCCAAAGTCACAGTTAGGAATATACCAGATTATTAATATTGAATTGTTGTTCGCCCTTCGTTCTCGAAGAGGACATCAGGAAGGTGGTTGGATTTAAGTGTGGCCAAACTGTGCAAGGCCACCAGCCTCACGGAGGCTCCCCTCCACAGCCTGCATGTGTGGAATGTTGTAATTTCATATGTAATATTCATGTTAACATTACACATCAAATAAAAAACAACTTTGTTAATAACTGCTAGCAAAAGTGTGCAAGATGTTAAATCATTAGGAAAGCACTGAAAGTGAAAATATAATACACTAGTCTGCCTTCCCTTTAATAACATTCCCTTGGTAGAAGCAGCAATCTCTAAAGCCCCATAAGCTGCTTAGCTCAAGTTTCATCAGCCTCAAGTCAGTAGGATTTTATCAGTTGTCTGTTGTATGTAGGTTTTACTGTGCTACGTACAAAAATAATAAGGACACAGAGTATACAGCATAGGAAGATGAGACAAACATAAATGAGACTGTATGATACAAGAGAATAGGTAACTACATCAATATATTCTATCTCTAAACAAATATAGTAGAAATTTATGGAAAAGAGATCATGGAGGACTAAACTGGGTCATAATTAGGAAGAGTTTCATGAAGCAATGGCTTTTTCTAGCTCTTAAAGGATTGCTCAGATTTGCATATGGAATAGGGAGAGGAAAAGGCATAACAGACCTGCAGAGCTGGTTAACCTAATAGGTGCTTAGTACATATGGGACTTCACTGGAGATGTGTGTAGGGGACGGGGAATAAGGAAGATGAAAGTGGGCTGGAGGGGCGTGGCTCGGATTATGGAGGGTCTACAAATTAGGTAGCATTTAGACTTGCTGCAATAGGCATGTGAGGAAACGCTAGGAAATTTACGTTGTGTGCTTCAGTTTATGTTGTGAGGCTAGTTACGGTTCATAGAAGAAGATAATCAGAATTCCAGAGTGAACATAGCTGTCATAAATCACCTTATCCAAACTTTTCATTTTATATGTGAGGGGAACAAGCCTAAGAAAAATGAGTGACTTGTCCAGTATCATACAGTTACTACTTGTCCAGTGTCTCAGTACCAGTCATTTGGACAAAGGAAATCAAGGAATGACCTTTTTTAGGCAGTTTGGCTGAAGTAAGCGAGCCAAGAAGACAAAAGCTGGATACTCCCCCTCAGATTAGGTGAGCCCTGATTAATTTTAGGAACAAGCATCAACTGGCTAATGAACAACTCAGTCCAGAAGGCTTAAGAGGCTTAGTTTTAGGGTAAATTCAAAGCTTAATAGATGAATAGTATAGGGAAGCAGACTGGCAGATATATTGAGCACAAGGACATACTGAAAAGTTGGACTAGCAGAACCTGGTAAGTAATTATATGTTGCTGCGGGTATATCATAGAATTAGTTTAAAGAATTGTCTAGTGAGAAAAATTGCAGTGCAGTTTAGATGTTAGTCATCTTAAATATATTATCGTTGTTAAGAGATGTTTGATTTACTAAAAATTACTTCAAAATTTACTCTTCTATGTCTGATCTTGTCAAAAAAGTGGCCTCTCTGTAAGTCCTTTGACACCCCCTTGCTGAAGACTACAGGCTACCAAGAGATGAATACCACCTAGTGGTGAAACAAGTATAACAGGCTTGGAGTTCCCAATCCAGACAATATTGCAAAAATGTGAAGTAATAAGAAGTAAATAATGAGGCAGTCGAAAGTCATTGAAAAAATAATGGGAAAATAGTTTTCGTGAAAGGATCCAGGACAGCTGAGTAAGTTGTGGGGATTAACCACATTCCCCTTTATTACACCAGAGCACCAACAAACACATCAAATGAAATAAAAGAATAATAAGAAGGGAGTGAGTGCTGACTCTTCTGAAGAGCCAAAAGAAAGAGACTGAAGCACAAAGAGGTTCAATCCAATGAAAAGGTGTTATGGGGCAAAAGAAAGTGAGAGGAAATCCAGGAATAAAAGTGATACAAAAACTGCCACAGGACCCAGACAAAGGTGTAGAGAAAATAGACATTGTAAGAATCTTGAGAGTGATATAAAAGGAAGTCTGGCATTTATACAGATGGACAGAAGAGCACTGAAAGAAAGATACAAAGAATATGAAACTTAGGACATCCTGTGCTAGATTAAGCAATAAATGTTCAGAAGACTAGGATGACTCAGGTGGAGGACAAAAATGCAGAAATGACAATTCAGATAACAAAACAAAATTAAGAAGTTGCACCAATGTAAGATTTGATCCATACAAATCAAAGCAATGGTGCAGGAGTACTGAGGATTGCAAAACAAACTGAGAATTACTGGTAGCCCCAAGAAAATATGAAAACATAAAGAGTGAAAACCATATTTTAAGAAAGCATATACTAAAATTGCCTGGAAGTACTGAAAACAAGAGGGCAAAGTACACATCAGTATAATTCACAGGATGCTATCAAAAGTCCTCTGACTCCAAATTTAACTCAACCAAAAATGGTTTTTTTAAGTCCAGAACTTTATTATCAAAGAAGCAATCTCGAAAGCAACCAGGAAGAAGTACAAGACTATGCAACAAGCATAACATATAAAAGAAGAGGCTGGAATGTAGTATACTAAAAATTGCAAAGGGAAACTAACCTTCAACCAACATTTTTTTAAAAATAGAATCAAAGATTTCTGCCTTTTCCTTCAGAAAAAGCCAGAATTGGACAGGGCTTTTGATAGGCAAATCAAGCACACAGTAGAAACTTTAACAAAAGAAACAAATTTTTAAATATTGATTCAGCGTTTATATATCGTAAGAAGAAATAGTCTGTTTACTCTTTGAAGTCCCATCTTAAAAAGTTTATTTAATGAAGGCTAAGAATTGAAGCAAAACTTCCACAAAGGAGAAAAGAGAAATAAGTTACTACTAGATAAGGAAAGTGAAAGTTAAAACGAGGAGAGAATTTTATCTTGAATATTTAGAGATTTCAAGTCAACAATTAAGATGTCAGAGGAAAGAGTGATTGATAATACAGACTTCTTTCTGGTCTCAGTGGGGATGCTTAAGAGATTGCATTAGTAAAAATAGAATCTGTTTTTGATGTAGGTGTATGAAACAATGTCTGTGTGCATGTGCGTATGTGTGCATGTGTGTGCACATGCATATAGACTAGAATTTAATCCATACAAGCAAAACAAGCTGTGTTGTGTCTCATGCTGGGTTGTTTTTTTTTTTTTTTTAAGTAATTTAGCAGGATGTGATTGAGTGAAAATCAAATTCATTCATTATAACCTTGAATGTAAACAACCTGAACCTGTCCTCAGAAAAGAAGACAGGTCTAGAATAAATTAGAATATCCAGTAATATGATTCCTACATAAAATACATCCGAAATACAGATGTTGTGACCTTTCTTCTACAAGAAGACCAGAATGACATCACTATGCTAAAGTCAAGTTTCATCGTGTCCCACTGTTGCTAATCAGACCAATATGAGCTTGCAATGCTTTACCACAGACTGCACACAGATAGTCCATGTGAAAATTTGGGGTAGATTCTCCAAATTTGCATATTCAGTGTGTTTCAGTTCTGCTTTGCTCATAGAGCACAACACCTTCTCTGATGTGGACACACCATGCTGAATGCCAGTGTCTCCCATGTTATACAATCAGTACCAAAGTTCTTAAGAGAGACCTTGAGAGTGTCTCTGTATCACTTTTCTGACCACCATGTAAACCCTGTGTGAGTTCTCCATAAAACGGTCTGTTTGACAAGAGTACATTTTACATATAGATTTAAAGTATGGGGCTAGAATAAAATTTATTAAGCTTCATCTAAATTAAAAAAAACAAACAGGATTTTGTTATAATTTTTTATAAGTAAGTAGTAAAAAGCTTTGCGACAAATAGGAAAACTGTGTCACGGGTAAAGATGTAGATAATGAAATTATATCAATATATATGTAATGAATGGCTCAGTAAAGTAAGAATTAAAAGGAAAGGCAAACTAAAAAGCAAAACTAACAAAGATATTGAGGCAGTGATAGTTGCAGACTTTTCTTATCATTTCCTGGAATATGACAAATACAACAGAACCGAGAAGGAAATTTCAGATTCAAAAGCATGGGAAAACTGAAGTTGCTATATCTATAGAGAGTATATTGAATGTAAGTCTTGGTATAATTGTTTTTCAGGCTCATGTCAGATTTTTCAAAAATCAATTATGCTTGAGGCTTAAAAAACTATAAACAAATGCAAAAATACAGAAATCTTTTATACATCCTTTAGCTTCCATAACATAAAAATAAAAATTATAGTAATAACATAAATAAACTATATAACTAAAATAAATGGTCATCAATAGAGGAAGAAGGAACAAATGACATAGGCCTACAAGGAAAATATAAAATGACATCCAAAATCACAAGTGGATCAAAGGCCAAGTCAGAAAAACTAAAAAGTTATGTTTAATAGAATAACAGTGATACAATATGCCCAGATTTACAAGATGCCACAAAAGAGAGCTTTATAAGAAAATGTTCTATGAAATCATCAAATACCCAAATTAGTAAATAGGAATAGATAATCTAAATAGCAAAAACTTAGAACAAAAATTTAACAAAAAAAAATAAATGAACCGCAGCAGGTTAAAAATCTTTAGGACCATATAGATTTACATGAGAATTCTAACAGAAACTTAAAGAAAATAATCGTTCTGCAACATAAACTTTTCAAAAAGCAAAAAGAACATAGTCTACCCAACTTTATCTTTGAGGCAGCTGTGGTCCTGATGCCCACAACAGGGAGTGCTAAAGCAGTAGTGAACGTTGGCTAAAATGCTGTGTGAAACACTGGCAGAGAAGCCACAGTAATGTTCAGCAATAACAAAACTTTCATTACGGGCTGGCTGGAGTCGTGCCAGAAATGTAAGCATGGCTTAACCTCAGGGAGGTGTTTAGCATAATCCATTAAAAGCCAGGACCAAGAAGAATGCATATTGTTATACCCAGAGGTGAAGAAAGCCTTTAAGAAGACCAGAGCACTCAGTTGTTAAAAAATGTCAAAGCGAAGTGATGAAAAAACTTGTCCTTAGTATGATCAGAAGGGTTTCTCAACACTAAGACCTAGCGTTTTTATTGAAATTTGTTGTTTATAACATCGTCATCTTCACATGCATCCCTCTCTACTCTGTTACTCAGACAGCCATCCCTTATAACGAAAACCAAAAAAGAACAAAGAAAAGAAGGTTCAGCAAATTTAACCAACCTATCAACCAAGTATAACCATATCCACTGTTAGTATCCGTCGTTTCCCTTTGAAAGAATGGAGGAAGATATATTTTTTATACTACTGTTTGGGTCCAAGCTCAGTCATTCTAACTCCACAATGCTCAGTTTCAGTTTTTTTGTTCTTTCCATCTGTTGTTGTAACGTATGTTATTTTCTTGATTCAGTCTACATCCCTTTGCATCAATTCCTCTGTCTTCCCAGCTTTCTCTATAGTTTTCATGGTGATCATTTCTTCTGGTTCTGTAATACATTACATTACATTAATATGCTACAGTTCGGTCAACCATATCCCCAACATGTAGGCATTTATTTTGTTCCCACTGTTTGGCTACTGCAGAAAAGTGGTGCTGTAAACATTTTAGTATACGAGACACTTTTCCATCTTTGGGGAATATGCTTAGCAGTGGAATCTTTGAGTCAGAAAACAGCGACGTTCTCTTTGCATAATTCCAAATTGTTTTCCAGACTGGTCGGACCAGTTCATAGCTCCCTTAACAATATATTACAGTGTTTTTATTTCCAAAGCCCCACCGAAGTTAACCATTCCCGTTTTATGTCATCTTTGCCAGTTTTCTGGGTTTGGAGTTAAACCCCAGAATTGTTTTAATGTGTAAAATGGGTTATCATAGGTAAAACACTCTGCAAACCTTAAAATACTATATAAATGCCAGTTACTAGCTTTACTGTGGTTATTGTTTCTCTTTTCTGTCATTTGAAACAACCTCTCGTGATAGCCATTTGTAGTTTTTCTTTTGAGAATTTATCATTCAAGAACTGTTTATTTACTTTTACGAACTCTTCTTCCCTGGAGAGGAGCTCTTGGTCTTAGGCATTTATTTTAATTTTCTATATATCATGAATACCAGGCATCACAAGTATTTTTTTCCCCAGTTTCAGTTCATCTTTTTTTCCCCAATTCCAGTTTAGCCTAGTTTCATTACTTTTATTCATTCAGGCAAAGATTTTCAGTTTCACATAATTTCATCTTTTTTGTGTGTGATTTATTAAGAATTCAGCCTTAGATATACCTGTAATAGATACCTGATCTGGTTTTTTTTCTTAAGTTTTTTATAGTATAATCTTTAAGATTTAGGTCACACATTCTTTTTTTTATTTCATTGTGTATATAATATAAAGTGTTGGTGTAAACCTAATCTTTACAGAGCCGCCATTTAGTTTTCTCTTCAGTTCTTTTTTTCAGAACAGGAGTTATGGTCTTGAATTTGTCAAATACTAGATTATTGAAGTAAGTTTTTTTATTCTTCTTTAGCTAGACTGCTCCAATGATCTACTTTTCATATATTACTGCTTTGTGGTATGACCTGAGGTCTTGGAAGTGCTATCTTTTCCCTGTACCTGTCTTCATTCTGTAACAGCCAGGACACCGACATACACAGGAGGGCTGCTATACAGGTTCTTAGATCTGCTTTTCTAAAAGGAAAGCAGCTTTTGAGGGGTCAACAATCACGTTAATCAAGCATACATATCATTCACTTAGTTCAAGGGAAGAAGTCAGCACACTGAACTTCAGAGAAAATACAGAGGAATAAAAATCAATAGACAGGGCTAACAACTGTCTGACCATAAGCTGTACATATATAGTTAGCAGAGAGAAAAGCATGAACATCCTTAACACCTGCCCAGGGTCTCATCTGGCCAAATAAGCACTTCCAGTGAGTAAGCCCCAAAACAGAACCTGACCTCAGAATGTTTATACACTTTTTAGAGCCACAGACCATCACAACCCTTGAGAGTTATCCAACAACAAGAAATCGCCCCTAATCAAGCTGCCCTTAATGGGCGGGGAAGATCTTTAACTGCCATGAGCATTACACATGCCCACTTCTTTTTGTTATTTCTCTTGAGATTCTAAATTTCTTCTTCCTCCAGATCAGTGTTATTATTTTGTCTCCTTTTATAAATAAAGCATCCCCTTAGGAGATTGAGATAGCATTAAATTTGTGAATTCAGTAGTGTTTTCATTTTTTTTTTTGTAATATTGGTATGGTCCAGCCATGAGCACTCATTGTCTGTTTAATTATTTAGATAATTCTTTATTTGCCTTTAATTATGTTTTCTTTGAAAAGTACTTATACAAGTACTGATTGTGCCTTAGAAGATGACCTGTCGGATTTTTTTTATGTTTTTAGATAATTATTTTGTATGACTTCGCTTTCTATTATTTCCTCCTAGATTTTGTTTTTGGTATATCAACAATCAGTTATAACAAGAAACACTGGATACTTTTTTATTGAAACCAAGAGTGAAATAAGGATGCATACTATCACCATTATTATTTGACTTACCACTAGAAATTCTAGAGAATTACATATAAATTATATATAATTTATGTTATATAAATTATTATTATAAATTGTTAATAATTATCATATAAATTATATATAAAATGTATTAAAGAAATAAAAGTTATCTCCTTGTGGAAGATGTGATGTGTTACCTAAAAACTAGGTTATGAGATCATAGATTTAGAGCTATAACAGACATTAGGGGCCATCAGGCCCCTGTCTTTTTACAGATGAGGAAACTGAGTCACAAGGAGATGAAGTGAAAGTAATACATTTAGCAAAAATTTGAAATGGGATTTGAGCCTGACTCCAGTTCTCAGGACCTATCTATTATACTATGGTGTCCCTAAAGAATCAACCAAAATTAACTGAGGTAAAAAATAGCTTTAGTCAA
The DNA here is from genome assembly GCA_023548195.1 of Bettongia penicillata ogilbyi. Lineage (NCBI taxonomy): Eukaryota > Metazoa > Chordata > Mammalia > Diprotodontia > Potoroidae > Bettongia > Bettongia penicillata. The sequence goes on from JAJHZJ010000024.1 coordinate 2,646,800, forward strand.
GTTGGTGCATATAAAATAAATCCACAAAAATTATTATTGTATCTGCCTATTACTAAAAAGTGAAACTAAACAGGAAGAAAGGATTGAAGGGGAAATATTTTGAATAATCCCAAAATAGTATAAATATTTGAGAGCTAACTTAACAAGATACAGATAGGATTCCTATAAATATAGCTGCAAAGCTATTTTAAAAGGAATAAAGGTAGCCCTAAATTATTGGAGAGACATTCAGTGTTCATGGCTGGACTGGGCTAATTTAGTTAAGTACCCAAGTTTGTAGAGCTAATGTTAAACCAGTAAAAATATACCACAATCCCAAAAAAGTACTGGATGACATTAGACAAGATGATAATAACATTTATTTAGAGGAGCAAAAAGTCATAGATACCATAGGGGAAAAGAAAGGGGGAGGGGAGAATTTAAGCATAATCAAGTCTCAAATTATATGATAAAGCAATAATTATCAAAAGTATACCAAATTAAAAAAAAACATTATTGGAATAGATTAGATAAAAAGAAATAAATGCAGTAATCTGAGCACAAACTCCTAAGGAAGGAACTCTTTAGTCAAGAAAAACAGATGAAAGAATGGGTAGCAATCTAGCAGAAAATGAGTTTAGATGTGCTTTATACATGAAATAAATTCCAAATAGAAAAACAATCAAAATAGAGTGAGTCACACAATAATAGAATAGAAAAGAATAAAAGGTTATATATTTTATAACCCTGAGCAAGTGAATTCTTAACCAGCCATGGTACAAAGGATAATATAAAAGCCAAAACAATTCTGATTTTATAAAAGGGCTTTTGCACAAATAAAATCAGTGTAATTTGAATTTTAAAAAGACATGGACTAAGTTTTCCTAGTCCATTAAACTATTTAATTGCATTAAACCTCTCTGATAAAAGTCTGACCTTCACAATCTATAAGGAATTGACACACATCCAGAAGTCAAAGTCAAGAGATAAGTGAGCACGGAAGAAGAAATAAAAAGCGTTAGCCAGAGTTCATTATTGTAATGCCACTGTTCAAAATGATGATTTTTATGCACATTTTCAAATACTTCTTAATGATTCTGATGAGATATTTTAAGTTCTTCTCATGCATATATCGTAACCAATATTATTTAACAGTTGAGTCTGTTTTCTTCTGCACCTGGTCCTTCTCTAAATCTTTCCAGTCTTTCTTTCTTAGATTGATATAGACAGTTAATCATCCTGCTGGGAGAAGGGCTAATCCCACTGGTATATATCCCACTTCTGTAGTTGTTATTCCCAGAGTAACAGAAGGTAGAAGTTTTTGTCTTTTTTTTAATGTTGGAACACAAATTATTCAGTACTATCTAAAAGTGTTTAAAATTGTTAGCAGTCAGAGAAATGCAGGTTAAAACAGCCTATCAAATTTGTAAGGATGGTAAAAGATAGAAAAATTCAGTGCTGAAATAAGAAGTTAAAACATGGTTCATTCCCCTTGACCCAGCAATCTAAGTACTGTGTTGATGCTCCAACGATCTTATCTTCAAGAAGAAAAGGCCTGTCATTACTAAATATTTACAACACCACTATTTGTTTCCTTTCTTTTAAAAAATTCATATTGATATATTTTATTTGTGCATCACTTTAATCTTCAAATATATCCTTCCCCATGTTACTAGAAGTTATTCCTTTTAACTAAAAAAACAAGTCCAGGAAGGCAGTTTGGCAAAACTAATTAGCACATCAACCAGATCTGCCTGTACGAGCCATGTCTGCTCTCCCCCTCTGCACAGGTGTGCTTTCTCATCTGGTTTTCATGGCCAGGTTTGATCCCCATTGTAATTACACAGCACGCACATTCACTTGTTTTGGTTGTTCTTTTCAGTTACAGTTTAAAAATCTATCACTAAAATCTACTATTGTCATTATATGTGTTGTTTTCATGGTTCTATTTACTTCGCTTTCCATCCATTCATAGAAGTCTTCCTGTACTTCATTAGCAATTAGCAAAGCTTCTCCATCCTGGTGAAAAGGTAGGGGGGAGACATGATTCAAAGTCCACATTCATGTTTCAGACTGCTGTTTCTTTCACATTTGAGTTTTGCACATTTTTTGTATTTTGGTCTTGAAGAAGGACCGGACAGCTTCATCAGTCCCAGCTCATGGCTTGCACCTCCTCTTTGTTTTGTAGGCCTGTTGGAGGGCTTCAAGACAATTACTCTGTCGTTCCAGCCCAGTGGAGATAGAGGAGGAGATAGGAAAGAGGTATCTTAGTGCGGGTAAAGGAATCAATGTTGTTTTATCAGGGGCAAGCAGCTTTTCCTTTATAATGTTCCTCTGTCTGCCCTGAAAAAAGGACAAGTTTTAGAATATCTTGGCAGTAGATAAATCAGTTTAGGGAAAACTATGCCAGGGAAATACATTTTTGATCTGAATGTAGGTTATACTTTGCCTCTTGTAGACTTGGCTTATATGAAACCTGAAAGTGGCCTATGAATCAGTGTCCTCCTTTAATACCAACCTGTGTGTTTATATTGGAAAAAGATCCTTGAGGGTCTTCCCCCTCCCAGGTTGGTTTTTTTTTTGGACTACATAAAAAGGCTATTGTTTGTTGCTTCATTTCTCACCTAACTTTTAATTATTGAATAGGTATTGTCTCAGACAAATGAGACTTGGGAAAGACCTTTGTTTAAAAGGTCCAAGGCATCCTGGGCCATCTCCGGTTGTCCTGATCTATATCTTGTCACTGAACCCAGATGGCTCTGGAGGAGAGAGTCAGGCTGGTGGCTTTGCACAGCCTTGTCACGACATCATGATCCTCTGAGAAGGAAGGGCAAATAGCAGTTCCATTACATGCAAACATCATGATTCATTTAGCTATTCCTTAATAGATGGGCATCTATTTTGTAGTCATTTTTTGCTGCTCCAGAAAGTGAATACTGCTCTTCATAAAAGCGATTGTCCCCCACATGTGAAAAATATGAAAGGTACACTTCTACTTCACAGATACCTTGGGTCCTAGCTGTCTTCTATTTCTTGCTGCATGCATAGCTGCAAGCTATAAAATTGTGTCTGTTAGTACTGTGGACCTGCTCAGAGTAGCATGAAGGAGTGGGCTCTGCGCTGGTTTTACACTGAGGTAAACAAAGGGACCTGGAGCCTTTGGGGAAGGCGCCATTTTAGGGTGAGCACAGCCGCTATGCCCATCATGAATAGGCTAGAGAAGAATAAATAAGAAGTTTGGTAGAATTCACAGGATTGTAGATCTAGCGCTAAAGGGAACTTTAGAGGCTGCTGAGTACAACTCCCTCATTTTACAGATGAGGAGGCTGATTTTAGGGGTTTTATGGATTCAGTTTCTATCTGCATTTCCTTCCTCTTCTGGAAGAGACTCAGTAAAGGAGGCTTCCATCAAATGTCATGGAATATTATTGTACTATAAGGAATGACTAATTTGAAGAATTTAGGGAAATAGCAAAGGTTTGCCTAAAGCAATATAAAGAAAGCAAAGCCAAAAGAACAGGGCACAATGTATAACAACCATGTAAATGGAGACACCATTAAATAGCAAAGAAGGCTATAGACAGTGTTGATATCAGCACCACCTTGAAGCATATACTTTTACTTTCTTTTAACAAGCAGTTCATAACAAAGGTGTAACTTTGCATTTGCTGCCAGTTGCAGTTACTCTTTTGTGTTACTTCACTTAGGGAATATACCATGCTGGTGTTTGTGTGTTTCTTTAAACTTATCTATTGTATTAAGACAAAATGTATCCATTTGTTTTTTAAAGCAAGATTGAGCCAGTAGTGATGTTGGGAGGGATTTGGCGCTGCCCTTCTAGGCCTCTTCGAGCTCAAAATGCTGTGATCCTAACCACCTGTACTTCAGGCTCAGGAATGATAGAATGTTAGAGCTGGCAGGGATCTTCCAGGCCACTTTAGACTCATCCTTCACAGAGTCATTTTCCTATCTTTAATCCTTTCTTACTTTTACTAGTTCATGTATTAGATTAGAGCCGATGTTCTGTAAGAGAAACCTCTTCCATGTTTACGTCAGTCTTCTCTAATACTGCTTTGGGTCTAGTCAGTCAGCCAATTTGAATTGGTTCAACTTACCCAACCTGACCCAATTGTCTCCATCTTTTCTATTGTTGTTCTATTGTTGTCAATTTTCAACTGCCTTGTAGAAACCTAAGTGTACTGGAAACCTAAGTGTACTGTGTCTGGGACATTGCCATTGGGAATGCCATCCTCAGGCCTAGAATGTGCCGTTCTTCATCACCACCTATTAGAATTCAGTTCCTGTGGATTTATCATCTCTATGCTAATGACTCTCAAATCTACGTATCCAGACCTAAACTCTCTGCTGACCTTGAGTCTCCAGCCCAGCTGCCTTTCAGACATCTTGAATTGAATGTCATGCAGACTTCTTACACTCCAGATATCCAATACTGAACTAATTCTCTTTTACCCCTAACTTGCTTCTGTTACTGTCAAAGGCACTATCATCCTCTTAGTTCCCTTGGCTCACAACTAGATGTCGTCATTGATACCTCACTATTTCTTATCCTACATATTGAATCTCATGCCCGTGCCCATTAATAACCAAATAACTAAAATAACCTTGGCAACATCTCTAATACAACCCCTTCTCTCTTCTAGCACTGTCACCATTCTGGTGCAGGCCCTCATCACCTCATGCCTAAGCCATTGCAATAGCTTCCTAGTTGGTCTACCTGCCACAAGTCTCTCTGCACTCCACTCTTTCCCCTATTCATCCACCAAAGTCATTTCATAAAATATAGGTCTAACTATATCATCCCCTACTTGCTAAATTCCAGTGGTTACCTGTCACCTCCAGCATCAAGTACAAAATTCTCTGGTTGGCATTCAAAGCCCTATATAACATATCTTCCCCTTCTTTCCCACCTTCCTCACCTATCCAGTCTTCTTATACTTTACTCCCCAACATGTATTCTTTAATCCAGTGACCCTGGCCTGTAGCTGTTCCACAAAGAAGACACTCCATCTCTCACCTCCAGGCATTTTCTCTGGCTGTTGCCCATGCCTGGAATTACTCTTCTTCCTCATCTCTACCTCCTGGCTTCCTTCAAGTCCCAACTAAATCCCACTTACGTCAGGGTGAGAAGGAGCCTTTGGGAGATAGGAGGGGAAAATAGGTTATTCTAGGAAGGTCAAGACAAGAAAGGTTTTGAGGAAGTGGTGACATTAGTAAGAAGATCTTGCAAATAGAGCTTTAATGTTTGCTCAGGACTTTATTTACATTAACCGATTTGAGCCTTGAAACATCCCTGTGAGGTGGATATTCTAAGAAGTGGTATTCCTCATAGAGAAGCTGAGTCTCCAAGAAGTTAAGTGAATCCCCCATGATCATCCAGCAAATAAGAGTCACAAGTGTGATTTGAACTAGGAGCTATCCAGCCCCAGTTCTAGCCCTCTTTACACCAGACCTCTCCTGGGTGTATAGGGAGTGATTATCAGTGTTAAATGTAGATCAGAGGTCAAGGTGAATTAGAATGGAGGCAAGGGTATTAGAGAAGTCAGGAAAGGACTTTTGAAAGAGAAGTTTCATCAGCCTCATGGGAATGAAAACTAGATTACCAGAGCAGGAAGAAGGCATGAAAGGTAAGGAAACGGAGACAGGGAGGGTAGACCACATGTTTTAAAAGTTTGTCCATAAAAGCAAAGAAGGAAGAGGGTCAGTTTGAATGAATAACAAAGCACTTACCATGTGCCAGATACCATGCCAAATATTTGGTATAAATACAAAAGGGAGACAGGGCCTATCCTCAAGAAACTGATACTCCTGGAGTCAGGTGGACCTGAGTTCAAATTTGGCCTCAGATGCTTGACACTTACTAGCTATGTGATGACCTTGGGCAAGTCACTTAACCCCAATTGCCTTGCCTTCCCCCCGCCCCAAAAAAAAGGTGGTAATTCTTATTGAAGGGGATAAGCTCCATTGGGGAATGTTGGCCAGTGAGGAGTTGTCTCTGCCTAGGCATACTGGTATATCCTCCACAACTTGTAGCCTTAGAGAGTTCTCTGGGACATGGAGAGATTAGTGGATCCAACCAGGGACACATAGCCAGTAGGAGTCCAAGATGGGATTTTAGGACACCCAGACTCCAAAGCCCACTCTCCATCCATGGTCATTCTCCCTGTGATTTATTACTAACAGCATTAAATCCTCATGGTGGCAGAGCAGATGGCTGGGTGGGGTGGGAGGCAGGGTAGGAAAGACCCTGTGTAAGCACAGAAAGCGGGGGAAAGCCAGAAGGGAAAGAGACTGAAGCTGTCAGACAAGCATTAAAGTATCATTTCTGAGGAATCAGGAAGGGATAATCAAGACACAGTTGGTGGGATTGTTCTTACCAAAGTGAAAAGACTGTTCCTTCTCAAGCTGGAAGGATAATGAGAAGAAACATAGAGGAGCAAAGCCATGAATGAGTATAAGCTCCTGATCATGGACCAGGCAACCCAAACCATTGCAAGGCCATTAATGCGAGTGAAGGTAGCACGGAGGAGTCTGGGAGCTCAAGAAGGGATGGAGGGAATACGCATTGATATGTTTTATTGTTTTGTCCTGTCTGACTCTTCGTGACGCCATTTGGGGTTTTCTTGGCCAAGATCCTGGAGTGGATCTTCTCCAGCTCATTTTGCAGATGAGGAAAGTGAAGCAAACAGGGCTAAGTGACTTAACCCAGAGGCACAGCTGTGTCTGAGGCCACATTGGGAGTCAGCACTCTTCACTGTGCCCCCTAGCTGCCTGAGCATTTACATAGGACCTGCTATAATGCCAGGCACTGTGCTACCTGTCTTACAAGTGGCATCTCATTAGGTCCTCAACAACAGCCCTTTGAGGTAGGTGCTAGTATTATCCCCATTTTACTGTGCAGTAGGTGATGTTTTTCCCCATTTGAGGAAACTGAGGCAGGCAGCAGTTAAGTGACATGCACAGGGTCACACAGTTAATCTGAGGTTAGATTTGACCCCTGGTCTTCCTCACTCTAAGCCTAGTGCTTTACCCATTGCACCACCAGCTGCCCAGGACAGAGCATTAAGATGCTCTAGGAACGTTCAATAGATTCTCAACAGATACATCTAAGTATTCCTGCCAGAACAGAGACCCAGTCAGAGTGAACCTGCATACATGGTGACCTATCTCATCTGTAGTGTCCTGTGTTTATCCAGCAAAACTTTGCGTCCCATTTTAATAGCTGTAAAGAAAATGGACTGTTGTGGGTAAATTCTGCTTTGGGACACAGTGGTAGTTGCAGGGACGTAGGAGTCCAGGCTGGACAGGGAGTCTTGTGTCTCTCCAGGACAGGGTAGTAAATTAAGCGAAGCAGGGGGCTTGATTGATTGAAGTGTGCCCATTGCCCTGAGCACCAGCCTAGCCAGTCCCATGTACCACTGATTGGACAACTGGTGATGACTGTTTGTTTGTCATGACAACTCATTAAGCATGAAAAGACAAAGTGACGCACCAGCTGTGTGCGGCTCTCTTCCACTTCGGCAGCAGGGTGGAGGGCGCTCAGAATCACAAAGGACCTCTTAGACTGTTGGTGTTGGAAATAAAGGGAGGCAGCTAGGTGGCATTGTGGATGGAGCACCAGGAAGATCCAAGTTCCAATCCAGCCTCAGAAACTTCATCATTGTGGATGTAGGCAAGTCACTTAACCCTGTTTGTTTCAGTCCCTCATCTGCAGACTAAGGACACACAGGAAAAGAAAATGGCAAACCTTTCCAGTGTCTTTGCCAAAAAAACCAAGACACCATGGACAAGTCAATGGAGCCATGAAGAGCCAGACACAAGCAAATGACAGAACGACAGCAAATAGTAAGAAAAAGGCAGCCAAGCGGTACAGTGGTTAGAGCACCCAACTTGGAATTAGGAGTTCAGCTCCTGGCACAGTGTATCACTTAACCTCTCTGCCTCAGTTACTTCATCTAGAAAATGGGGCTAATAATAGTTCCTACCTCCTAGGTTTGTTTCAGGGACGGTATCATATTTGTAAAGCACTTTGCAAACTTTGAAGTGCTATATAAGTTCTAAGTCTTATCCTTTGTAAAAGCATAGCCCCCAGGTCCTCAGTTGCAGCAGCCCTTTGACTGGATCCAACCTTCACAGAACAAATTCAAGTTTGGATTTAGTCAAAGGGCCACACCTGAGGAGCTAGAGGGGTACATAGCCTTGAGGCCACAGGTTCCTCACCCCTGGCATAACTCCACTAACGCTACCTCAATCCTGTTCCTTTCCCATTGGAAAAGCAAAGTGGATGAAAAATACTTTATTGCTCAGATTTCTATATCCGGTAGACAGGTAACTTGGACTGTCAGAATTTTGATCTAGAAAGGATTATAAAGGACATTCTGTATAAGCTCCTTATTTTACTGATGAGGGCGCTGGCCGAGTTTCTTGCCCAAGGACACACGTGTATGTGGTCAGTGATTCAGACCTAGCTCCTCTGGCTCTGATTCCACTCCACTACAGAGACAGGTTCTGCAGAAGGACAGTGAGCTAGTCACAGAATGGAATCAGAGAAATAGGCCTCAAATTTATACAGGAAATTATACAACTTGTGGAGTAATCATGCACTGTTCAGTGTGTCCTGTCTTTATGTCCAGATGTCTCCTCGTGATGCTGCCTTATGGCTATGAACTCTATAACCTCAGAAAATGGAAGTTCTGCTTTGCCCAAAGGGCACTGGAAAGGTGAATGGGCAAAGGAAGCTGCAACAGGTGTTGTCAAACAACATAACCTAAGACTGTGTGATCAGGAAAGACAGAAGGGAGACAAAACACGTAGGCAACCCAGAGCATCCTTTGCATGCACAGAATATTAAAAAGAATCATTTAGGGAAGATTTGTGGACAGGTGTGGCAAGAACCACACAAAAGAAAAAGATGAGTAGGTGTTGCAGTCTTCAGTAGCATGGATGAGAACACACCTATCAAATTTACCAGACACTTTGGCCTGCTCGTATCTGGACAGTGTGTTACATAGGACTTCGGTGATGGGCTTAATAAGCAGCAGAATGGCAAATTGAGAAAAGTCACCTCCTTGCTTAGTATGGTGGTTTAATCCCAACCTCAGGGACAATGGAACATGCACCACAATTGCCCAGGAAACAGTGATATCTGACATTAACAAATTATGAAATTGTGCTTCTGATGGCCTTTATTTTCCCAACCTAATGGTTCGTTTGTTCAACTAATGGGCTGAATCCACATTACAGTATTTTTGCCAGACTCAGCAAACATTGTTTTGATGTGCAAAGTGGGGATTGTGGTGAAATGTAGTCCTAACATGGGTTAAATTAGCAGTCAGGTATTATAACTGGCAGTATAGGGACAGGTTGGTGGCACAGGAGACACACACACACACGGGACAGGTTGGTGGCACAGGAGAGACACACACACACACACACACACACACACACACCCCGCCCAAGAGGGAAAGGACTCTCATCGTTTTCATCGTCTGTAGGCTTAACCTCAGTGTTTTTTGTGGGGTCATTCACACAATGGGCACTTCATAAATGCTTCTTGACTGGATAATTTCACTTGGCTTGACTCGGCATCATTGGGTGTTGCTGTGGTTAGAACTGACCAGCCAGGATTCAGTCTTTTTTGTTCCCTTGCCCTTTCTGGAAGGGGTAGAACTGAAGCCTTCTTAGGTCTTACCCCTCCCCTCCCTGCCCCTGTCCCGCTGAATATGGAATCAGCCATACCCTATTACAACAGTTCAGTTTTAGCCTATGGACCATGTGATGGCCTTTCTCAGTTTCATGAAGTTTATATCAGATGAAAAGTCAGAACTTTCTAACATTCAGAAAAAAGGTTGACTCTGACCTAATTTAATATTTTTATGCCTCTCCATCCAATCCCTGGCTCTCTCTATTTGAGGCAAAAATCAGGATACAGGAGGCAAAAGGAGAAAAGAGTATCACTGAATAGACACAAAGCAGGAAAAGCAGACCATTTTTGCTGTAATGACTGATATGTGACTGATAATGATGGTATATGACTGATGAGTGATATTTGGTATAATGCAGATAATGACTGCACCTTTGCAGAAAACAGCCCTCCAGTTGCCTGCTTTTTCAAATAGAGCCTCTATATTTCTGGAGGAAGTAGCCCAAGTCACAAAAAGTTTATTTTGTTAACTTCCAGGTCCATAATTCTCTTCCTTCTGTGATTTAGTCAGCGTGATACAGATATGTGCAAATACCCTCTGAATAACATCCACCTCTCCAGCTCTCACTTCCACTTGGAATTGCTTGCTTTAACAAACAGCTTGAACACAAGAGGCCTGCTTCTTATCAGCTCTCTGGAATTACTCACTATCCTAAAATTTTGCCGTACTTGAAGATGGGAGGAAGTCAAACTTCATTAAATCTCACTCCATCCATTTGGAACTTGTAATAATTGGGCAAAAACTGACATGTATTTCTTGTTGTGTCTAAAGAAACAACTTTCTGTGTGAATTAATTATGAATCTATTATCAAGGAGAATGTTTAAAATAAATATAAAATTTTTAAGTGCCTTCAGGTATTTTAGAAGCCCTCATTTGCTTCTAGCATATGCTAGTTACAAAAAAATTCTTTTGTGTTTAGAGAAAATCCCATCTAACTTTTAGTGGGCAACATTTGGTTAGCCTACTTTTTGGTACTCTAGAGACATGTGATTTTACCATCAGTAGGGGGAGTTCCTGTGGTGGAGAGTAGACTGGAGTAGTTAGACGTTGAGTGCCCATGGTCATATAGTTAGTAAGTGTTAGTCAGTCTAAGTGTTTCTGACTCTAGATCAAGCTCTCTACCTACCATTCCATGCTGCTTCTCTTTCTAAAAGCCATGAGACAAAACTTTTTTTAAAAAATTGTTTTATTTATTTTTAACATTCTTTTTAAGTTTTGAATTCTAAATTCTCCCCTCCCCATTCATTGAGAAGGGAAGCAATATAATATCAGTCATGCATGTGAAATAATGCAAAGCATATTTCCCGGTTAGCCATGTTGCAAAAACAAAAAAGCGAGAAAAGTAAGGTGAAAAAGTCTGCTTGATTCAGAGTTCATCCGTTCCCTCTCTAGCATTTTTCATCCTGAGTTCTTTGTGTTGTCTTGGATCATTGCCCTAATCAGAGTAGCTAAGTCTTTCATCACTGATCTTCATTACAATGTTGCTGTTACTATGTACAATGTTTTCCTGGTTCTGCTCACTCCACTTTGCATCAGGTCATCAGTCTTGCCAGGCTTTTCTGGATCCATTGTGCTCATTGTTTCTTAAAGCACAGTAGTATACCATCATAATCATATGCCTTAATTGTTTAACCATTTCCCTAATGGACAGGCATCTCTTCAGTCTCTAATTCTTTGCCACCACAAAAAGAGCTGCTATTAATATTTATGTACAAGTAGGTCCTTTTCCTTTTTCTTTGGTCTCTGTGGGATACAGACCTAATAGTGGCATTGCTGGGTTAAAACATATTCATCATTTTATAGCCCTTGGAGCACAGTTCCAACCTCCACCCTTGGTGCATTAGTATCCCAATCTTTCCCACATCCTCTCCAGCATTTTCTTCTGTTTATCTTTCTGTCTTTTTATTCTCTAAAGTCTGCTTTGCTTCTGACTCCTGTCTCCTAACTACCCTTTCTTTTATCACCCCCCTCCCTTTTTTCCCCCTTTCCCCCCCTGTTTCCCTGTTGGGTAAGATAGATTTCTATACCCATTTTAGTGTCCATGTATATGGATGAATAGATACATACATACATTTACATGCATGCATGCGCACACACTCACACATGCTTACACTTGTCTCTTCAATTCAGTTAAGAGTGAGGTTCAAGTTTTGCCTGCCCCCCTTCCCCCACTTTCCCTACTTTTTGCCATTCTTCTTTCTTAATATATGATGTCTAGACTCTTTCTTCGATCATGTAGTAATTCTTAGGTTATCTCTCCTTGATCCGTTTTCAAGACCATTTGTTTTTCCACAATACAATATTTCACATTTTCTATTTTTTCATTCTTTTAACTTTGTTTTATTGTTTCTTGATGTCTCATGGAGTCATCAGCTTCCACTGCTCAGTTCGATTTTTAAAGAATTATTTTCTTCAGTGGCCTTTTGTATCTCTTTTTTCATTTGATCACTTCTGCTTTTTAAGGAGTTCTTTTCATCATTGAAGTTTTGTACCTCTTTTACCATTTGTCCAACTCTATTTTTTCAGGCATTCTTTTCTTTGGTATTTTTATAGGCCTCTTTCACCAAACTGTTAATTGTCTTTTTATAATTGTCTTACAGCACTCTCACTTCTTTTCCAATTTTTCCTCTACCACTCTTTTCTATTTTTAAAAATCATTCGAGTAATTCTTGTTGGGCTTGTGTCCAGTTCACATTTTTTCTTTGAGGCTTTGCTCACAGCTATTTTGCCATTGTTGTTATCTCCTGAGTCTGTTTCTTTATCTTCCCTTTCATGGTAGTAGTTCTTTATGGTCAGGTTGTTTTGTTGTTTTCTCATTTTTCCAGCCTTTTTCTTGACTTTGAACTTTATGTTAAAGTTGGACTCTGGTGGGGGATACTGTTCTATGCTTCAGGCTTTTTCATTCTGCTGCTTCCCAGGCCAGTTCTGGGGGTTTGGAAGTTTTTGGTGCTTCCAAGGTGGTATGATTTGGAGAGAGATGTGGTCAGTGCTCCCCTGGCCCTTGCCCAGGAAGGGCCCCTGATCCATTGTGACCCAGAAATGAGTAAGGCAATGAAATTGCCAATCTGCAAGCACAGGGGTCCCCTGTGATCTTTTTTTGACCAGTGGCCAGATCCCCTTACCATATCTGAGCTGAGAGCTCCCAGTGCTGCTGTTGTCACTACCTCCAAAGCCCACCACTAGTATTGCAACTGCATGGGCTTCATACCAGCCCTGCCCCTTGTAGTACAGACCTTTCTTTCTAACCTCTTAATTTGTCTTCAGCTGGAAAAATATCTTACCCTGATCTTTTGTTAGCTCTGGAGCTCCAGATTTTTATTTGAAGCTTTATTTTCCAATTGTTTGGAGAGGAATGTTGGGAGAATTTGACTTCCTCTAATGCAGCACTTCTTAAAATGTGGATCAGGACATACAGTTTAAGAATTGCTGAAGTGGTGGCAAGTGGAGAAAGTTTAAGTCCTACATCTAGTCCACCATCTTGGGTCCTGAGAAAACCACATTTCTTTCTTTTTTTTTTTTTTAGTAATTCATACTCCTGACTCATTCAAACAGACCTGCTTCAATCATCATCTGAATTATGTGCAGATACTTATGTTTGTATTTTGGCCCTGACACTTCTCAACTGTGTGACCATAAGAAAGTTAAATGTGGAAAGAAATAAACTTTCTACCTATTCTCTGTAGCATTATTCTGGGAGAAGCTTTTTGGTAAACTTTAGAATGCTTTCAAAGTATATATGAGTTATTGGTATTACTATATTGAGTTACTCTTGACTTCCTACATCAGAATTTGTAACCCCATAACAAAACCAAATTAAATGTTTATATAAAAATTTTAAATAACTCATTATATTCCTTATATCAAATCACATTACTAAAGTAAAAATAGTTAATATCTAAAAAGCTTAGGACCCTTGTCACTTGACTTCTGTAGGACTCCGTTTTCAAAACTGTAAAATAGGAGAGTTGAACTAGATGAACTCCCAGGTCAGTTTCTTCCAGCTTCAGGATTGAACTGATGATCACAGATATGGCAGGGTCCATAATGGGTCTTTAAAAACATATGAGTTCATAACCTTATTTAATTTTAAAAAGAATAATAATACTGACTCCAGTGTCACGAACCAAAAGCATACAACCTATTGACATTATTAGCCTTTTCCCCTGTTTTCCAATTTCCTTGTAGCCCCAATATTTATTTGAGAAGATAAGACTGGACAGGATGAGAAAAACCTCACATAGTGCGCCCTTAATGCTTACTGACTGACTAACTACAAATGCTCCCCAAAAGTCATCTGCAGTATCTTCAGATTGCCTCCTCCACCTTCGCCCTTCCCTGGTGCTTCCTCTGTCTCTGGAGGATGGACCTGGCCTTTGAAGATGGTGCTGATGATGAAGACGAAGAGGAATGTAGGTTCTGGAAGGTCCTGCCTGTCAAGCCAGAAAGGGTCCTCTGATGACTGTGTGTCTGTTGCCCACAGAGCAGCCCAATTACCATTAGAGAGGCGGGTATGAGTGTGGGTCTGAATTCTCAGGACCCAGCAGCTCGCACACAGTCTGTTCAATGATGGAGGAGTGTCAGCCACATTGGTAAGGGGACCACCCACACCAACAAAATTTTCAAGCCCTTAAATTATTCACTCGTTTTTAAACTGATGTTCCAGTTGAAAATACTTAATTGCTGGCTGTTTTCCTTTCTTGTCAAAGGTTCATGAATTTTGCACCTACCTCCCTTCCCTTTTTTTGCCTAATTAAATCAAGCACTTTGTTGTTGAGAGAGAAATCCATGGTCTAACTTCTGGCAAACAGCTATCATTGTTAGGCTGGGAAATAAAGAAGAGCCAACTCTACACACTTAAATGTGCATTTGAAACTACAAAAACGCAGGGAGAACAGTTGGCCTGTTTATTTTCACCCCTGGTATACAGTTATTGAAACCAATAAAATGAAGGGTTTTGTATGTGTGAGAGAGAGAGAGGGAGCGAGGGGGGGGGAGGGAGAGAGAGAGGGAAAGGAAGGGAGGGGGGAGGGGGAGGAAGAGGGAGAAAGAGGAGGGAGAGAGGGAGGGGGAGAGGAAAGAGAGAGGAGAGGTGGCGGGGGCAGGGAGGTGAGGAGTAAACAGATGCACAGGCAGTGTGGAAATTCATTTACTTTCTCCTTTTTCTCACCCCAGTCCAATCTCACCGTCTTCACTGGCCGAGCTCCTCAACCTTGTAGACGACAAAGTCATCTCTCCATCTGCAGCTAAACAAGTGAGTCTAAACTTGCTGAGGCAACTGTTTACTCTAAAATCATGGTAAATGTTTATGAAAATGCCATCATAAAGTAGTTTTTGTAATTGAGGTATTAAGTGCTTCTAAGGGGTTTTTTTTCTGCTGAAGGATGGAAAAATTCATTTGTTAGTGAGGATAAAAAGCCATTTCCATGCACAGGTAATTTGCTACCCTCTTTGTTAATTGGGGAAGACTATTTAATTGCTTGACATTACAGGAATGTTTACCCCAAATGTGTGTTTATGGAAGAGGCAAAAGCACAGCAGGGTATGCAGTTCCTATTAAAAGGAAGTACATATGCCACCACTAGTGTCCTCGGAGGCCGGTGACAGACTCTCCACTGCTCCCCTGACCCGCTTGATGCTCCATTTGCATCCCAGCCTCCTTCTGCAGGGACATTTGTCTTTGTCAGATGGCTGCCCTGTGAAAGTCAGTCCTCCTTGCAATAAAGGGTGAGGCCCAGCCACCAGAGAGAAAGCCAGCATGCAGGGCAGCTGAGCTGGTAGCTTTCCTGAGTGGGGCAGAGGGCCCTGGGTAGGAAATGAGATGGAGACCACCAAGGCTGTATGGAGGCAGCCACCCTGCTCCCAGCTTCAAACTCCTCTGTTCCCCATGCTTCAATCACAGGCCTAATGTTATTTTAATGGAGCTTTTTGCATTTAATATTTATATGCACCAGTGATTGGAACAGGTTACAAAGCAAAGTGATGCTCTAGAAAGGCTTCTTCCTCCTTTTGACTAATTACTAGCAACCATAGAGCGTTCTCTGTCCTCTGCATTGTGCGATTGGAGATGCAGGCTAATAAAGGCCACGTTTACCCACCACCGAGTGATGCTGTTGAGCAACAGGGACCGTGCCACATTTAGAAAAGTATTTTGGCTGCCTGGATGTCAGAAGAATAACAAATGTTTATAACCATTCTCAGCAGTAGGGAGAGATACTGGATGGCCTGGGGGCAGCAGAAGCTATATATATACACAAGAGCAGATGAATTGTAGCATTGGAGGAGGAGGAGGAGGAAATTCCCCCACTCCAAAATCTAACAGAACCAGGGGAGACAGTTGCAACAAGAAGTGATGGAAAACTCTGACAGCCTGAGTTTCAACAGATGTGTAGATAGAGACATTAGTGGATAGCATCCGCTTCCTCAATTTTTTAAATAAGTTGGGAGTGATTCCTGAGGTTATATGAAAGCACCCAAACCACAGTGACTAAAAAGCCCCAAATGAGAGCGCCAGGAGGCTGAGACTGCCCTAGAGAATCCACCCTGCTCTGTTGCTGTAACATCTGGGTGCTGTGTGAGCCCCTGGCATGCCATGGCCAAACTAGAAAGCCTTGTTCATGCCCGTGCCAGTGACTTAGCAGGGATGTCTTGGACAGGAAGGGTTGGACAAACAAGTTCAGAATCTCCTGATCAAAAATCCTGTCACCCTGACTCCTCTGTCTCTGTCTCTCTCCCTTTCTCTTCCTCTCTCTTCTCTCCGTCCCTCCCTCTTGGTCTCCTCTTCTCCCTCTCTCCACTCCTTCCCTATATCTGTCTCCCCATCCCCCTTATCTATCTGTCTCTCGTTTCCTTGATCGCTCCCTCTGGCCCCCCATCCCTTTCGCTCTGTCTCCCCTACCCCCTTATTTTTGTCTCTTCCTCTCTCAATCCCTCCCTTTCTGTCTCCCCCTCCTGCCTCCCTTCCTCTCTTCCCCTCTCGCCCTCTCTCTCCAGGCACTTTCTGGGTCTCAGGGCTCCCACCCACACAGTCCTTCCACCCACACAGTCCCTTCAATGCCCTCCCCTTCACTGCACTGCCATGGCCAGGGCGCTAGTTCAGACTCCATCTCCTCTTGCCTGGACAACACAATGTCCTCCCTCCTTACACTCCTCCTCCTTATTGCCAGCCTCCACACAGCTGCCAGATCAGTATTCCTAAGACACAGGTTTTGCTATCTCACTCTCCTACTCCTACGTTGCTTCTCGAAATGAAATATAGTAATAACTGACACATAAAGAACTTTACATTTTTTTTATAGCATTCTATGTTTGTTAATCTGACGTTCGAAGCTTGCTCAGCATCCCAGGTGTTCCTCTTCATGCCCCTTTACCCCTTTGTTTCAGACATACTGGCCCAAGCTCACCGTTCCATCTCCTGCCTCAGTGGACCAGTAATGCATTTCTTTACCATCACCTATTCCTAGCTACCTTTAAGGCCTCGTTCAGGTGCCACTGCCCGCAGCACTTTCCGATTCCCTGTTTTCAAGCCTTTTGCCTCCACATTATCTTGTTTTTCCTTATCTGTGTACGTTTGCTCTCCATCATCGCATGGAATCTGCTTGAAGGCAGCAGAGAGTGTGTGCATGCGCATGTGCACGTGTGTGCATATACATGTGTGTGCATGCATCTGTGCATGCATGTGTGTGTGTATGCGCACGCGT
This sequence comes from Bettongia penicillata ogilbyi, assembly GCA_023548195.1. Classification (NCBI taxonomy): domain Eukaryota; kingdom Metazoa; phylum Chordata; class Mammalia; order Diprotodontia; family Potoroidae; genus Bettongia; species Bettongia penicillata. The sequence continues at coordinate 2,664,199 of JAJHZJ010000024.1, forward strand.
GCATCTTCCATCTTCATCCCCAGTGCCTGGCATCTTTTTTTTCACCATCCCTGTGATTCCATCAGTGTGAGAAGCTTCCTCTTCCAGCAGCTTCCCCCCAAGACACTTTTCTAAGGCATGGGTTACAGGCTCTTACCCAGGCTCACCCAGCCTGTGCCCCGATGGGTCTTAAACCCAAGTGTCTTGTCTTGTCTCTCACCTGGCATTCGTAGGTACTTAAGAAATGCTTGTTAAATTGAATAGTTGAAGAACTCTAGCTTAGGAGCAGATCTAGGTTTGATCTTAACACTTAGCTGTTAAACTTGAGCAAGTCTCTTCCTTTCTGGGCCTTGACTCCATTGCTGGGATATAAGAGGTCAGAGTGGTCTCTAACGACCTTTCCTGCTCCAAATCCCCATGAGGCCTAGAAGCAGCCAGGGCAATGGGCTATTTAGGCAATGCCTTCCTGGGGACTTTAGCTTACAAGTCGTGAAAGCTTAAGGAAGGGAGTTTTCTGAGTCCCCCTTGCCTCCTCTTTTGGCCTTGTTAGGCAGGTTCAGCTGTCCCCTTCCCCTCCCAACATGACCGGCTGAGTTCTCCATACCCGTCTGCCTAGGACATTGCCTCTCCGACTTCTCCTTTACTAATCTTAATTATAGCCTCCCCTGTTTTGATAGCACCATCCTCTAGGGAGCCCATGCCTGAAGAGCACTGCACACAGTAGGGAAGTTAGATGCTTTTCTGGGAGGCAAGTAGAGATAGGTGCAGCTAAGGAGTCCCATTTTTCAAGTGAAAATAGGGATAGAGAGAGAAAGCCATGTGTTGGCCAGTGACTGAGTGATTAACCTTGGGCAAGCATGTGATGATGATCAACCTTGTTCTCTAATGACCAGACCGGGCCTGTTCAGTAGCATGTGACAGTCCCTGTCTTTTCAGAACCCAGCCCTCTGGATTCAGCCCATGCCAGCTTACAAGTAGAAGGCTCCCAAGACAGCAGGGGCAGAATTAACCTGCTAATAAAAGCCAGATGATTTCAGAGCCCTGTAACTCTTAGGCCACGAACATTTTCCAGACTTCTGGCCAAATTAATGTGTAATAGAAGATAGGAGCGTGTGCTTGCCCTCTCCTTGTACATGCCTAGAACTAGACACTTGTAATGTACTATGTGTGTCCCCAGAGTCTGCTACCTCCGACTGGGGACTCAGTGTCGAATCAGGGTCCTGGATCGAGAGAGAGAAAGCATGTTTCAGTCTCCAGCTCCCACACTTAACCTATTTCCCACCATCATCCCTTTTGGCATACACTTTTTAAAAAGGTTTTTGGGCAGTAAAATTTTATGTATCTTACTGCGTAGAGGTGTTGAAAATGAGTTAGCATCTTCCTCTTCTTACTGGCCCTTCATATATTCTCAGAAGCACATGTTCTACTGTGCCCTGCCCGTCTTAGAGGTTCAGGCTGGTGTCTGTTAGTCTGCCTCACCTTATACAGTGGCTCCTTTGCAAAGAGGGAAGATATTGCCTCTCAGACATGCTTCCCTTCCTAATCTGAGGTGCAATAAGCCATTTTAACTGCACAGATGTCTCTCTCCCCTTTGACTCTGAAGGCTAATAAGTATCAGGCTGATAGGGGCAAATGAGCTCCATTCATCCTACAAATATTTATTAACCTGATATATGCCAGACCCTCTACTGGGCAATATGTCATATATTAACTCTAAAGAGAGAGACCAAGCAGTCACCACCCCCAAAAGCTTACATTCTTGGGGGTGGGAAACAACATGGTCACAAAGAAGTTCTGTGCAGAATCTTCTTAAAGTAAATACAAAGTCATGATGATGTGGAGACAGCGATGGAGATGACAGTGTACATAGAATGCGAGGAACTCAGGAAATGCCTCTCGGGTGTGGTGAACGTTTTCCTGAGCCCTGAAGGCTAGTATGGTTCGGAGAGTTTGTGAAGGGCCTAGTGTGGAATCAGTCTGGAAAAAGGGTTTGGAACCACGTTCTGAAGGCCTTCAAATGTCAAACAGAAAAGGGTGTTGTATTTTATCCCAGAGGCAATAAGGAGCCATGGAAATTTCTTGAGAGAGAAGGTGATCGGACAGCCCCTGTCATTTTAGAAGCTGGTGCTCTAAGCTCAGGCACAGGAAGGCTTTGTGAATTTCAAAGTATATGTCATTATCATCATCATTTTTATTGTTTTCTCTCTAACCTTCAAATCGTAGACTTATAAAAAATGTAAAAATCCAAAACCTTTTGTTGGAGAAACGTTGGGCAGCAAACAGAAGAAGCTGTGTAACTGTCACCCCCAGGAACTGAAATCTGAGTTTATGGCCCGATCTGTCAGCCCTGGCACACACACTGCAGTCTGTGCAATGCAGAGAAGACAAAGGCCTTTCCAACTTAATATATTACCCCATCCCTTTGGCCATCACTCTTTACCATTAATTGGGCACCAGTGCCACTCTCTGAACTGCCCAGCACTTCTTAGACAGACATGCCATGCCTGAGACCTGTTCCTGCCCACAACCAATTGTGCCTCAGTGGCATTTCCCTGGGCAAAGGTTAAACATAGACAGAATCTTGAGATTTATCCTCCTGAAACATAAAGTGAGCATTCATAAAGCCAGGGAAAACACCAGCAAAGAGGGAATGCACTGGAGGCATGGGCCGCTCCCTTATTAGTTCCAGCCTCCTGGTTTCTGCTAGGTCAGAGATCAGATGTGACCATTGTAAGATACTTTGTAGGTTTAGATCTGGGGCTGGAAAGGAACTTTAGATTCCTTTAGAATAGAGGCTTTCTGGTCCAACCCCTTCATTTTGCAGATGGGCTGACTGAGGACCAAGGTTGTTAAGTGCCCAGAATCACCAAGGCAGTATTTGAACCCATTTTCTCTGATTCCAGTACCAGTGCTCCATCCAGATTTAAGTCACCTAACCTATATGTGCCTCAGTTTCTTTGACCATATTTTATGGGAATAATAGTAGCACCTACATTCCAAGGTTGTTGTGAGAATCAAATGAAATAATATTTGTAAAATGCTAAGCAGAGTGCCTGGCACTTAGGTACATTTTAAGTGCTGCTGTCATTATTATTATCCACTACAATATTTTGAACTATAAAACTAATTTGGTAATTCTTCAAATTAAGGCAACTTAGCACAGTGGATAGAATGCCTCTCTTTACAGTCAGAAAGTCCTGTCTCCAACATACGTTAACCCTGGGTAAATGACTTAGCTAGTGGTCCAGGCAGTTTTTTAACACTTACGTTACAGATGAGTTACTTCTCTATAGTGGTAGAAAGAATTTCCACATCAGCAGCTGTCCACATTGACAAAATTATTGCTCTAGACACAAAACGAAAACTATATTTGTATATGCCAAATTTCATCCCCTAACAACAAGCTTAAGGGCTTAGTGAGGTGAGTGTTGTGCCTTGCAGTCCTTTTTTAAAAATAGTATTTTTCCCCAATTCCATGTCAAAACAATTTTTAGCATTCATTTTTACAAGATTTTGAGTTTCACATTTTTCTCCCTCCCTCCCCTCTTCCTAAAATGTTAAGCAATTTGATATGTTATACATATGCTATCATGTAAAAAACATATTTCCATATTAGTCACAGTTGTAAAAGAAAAAAATGGCTCAAAGGAAAAAAAATACATAAAAAAAGAATAAAGTGAAAAAAGTATGTTTCAGTCTGCATCCACAGTCCATCAGTTCTCTAAATGGATGTGGATAGCATTTCCTTCATGGGTCTTTTGTACTCGTCTTAGATCATCGTGTTGCTGAGAAGAGCTGAGTCGTTCATTGTTGATCATCACATGCTGATAGTGTGTACGATTGTTCTGGTCATTTCACTTTGCATCAATTCAAATCTTTCTAGGTTTTTCCGAAATCTGCCTGTTGATCATTTTTTATTGCACAATAGTATTCCATTACATTCATATACCACAGTGTATCTCCAATGCTCTACCCACAGCAGCTGCTGTGAATATGCAAACATATTTCCAGGCTTGAATTGCAAAATGTAACAAATTCTCTTCCTCAAAGAAAAAAACAAGATATTTATTTAGATACCAGGAAGCCAATTCCACCATGGTAGCAAGGAAGTTTATACACATCACTAATCCAGGGAGCACTGACATCCCCACTTCCTTCCATTATGCCTCCCCACAAACAGGTTCCCTTATGTAAAATTTCTCCCTCTCTCACTCAAGGTAGCTTCTCTGCTTCAGCTCTGCCTCAATCTCACTTCCTGCTCCATCCATTTGGCAAGCTCATCCCACCATGGGCTCCATGTGACTCAGGCTCCATCACGGCAGTCAGCTGAGCCCAAGCTCAGAGCAGATCACATAGGCCTATTAATGGGTGGGTAAGATCTTCCCATTCCATTAACATTACACACAGCTTGTTCAGTCATTCCCCAAGTAATGGACATTCTCTCAGTTACCAATATTTTGCCACCATAAAAAGGGCAAGTATAAATATTTTTGCACATGTAGATCCTTTCCCCTTTTTCTGATGTTCTTGGGTTACAGGCCTAGTAGTGGTATTGCTGGATCAAAGGTACCGCACATTTTGTCCTTTGAGCATAGTTCCAAATTACTCCCCAGAATAGTTGGATCATTTCACAACTTAACCAACAACATATTTAAATGTCCCAGTTTTCCCACATCCTCTCCAACATTTATCATTTTCCGTTTTTGTCAGATTAGCCAATTTGATGTGTGTGAGGTGGTACCCCAGCATTGTTTAATTTGCGTTTCTCTAATCAAAAATGATTTAGAGCACCTTCTTATATACCTATAGATAGCTTTGATTTCCTTATCTGAAAACTGCTTGTTCATATCCTTTGACCAATTATCAACTGGAGAATGGCTTATACTCTTATAAATGTGACTTAAGTTTTCTCTGTGTTTGAGAAATGAGGCCTTTGTCAGAGATGGTTGAGGTAGAGACTGTTTCCCAGCTTTCTGCTCTCCTTCTAATCTTGGCTGCATTGGTTTTGTTTGTGCAAAACCTTTTTAATTTAATCTAATTAAGATGATCTGTTTTACATCTCATGGTGTTCTTTATCTTTTGTTTGGTCATGGACCTCTAACTCAAGCTTCTTTAAGACTTTGGGTGCTAGCCCACTTGGTGCATGCATGTTTAGTATTGATATTACTTAATTGTTTGTGTTGTTTCCTTCCTTGTCTCTTTTAATGAGGCCTGTTTTTGTTTTTGCTTTGTGTGAAATCAGAATTGCTACCTCTGCTTTTTTTTCTTCAGCTAAAGCATAATAGATTCTGCTCCAGCTCCTTACCTTTACTTTGTGTATATCTCCCTGCTTCAAGCACGTTTCTTGTAAACAACATATTGTAAGATGCCGGTTTTTGATCCACTCTCCTATCAACTTTCATTTCATGGGAAAAATCATCCCATTCACATTCACAGTTATGGTTACTGTGTATTTCCCTCCCTGCTATTTTTCTTCTGTTGTCCTCTCTCTCCTTTCACCCTTACCCTCCTCAGCAGTATTGCATGCCTGTCTGCCACCTCCCCTAGTCTGTCTTCCCTTCTGTCAGTCCCACCCCTGCCCATTCCCCTGGCTTTGATGAGGCATATGGGGGGTCCTGGTGTTAGTGCTTTCCTGCTCCCCCACACTGGGGCTCAGGATCTCCTGCCGGTTTGTGACGGGGAGCTTGCTGCTGACTTGCTGGGATACTTCCTGTCCTGAACCCAAGTGAGACCGAGCTCTCCTGCCATCCCTTTTACCAGAGACAGAACTTTCCAGCCAATCTGAGAGATTGTTTCACCTTGTCTCTTTGCTGGTCCTGCTGTTCTAGGATTTGTTTGGGGGAGAATATGGGAGAGTTATGGCGACTTACTGCTTACTCCATCTTGGCTCCCAGAAGTCCCCTGGACTCTTTTCTTTAAGGAGTATGATGCGTACCACCCACTCTTGGAGGGATTTGTAGATTCACCTTCTCAGATATTCATGAGGTGTCTTCATCCTGGGTATTTCTGCTCACTTTTAACAAGCTGATATTTCCCAAGCACTTTGCAAAGTGCCACATTTATTGCTGTGTTGTTGTTTCTGTGGTCTCAGAGCCAGCTCTTCTCCTTTGGGGTCCAGTGAGGCCCTGTGAGCACAGTGCTCTCCCCACCCCCATCCAGGCTCCCTGCCAGTCTAGGCCTTGCCTTTTCTACCCAACTGCTCTGCGTCAGAGAGATATATGGATTCTTGATTAGCAGATGGTAGGGATGGGAGTGGTTTTGTTCTGAGCTGTGTTTCTAGACCTCGAGGGATACCTTACCTATAGCTTATACATTTTTGAGTAGTCTCTTTTTTTAGGCATCTCTGCAGACAGAGTTGAACAGAAGTAAACACTTGACCAAAACCTGCTTTTTTTTCCAGCACTACACAACAACATGCTTTTTGTTGTACTGGTTCCTGTATAGCTCACAGTAGCAGTTAGGAAAGCCAAATGTCAGGTTTGGTGCCCATGGCTCTCTTGAGTCTCCTAGTCATTTGGGAAAGGTGAATTGCATGTCCCTTCACATTCTCCAGCACCTCTTTGGATAGTCGTGAAAGCGAACTGCTGTCCCACCAGGCATTGCTGGTGACTTCCCTTAAGGTCTCAGCTGAAGCTTCAGAAAATAAAAATGTCAGGGGAGAAGGGCAAAGAGCAGGTGCCCGAGCATCAGTAGTGCCAGCTTCTGAGAGAAGGTGCATTAAAAAGCGCGCTGTGCATTTATTAAGCACCTTCTGCATACAAGGCACTGGGGATTCAACAGGTGAAGAGATGAAAACAAAAACAAAAAGGCTCTTTGTTCAAGAGCTTCCCATAGGGCCGGGCATCTGTGAATTTCCTTTTTTTTAATATTTTAATAATCATATTTCAGTAGAATTGATTTCCTCTGTAATCTGCCTTTTAAAACTATATTCTGAGAAGTAGGTAGGCTTCCCCATAGTACCAGAGGGGACCATGACATGTGAAAGATACAAGGGGGAGTACGTGCATAGATTGTAATAATAACAGAAAGAATGGTGGTAGTAGTTCCCATTTATGTGCTGCTGGAAGATCTGCAAACATTTCTCTCATTTGTGCCTCGTCACAGCTCCACGAAGTTGGGGCTCTTGCCCTCATTGGGCTTGGGGAAAGGGGGAGTCAGAGAGGGTGCTGTAATAATGATGACCATGATAATTAACATTTATGTAGTTCTTACTGTAGGCCAAGCATCGCACTAAGTGCTTTATAATTATTTCATTTGACCCTCATGACAACCCTGGAGGGTAGACGCTATGATTATCCCATTTTACATGAGGATGTTGAGGCAGACAGAGGTTAAATGACTTGCCCAAGGCCCCACAGCTATTAAGTGTCAGAGGTTGGATTCAAACCTAGGGCATCCTGACTATCTATCTATAGATATATCTATCATAGATAGATGGATAGATAGATAGATAGATAGATAGATAGATAGATAGATAGATAGATAGACAGACAGATGTAGACAGACAGACAGATGTAGATATCTCTTGACTTTCTGGTGCACACAGCCTATGTAAGTATTTATAAAGTAAATACAAAGTAATTTCAGGAGTGGACACTGAAAACTTGGGGGATCTGGAAAAACCTTATGAAAGCCTTTAGCTCTTAAGCTGAGCCTTGAAGGAAACTCAGAGAGTATGTTCCAGACATGGGGACAGCCTAGTACAAAGGCACGGAGGCCAGAGATGAAATGTCATGTGTGGGAAACTGCAGATAAGCCAGATTGACTGGAGCATTGAGTATAGGATAGGGAGTTGTGGGAAAATCAGTCCAAAAAGGCAGACCAAATGAACCAGACTGTGCCAGACTCAATGAGACTAATGAGGAAACTACCCTGATGCACGGTGCAGACAGTACAGTGCAACTGAATGAGAAAAGCAAGAGATCTGAATATGTTGGGCAAGATCAACAAGAGCTGGCAATTGTCTGACTGTTGAAAGGAAAAGGAAAGTAAAGACTGCAGCCAGACTTTGAGGGACAGCTCCAAGGTGGCAAATCTCTATTTATTAAGCACTTATTATATGCAAAGTACTGTGCTAGGCTCAGAAAACATGAAGAATGACACAGGATCTCTAGGAGTTGATAGTTTCCTGGAGGAGTGCTACAGACATGGTTCTATAGGATGAAAGGTAACTACGGAAGGATCCTGACAACGTGGAATGGGACAGTTGGAGGATAGAGGGGCTGATTTCACGGGCAGGACAACATTCATAAAAGAAGTGGCCCCTGGGCTAGACCTTGAATGAAGAGACATAGCATATTCCTGAGACTGACCTAGCATGTAAACCTGTTTGTCTTTAATATTTAATACGGTAAAGAGATTGTATCTATCAGCACTCTCCTCTGCCCATCCCACTGGACTGACAGCTCCTGTGCTTATACCACAGAGAAGCGTTTCCAGGACCACAGCCTCAGCTTCACTGGTCCTGATGCAAACCACACCAAAGGCATGGTACTCTGTGCACAGAAAGTACTTAAAGGTTTGACTGTCTACAGGAATTATATATGCTTGGACACACTGGGGGGCTGGGGAAGTCAAGACAACTTTGCCAAGGCTGAAAGCAGCCTCCCATTCACCTTCCCTTTCTTGTACTGCTCACACAGGTTTTTGGACAAGTCTGTTCTCCTTAGGGCTGGCTCCTAACCAGCCACCCTCGCTACCACAGTGAGAATCTCCTTCATTGCCATAGTAATGATGATATAAATACATAATTATGACTGCAGGCAGGCATGGACCTAGAGCCTGTGGGGAGGAACAAAGAACGTTGCTGCAGCCCCCATGTAGTATGAGAACAAAAGGAAGAAGGGAAATAACCACCCTAGGCCCTAAGACCTGTCTTCCTTACAAATATTCCTTATTTTCAAGATCATTAAAAAAAAAAAAACCACAGACATTAATGGATAATTGTCCCAGTCAGGCCTGGATCCAGCTCTACCTGTGGGGGATAAATGAGAGGCAGGCCTGGGGATTCCATGCATTTTAATTTATGCTTTTATTTTTTATTCTCATTATGAGGCCAAATAACTTCTTGCCCTTGTAGAGTCTTCTTCCCCAGCAGGATGAGTTATCTGGAGTTAAGAGTTGGTCTCAGCCCATTGGCTGCCTCCTACCATTTTTGTGTGGGTCCTAGCCTTTAGAGAAAGTTGCCATTTCATTTAATTAGTTCATTGGATTTATAGTGTGCCTGTCTCCTGATTGTCAGCAGGAGTCCTGGTACTAGTCATTGCCCCCTCACAACTCCCACAGCAGTGCCGTAGACGGGGAGGACTAGCTCTGCCCGGATACAGTAGCATCTCTGTCATGATTCAGCTGAGTGGGAGGGAAGCAGCACTCTAAGAGTGGGGTATACAGGAGGTGCTCACTAAAGACCTGTTCAGACTGATAGAAGGGGAGTCCAGAGCCACCAATAGCCTCAAATCACTTTTCACCCAGGGCCCAGAGAGTGCACTTCTCAACAGTGGTTCAGGACACTGTGATGAAAAATGAATGCCAGGTATTAGTGCCTGGCCCAGAGGGGTTGATACACTTGCTCAAGGCCACCCAAGGAAACAAGATTTGAATCTAGATTTTTTACTCCAAATCTAGTTACTTAATGGATTCTTTCACTTTCTTTAAGTATAAGAAAGACTTTGGTGTCAGTTCAGCCCTTTCTCTTCCTCCTTCTCCCTACCCCAAACCCTTGTAACTTGGTATCCATGAAATAGGAACTGTGCCTTGTACCAGAGATCATTCTTTGCTATGCCCTCCTCACTCTGGTTCTTAGGTTTTTGAGGAATTATGGCAAAACCAAGGAAAGACTCCAGGCCAGATCGTGCAAGAGAAGAAACTTGAGCTGCTTCAGAACCAAGAGGAACTGGAAGAGATCTGCCAGGCAGTGCTGGCCAAGCATCCTCAGGAGGTGATTCACATATCTGTGACTTTATTCAGGGGAGGAGACAGGTAGTACAGTAATCACCATTATACAAGTGGCCAGAGGTTTCTTACAAGTCACAGTATTTTTCATCAGCATCCAAAGTGAGCAGTCACTGACCTCCATTAGGAGCTGTGGGCTTAGTTGTTACCTCAGGAAGACTTTCTGCCCTCCAATGGGTGTGCAATTGGTCCCTAAGCCTAGCTGGCCCAGCTTGAGTATTTTTATTCTCCTTGATAGTTGGCACAATTCAACCTTTATTTTCATTAGAAATTCTCACCCCTTTGGGTACTAGTTAATTTACATGAAAAAGTTATTTATAGGAGTGTCACCAAAATCGCCAAATCTAAATTTTGACCTCTTAGGTGCCCAGCCTTTCTCATGCCAAAAATAACTTTCCATCCACCCCATATAAGCTGTCAAGAGCAAGAAGGACCACATAAGAAGGTAGTGTGCAGGTCTTGTAGTGAGAGATGGGAGAGATGGCGATGAAAATACTCCCAGCTTCAAGCCCGCAAGTGATTGTAAAGGCAGCATGGAAAATTATTTTTAAATTATGGAGAAAATTCTTGACAGGAGTGTGGCTGAAAACCAAGTCATTTTGTGTTCTGAGCATAGCACAGCAAGTTAAAATGACTCAGGCCTCTTCCTCCCCCAGTCTAATCTTATTGTCTAGAGGGATTTTTTCCACATGGGGAAGAAAAAAATTGCCATTTCTTAGAGAATAGTCCCCACCTACCCATCAGCTCGCTGGAAGACACCAACAGCCCCATAAAGAGCTCTTGATAAAGAAAATGAGCGTGCACCAGGGCTTCTGCAATCTCCATCTTCCTGCCTCCAAGTTGGATTCCTCCTGAAGAGCTTGAGTGCAGGTAGAACCGAGAATGGAGGAACATCGGAGCCAGAAGTCATGGGTAGCCTCCTAGCTAGAGCTGTTTGATGTGCCTCCAGTGCCTCGCATCCTCCAAATGCCTTAAAAGAGCGGCTGGTTTTATTTTGTTTTAAATAGCCTGCATTTTCAGTGACTACCGAGAGCCATCACTGCAGAATTAGAGAGACACTCTCTCTTTGCTCTGATCAAACTTTTTGAATTTCCTTTAAGGAACGTGCTCACTCGGAGGACTTTTAAGAAGCTCAGATTGCTCTTAATACTTAGGAAAGGAACTTGGCTGAATCACCATTAGTGTAACCTCCTCTTATCATTACAGGAATTAAAGAGGATAGGAGGAGAGTTGAGCTTCCAGACTATCCCAGATCCAGGCCATCAGTCACTCACTAATTTCCACTTCATTTATATCAGAAGTCAAGAGTCTAGAAATTTCCCTTCAGAACCCAGAGAAATCTTCAGATTCGTAGATGGCCAGACTCAATCTTCCTTAGGGTCCTTTCTCCCCACCCCTAGATAAGGCTGAGAAACAACTGCCTAGTTCGACTGTTTGCTTTTCCTCTTAAATGTATTTTCTTCATTTCTTTCAAAGGTCATGGCAGTGAAGAAGGGAAACCAGAAAGTTGTGAACAAACTGATGGGGATGGTCCGAAGGGCAACAGAAGGACGGGCAGACCCAGCCAAGATAAAACAGATCCTAGAGAAACAGCTGCAGTGAGCAGCTCAGGGGCCAGCTTCCTTGACAGGAGCATGAAGAAAGCCTAGACTGTGCCTGGGCCCCTTCCTTTAGGACCTCAAGGCCACGGGCTCCCATCTCCAGGGTCTCATTGCCTCCTGAGCCAACCAGAAATCCACCATGCCCACCGCCCATCAGCAGCGTGCCCTGGCCTCCAGAGCTCAGCCAGCATTCCCACCCACCCCATCCTAGACTTTCTTTACAAAATGTCTTTCCCTTGGCACCATATCCCCACAACCAAGATTACCAGGAAATTCTCCACAGGAGAACAGAAGGTCTTACTCCTGTGTTTGTTTCTCTGCCAGTGGGAGCTTATGGGGTCTCAGTCAGAAATGTCGCAGCAGCCGAAAATCTCGAAATAAACAGATCAGGCTTGACGATTTCAAAGGATGTACCAGCTTTTTTCTTTAGAGGGAAACCAAAAAAAAAAGTAAATCCAGTCATTTAAGCACTATATTTTTAGCACTAGAAATTGGTTGGTTCAGGCAAAAGGAGCTGCAGCATCTGCATACAAGATTTTGGTAGGAGGTGTGGGGGCAGAGAAGCAATAGTATCGCTCCTACCTGCTCAGCATCAGGTGGATAAGGATGCTTTGGTTTTCAGCACTGACGATATGAGGAACCCAGAGCTTTGGACACAAGGTCTGAGATCACGGTGGAAAAAAAAGGCAAATAGATGTTTTCAAATATTTTAATGAATAAAATATATACCCATACTTCACATAAAAAAATTAACTTACAATTCAGATATTGTGCAGATGACCCAAAAAAGCTGTAACATTACTTGTATTGTCTGGAAAGCATAATACTCTAAATTAGCATATAGAGACCTTGACCTTTGCAAAATAATCATCTCATATTTAATTTGACATCCAAATGAAGACTTCCTTGCTTTTATTCATGTTATATGACCAATCACACCATTTTATCCACATTGCACAGTAGGCCTCCTTTGTACCTGGATGCTCTGTAACCTCTGACTCAAAACTGGGTATTAAAGATAATTTGTTTTTTTCTTCTGTTTTTAAATAACATGGGACAAAAATAAGAAAGTCAAATCTTGCAGTGGCCCTGCTCGATTCAAAGCATCATCAGCCCTTGATAAAAACAAAATGCATACATAAGACACCTCTTCCTATACTTAATGCTGTACCGTGAGAAATGTGTTGCCAGCCTCTCTCCCATTCCTCCAGGTTTTTCAAATACCCACTTGGCAGCAAGCAGAGATGGTCGTTCCCTGAGAGAATATGGAGGGGAGGAAAGTATCCCCCTTACCTTTCAAAAAGAGGAATTGGTTCATGATGGCTGTACTCTCAATATTATTAGATAAGTAGCAAGGAATGAGCAAGTAACCTCTTCACTCATGCTGGCAGCTGTTTAGAATTTTAAGTTTCTACCACCCGCAAGAAAAAAAATGCATGGAGGGTTTCCTACTTAAGTACTGAAAACGAACAGACCTGAAAACAAAAAAGCCCTCATTTGCTTTCTCAAACCTTCCTCAGGAAACAGGAAACTCAGACCTGATACTGTGTTCTCTCTCTAGATTCCATAATTTCATGAATCACAAATGACAGGGGAAAGCAGCCTTTTCTGTCTCTAACAAATAAAGAGTTTTGCTATTTGCTATCTTTTACAAAAGGCCCTAGCTTCTAGGGTAACAGAATTTGGCCAAGGCATGTCAGGCTTTTTTCAGAACTTAAGTCATTACTTAATTAGAATGGCAGCTCTATCCAGATTTTTTTTTTAAACAGCAAACATCTTTATAAACCATATCAGAGACAGAAGATTCACAATGAAAAATGTCAGAGTTAAAACACTTGGCCTTTAAAATGCCAAATCTTCTACGTTCCAGACGTTTGACTATTACAAAGTTTTAAGATCTCCAAAGAGGGGCTTTGTGTTGACCTAACTGCAACTGTAAAAACTCAGATATAGCATCACAGACATTATACTTGGACCCTCAACTAAACAATGTGATTTGTTTGCTTGTGATCCCACAAAGCAGTAGCTCTGTCCTCGGGTAGGTCTCAGTAAAATTCCATTTTAAATACATTCTTTGCATTGGTGTGAATTTTATTTGGTACCCTTCTTTGCTATTCTAGGAAAATCTCATTAAAGTGTATGAGTCAACACCAAGGCGGAGTCTTTGCCGTCTGTTATTTGAAGTTCCACCGGTAGGGTTTGGTGACTGATACCCTGTGCTCTGACTGTAAGGAAGATGATGTGGAAAACAGGCCCTTCCCCCAGACTGAACAGGACCAAGGTTCGGGAGTAAGCGGACAGTCTCCTGCTTTCAGCTGCTCAACACTAGCCTTGGAATCAGAAGACCTGACTTCAAATCCTTCCACTGCTTACCACAGGTGTAGAGAGCAAGGATTTCCACAGGTCATTTGGTCTCACCCCTTCCTTTTTATAAATGAAAAAACAAGCCCAATGGGGAGAGATTTGCCCACATTGGCATAATAGGATTCTTCTGAGAATACGGTAGTGCACCTTGCATCGCAAAGATAGTAAGAGGAGTGGAAATATGTGATACGGTCATAAGACTACGTAAAGAAAAAATCTGCTTAAATAAGTAGCACTTTACATGTATCCTAAGCATAAATAGAGAGAGCTGTTAAGTCCAGAAACAACTAAAAGGTGGAGTCAACACTCCTGAATGCAGCTAGAAATCAAATTAAAAGGTAACTTGAAGATGTCTAACAAAATACACAATAAAACATAGATGATCTTAATTTGTGATTTTCTAAGTCAGTATGGAACCTGTAGAGATGTGTCTATTTGAGTCTGACCCCAGCGGTCTAGTATGTTCCAAAAGAATGTGAACTCATCCAGGGCAAGGGACTGTTGCATTTTTGTCTTTCTCTAGCACCTAGCACCACACCTGGTTCATAGAAAGCACTTACTGAATGTTTGTTAAATGAACAAATTTTAAGCTCTCTGAACCTTAGTTTCTTCATTTGTAAAAATGGGTAAAAAAAAAAATACTGCTACCTGCCTCTTACAGCTTGTTGAGAGATTTATATTGGATGGTTTGTGCAAAAGTATTAGTGCCATTTTGATTATCCTTAATAATTACTTAGCAGGTGTTCTTTCATGGAACTCCTTTGGAATTGATCACATCTAGTCATAACAATTACCAATTCTGTCACCTTGATGGCTAGAATTCAAGAGGCTGGGCATATACCTAGAGGTGAAATAAATTGGCCAGTACACCTGGACAAAGATGGGCCTATTCTGTGCTGAGATGGGGATGGAGTTTTAGCTAAAAGCCAGGTTATGAGTAATCTGGAAGGAATGAAACTATCTTAAAATTTAATTCCTGCTTTCTAAGAGCCTCACTTATATGTAGCTTGTACACAATTTATCAGTAGCTTCAGGGTCTCAAGGATTCTACAAAGTGACCTTTTTTTTTTTATTTGGGAAAAGAAGAGACTGGGTTTCTCTCTTACCCAAGTGGAATGCAGCAGCCACTCATGAGCCCAAACCAATACTGACTGGCATGGAAATTATAATCTCCATTTTGACAACTTGAGCCAGTCTCCTTAGATGACCTGGTGGCCCTGTGCTCCCAGGAAGTCATCATGTTGGTACTAAACTTAGTATGGACATCCAATTGGATTTTAGCCCTGCTGCTGGTCCAAAAGCTCAGAATTTCTCAACTCAAAATATCCAACAGCCTCAGCCTTCTGGCAAGGATCCTAGCAGGGATTACAAGTGTGTGCCTCCACAGTCAATCACCTAGTTAAAAAAAAAAAAACAAACTACATTTATTTGAATAAGCATTAAGACAGAAGAAATCAAACTACAGGAAAATACAAATCTGAGTTATTTTGTTCTTTACCAAAAAAACAATCACCTAACTTTTAGCCAGGTATATTTATGCGCTATTCTCTGTCACAAAAAGGTACTCAATAAATAGATTAGCAGAGCGAAGAATAGTTTACCTTCTGATCTATGGAGAAGACCAAAATAAGAGACAGCATCACAAGATGTAAAATTGATCGTTTTGATTATAACAAATTTTAAAAGTTTTACACAAACAAAACCAATGCAACCAAGAGTAGAAGAAAAGCAGAAAGCTGGGAAACAATTTTTTTACAGCAAGTACCTCAGATAAAAGGCCTCATTTCTCAAATAGAGAACTGAGTTGAATTTATAAGACTATGTTGTTTCCAGTTGATTCAGAACCTAAATCATTACTTAATTAGGATGGCAGCTCTATGAAGATTTTTTAATAGCCAATGTCTTTGTAAACATATTAGAGAATGAAGATTCACAACGAAAAATGTCAAGGTTACAACACTTTGCAATTTTAACAAAAAGAAACCAAAGGTATCTATAGTCATGAAAGAAATGTTCTAAATCACTTGTTTAGAGATTTGCAAATTAAGACAACTTTTAGGTACCACCTCACACTTTATCAGATTGGCTAATATGACAGAAAAGTAACATAGTAAATGCTGGAGATGTGGGAAAATTAGGTCACTAATGCATTGTTGTTGGAGTTGCGAAGTTATCCGTCTGTTCTAGAGAGCAATTTGGAACACAGTCAAACTGTGCAAGCTTTGACCCAGCAATGCCACTACTAGGGTCTGTATCCCAAAGAGATCATAAAAAAGGGAAAAGGACCCACATATACAAAAGTATTCATAGCAGCCTTTTTATGGTGGAAAAAAACTGGAGACTGAAGGGATGTCCATCCATTGGGGGATGGCTGACCAAGTTGTGGTATATATGATTGTGATAGAATACAATTTGGCATAAGAAAAAACAAGCAGGTGTTTGTTACAAGAAAAACCTGAAAAGACATATATGGACTGATGCAAAGTAAGGTGAACAGAACCAGGAGAACACTGTATAAAGTAACAGCAACCTTGTGCTGTGATCAACTATGATTGACAACTCTTCTCTGCAATCCAATGATCCACGACAAGACCAGGATACTAATGATGGAAAATACTATCCACAACCAGAGAAAGAACTGATGGAATCTGAATGTGGAACACAACATACTATTTTCACTTTTTTGGTGCATTTTTTTTCTTCTTTTTATAACATGACTAATATGGAAATGTTTTACCTGACTGGACATGTATAACCCATATCAAATTACTTACCATCTTAGGGAGGAGGAAGGGGAGAGAGAGTGGGAGAAAATTTGGAACTCAAAATTTTATAAAGAAAAAGAATGTTTGGAAAAAATTGTTTTTACATGTAAGTGGAAAAAATAAAATACTATTTAAAAGGGAAAAAAGTGCTAAATGGTCGAATTGGTGGTTGTATCATGGCATGCCAGTTGCTGCCTCTTCTGCTAATGGGAAATCATTCAAGACAGGCAACATCAAATCCCAATCTCCCGAATGCTCAATAAAAGGAATACTGCCCAGGAAAGAAGTTTCCTCCTAACAAGTCAGACAATAATATCACTAACTTCAGGACATTCGAGGAAATATAAGGCTCATTCGTTACCTAATAAGCACAAAGCTTTAGAGCAGTCTCGGCTCTATGAAGCTTTTATGGTCTGAATTAAGATATCCCATTATACTGTCATAGATACATACAGGAGTCATATGGGGCAGTGAGTGGAGACAATTGTTGATTTTCTAGAGCCTGCTTATTAATAAAAGCATGAGTTAACATTAAGCCCAGTTTGTCCTTGAGAGGAAGAAATTGGCATAACCATTTCAAGAAGAGTCAGTCCAAAAGAAGCCAAAGGTTGCTAGGTATTAATGCCAGATGGTGAATGTACAGATGGCTAAAGCCCCCAGGGGGTAGATAAAAACCATAGTGAACAAGGGACCAACCTATACAAATAAAATAGGCTAATAATAGGAAACCACCAACTGAAATCAGCCACTGATCATGCACTGACAAAGTAAGAAGCCTGTTGACCCACCATGGCAGATTTTGGGAGGCCACAAAAGACATCTGCGATGGATTGGATGGTTTGCCAACTTCATTGCTGGAATTTTAAATACTGGACTGGATGAAGGAAGTTGAGTAGGATTTCATAAAATGAGCTGGAAGCAAGGGTAGCAATCTAATCCAACACTCTCATTTTGTAGATTAGGAAGCTAAATGATCGGCCCAGAGTTGAACCTGAGCCTTTTAATTCTTTTCTCCTGATGAGGGAAGGCAAGGCAGTTGGGGATAAGTGTCTTACCCAGGTCACACAGCAAGTGTCTGAGGCCAGATTTGAACTCAGGTCCCTCCTAACTCCAGGGCTGGTGCACTATTCACTGAGCCACTTAGCTGTCCCTCAGTATTTCTCATTCTAAATCCAATGTTCCTTCCACTGCACCAGACTGTTCCTAAAAGAAAGACCTTTTGGTGCAGTGCAGCATGGAAGCTGAAACCCCTTTCATTCCTATAAATGAAGTCAGAGGGTCTGGCTATCTTCCCATAACCTGCCACCATACTTAAGAAATACCCTCTTTTCCTACTCCTCCCCTCTCTTGTCTAGAAAGAGCCTCACTCAAATCCCACCCACATCCATTTGGCCAAAGCCCAGTTTACCCAGTTAATGAGCTGCCAGGATAATCTGCCCTCCAGAACAAGAACTAGTTGGTTGCTAATGGGCTATTAAATGCTTGAGTGAAGAAACGATTTATAGGCACAGAATCATGTGGGATACAAGTCTTCCCCCTTTCTGAGAGCTTTTTTGCTAAAGAATATTAGGTTTAAGAAAGCCATTCCAAAAAGTTAACTCTATTTTGTCCTAAAAAGTGTTTGCTCAGTTACACACTTTCTGTAAGGAGGAAGGGATCTAAACCTTTCCACTGCTCTGTTCTTAGGAGTGATTTAGCATAGAGTTGGGTGTCAAGAGATGTGCACACTAATAAGGGATATCCAAGAGGGCTCGGGCAGGGAGCGCAGCACAGCAGTGACCTGTGGCTGCTTGCTTGACCTCGCTGCCTGTCGCCTGCCACAGTTAATACTGCCAGTTTAGCTGAGGTTCGTGCACAACCATGTGTAGTCATCACCATCCTGCAGTAAAATCTTTCATACAAATGGCCAATGGGGACAGCTGTTTCTGTAAACACAGCACTAGTAACAGCTGATTGAATCAAGATGTCCTAAAGCAGGAGCTGGGGACCTATGGCAAATGTGGGCTGGTAGTGTGGGTGTTTTTTAAAAAAGAAAAAAAAACAAAGGCTTCTATAGTAAAGAACATTGCCCCATGCTTGCTTGTGTGTCTCCTGGTCCAGAGTGGGCCACCCTTATCCTTAGCTCCAAGCCATCCCAAAAGATGGAGAAAGCCAAGAACCTCTAGAGAAAGAAATCAGAAATATGGAGAGGAAATGGTTTTACACTAGCTATTCTGCCGTTAGACAAGTAGAGAGAATGTCTTCTTCCTTGGCTAGGAAGACAACTTCCTTTGCAGATATCCAAAACCAGCCATGAGAATTGGTGACTGCTCCTGGAGAAGGCCTGATGAGGGAAAACAAGCAGAATGCTTTGCAGCCTCGAGCCACAAAAAGAGCCTCCTGTCAACCCAGATGACACTGACTTTTATTCCTGCTACCACTGAGTCAAATAAAACCCATCCATTTCCCCAAGTGGAAAGACTTTGCTGAGTGGACCAGATCCACATCCTCATAAACCTGACAAACTCAGGATCACTTTTCACTCCCCGCTCCCTACCTCCCCTGAACAAAGCACAGGACCATAGAGAAAACCCATTTCATATGAATGAAAAAAATACTTAAGCCACAGTATTCCCCTCTCTACTAATGAGAGATAAGGTTAAAAATAAACTATCAGGACCAACCTTGCCTAATTTCTTCCTCCACTCCACCCCCCACTCCCTTTTAGAAACTTCCCCTGATATTTTTAAAATTAAATTAAAATACTTGCCCATTTTCAAAATCAGGCTGCCTTATGTGTTCTATTGTAATTTGAATCATAAAATGTAGTCAGTTCAGAAAAAAAAGTGTTGGAAACTGGAGTTGAGATTAAAGCTGAAACGGGCAACCCAGAAAGTTCTGGACCTTGACCAGTCCGTGTCTTAGTGAGTATCCTTCCTTCCCCAAGTCTACAAAGCTGGCGTGGCCCCACCTCAGGACAAATCAGCAGAATCAGAGTGCCCTCACTTCTCTCTTTTAAAGATCACATATTTAGAAACAGAAAGACCACAGCATCAACCAGCTCAACCTTGTTTGACATATGAAGAAGGTGAGGTTCACAGAGGTGAGGTCAGTTAGGCAAGATCATCAAACAGCAGAGAAAAGTCTGGAGCCCTGGCCCACAGCTCCAAATCTAGGAGGGCTCTGTCAGTCACACTGTATTAAAATCCAGCCACTACTCTTATTTTTAGAAACTCAAAATAATCTCATTCTACAGCCATCCTCCTCCAGATTCCTTTTCTAATTTTACATTACAGCAGAAGAAGCTATTCCCAAGTTTTTGAAGTGAGAGTGTCTAGGGGCCAGAAAGAAAATTAGGCATTTATCCTCTTTCATCCTCATCCTAATGTCTTACTTATTCTGATTATTGCACAAGGGATCTTTCGTTATCCCCCCTTTTCCATTTTTAGTACCTTCTATTATCAGGATCCATCTTTCAAGTTTCCTTTCATGCCCCTAAATCAGCTTAGCTTCACAGATCATTCAGGATTAACTTCTTGGCTGCTTTATTAAGCCACCACAAACCTTGGTGGCCCCTCTGTGGTGTTACCTCGTAACCCACTCCCCATCTTCCTTGCCCACCTCATTCCATCTACTCCCTCACCACCTCCTCCAGGGCATCCTCAAGAGAAGCAGCATATGCGATCCCTACCCCCTCCAATCCCTACTCTTATTTATTTAGATCTGGCTTCCTGGGCTCAGTTTGTCCCCAAACTTCATTTCAGATAACCTTGGTCACAGCTTTGAAGGGGCAGGCCTAGAGATGCAGTATTTGTTCCCAAATAGCTCCATCCTATTTTCAAAGTCAGAATCAGTAGAGGTCTAACTTGTTTTCTATACATGTAGGTTAAAGGCTTCTCAACAACCCTGTGATGAGTGATGCATATCACCTTTCCTTCCATTAGGGGCACTGATGGAGAAGACAGATAGCTGACTAAAAAAGATATGAGACATAAAAGCAAATTCTTATTCTTCCCCAAAGAAAACGAGCACAGACTCCTTCTGTAACATCTGAAAAAAAGATGATGCAGAGAGCAGGAGAAAATCCTTTGGGGTTTAGCGATTTAATTAGTCTAAACAGAAGGAGATACTTGAGGAATGTAGTTAAAGTTCAAAGGTTCTGGTCTAGGAGATTTAAGTCATCCCTTGAAATAAAAGTTTAAAAGTCCTTCCTCACACACACCTCTAACCCCCCCACTCCTTTTCCTGATTTAAGTATCTCCACGGTTAGCTCTCCATAGCAAACCATACTCTCTTCTAAACAGAGACCTTTGGGGATCTGAAAATACAACCAAGGGCCCAGAGATTCAAACAGGTGAGATTTCCATTCTGAAATGCTCAGGCTGCCCAACTGCTAGCCAACAGAGCTTACTTTAAGGCAAAGATTTTCAAGTCAGAAAAAAAAAATGGGACTTTGGTTTCTCACTGAGAATCCCAGAACTAAGACTTTCATATACTCCCTAAGAGGTCACAGAATCAGAAGTCTTAGAATTAGAAGAGACTTTATTAGAAATCATCTAGTCCAACTAGAAGACTAGGGTGCCTTCATTTTATGTAAGGAAACTGAGATCTAGAAAGGTCATGTGCTTTCTCCAGGGCCACATAGGGAGCCAAATCCAACCAGTCTTTCCATTAAACCACATTGCCTCCTAGCTCTAGCCTCGATCAAATTCCGTCTTATTTCCTAGGTCTTCCATTGGACAGACACTGGCTCTCATGTTCCGTTCGCTTCACGATCTTTAAAATGGCCAATGCTGGTACCTTCTCAGCCATTAGGATTAAACCAGAAATTCGAAGTCATTTTCTTGACTGGTCCCTTGAGAAGAAGCTTACTTGACAAGGACAGGCCAGGCCCAGGGGACTCCATCTGTTTTTCTTGCCCAAAAACAGAGCACAAAGCTAGACTTTTTTGATCTCCTTCCTTCATAATACTGCTGGCTTATTACGAATTGGTTTTCCTACCCTGGAGAGCTCTGCCTGAAAACAAGGGGATGGGGGTGGAAGGAGGAATAGGGCACAAGGAGAGAAGGGGAGTGGATGATTGAACACGCCAAACAATGTTTACATCCAGAACATTTCCAGTTTCTCCCTTCCAGAGGTGACTGAAGGAATATCTCTTGAACTGGGAGGATAGTGAGGCGACTACAGTGTTACAACCCACGAAAGGCACGCTTAATGAATCCCATTACTCAGGAAGCAGCAGCAGCTACTTAGCTCAGCACAGCTCCTAGGAACCTATGTGCATCTGCTCACCTGGCTCCCAGGGTGGAGGGGAGAGAACACCACACAACACCTCTCTACAGAGTGCAGTGACGTATTAGAAAAAGTACACAACTGTATAAAATCACCTGTGTTTCTACAGGCAGCACTTAGTTTACACAAATTCCCCAAATGCAATGAAATTGTCTCCAGTCTATGGGTTTCCTTTTCGGGAGCACTTGAAAAATAACTAACTGTCCTTCAGACATGAGTAAACGATGCTGGATTTTCTTTAGTTGGTCAAGAGAGAAATAAATCAGTCTCCTAAAAAACAAGGTTGCCACTTGCATAGGAACATTTTATTATGAGCAAATCTCACCAGGTAAGGCTTAGGGAGCAAGGGGAGGCTGATGAAAGTAAGTTTAGCTCACAAATGAAATGGGAAAATTCCATGCATTCCTACTCCTTGCCAGGCGCCACACTGCATCTGACTTTCCTGGTGGTCAGCTGTGAGCTACAGGCTTCCCACACCCTAAGGCAAGATAAGTTGAATAGCACACTTATTTTGCAGTTAAGTCCTAGGTTTAAAATGCAGAGAGATGCTTGATTTCAGTTGACTCAAGGAAGGCCCAGGGGTTCCATTTCTTTCCAGTCTTGCTTCTAAAGAACCTGGTAACTTGGACGGAAGGCCACAGGAGCAGTCTGCTAAGTCTCAGGCATGTTCCCTTAGGAATTGTTTCCCCTCATTAAGGCCCTAGAGAAGACAAGGTGTGCCTGGTGATGAGAGATTCCAAGGGAGTGGAGCATGCCTGAGACTCCCAGGGTAGCCCCAAACAAATGTCGGTCCAAGTGGAGACCAGCTCAAAGGCCCAAGGGAGGGGAGAGAACAGCATGACAAACAAAAGACTGGGGAGAAGTTGAGCAATGACAAACAAGCCCTCTTGCAAACTATCACCTTATGAGACTTAAGTTCTACACAGCATAAGATCATAAGGCCCAGTGGGGAGAGAGAATATATAGGGATTATTCCCCTCCCAGATCAAGTATTGTCAGGAAATATCAAAGTAGAAATTTTTATAAGCAGCTTTGTATTTAAAAATCGGTCAGAACACTAAAACCCTTTCTTAAAACTGCACAAACTCGGTTTTTTGTTTGCTATTTTTTTAAGGGCTAACAGTAAGATTCCTCAAAATCACCCAGGATCTTGTAGCATAGAATTGAATGCTCCTGGGCCAAGGCTGCCAGTTCTTTCAGAAACTCCGGGAAGAGGGCAGCAGCCAGCATGGTGTTCCTCACAGGCAGAGGGATGCTGGGAAGGGTCCCTGGTGTCTTCCCTCTGTTGGGTAGGAAAGGCTGAAGCATCCTCGAGGGACTGTCCAAAATGCTCCTTCCAGCCGCTGTTGAGTAGGAGTCCTGATTGTGATCTGAAGTCAGAAAAGCAAGAACAGTATCAATCACAGATGTCAGAGGGTCTCAAATCCTACTTGACTTCTTGATTACCTTACTTGAATGGAGTTGACATTGGGTGGGGACACATCACCATAGATGTAAGGGCAAGAGTTCTTAACCTACAGGTTAAAGTTCTTAACCTCCAAACCCAGGGGACCTATCATGCTCGACAGGGAAAAAATTAAATCTATATTTCAGTATATTTAGTTTCTTTTGTATTTCAATATGATTGGTTTCCTGTGTATCTTATTTTATACCTCTAAAAACACTGTTCTGAGAAAGGATCCATAGGTTTCAGCAACTTGCCCAAGGTACCAATGGCACAAAGATGGTTGTATCCCTGCTTTAACTAGATATACATCAACATCTCTCTCTGCATAACAAAATAAACTCCAAGACATAAAAAGTGACAAAATAAGCAAAGTAGAGGAGCAAGGAAGAAAGTACCTGTCAGATATGAATAGGGTAAGAGTGCCCGACCAAATGAGACAGAGATCACACAAGGTAAAATGGACCATTTTGATTACATAAATTAAAAAAAAAAGGTTTGCACAAACAGAACCAATGCAGCTATAATTAGAAGAGAAGCAGGTACATAGGGGGAATAAATCTTTGAAGCAGGTTTCCTGATAAAGAACTTATTTCTAAGATATATAGGGAACTGATTCAAATTTATAAGAAAAAGAGCCATTCCCCAATTGATAAATGGTCAAAGGATATGAACAGTCAGTACTTAGAGGAAGAAATCCCCACTATCAACAGCCATATAAATATACTCTAAATCATTAATAAGTAGAGAAATGATGAACACCTCTGGAGTCCCACCTCACACCCATGAAATTGGTAAAGTTGATCAAAAAGGAAAATGAGAAAAGCTGAAAGCGTTCTGGGAAAACAGGTACATTAATGAACTGCTAGTAGAACTATAAACTGATCAAGCAATTTGGAACTACGCCCCAAAAGTTATTTAAACTATGCATGCTTCTTTGACCCAATGATACCACTACTGGTGCTATACTTCAAAGACATCAAAGAAACAGGAAACAGACCCATCTATACAAAAAAATATTTATAGTAGCTCTTTTTATGGTGGCAAAGAATGGGAAACTGAGGAGATACCCATCAGTCGGGGAGAGGCTGAAAAAGGTCTGGCATGTGAATGTAATTGAACCCTACTGGGCTATAAGAAATTATTTCAGAGAAGCCCAAGAAGACTTGTTCTGAACTGATCCAGAGCAAGGAGATCAGAACCAGGATGGCAGTATATGCAAAGGCAAATATTGTAAAGACAAATAATTTTGAAAGGCTTAGGAACTCTGATCAATATAATGATCAACCACAAATCCAGAGAGCATGCTACCCATCTCCTGACAGAGAGGTGATGAACTCAAGAATACAGATTGAGAATTTTTTTTCATAGCCAATACAGGAATTTATTTTACTTGACTATATATGTTTGTAATAGGAGTTTTGTTTTTCTTGATTTCTCATTTAAAGAAGATTCACTCCTCCACTGCAGTCCTAACCATCTTCTCTAGTGCTGGATATATATGCCTACTATGCAATGGGCTGGATAGAGGAGTAGGCAAGCTTCCTCACCAGAACCCCCCCACCTTCATTCAGCAACCTCTGCTCCTTCATTGCACCAGGTGAATCATCTTATCCCCATCCTGGTGGCAGGCATCCTCCCTCATTTCTCCAAAAGGTCAGGACCTGGTTCACAGTCTTCCCCTTTCCTCATATTCGAGAACTTGGATTTGCAAGCTGATTTGCCTTGTCATGCATTCTCCAGCTCAGTCCAGAGCCCTCTTCCTTTTGTTCTCTATGAACCCATGGGCTTAATTATCACGCCAACACAGATACCACGCAAATCTTTATAACCAGTCCTAATCTCTCTTCTGAATCCCAATTCCAAATCTCTAACTGCAGCTCCTGAAGAGTCCCACCAGTAACTCAAACTCAACATGCCCTAGACCGAACCATCATCTGCCCCTAAAGAGTCTGAACTGAGCAAAGAGACAGAGGGGAAGGGGAATATACTATACCATAGGAATGGAGGGATTAGTGCCTATATGTGTGTATGTGTATAGTACAGAACAACTGTATATGGTATATAAAGTCTAAAGATAGTATCTATACACACAGAGTATACAGGCATATATAGATTATTTGTAGCATATATATATATACACTATATATGTACATATATATACTGTGTAGTATACCTATACATATCCACATACATGTAGTACATGTGGTATATGTCATGTATGTATGCACATATGTAGTGCATATATATTATAAATAATGTATGTAGTATATACTACATAGTATAATGTACAAATAAAATAGTTATACTATAAATAGTACATATGCTATAAATAGTGTATATACTATAACTATATAATGTATAAATATAAAATAATGCATATATTATAAATATAATGTGTATAATCTAAATAGTATATGCTATAGTATATATATTGCAAATATAATGTAATATGTATAATACAAACAATACATATGCATATATACACAAATATATGTATGTACACACATACATACGTAGTGTATCAACATGTATACTATATAGTGTGTATCTATACCATGTAGTGTCTAGCTACACATACATATATGTAGTATACAGTAGGCATACATACACATATATAGTATATGTGTGCATATGCCTATATGCTGCATCTTATATACATAACATGCACATATGTAGCAAGTATAGTAGACATGTACTATACAATGTATGTTGGTATGCACACACACACACACACCCGTGCGCGCGCGCGGTAGGGCATGGTGGGGGTAATGGACAGTCTTTACAAAGGCCTGGAGATAAGGGATAAAATACAGTATGTGAAGAACACCAAGGCAGTTAGTTTGCTTTGTGTGAAAGGGGAAGATGTAATAAGGCTGCAAGGGGAGATTAGAGCCAGTTTGTGCAGAACTTTCAGCACCAAACAGCTCTGTCTGCATTCAAGCTGAGAAGCAATAGGTAGCCACTTGAGTGTGCTGAGCAGGGAACTGATGCGGCCTGTGCTACGCTTTCGGAAATCATTTTGGCATCTTAACAATAAAAGGGAGGATTTGTATAACACCTACTACGTGCCGGGCACTGTATGAGGTGCTGTACAGATGCTATCTCACGTGATCCCCACAACTATTATTATCTCCATTTTATAGGCGAGGAAACTGAGGCAAACAAAACTTGCCCAAGGTCACTCAGATTGCAGGTGTCTCCCTCAGTGTCCTATTCACTGCACCATAGCACTGCCACCTTGGTGAAAAATGGAGTGCAGTAGGGAGAGACTCAAGCCAGGGAGCCCACTGAGGAGGCTACTGCAATATTACAAGCAGGTGGTGCCAAGGGCCTTTGTGGGGGTGGAGGGGCAGGGACAGATGGAAGAGGTGTTGTGAAGGCTGCAGGGACAAGATAATCTCTAAGGTTCCTCCCAGGTCTAACATTTTATAATTGCACTGCAGCTTTTTCAGACCCTGACAATACTCTCTCCACAACTTCCATAGGAGGAATATGTTCACAATATGGCTGAAACATTCGGGTCTCATTTTCCACCTACCTAAAGGAGCATGGAAGATAGAGCACTCGGTCTATCAGTCAGTAAGATCTGAGTTCAAATCCAGCTTCAGATAATTTCCTAGCTGTGTTACCCTGGGTGAGTCACATCCTTCATCTGCCTCAGTATAATAACAGCAGCACCTGCCTCGCAGGGTCGTTGCAAGAATCTTAAGAGATATTTACAAAGTGCTTAGTACAGTGACTGGTACATAGTAGGTGTTATATAAATGTTTCCTCTTCCCTTCCTGACCTCCAGGAGCTACTCCGCTGACCTGTATGGCCTTGGAGTGTAGCCACAGGGGAAGACAACACAAGAAGGGGAGAGTTATGGCTAGTCATCTGATTGTCTGCGAAAGATCTGAGGGTGCCAGTGGACTGCAAGCTCAATACAAATCAACAGTATGAGATAGTAGCTAAGAAAACTAAAGCAATCTTCAGTTGCACTGAGAAGGGGAAAGTGTTCTGGAACCCAGAGATGATGGGCCCCCATTCTGGACACCGTGTTTTAGAAAGGATGTGTATAAGACGAAGAGCGTCTGGGTGCATCAAGGATGGTGAAGAGCCTAGAGTCGGTTGGTGGTTGTCCTTCATCTTTGAGGAGGACCAAAAGACATCACCTTGGAAAGTGAAATCTCGGTGTGTCCGACTGTGGCCGATCAGACCAATAAGAGCCCAGAATGTTCTACCACAGGGTGGGCACAGAGAGTCTGTGTGAACATTTGGGGTGGATATCCCAAATTTGCACATCCTGTGTTTACTTTGTGCTGTCTCAATTCTGCTTTGCTCATCAAGCACAGCACCTTTTCTCATCTGGGCACGCCATGCTGAGCGGTCCTGTGCCAGTGTCTCCCATGTTGCACAGTCAAATCCAAAGTTCTTGAGAGAGACCTGGAGAGTGTCCTTGTATCGTTTCAAGCCAAGACCAAAGTGGAGGGAGTGTTGGTGCATGATTTTCTGTTTGCAGATGACTGTGCACTCAATGCAGCCTCTGGAGCTGAGATGGAACAAACTATGGATCAGTTCTCTGCTGCCTGGGCTAATTTTGGCCTAATAATTAACACCAAGAAAACACAGGTGCTCCATCAGCCACCACCACACCATCCATACGTGGAACCATCGGTTACAACCAGTGGAGAAGTTTTGAATGCTATGGATAAGTTCACTTATCTTGGTAGTGTACTTTCCAGGGATGTACACATTGACAATGAGGTTGATGCACACATTGCCAGAGCTAGCTCAGTGTTTGGGAGGCTCCGAAGAAAGGTTTGGGAGAGAAGAGGTATTAGACTGACTATCAGACTGAAGGTCTGCAGAGCCACTGTGCTGACCTTATTGTTGTACACCTGTGAAACATGGATAGTCCACCAGCACCATGCCAGGAAACTGAATCTCTTCCATTTGAACTGTCTTAGGAAGATTCTGAGGATCACCTGGCAGATTAAGGTACCAGACACTGAAGTCCTTGCCTGAGCTGAACTGCCAAGCATTCAAACTATGCTTCAGAGAGGGCAACTCCGATGGACTGGCCATGTTGTTCTCATGCCACATGTACGCTTGCCAAAAAGACTATTTTATGGAGAACTTGCATGGGACAGGTGATCACATGGTGGCCAGAAGAAACGATACTAGAGTTGGTAACGTGAGCATTGGCTGAAAGAACTCAGCTTGGCTAGTTGAGAGAAAAGAACATCCCAATATTAGCCATCAAGTATCTGAAGGACTTTCACGCAAGCCTATTGGCTCTGCCCCAGGGGCAATGAGGAGCAGTAGGCAGAACCTAAGTGGAAAATTTAGACTTGGCAAAGTTTCCTAATCCTTAGTACAATCCATTAGGGGAATGCGCCATCTTGGGAGGTAACCCGTTTCTTCTCACTGTAGGCTTTGAAGCAAAATCTTCAGGACCATTCATTAGGGATGGTGTGGAGGGATTTGTGTTCAGCACCAGATTGGACACACAAGCTCAACCCATAGAGGGGACTCGGCTCCCTTCCACTTCTATGGTCCTGTCCTTCCCTGGCTAAGATCAGAGAAGGGAAGGTGACAGATAGCAAGCTACCACAGGCAGTGGGTCTGCTTCCCATGACCCTCCCTTCCTCAAGGCAGGAGTGGAATAGAGCTAACTGTGCAGTCCAATTCGAGGATTTCTAAGGGAGACTATTCTTGGCTTTCCTCTCACAGGGAGCTGGGTGTGTGCTTTTTTGCTAGGGGCAAAAGGGAAGGGTGTAGAAGGTGTGGAGGCCTTATAAAAATATTATAATGGCAGACGCATGCACACAGAAGTACCATCATGGAGAGAAGCACATAAAATAGCTGACATTTAAAATAATATTTTTAAATTTACAAATTGTTTTCTATGTGTTATGGAAAGAACACTGACCTAGGAGTCAAAAAACAGCACTCAAGGCAAGTTCTGACTCTGGCCCCAACTAATTATATGACTCAAGACAATCTCCGTCTCCCCACTGAGTCTCAGGTGGGTATAGGCCATACTTGTGACTAGAGTTTTGGGGCTGCTTTGTTTTTCTTCCTCCAGTGTTGGAGGGGGTGGGAGGGAGGGAGAGAAAATAAATGCTGGTCAATTTTGTAAATAAATAAAAGTTACATTTTTAAAAGTAGCATAAAACAAAATGGATGCAGGAGTATCTGTACCACCAGTGTAGGAGGATGATTGTACAGAAGTACACTCTCAGTCTTTTAATAAATGCCTGTTGACTGTCAACCCTAAGTCAATACAAAAATGAAAACTTATAAAAACTAGAGGATGCTGGTCCAAGCAGCCTCACTCAGCTTGAAATCCAGCACATATTATGACATGGGCCAACAGCAGAATTATCCCTGAGATAAAGGACAAACAGGGCTTACTAGCTAGGCCACAGCATAAGGGGTGGCACTGCTGGGGCTGCTGGGACTTCTCCTGCTGCTGCCGCTGGGATCTCCACAGGGACACTGGAGGTTAGCTAAAGCCTGAAGCTCTAGCAGATAGAATCTTTCCCATGTACCCTTACTCCCATCAACTAGGGCCATGTGGCCCCCTAGGTCCTCGAGGCTGCAGGTTCCCCTAGTCAGAGTGGCTTGAGTCACGTAAAAAGGGAGCTATATTTTGTGTCCAAGGTCTGGGTTCACTTAAAATAATGAGTATTTATATAACCCTTTAGAGTCTGCAAAGCACTTTACAGACAGTATTTCACTTGAAATTCTTCAATTATTTCTTCATATGTAAAAAAGGATTAAATGCCCCTCCCAGCTCAGATGGGCCTTTTCCCATATAGATGTTGATCAGATTCACTTTTGGGGATTTCTTTTTCCCTTATAACCAACTTCACTGAATTTTTTTAATGTAAGGTGGAGAAGTGAATGGGCAAGAATAGGTTGGAAGACACGTATAACATATGAAATTGTTTACTGTCTCAGGGAGGGGGAAGGGAGGGAAGGAGGGAGAGAATTCAGAGCTCAAAAGTTTAAAAAAAGAAAGTTAAAAATTATTTTTACGTATAATTGGGAGGGAAATGTTATGTTTTAAAAAAGAATAGGTTGGAAGGGATAATGTGATTTTCCTGGATGTATAAGTCATTAAGGATGGGCCTGACTTGTAATCTTGTGTCCACAGGGAGTGAAATGTGCTTGAGAGAGAGGCTGGCTGTACAGTATGGCAGAACAGTCTGCTGTTACTTTCTAAGGGAAGCCATTTTAGGCAACTTGGTGGCACAGTGGATAGAGCACTGGACCTGGGGTCAAGAAGACCTAAGTTCAAACTCTGCTTCACACACTCACTACCTTGTGACCCTGGACAAGTGACTTAACTTCTATAAATGGGGTATTATCACTTAACACCCAGAGCTGTTGTGAGAGTCAAATGAGATAATATTTGTAAAGCACTTAGCTCAGTCCCTGGCATATAGCAGGTGCTACAAAAAATGTTATTCCCTTCCCCTTATTACACAACTGACAGACAGCACTTTAAGGTGGATTATCTCTAAGATGCAACATCTTCAGGTTTTTCACAACAACCCTGTGAGGCAGACACAGTCTTTATACTCATAATCTGGAGCTACGTATGTGAAGTGAAACTTGAACACAAGTCTCCCTTCTCCCCCTCACGGTGTAAGAGATAAGACCTCCCTTGAGTGTTGAACACTGGACAGTTTCTAACTTTCCAACAGACACATCCCAACACTCTCTGGGCAGATCTGTGGGCCCCCCTTCACAAAGCTGGGCTCAGGGGATTTTCACTGTGAAAAAGAGTGATTTTGAATGAGAAGTTCTAACTCTTGTTAGTATGTATGAAAGCCCCTTACAATTAAGGAGTGAGGAAATTGATCCCTGCCCCTTTCCCCATCTTCTTTTTCTCCATGAGTAAGACCTTTGTGTAATGCTCCCCTAAACAAGCTCCAGAAATCTTTCTGGCATTCTGCTTGAAAGCCCTCCCTTGTAATTTTTAGACATAGTGAAACATTTCAGGAAAAGTAGCTCTTGGCACACTGACATTTATTTACTACCCCACCTTCCTGCCTGCCGGGCTTTTCCTGAGCATCTGCGGAGCCCTTTAGAAGGGGTGTAACTCAGAAACCTGCAGCCAGAACTGCTCCATCACACTGCCCGAGCATCGTCCCCACCCCCTTCTTTGGCAGCCCTGGTTTAAAAATTTTTTAAATGAGTTTTCTCACTCATCTTTCAAGCTCAAGCCTGGATAACTGCAGCCTGAGAACCTAAGTGGCTTTCCAGGGCCAGATGTCACATTATTATTCTCCTTTTGAAAACTGTTCATATCCTTTGGCCACTTATCCCTTGGGGAACAGCATCTGGTCACATATCATTGTGTCAATTCCCTGTATCTTGGACATTAGACTTTTAGCAAAGATAAAAGAAATCACAGATCAGGAGCTGTACGGGGCTTTTGCTGTTGTTGAAGTTACTTCAGTTGTGTCTGACTCTGTGACTCCATTTGGGGGTTTCCTTGGCAAAGATACTGGAGTAGTTTGCCATTTCCTTCTCCACTTCATTTACAGATGAGGAAACTGAGGCAAACAGGGTAAAGTGACTTGCCCTGAGTCACACAGCTGAAAAGTGTCTGAGGTCAGATATGAACTCATGAAGTGAGTCTTCCTGATTCCAGGCCACTGTGCCACCTAGTTGCCCATGGAAAGGACTTTGGAGACCATCTGTTCCAAACCCTTCATTAAGATAAAGAAACTGAGGCCTAGAGAAGTTAAAGTGATTTTTCCAAAGCCACATAGGCAGCAGCAGAAGTTAAGAATTGAACCTGGATCCTCTGGGTCAAAATCCAGCACTCTCTGCACTGTACCATGCTTCTTCTCAAAGATTTTTTTCCCCTACTGACAACCTCCCTTTTCATCCTAGCTGTCCTGATTTTGTTTTTGCAAAATCTTTGGAGTAAAAAATGTCCATTTTCTTTTATGATTTCTTCTATTTCTTGTTTGGTTAAGGATTCTCTAAGCAATCTTCTACCATAATACCTTAAAAACCATTGTTTTCTAAGATCACTTCACTTGGATTACTTCATTTCCTTGCCCAAATACTTCCAAAAACATTTAATGAAAACTCCCAGAATTTACTTAATCCAGGAGCTTGTTTCTCCCTTACGTTATTTTCACAATTATTCTGAAAGAAGAGTGTAGAGTGCTATGGAAAGATCATTAGATTTAGAGATAGGGGTCCATCTCTGCTACTGGAAACATATGGAAGCTTGGGCAAGTAATTTGACTTGTCTGGGCCTCCTAGGTTTAGCCATTTGTAAAATTGAGAAATCGAACTAGATTATATCTATGGTCCCTCCCATCTCTAAATCTGTGACCCTCCAACCTGTAAAATAAGGGGATTGGATCAGGTGATATCTAAGATCTGTCTTGTTTAAGCTCAGGACTCAGTGAAGCTGTGATAGCTCAGGCAGGTATTATTGGCCAATCCTTTCCACTTACCCACCGCCATCTTGTTTTTGTTTTCTTTTGTTTTTTTATCCCATGGAATACATAGCCAGCTAGAGTGGTTGGCCAAAGAAATTTAATGTTAGAACTTTGGGAGTACCTAATCCAACTCCTTCATTTAACAGTTGAGAAAACTGAGTCCCAGAGCAAAATCAAAGTAATGAGAGGGTGGAGAAGGGGCACAGCTGCTGGAAACTTTCTCTATGTCTCTCTCTCTGTCTCTATCTCTCTCTGTCTCTCTGTCTCTGTCTCTCTCTCTCTCTCTCTCTCTCTCTCTCTCTCTCTCTCTCTCTCTCTCTCTCTCTCTACCCAAATGATGATGATGGCAAGCCTTGCTGGAGTTCTTCCGCTCCAGGGAATGGCTACCCTACCTATTCTTGGACTCTGCTTGGATAGGTGACCCATGGGTCAGTTATATATTGGAGAAATGAAGCTCACCCTAACTGTGGGGTGGTCACAGGGTGCAGCAAGGACCCTGACACAGCTTTCTTCAAGGTTCCACTCCTATGGTACCTCCCTCCTGTGGGAAGCTTTTCCTGAATGACTTTGTTCAAAGCAATCCAGAATTTTAGATCTAAAGCTAGAAGGAACTTCAGAGAGCAACTTATCTGACCACCTCACTTTACAGATGAAGAAACTGAGGACCTAGAAGGTTAAGTATCTTGCTTAGGGTAATAATGGTTTGAACCCTGTATCATTTGACTCCAGATTCAGGGTTTTTTAATACTTGTCCTCTCCTCCTAAAATAATGTCATACTTACTCCTCTATTTGCATGTCTTATCCCCGTAGGAGAAAATAAGCCCCTTGAGGGTAAGATCTGTATTTCATTTTGCCCTTGTATTCTCAGGGTTTAGCACAGTGCCTTGGACAGGGAGAATATTTAACACAATGGATAGGTTTTGTTGCTGTGTTGTTTCAGTTCTGTCTGCCTCTGGCAGTGCCATGAATACAAAGCATGGAATGGAGCTGGGAAGGGTAGAATTTGAAGCCCTTTGAGAAGGCTGTGCAGCAATCCAGGTGTAAACAAGAGCCTGTCCTCGGATGGCATCAGTAACAATAGAGATAAAAGGATGAATATGACAGATGTCACAGGAGTACAGTTGGCAGGACTTGGTAGCCTAGTGACAGTGAGAACTGAGAGAAAGGGAAGTATTGGTCCTCTCAGGGTCAGGGGAAATGAGGCAATAATATGGTGGATGGAATCCTGCTGCTTCAATACATCATTGGTATAGAGCTCTTTTCTTACAATCTCTGTATCAGACAGTCTTGGTAAACAATGATCTTCTGAGTAAGGGAGTAAAAACCCTTTGGGGGTTTTCTTGGAGAAGATACTGGACTGCTTTGCCATTTCCTTCTCCAGATCACTTTACAAATGAGGAACTGATTGTTATGACTTGCCCAGGGTCACCCAGTTAGTAAGTGGCCAAGGTTAGATTTGAACTCAAGTCCTCCTCACTCTAGGACCAGTGCTCTATCCACAGGGCCACCGAGCTGTCCAACTGGATTGGACAGTAGCATCGGAGCACTGACCCATGCTAGAAGGATGATGCTGAGTAAATGATTTCATCTTTCTGGGCCTCTGCAGACTGAGCCATGGTGCCCTTCACTGTGGCCTAGACAAGCAAGCCAAAAAAGGCATTGCTTATGCATAGGACACAAAGCCTCAGTTACGTGAGACAAATCACCACAGACCTCCCCACCAACCACCACGGTACATTTATTCATGGCTTGGGATCAGATGCAAGGATGTCTTCATTCCTGGTCGAGGTCCAAATTAGCTCTTTGTGTCACCCTGGAAAAGCGGTTTCATTCCTTTCACCTCCTCTCAGAGAGTGGAGTGTACAGAGATATTGTGGAGGAAAGGATATGGCCACACCATCTAGGAACTTGGATTCCTCCCTAA